>CM060877.1:16257549-17457549 GCA_030737845.1 Acorus calamus | reverse complement strand
GCCTCTATTTAGTTTAAAAGAGGGACTTCATCTCCCTCTCAAGGTATGCGAACACTCTCCCTCTCTCCCACTTTCACTCAAGAATTTTAAGTTCTTTTTCTCACGGAGAGGATACTGACTTAAGCGTCGGAGGGACGTTAACCGACATCACACTGGTGTGAGTTCCAGGTACCCGAAAGTGAAAAAGGAGAAGGAGGGGGACGACGAGGATCGGAGGCTTATAGCGGATCGTCATAAGGAAGAGGTCGAATCAACACCGTCTCGAGTCTTCATCCAAAGCCCGGATTGGCGAAAATCCGGCCCAGGATGGAAAAACCAAATTTCATTCCCCATAGTAAGAATCATTTTTTTAGCCCAATGACAATGCTCCACATGTTTACGGCCCGTGGTGTGATCGATCTGGGCCCACGACCCAAATACTGGATGAAGATTAGATTCGGTCCGTTGGCCCATCTAGATCCAACGGATAGACCAAATCAAATCAGGGTTGAGACCAAATCCTAATAAAATATATAATGTTGAGATCATCATTGGAGAGACCTCAAAATCCCAAATGATTATCTATTTTATTTGGGGCTATCAATGATTCTCCAAATCCCACAAATATATATCAAATCTCCCCTACATCAAGGATTCCTCCTCATCCATCCCATGGAGAAGAGATCACCTATTCTTCTACAGGTCACTCCCACGCCCCACCTTGTTTTCACGACACTCTCGAAGAGTTGGAACACCGACAACCTAGCGATACCCATTGGATGAAGGATTGTGCAACCCGGATCTGGTTTATCATTTTTTGTACCTCCACCAACAAAAAGACATGCTTTCTGTGGTTGACAATATAATATCCAATCATGAGACGAGAAATCTCACTGTTTGTCTATCTAAAAATTTCAGAAGCTCTTCAAAGTGAAAATCTCTTTTTTTAACTTGTTCTCAAACACTATTTAAGTATAGTGGAGTAAGGGGTGATGGGTGTTAGCTAATTTGAAGTATCCCAAAAATAGCTTTTCAATTCCTTAAACAACAAAAAGAAAATGCAAATCAAATTTATTTTACATGCATGGAATTCTAGTTTCAATTTATCATGGGATTCACGGTCTGGTGGTGTTATAAGTGAAAAAAAGGCACAGCAGAAGACTTAATTGCAAGAAAAATGTTAATTATTTAAACAAATTGAATATGTTTTGAATTTTTTTTAAATACACTTATATAGTGAATTGCGTATTCACATAAGATAAAGCACATGCTAAATGAAATAAATGCATATATTTTTATATTTTTACATAATGTGGTATATCTATTGAGGATATACACAATTAAAATTCACATATTATGATGGATGACATAACATCTGTAAAAGTGTCTTCAACATATCAGAGTCTACATACAATCTGTTTCGCAGCTCCATATATAATCATCATGTCACTAACATAATATATAAAATCATCAAATGCGATGTATAATTTATTATACAACATCTAAAAATATATACATTCAATTCATATGAATATGTGGTTCATATTTTATAAAAGAACATCATACTTCATTCATTAGTCGTGTATATACATCAAGCAAAATAGATCTAAACATAAATATGGAGATTGCAAAAAAAAAAGAAAATGAAAAAAAAGGAATGAAGCATAACATTTTCTTGTTTGTGCATAATAAAATAAAATTAAAAAAAAAAAAAAGTTTTCCATGTGACCATTTTATAGTCATGCAATATCATATACTATGACGCGCAGTATATTTTGCGCTATTGTAATGATAAACTCTATCATAATACATAAAGGTTAAAAAAAAATTATTTTTTAAAGTACAAAATATGACTATATTCAGTATATACTTTATTTTGTATAACAGTATGTATTTTAATAAATAAGTATATAATTATTTTTTAAATGACAGTGTGTGGATTGGGTACGGCCGTACGGGACTGTAAGCGGGATTCAGTGCATCTTTTTTTTTCCCATTTTTCTCACAAACCGTTCCTCAATAATTACATGCATTCGAGGACATTAGCCCATTGAGAACCATTAATTTGGGCTTTAGGCCTTAGCCCATCTCATATGTGGAATCGAATGGGCTTTAGTCCTTTGCCCATTAATAACCAAAAGTGCTTGGCATTCCCATGGCTGCACTATATATAAAGGGCACTGTGAGTTTTTATTACAATTCAAAATGCAGTCTTATATGTTTTATTAAAAATCTGGTGGAGCATATATATTGTTAAATTTTTTCTTACAGTTATTATTAGTAGGTCCATTCAACTTAAAATAAAACAATGTACACTTTTTATCAAAGCATATATCTTATTAGATAATGTTTACTATTTAAAAATGCAGTCTTATATGTTTTATTAAAAATCTGGTGGAACATAATATTATTAAATTTTTTCTTATAGTTATTATTAATGGGTCCATTCAACTTAAAATAAAACAATGTACATTTTTTATCAAAATATATATCTCATTAGATAATGTTTACTATTTAAAAAATAAATAAAAACACGTGTAACTTGAGCTTTGGACTGTAGAAATAACCGAGTCTAACATTATCAATATATAAAAGATGAAAAATATAGTGAACGCAGATGGTTAACAAAATATATGAAACTGCAATTTTAGGATTCTCCCTCAGAGACAATCTGTTTAGCCTATCTAAGAATATATTGTGTCAGAAATTAAAATACTACACTACTCTAATGTGGATAGACCATATCACTGATATAATATTAAGATAAAAAAGAGTCTAATTTTTCATAATCAATTTAATGATTATATTGTGGATTAACAAGTCAAAAGAAGACCACTCTTTGATTCAAGTCATTTTGATCACTAAATTAGTTATTTCGCATACTTAACATGCAAAAAATAATAATTAATGATACGAGGAAATAAAAATTCCATTTAAAATTCAACACAGACTTATGATAACCAATGCCGAAATTCTCCATTATCCTTAAACCCATGAACTGTGAATTCAATCCAACAAAAAGCAATCATTCGTGCAGTCTCTGTTAAGGTAATTTTATATTTTTCTTTTGTTTTTAAAGATATATATTTGCTATTGGATTATATACTTTAATGAAAAAAATAAACATTCTAAGGGAGCTATCTAAAAAAAACATTCCAAGGGAGCTAGGTTCCTAGTCATAAAGGGATGCTGTTTGGTCTCATATGTTCTTTCCTCCTTTGTGATTGACGTTCTTCAGAAGAAATTTCTTGTAAATTAAAGAACTTTCTATAGCAATACAGTATTTCTTGATTACCAATATATAAAAAAAGGCTCCAGCAAGTCAGATTTTTGTTCCTCGTGTGCATGCATGGGAAACATATAAATGATTGATCTCTCCGGTATTAAAAAACGATGAAGGAAATCGCAACAGCATATCCAACAAAACAATTAATTAATTATACAACATAAGCATATCAAGCAGACAACACAGACCAAATCCTATATTAAAAAAAAAAAAAACCACCAAGTTACAGTTGATAAACTATAAGTCTCAAGCACACCATTCCATTTAATTCCGACAAACCTATTACAAAACACACAAATAAAATCAAGCTGACCCGAACTTAAAAAACGTATACATAGTCGTACAAATCTATAAAGTTACCTCAACTCACTCAATCCCAGTGACACACACACACACCCAGGTACTTGTGAATAAATATACATGTATGTGGATCATGTCTCACTTATTCATAGTTGAATCCTATCATGTCTCAACCAGAGACTGACATCCATCGCTTCACTTATTAAGGTTTTATGGTATTTTTAATAATAATGATGATGGAAACTGAGGGGAATCTAATACTGATTGGATCTCATACGTCAACCTGATTTGAGCAAAGAATCGTAGATGCTGACCGGGAGTCCTGACCCCAATAACGCTGACAGAATCGTCATCGTGATCCGCCACGTCTTCTTCACCACGCTAGTAATAGTAGTACTCCTCCTCCTCCCATCGTCGAGAAGTACCTGCCTCACCGCAAACTCCGTCTCCCTGATCACAACCGACGAAGACGACGATCCTCCGCTGGCAGAGCTGCGGTGACCGTTCTCCATGTTCTCAATGTATTCGACGAGCAGCTTCTTCGCGCACGATAAGTGGATGTGGATCGTGCGGCATTCGGAGACGTACCACCACGTCTTGTCTCCCTGCCAGAGCTTCTGCAAGCAGCAACGCGTGCACGCGGAAGTGGAGCTCTCCTCGAGGAAGAATCTGGTGCCCTCGAACTCCAGTGGTCGGAGAAACATGCAGCATGGGTGCAGGACCCTGAGACAACGATGGGATTTGGTGCATTTGTACATGGAGCCCCGTACTTGCAACCCGCAACCGTTGCAGAACGGATATTGTTTATGGTCTCCAGGGGATGGCTCGAAGTGTTCGAACTCGCAACGTTTGTAGAAACGGACTGTGGCTTTGCCCTGGACGAATTGCGACGTGCAGTTTTCGTGGACGGAGAAGTTGCAGTGCCGGGCGGGGCAGCGGTACATCTTGCCTAGCCATATCTCCTTGCAGTGGTAGCAGGTGGCGAAGGTCTGGTCGTTGTCCTGTTTGAGTAAGTGTGGGTGACTGGGATCCCAGATGCCTCTGTAGCCAATATTGGTGTTGCTTGAGGATGGTCGATTTGCTATATATGAATAATTCATTAGGATCCAATATATATATATACAATTCAAGTTTCTGAATTCTGAGCATTCAAGAACATCAACTGAAACAACTGCATGTGATTGCACATGAGAGTTTGGTGTTTTTTAAGCATATTAGTTTTTTTTTTTTTTAATTTTGTACGTACGAGATGAACAAGGATTTGTTGGAAAACATTCACAGAAAGGCACTCGTCAAAATAACATAGTTTAAATCAATATTAAGAAAAATAATATTTGTAAAAACTGATCAGTTTTTTTATATACTTTTTTTTTTTTTTTTTTGAGATCACTACTTTTTTTCCTTTAATTAAATATAAATATTAATGACTTAGGCTCCGTTTGTAAATATAGATTGAAAAGTAGATTTTAAAATAAAGCTGTTTTTTAAGATGATTTTAGACCTTTGACTTTTTTGGGATGCTTTTTTTTTTAATTCAGGAATCAATATTTGGAAGGAGTTTAATGTTTGGTAGAAAAAGTTGTTTTTCAATTCAAAAAATCGATTCCGACCAAAAAGCGTTCTTTTTGAGATTTTAAAAACACGGATTTCGATAGAGAAATTAAAAGTCCAGCTTTTGATTCCGTCGGAATCCGACCCGTTTGGTTGCGCGTTTGGGATTTTCAGCTTTTCCAAAAGCGAAATCCGCCCAAATGCGTTACCAAACGGAGCCTTAGATTTTTTTATCAACTATTTAATTAAATTTTAATGACTGAGATTTCTTTGTTATGAGAGAAAATCGATCATGGAGTTTCTTTTATCAATAAAACTTTTCTAATCTTTCCATATATTTCTTCACCAAATTAAAAGTCATATCCGTACAAATCTTCCATGATTTTCTTTTTCAATCTGAGCTATTAAAATTTAATCAAATCAACTAGATATATTTTAAACAAAAAAAAACTCAGTCCAATGCCTCTCTTTAAAATGTAAAATCATTGGAGGTTATGTGGCGCCTCCGGTGTAAAAAAAAAATGATCAGCACTGACTAGTGCTAATTTTTGCAAATATTTCTCAACCGGTGCTATTTTTGCTAATATTGGTTTAAACTATGCTATTTTTGCTAATTTCCCTTCACTTAATCGTATGTAGTTCAAGATTAGAAAAACAAAAACTGTAACCTTATATAATTTTCTATATATATATATATGTAACATGTAACATATGAATAGAGAAAGTACTCCAACGTTTTCCCAATCAATTTCCCTTAATTTGAAATGTACACACGTTCAAGAAACTGGGAAATCTCTGTATTAACATTAATTTGAGGGTATCAATGATTCTTTTGAGTGTCATATATGTACCTAGCTTCCATATTGGGAAATTTTGGAACAGAATATAAAGATCAAACTTAAAATCGGCTCTGGACATGAGAGTATAAAATTATGAAAGGAAAAAGAACAACAAGAACAAATTCTACAAATAATAAGAAAAAGGAAAAAAAAACAAAAACATTAGTAATATCAACATGAATACCAAGCAAAAAAATAATAATCAACATGAATATAAACAACGACCTACCCCATAGTGGGAGCCGTCGTCCATCCATTTTGATTGAGAATTTCGTTAATGGATCGATTGCATTTGTTCATTCGTTGAAGATTGCATATGAATATATAGTGTTACACGGTGGATCACATCAGGGCTGACCCAGGATTTAATAAGGGGAGTCAAGAACCAAATAATGGACTTAAAATATAAAAAATTCTTATATATCTATATAATTATATAATGATAATTTAAGAAAAAAAATTTAAAATTCAAGTCACTCATTAATAAATCAATGCACCAATTATCATCTCGTAGATATTTTTGTTAATATTCACAAAAATCAATAAGAAATTACATATCTTCTATTTTAGATATGTTTGACGATTTTTCACTCCATAAAATTCATCTACAATTATATCATAAAAAAAAACACAACTAGCATCCAGTAAGTGTCTAATAATTCAATATTCGAATTTTCTTACTAAAAAATTAAATATATATGCGGGATGACACCTGGGGCTATGTCCAAGATTATCCCTGATTTTAATGTGTTTTTTTATCTAACAAAAAAAAGATTACTACAACTCAATAGAATTCACTATTCACCTCTATAATTTCTTGTTGAACCCATTAAATCTAACCCAAATTCATTCAAACAAATACTAAAATATACACAAAAATCAATCAAATCCGCAACAAACATTTATATAAAAAATTACTCAAACAAAAATTTAAAGGATTAAAGATGAATTCAATTCTTTCAAATCTCATAATTCAATAAATAAAAATAAATCAAATCTACGTATAGAAAGCAAATACATATCAAGTACAAAGAAAAAAAATTAAGATCAAGCATTTAAAATAAACATCATTACAAAAAAAAAAAAGTATTCAACACATTTAAGGCTGAATGGGGATAGGGTGGGGAAGCTTTTCAATGGGGCCCATGGTTTACACAATTAATCTTCTTCTTTTTTTTTGTTTTTTTTTTTACAGTGTGGGAGTGGAGCCGTGGTTTATTTGGGGATATTTTATATGTTAGTGCTAGGTTTTTTTTTTATATATTTTGGTGGGCCCACTGATGATTAAATGATTTTAGAATACCTATGTTCAAATATTTTTTTCAAATTATGTGGAAGGGGGGGGGGCAAGGCGCCCCCTTGGGTCCGCCCCTGGATCACATAGTTGGAGCTCGATTGACTTAAAAAAAAAGAACGTTGACCATCTAATCGACATACAGTAGAAATATACATCGTTGAACAATTCTAATGGTGCGTTTGGTTGCGCGATTGTGCAGCGTTTACGATGGTAGGAAACTGCGTTTGCAATCGTGCAACCAAACAGTTTTACAATCGCAGTTTTAAACCCAGCGATTCCAGGCAAATAGTGTTTAAAAGTTGCGATTTCAAAAAGTTGAGAGTGAGCTTCTTGCGAAATCAATTTTACAATCGCAGATTTCTATAAAATCAATTTTGTAATCGTGCAACCAAACGCACCCTAAATATAAAATGTTAGGCTTTCCTTATTTTTGGAGCTACCTTGTGAAATTGAGCAATTGCACCTCCAAAGTTGTCGAATGCGTAATGGAGAATTAAATTATCTAACGGTCCGTGATATCACCTCGAAACATTGACTTGAGAAGATGGGGGAAAATAGCCACCAAAGAGACAAAAACATTGAATTGAGAGCTTTTATTATTAACTTTAGACTTAGGCCCCGTTTGGTTCCGCGTTAGGCGGATTCCGCTTTTTCAAAAAGCGGATTCCGCCCAAACGCGTAACCAAACGGGTCGGATTCCGGCGGAATCAAAAGCTGGATTCCTTTTAATTTCTCTCTCGAAATCCGTGTTTTTAAAATCTCAAAAAGAACGATTTTTGGTCGGAATCAATTTTTTGAATTGAAAAGTAACTTTTTCTACCAAACATTAAATTCCTTCCAAATATTGATTCCTGAATTAAAAAAAAGCATCCAAAAAAGTCAAAGGTCTAAAATCATCTTAAAAAGCAGCCTTATTCCAAAATCTACTTTTCAATCTGTGTTTCCAAACGGAGCCTTAGCATGCATGCATAAAAGTCCTATGATGTTTACTTGTCTCTTGGAAAACGCTTAGCGATACCGCCACATACGAGGAACACATGAACTGTGTGATTCATGATAACGGGTTATATATATACGTGAAAAAATCCATTTATAATTCATTATAAACTTTGTTATATTAATATACGAGATTCTATCATAATGTATAACGCAAATTCTTTTATTATTTTTTAATTAAAAAATAATTATAATAATGTATCTCAATATATATTTCAATTCATATATCAGCATAAACTTTAATAAAAGAGTAAATGTTTTTTTTTTAAAAAAAATGGTATCCACTGCAATTGGGACTGCTCAAAAGGTTGGACATATCATTTTCCTTCGAAAAATGTTAGACTCGATTATTTTAACAATTCAAATTCATACTACACATGTTTTCAATTTTGTCTATAGATTAATAAAAAAAAAGCGTTTAAAATTTAAGACTTAAAATAAAATATGAAGAAGGGAGGGACTGATCAATAAATAACATAGTTACAATGACTTAAAAAATAAAATCACATTTCATAAATTAACGGTGTATGGACGGACGTTTGATGGATAGAGTAAAAATCAAATAGACAGTTAAATATGAAGATTTAAAAAGAAATATGAAGAAGGAAATGCTGGATTCCTAAATGGATATGTTTACACGAAAATCTCATAAATATATTGATAAGTATGACATTATTAACAGGAACTTGCATGACATGACTTCCATAGCTTCCAAATTAGATCTATTAAATTGACTTTTTTTTAATTGGTTAGATTTTTCCAAGTCATCATTTGGACTCAGGGGCGGACCCAAGGGCCAAGGGGGCCATGCTGGGGCCTTGGCCCCAGGTAATTTGAAAAAAAATTTGAACATAGATATTCCAAAATAATTTAATCTTCAGTGGGCCCACCAAAATATATATAAAAAAAATTTAGCACTAACATATAAAATATCCCCAAATAGACCACGTCTCCACTCCCACAGTGCCAAAAAGAAAAAAAAAAAAAAAAGGAAAAGAAGATTAATTGTGTAAACCATGGGCCCATTGAAATGCCCCCCCCCCCCCCCTTATCCTCATTCAGCCTTGAATGTGTTGAATACTTTTTCTTAATGATGTTTATTTTAAATACTTGATCTTGAATTTTTTTCTTTATACTTGATATATATTTGCTTTCTATATGTAGATTTGATTTATTTTTATTGATTGAATTATGAGATTTGAAAGAATTGAATTCATCTTTAATCCTTTAAATTTTTGTTTGAGTAATTTTTTATATAAATGTTTGTTGGGGATTTGATTGATTTTTGTGTGTATTTCAGTATTTGTTTGAATGAATTTAGGTTAGATTTAATGGGTTCAACAAGAAATTATAGAGGTGAATAGTGAATTCCATTGAGTTATAGTAATTTTTTTTGTTAGATAAAAAAACACATTAAAATCATGGATAATCTTGGACATAGCCCCAAGTGTCATTCCTTAGATATGTTTAATTTTTTAATAAGAAAATTCGAATCTTGAATTATTAGACACTTACTGAATGCTAGTTGTGTTTTTTTTCATTAATGATATGATTATAGATGAATATTATGTAGTAAAAAATCATCAAGCACAACTAAAATAGAAGATATGTAATTTCTTATTGATTTTTGTGAATATTAACAAAAATATCTATCAGATGATAATTGGTGAATTGATTTATTAATGACTTACTTGAATTTTAACATTTTTTCTTAAATTATCATTATACATATATATATAAGATTTTTTTTTTTTTTTTTTTTTTTTTTGTGAAGAGGTGTAAACTTGATAGACCTTTTATAAAAGAGCATTTTTATAAATCTTGGGTCCGCCCCTGTTTGGACTGCCCATCACACTTTCCCAGCTCGAATGACAGTGACTATTTAGTGACGGGTAGGTGTTTCTCTAATGTATTCCTTGAACGAGTACTGCTTGACCGACCAACACAAGATCAGTTCCAGGAAATGACTTCTTTTTTTTTTAAGGAAATGTAGATGTTTGCTTCCACGAAATGAAATTACGTAAATAAATGGCAGCAATGAAATCCTACCAAGTTTGGCGTGCTGGGAAGAGAGGATCCAGATCGATCAATAGCATGAACTTGTTTGTTCTACTTATCAACATTGCAAGACATAGAATCCGTTTGAAAACACATTTGAAAAAATAAGATTTTGAATAAAGTGATTTAAATAGATTTTGATTCCTGAAAAGCACATTGTCTGCGATTTTAAAAAAGCAACCATTTTACACTAAAAACTGTAAGTAACTTTTTAATTAAACCGTCTTCCTGGAACCCGTTTGGTAACACGTTTGTGTTTTCTACTTAATTAAAATTATAATCACCCCTCAATCGTGTTATCAAACTAGGCCATAGTCTATGGTCAGCGCAAGTGTGACCCGTGCGTCATTATCACAATATTTGTGAATGAAGAATCGGTTAGCTTAATTTACTTGTATTTGATGTTGTTTGAAAATCGTCTGTTCCACGGGTGGGTTGATTAATTATTACTTTTTTTTATTTTCACTGGGTTTTGAGGTTTGAACTAAAATTCAGGCAGGATAAATGTTCAATTGTTTAATTAACCAGGTAACCAAATCTCTAAAGAGAATATGCATGTATGAATTCTCCCAATTTGGAGCACAAGATGTGTCTAGTAGGGTTGTAATTTTGGTCGATTAAATCAAATCTGAACTGATCCAAGCAAAATTGTCAGATTTGGGTCAAATTGTTTTTTTTTTTTAATTTGGTTTGGGTATGAATTAAAAAATTAATAATTCAATCTACTTTGATTTGATTTTGGGTTTAATTTAAAAAAAACCCGAATTGACATGTAGGAGACCAAATCCGTTACAAAATGAAATAAGAAGTAAGATTGTATAAGTATATGAAAAAAGCATAAACACGTCCATTATGATTGACAAGTGATCCAGAAAGAGAAAGTCCAAGGGTCTAAATTATCCCATCAGTGAAGCAGCCCCATCTAATTCGTTAGGTCAGCACATAATATTGCTCGACTAGATCAGGTTGGCACATGATATTCACTATTTAAAAATAAAAAATGTTACGAAGAAAGGCATGTACCAGGCCATGTTTGTATCTTTTTTAACGATAATGCATATCCCACATAAATAAAATATAAACTAAAATTTGATCAAATCAAACCTTATATTAGACGTGGGTCCCACAACTGTCACCCTCATCACTCCAAAGACTTCCAAACCAAAATCGGAAGTCCGTCAATCTTGGCCGCCCATTTAATGAGCTCCACTTGTGTGGTTTCCTGGTCATACCGAACGAACGACGCGGATTGATGGACCCTACGTAGAGATTGATTTTGAGCTGCCCGGCTCGAGCCGATCGCGTTAGTCGGCTTGGAGAGGAGCGCAAAGCAGAGCCGTTGGATGGAAGTGGAAGTCCACGGGATGGACGGACGTGGGTCCCGCTGTGGGAGGGGGAACCTCCGCACGTGGTTGAGGTGGACGAGATGATGCGGTGGGTCCCGCGCATATCAAGAACTTGAGATCAGGGCCGTTGATGTGATGTGGGTTTTCGAAAGTGAGATTCTTAGGGTGCGTTTGGTTGCGGATTGCGCTGCGATTGCGATTACAGGAAGCTGCGTTTGCAATCGCGCAACCAAACAGTTTTGTAATCGCAGTTTTAAACCCAGCGATTGCAGGTAAATAGTGCCTAAAAGCTGCGATTTCGAAAAGCTGAGAAAGTGAGCTTCCTGTAGAATCAGGTTTGTAATCGCAGATTCCTGCAGAATCAGTTTTGCAATCGCGCAACCAAACGCACCCTTAAAGTTGGTGCATCGGTGCCCAACGTTCCTATGGGCTCATGTGGATTTTAGTGATTTTTTTTATATAATATTTAGTAAAAAAAAAAGGACGTTATGCACTCATTTTTATCCTCGTTTAAAATGTTTCATGAAATACAATTATATATAACTCGTTATAAATTTAGTGAAACATATATTTTGATAAAAAAATTTTATATTTAAAAATAGATTCATTCTAAATCAGAATTTTTTTCTTTTTAAATTTTTTTCTCTTCTAACCAATGCCTCAGGGAGGACTCCCCGCTCACTTGTTTTATGATTTTTTTTCTATTCTCCTCCACTTTCAGAGTTTGTAATTCAAAATAAAAAATAAAATCAGATAGCAAATTTTTACATTTATTAAAAAACAAAAAGGTTCATTCAACTTGAAATGGATCGATATAATTTTTTATTACACATATACCTCATATGATTATGTTTCGGTTGGTAAAAATGATCGCTTCTAACTTAATTTATCTACATATCCAAGTTTAGTGACATGTAAGATTGGTCTCTAGACACACAATATATTCGATTCTAAGGGTAGATAGGCTAAACAGACTGTCCGAGGGAAAATCCTAAAATTACAGTTTTATATATTTTGTTAATCACATGCGTTCACTATATTTTTCATCTTTTATATATTGATAATGTTAGATTCAGTCATTTTAACAGTACAAAACTCATGCCACATATGTTTTTCATTTTTTTTTAAAAATAGTAAATATCATCTAATGAGATATTTGCTTTGATAAAAAATATATATTATTTTATTTTGAGTTGAGTAGACCCATTAATAATAAGTGTAAGAAAAAATTTAACGATGTATATGTTTCACTGAATTTTTAATGAAATATATAGAACTGCATTTTGAACTGTAATAAAAACTCACAATGCCCTTTATATATAACGTGGCCATGGCAATGCCAAGCACTTTTGGTTATGGAAAAAGATACACGCAGCCTCCATTGCAGCCCCAATTGCAGTCTATGTCATTTTTTAAAAAAATATCATGCACTCATATTTTGAAGTGTATGTTATTATATGAAATGAAGTATATACCGAGATACATTAGTGTATTTTTTTCATGGTAAAAAGAAAATTAGATCATATACTATGATATGACTCATACACTATGATAGTGTAGTATATATTACTTTATAATAGCGTATAAGACTGTAAAACGGGCTGCAAAAAAGACTACGTGTATCAGCGCTCTTTGGGTAACGCGCAAAGGACTAAAGCCCATTCGATTTTATACATATAAGGCATAAAGCCCAAATTCATGGTTATCAATGGGCTAATGTCCTCGAATGCATGTAATTATTGAGGACCGGCTTGTGAGAAAAATGGGAAAAAAATACACTACCCAGTCCACACTGTATTATTTAAAAAATAATTATACACTTATTTATTAAAATACATACTGTTATATGAAATAAAATATATATTTAAATATAGTAGTATATTTTGTTTTTTAAAAAATAATTTTTTTTAACCTTTATGTATTATGATAGAGTTTATCACTACAAGAGCGCAATATTTATTGCAGCGTCATAGTATATGAGACTGCATGACTATAAAACGGTCACATGGAAAAATGTTTTTTTTTTATATGCACAAACAAGAAAATGTTATGCTTCATTCCTTTTTTTTGTTTCTTTTTTTGCAATCTCCATATTTATGTTTAGATTTATTTCGTTTGATGTATATACATGACTAATAAATGAAGTATGACGTTTTTTTTATATAAAATATGAATCATATATTCATATAAATTGAATGTATATATTTTTAAATGTTGTGTAATAAAATATATATCGCATTTGATGATTTCATATATTACGTTAGTGAAGTGATGATTATATATGGGGCTGTGAGACAGACTGTATATAGACGTTGATATATTGAAAACACTTTTACAGATGCCCATGTCATCTAACATAATATGTGAATTTTGATTGTGTGTATCCTCAATATATATACACTACATTATGTAAAAATATAAAAATATATGCATTTATTTCATTCTAGCATATTCTTTATCTTATGTGGATATGCAATTCACTAAATAAGTGTATTTAAAAAAAATTCAAAACATATTAAATTTGTTTAAATGATTAACATTTTTCTTGCAATTAAGTCTTCTGCTATGCCTTTTTTTTCACTTAAAACACCACCGGATCGTGAATCCCATGATAAATTGAAACTAGAATTCCATGTTAAATAAATTTGATTTGCATTTTCTTTTTGTTGTTTAAGGCATTGAAAAGCTATTCTTGGGATACTTCAAATTAGCTAAACACCCATCACCCCTTACTCCACTATACTTGGATAGTGTTTGAGAACAAGTAAAAAAAGAGATTTTGATTTTCACTTTGAAGAGCTTCTGAAATTCTTTCATAGATAAATAGTGGGATTTCTCATATCTCATGATTGGATATTATATTGTCAATCACATAAAACAGGTCTTTTTGTTAGTGGAGGTACAAAAAATTACAAACCAGATATGGGTTGCACTATCCTTCCTCTGACGGTATCGCAAAGTTGTTCATGTTCCAACTTTTCGAGCATGTGGAAACAGGTGGGGTGTGGGAATGACTTGTAGTAGAACTGGTGATCTCCTCTCCATGGAATGGATGAGGATGCATCCTTGATGTAGGGGAGATTTGATATATATTCGTGGGATTTGAAGAATCATTAATAGCCCCAAATAAAATAGATAATTATCTGGGATTTTGAGATTTCTGTATTGATGATCCCAAAATTATATATTCTATTAGAATTTGATTTCAACCCTGACTTAATTTGGTCCATCGTCAGTTCTTAATGGGCCAATGAGCCGGATCCAATCTTCATCGGGTATTTGGGTCATGGGCCCAGACTGATCGGCCATGGGCCGTGGACAACTGAAGTATTGTTATTGGATCAGAAAATGACTTACCATTAGATTTATGAAAAACAATAAATGCAAAAATATCTAATGAAAGCAATAATCATCTTTCATACCTTCCCTATGCAATATTACACACAGGGTCAAATTCAACCAACACGAGAGTTAATTTGACAGACAGAAGAGTGTATTTACATTTGGTTGGATTTTTAAGGGGTTATTTGGATTTCAAAAAAAGGCAGAAGAATATCTGAATTTTCATAAGATTGTAGGGCTTAGTTTAGTAAATGGATAAATATTTATGATAATTTAGTCTAATTTAAGGGGATAAAAATACTATTATTTTTATCTACATTTACATTTAATAATGCATTTTATTATTCTCATTTTTTTGTGTTTTTATTCTGAATCTTGTATTTGTATCAAATTGTATAAAATATGGGACGACTTCAAAAAATAATTAAAAATACCAAGTCTATCATTATTATTAATTGGACATTAATATTGTTGGTTTTAAGGATTATTTTTTTTTGTTTTTTATGGGCATAAATTTTTTACCTGTTTTACAAAATAAAGTTGAAAAATGAAGATAAAGTTTGTTTCACCTTTTACCTATAATAAAATATTCACATTTTTTTCTCAAAATGTGCACAATTATCCATACTTTACACTTTTTTTCTTATGCCTTATGGGATAACTTATTATTTAACCCAATTATTTTTTTTTCAACCCCTTATCCCCATATCAAACTAGGCACTGGGGATTATATGCATTTATCTCTTTATTTTTTTAATGAACATGCAGTTCACTAAATAAGTAGATTGAAAAGAAATTCAAAACGTATTCAATTTGCATAAATAATTACAAGGGTGTGTTTGTGCACAAATTTGAAGGAAAAATGAAAAAAGTGAGAATTTGAATTAAAGGGAAAGTCATGGAAAGTAAATTTTTTTCCTTTTGACCAACTTTCAAGGTGTTTGTGCATGTGGTGGAAAAATTTTCTATCACTTTCTCTCAATTTCTCATATATGGGGAAAGAAATTTTTTTTTCATTTTTTCTAATAAGACAAAATAGAAGAGGAAAAGTGATAGAATATTTTTTTTTACTTGTTTGGCACAAATGCTAGATTTTTGAATGGTTAAAGAGAAAATTTTTAATTTCGCTCACTTTCCATCATGCACAAACACACTCTAAGTCTTCCACCAAGATTTTTTTAAATTTTTCCCGTGTAACAATTATCTTAGGGATTCACAACCACACCATGAATCCCATTATAAAATTGAAACATGAAATCCATGTGAAATAAATTTGCTTTGCATTTTCTTTTTAATGGCATTTTTTCTTTTTAAAAAGTAGGTAGATATATATTTGCTATTCGATTTTAATATTGAATTCAAATTACAAATTTTGAAAGAGGAGAATAATGAGTGAAAGAGATATAAACAAAGAGAAGTAAAAAAACCAAAATAAAACCAAGACAACGCATGTCGTCAAGCTCCCGGTTAGAAGAAGTATCTAACCGCTGAGAGATTCACATGCTAGTAATCACCCTGAGATGTGCAAGAGCTCTCGTTTCAGAAACAGACGTCCTTAGCCTTCGTGATATAGTGTCCCCAATGCCTCATACACCATCAAAACATTTCTCACACGTTCTTTTTCGTATTTAAAGTATTGAAAAGATATTATTGAGATACATCAAAATAGCTAGCATCCATCATCCATTGCTTCACGGTACTTGGATAGTGTTTGAGATAAAGTTAAAAAAAGAGATTTTTCACTTAGAAGAGATCTTGAAATTATTTGGTAAATAAACAGTGGGATTAGGCTTTAGGAGATTCTTGTTTAGGGTGCGTTTGGTTGCGCGATTGCAAAACTGATTTTGCAGGAATCTGCGATTGCAAACCTGATTTTGCAGGAAGCTCACTTTCTCAACTTTTTTAAATCGCAGCTTTTGGCATTATTTACCTGCAATCGCTGGGTTTAAAACTGCGATTATAAAACTGTTTGGTTGCGCGATTGCAAACGCAGCTTCCTGTAATCGTAATCGCAGCGCAATCGCGCAATTAAACGCACCCTTAATGATATATTCTATCTCCCTTTTGGGTGAGATTGTCACGAGTATCCCACAAGTTCGGAAGATTGTGAACTCACCTCAAAAAATCCCAAACCCTACCAAGAAGTAACCAAATCTCCATAGGAATGTATGAAATCTCCCACTTTGGAAAGAGCACAACATGCTTATGTCCACCATATGTAAATGATTTTAATTACTATAATTTCCACAAATGATAGCTTAGAGCCCTAGACTTTTGCATTTGTAAATAAATTTAGACAGATCTTATAGCACATGTTCTAGTTTGAATCTGGATATATAACCTAATCCCTTAATCAAAATCTAATCCAAATTGCATTTGAATTGGCTTAATTTAGATTCAAAACTAAACTCAACCGTTAAAATATCAATCTAAACTCATTCAATAATTTTCTCATAATTTAACATTATAATTACAATAATATATATTTGGATAGCTATTGTCGTAAGATAGAATTCTTCATGTTAAAAAATAACTGCAACCCCCTCGATGGGTTACGAACCGAACTTTGATAAATTGGTTAGCACTCTCCTTAATTGATTCATGGTTTCACACGATAAAGGTCAATATTACGTGTCCATGCATTTCAATCAACTTGTTTTGACCATGAATTTTTTTTTTTTTTTTTGTAACCATGAAACTTAATTTAATTCTCTCTAAAAAGGATTATATATATTCAACAAGTGGTAACATATTTTAAGGTTTTTCATCACTTGATTAGGCTACAAGTTCTAAACCAATTGACACCAAAAACTTCCAACATGTAATGGCAATAAAAAAACTTATTCGTTTACAAAAAAATAAGTGGGGTGTAGATATACCAGAATAGGTGTGAATGAATTGATATTTGTATTACAGGTCCACTTAAAAATGTGTTGTTCCATTTAAATCATTCGTATAAAGGGGTCTATATATATGTTAACTATCATCACCCACCTCTTATAAATAATTTGGTGCTCTCGTGTCAAATTATTTTTTTATACTTTATAATTTTCTATCACATTTTATTTACAAACTTTTTCATGATCAACCACACAACAAAAATTTCATTAATGTATATTTTCTAACGAGAGTAATTAAAAATATAATTAAATATAAAATAACTTATTTATTATCTATAATAAACAATTGTTCATTCGAGAATATATAGCTTATGTCAATATCTAAGGGAAACTAATGAAATGCCTATATATTCTCTTACGCAAAAAATAATATTGATATTCAGTGGCGGAGCCACCATAGGACCAGGGGGGTCCCTGGATTTTTTTTATTTATTTGTAGATCCTTTTAATTTTTTTCTAGTTCCTTTGAATTTTTTTTTATTGTAGATTGATTTTAATTAGGGTCCATAGATCATGGGCCCCACATACATATGAAATTTTCTTAACAGCAACAACTTAAAACTTAAAAAAAAAAAAAAGTAAAACAATCATCCATTATCCATCTGTACCATCCACATGTATGGTGTACTCTCACCCTTTCTTTTGATTAACTCTCCCCTTCACATAAAACAAAAGCCATTTTTTACTCTCTTTTTTCATTTACCTCCAAACATCTTTCTATCTATATCACACAGATAGCCATGGAGGCACATGTCTCACTCCCAGGGGCGGATATTAGAGTTGGCTGGGCCGGGCTATAGCCCGGACCAGATTTTGTTGAAATAGGATTAAGTGGCTTGGTTTTCTTTTTTTTTAAAATAATCTGTGTAGAGAGCGGCACCCCACCACTAAAAGAGAATGAAAAAATAAAATACAAACAAGATAAAACCACCCAAAGATCACGCATAGATGAGTGAACTGTTTTTTTCCTTTATACCTGGATCAATGCGATAAATGTGATATACATACCATAAACTTCTTACCCTTTTAAAAAAAAAATAAGAATATGTAATTTTATAAAATATATACGTTGTTATATTATTTAAAAAAATTTAAAATATGTGTGGAGTGAATGTAGGTTGATGAAAAAAAATCTTATTATACCATATCTAATCCTAAATTAAAATTTATCAACCTTTCTTTGTTTTTTCATGTTTGCAACTCCTTTTTATGTATCATGTTTGGGATAGAATTTTAGATTTTTTGAAATACCTTTTTTTATTTTTTTAAAGATTTTTTTAATGATTATTGTTTTTATATCTTTTATCTAGTTTTGTTTTTGAAAAAAGTGGAATTTTAATATTAGAAGATACGCTCTTTTGGGGTCTTACATCACTTAAGATAAGTTTTAAAAATATGTAATATTTTTCAAATATGTCATAATTTGTTAGTTGTATAAATGTCATAGTTTTTTAGTCCTTTATTTGTCTATCAAAAAAAAAAAAGCTTAATATCAAATATTATATCAGCCCACCCTGAAATAAAGTCCTGGATCCGCCCCTGCTCACTCCTCAGTGTCCCCCACCTAGGCGTCCATTTTGAAAAAAAAAATTATTTTTGAATCTTTTTTTTTTCTTTGTATCTCAACTTTTCCTCATATCAATTCTCATCTCTAAAAAAATCCATAATTTTTAATTTTTGTTCTATTAACTGTCCCAATCAGGAATCTACAATATGTAATCTCTCATCTCCTCCATCAATACTTTGAAGATATATAATCTTTTCCTTTTACCTTATTGTCATTGTTATTAATTTATTTAAAGTTTAAAATATTTGTGTAAATATCTAAAATAATCAAATCATTCAATATTTTCATAATATGAAACCTCGTCGAGGTCAAACTTAAAGGTATATATTGCTTATTGGATTTATATTTTCACATCTTGTTTTGTGAATTACCAATATGAAATATGACATATCATTTTAAAATATGATAATTATTTTTTATAATTATTTAATGATAAATTTTACATGAATATATTTATTTCATTATATATATATTTTTAACCTATGCTATTAAAAAGAGCTACTTTTTTATATAAAAAGTAAATAGGGTGCTCAGAATTTTTTTTTTCATATAGATTGTTACTATTAGTGTGACCAGAATTGTTCTATTTTCTGAATCAGTTGGGACCTTGCTGCACATTCCTATTGTCATAACAGATTGATTGTGTACCAGAATTTTATTGTGTCAAGTATGAAGACTTCTGTTTATAGTATGTTTTGTAGTATCTGTTTGGTGTATTATAATGCCACTATAATACTGTTCATATCATATAATAAGCTGATTTGAGTTTTCATTCATTTGTATCTTATAAGAAAATTTGTCCTATGGAATACGTGTAGGATACCAAATCTGACGAGCATTTGTTTCTTGGTTCATGTAATTTAAAGATTCTAATCCTTTTGTTCCATATCTCAATATATCTGCTTTTGCTTTTCTTGGTTGGGTTTCTCAAGTTATTGTTTTTAAGCATGCTAGAATGGTATGAAGTTTTTTGCATTATAGCCCAGAAGTGGAAATTTATATATTTGCTTATGCGGAGTTTCCTTGATAAGTGGCTGCAGTTCATATGAGTTTGGAGGAGATTGTTTTGAATTCTGAATTATTCTTTTGTTTTAGTCATGTAATAGCTGACTGCTCTGCACATTGTTTTGAGTTTTGGTGTTTTATAATTTATCATGATTGCTCTATTTACTTGTATGGAAGTAAACTTCTTGCTGATTGAATTTGTACAATCTAAGCATGACTGATTAAAATAATATAATACTCCTAAAATAAGATTATGATTGCTTATTGAAATGGTTAAACTTCATGATTGTATCAAACATGATTCATGTGTGAGAATTTCATATTCTTTAATTTCTATTCTCCATTTAATGTTCAACTTTCACTAATGATGTATCACTTCTTTTGTGCAGGTGGATGGTTATCTATTAGTGTAGACTGTTATCTATTATGATTGTTTATTAGTGTGGACTCACTGGACTGTTTATTAGTATGGACTGTATGTTAGTTTGGATTTACTGGACTGTTTATTAGTGTGGTTGAATTATTAAAGGCTATTTGGTGGTTGAATTATGAAAGGTTGTTTGATTAATACGTTTGGTGTTGACTGTTGGAGTTGTTCAAGGTGATGAATTTTAAATATGTTGTTTATTTTTTATTTTTTTAATATGCTGTTTATTAGTGTGAAATTTTAAACATCTACAAAGTGTTGTAATTTGTGAAAATTAATTTCTAAAATGTTTTAAAAAAATAATTTTAGCTTCTAATGAGTCTGAGCCGAGCTTCAGCTAAGCTCTGCACAAGCTCAACGAGCCGAGCCTGAACACAAAATAAAACTCAAAATTGAGCCGAATCTAAAAATAAATGAGCCGAGCCTAAACAGATCGAAGCTCGGATCGTTCGGCTCGTTTAGCTACTGAAATTGACACTTTCGTTGTCCTTCATCGTGTGAAACCATGAACCAAAGAATGAAAGACCTCCGTGGAAAGTTTTCGTGTCTTCTTCTTAACAAACCCTATATATTTATCATTTGATAAATTAAAAAAAGGAAGACCCAAAATTAAGATAATGAATTATATAACAAGTTCATAAGACGCCATTATTCTTTAAATTTCTTAAGTTTTATTACATCCATATTGTCCGTACATTAGAAATTTCCAAGCAACTTTTTTAATAGCACTAAAGAAACGTTAAGAATAATCTTTAGGTTTTTTTTTTTGTTTTTTTAGTTGACCCATTCTACCTCTCCATTGATTTTATGGTAATTAATAACTTTTTTTTATTGGTTGATAATTAATATTGTCCATACTTCCATGTTACACAAAGACATTTTTTTTTGAGGAAAATATAGTTATTTTCAATTCCTATAACAAGAGAGAATATGACTGAGTGAGACTAGAAGAGTAGAAAAATAAAAAAATAAAGCAAAAACAACAAAAGGAAAATACACATCCTCATGGTGCCCAGAAATGCACCCCATATCAACCCAATTACATCCACCGAGGGTAGGTAGAAAAGACTTCAACCCCTTCCTCGAAGGACCTAACTACTCAGTGATACGGAATGCATTTTCATCTATGTGAATGCTTGAGACCCCGCCCATGCAAGTGCCTCAGTCTCTGATGCTTTGTATCGCCGTCTCCCACAAAATCTCAAAATAAAAGGCTCTCCCTTTAACGACCCGTACCCTCTTATGCCGGTTTATGCTAATATTTACGTGTTTGGATTGCAGGATAGGATAATTTTATGCTATTGGACTTTTGATCTTTATTATCCCTGAAGTCCTGCATTTGGTTTAATTTTTGAAAAGCATCTTCGAAGCATATTTGGGATTCACGCTCAACATATGAAGTCTTCATTTTTGAGCTACCTTTTACATAAAATTGGTTTGGCATTATTTGGAGTTATATTAAAAATTTATGGCTGTTTTACCATTTCTGCCCTTAGAAGAAGAAATCGCGAGGTCTTCTGTTTGTCACTATTTTTAATATAGCTGAAGGCTTCTTTTGATCTTGACCTAAAATAGAAGTTGAAGATATTTCCGTCAGCTTTCTAACAGAAGTTGTTTCATATGAAGTGGATTTCCCTACGAAAGATATGGCTGTTTGAGTCAAGGCTGCGCAGATTTTAGTGGAAGGGCATGTTGGTAATTTAGCGAAACCTAAAGTTTTTAATCAATGGTTAAGTCGGTGGAGGGTGAGTTGATTATATATGGGGAGAGAGAGAGTGCATCCGAACGAGAAATCAAAAGAGGGAAATCGGAGAAAGATTAGGAAAATTGGGAAAAGCTCGTGGAGCATTTTTTGCGATACATTGGGTAAAGATTTTTGTTCTTTTCATTATTATTCTTCGTCTAGGGTTGTTTTATTTCAGTTTTGAATCAAATTGTGATTTGGCGCTGGAATATGATTATGTTTTTGGGGCTGGATAAATAGGTATTTGATGGTTGATTTTATAGTATCATTTTGGGGATTGTAGTGGGGATATTGTGTGAGGATATTGTATTTGTTTTGGGGGAACTGAGGATTTCTTCATTATTAGGGTTATATTTTAGTATCTGATTGATGTTATATTTTAATCAATTGATTTCTGTCTGCGTGAATTAGGAGCTGAAATAGGATGAGTCCAGCTTGGGATTGTGAATTGCGAGGTAAGTAACCTGACCGATACTTGTTTCTACCATTTCATTCCACGTGGTATTGTTGTAAGTGATCCAATTGTTATTTGTTTGTTCCTTCCAGTTCTACTTTCATTATTGTTGGTTATATATCATTTGAGTTCGTAATACTTCTTATTATTGGTTGAACCCTATAATGTGTTTGGTATCATTGTTTATCATATATTATATTGGTGTGATTGGAGATGATGACCATAGATGATTATTGATCTCACTTCCTCAAC
Source organism: Acorus calamus (assembly GCA_030737845.1). NCBI lineage: Eukaryota > Viridiplantae > Streptophyta > Magnoliopsida > Acorales > Acoraceae > Acorus > Acorus calamus. Next base: position 17,434,206 of record CM060877.1, on the reverse strand, counting down.
ACGTATGAGTATGTATGGGTCTTGTAGGGTGGCTCGGAGATAAACCCTACCGTGCCTGCACGGCGGGGGGCAGGTAGCGTGATATCTGCGGTGGACGTTCTGAGGGCCACACGCGAGGTTTGTGTAGATGTGTGTATATGTTGAGTACAGCTTAGACGCGGGGCTGAGGTGAGGTTGTGGAAGTGGTCGATCCATGGATTGTAGATGTTTCGAGGGCCATAGTGAGTGTATTTGACATTGTTGGTGTTCTTCAGATCAGAGAGAATTTGAGAGTATCAGTACATTCCTTCCTGAGTATGAGTTGTGTTTCATAGTATTATTTTCTCAATCATTAGGGTGCACCCTAGTGATATCTATTGACAGTGTCTAGGGCTGCAACTCGGGCGGGTTGGGTTCGGGTTGACCCCAACCCGAACCCAACCCGAATTCCAAACTACCCAACCCTAACCCGACCCAACCCGATTTTCAACCCGAATTGAACCAACCCGAACCCAACCCGAAATTAAATAAACCAACCGACCCAACCCGACTTAACCCGAATTGGACCAACCCGACCCCAACCCGATTTTCAACCCGAATTGAACCAACTCGACCCAACCCGAATTTCTAATATGATGTGTAAATTAAATAAATCAACCTCACCCAACCCATAAGATTAGCTAGGTTTACTTAAAATTTGGACTACCCATATTAGAAGTTACAAAATAAACGGCCATGATCTTTTTTTAACTATTAATTTACGGGTTCGGGTTGGGTCGGGTTGGGTCGGAGGCCAACCCGAACCCAACCCGATTTGTGAGTCAACCCGAATTGGTCAACCCGAACCCGAACCCGAACCCGATTTGATCAACCCAACCCATGTAAAAATCGGATTCAACCCGACGGGTTCGGGTTCGGGTTCAACCCGACCCAAGTTGCAGCCCTAACAGTGTCAGTTGTGACTTGGTAGTTGTGTATTCATTTCTTGTTCTTTGGGGAGTTGATCAGTGATGCTATTCTTTTTCTTCATTGAATATTCATTCAGTGGTTTCAATTGATATTTATTATTTGGCTTCATGTTTATTGAGATGTTTGAGCTGGTATTCCATTGTATTTGAACTTCACCTTTGAGTTATTGTGCGTGGAATGTCTGGGTTACTTACTGAGCATCTTTCGCTTATTCCATTCCTTTTCTCTTATTTTTGCATAGTAGAGGCGGGGTTCCTGGACGTTGACTTTGTCTCCTTTTGGTGTCACGTCCAGTTGGTGATAGAAATACATATATGTTTGCGTGTGTGTGTGTATGTGTATTTGGAGGTTTTGGATCTGTATATAGTTATTTTGGTAGAGGCTGGTCTGACGAACCAGGCATGTGTTAAACTGCTCTGTATATATGGATGACTGTATATGAGGTGTGTTAGATGCTCTGTTGGCTGCTTAAACTTTCCTGGGTGAATTTATATAAGGTGATTATATATATCTTGTTGATTGTTTGTTGTCCCAGGGTTATCATATGTGATTATATAGGGTGGACATTTTGATGTTTTAGAGAAAAAAGAAAGAAAGATTATGGTGGGTTTTAGGCACGTGACGCGCTCGTGTCGGTATTTCGGGGCACGGGCCGTCACAGTTGGTATCAGAGCCTTGGTGGCGTGCACGTGTCGGCGTTTTGGGACACGGGCCGTCACACTCCCCTTGAAGATAACCGCATTTTTCGAACTCCATATCGTCTAAACGCCCGCTGGAATAACCGAGAGCCACACCTGCCCCACTTTGCTCCGGTCGTTCTTCTTTCTCATGCGACGTGCCACCACCTATAGTTCCTCTAGTGAATTAAACCGCAATGGGTTGCCGGAGGCGTTTGTAAGCAAAGCCCAAAGTCTGGACGCTATCGGACAATGGCAAAACAAATGCACAATGGTCTCCTCCTCCCCATGGCACAGTACACACTCACTCGCCTCCATGGGTCGCCAGCGCGCCTGAACATCTTGGTTACAAGACGATTCTGTAGCAAGAACCACGAGAAGCATTTCACCTTTACTGGGATTTTCGCCCTCCATATTACCGCCGCCCGTGCTACAATAGTGCTGTCTGTTGCTTCCCCTCGGTTCCACCATGCATATCCGAGCTTGACTGAGAAATTCTGATTCGGCTTCCCTGCCCACGGCACCACATCTCCAACCCTTCAACTGGCTTGGCTGCCTGAAGCAGTCCCAGGAGCTCCGCGAATTGAGCGATCTCATCCTCTCGTAAGCCTCGGCGCATTCGTGTATCCCACTCCCCCGCAGCCGCATCGATCAACAAGAAGTCGCACGCCCTTCCATGCGTCCTAATGGCTTTACTGGTCAGTCACGGAAACAGGGTGTGTAGAGGCCGACTCCCACACCATCTATCATCCCAAAACCGGAACGTCGATCCCTCCTCGAGCTGCCACACGAACTCCTCCATAATCGTCGGTCAAACATCGAAAAAACCTCTGCATAATGGGGAGCTCCACCGAGTGTCGGTGTGGGATTTCGTCGGTGTTGAAAAAATCCGCGTGGCAGTGCGTGTGTGGGGGTTCTTCGGGGATTCGGATCGGATGCGTGCCCTGGTGGGCTCGGCCGGATCGCCTTCTCGGAAGGGTGGTGTCGTTCCTAGTCTAGTCGCCCGACAGCGGCTCAAGAGGATCCCAGGGTTTATGTGATTGCCACCTGCTTTTTCTAAAAGCAGGAAAAGGTTGGGTTGGATTTGATCGCCTACGTGGGGAGTTTGTGGGGTCTCCGCTCTGAGACATGGATATACCATACACAGAGGTGAAAAACAAGTAATCCTATTCTGCTTCCGGGGCTTGACTAAAGGAGTCTTGGGACAAAGAGGTGCAGGTGGGGTGTGGATATGGGGCGGCTAGTGGGATCCAGCCGTCGAGTATGGGCGGCTACTAGGGTTTAGCCGTTCGAGGCCTGGGTTGGTTTGGGCAGAAGTTTGGTAGGAAATGGGTTTGGTTTTAGACAGAGGCTAAGCTAGGTTTAGCCTGGGTTTCCGGAGGGTGCAATGAGAGGGTGTTTTTTGTGTAGGGCATGGGTTTTTTCTCTCACAAAAGGGGCTCTCTTTCTCTCTCTCCAGGTTTTTTGGTGGTGGAAGGGGGTGGTCAATCAAGTGAGGATATTGGTGGATTGATTGGTGGATGTTAATTGTGTTAGAAATGTTTTGAACCCCCTCTATTTATAGTAAAAAAGAGGCAGGGGAATACCCAGGGGGTAATAGAATGGATTGGTTAATAGTGTGTTTGATTAGACCCCTCATTTAATTATCTGGTTCTTCTGTCAGGACCAGGCGAAGGGCGGCTAGTCCTAACTAGCCGCCTGGTATGGGGCGGGTACTTTCTGATAGCCGCCCCCATCATGACCTGTCAAACGTCCCATCTCTGAAAAAGTGGTGGCTTGGGTCGGTTACTTGGATTGATCCGGCCAAGATGGGGCGGCTAAAGGTCACCATCAGCCGCAATGATCAGCATTTAATGCTGCTTTATGTCCCATCCAGGGAAGCGGTTCAGGGTCGGCCAGGGGGGCGGCTAGTGCCAACTAGCCGCCTGGTATGGGGCTGCTAGTGAGGGCTAGCCGCCCCTTGCCAGTGTTTCTTAGGTTTTAGATCTTCTGGGGTTCTTCTAGGTGGGTTTAGGGTTGGGGTCAAGATTAGGTTTGGGTTCCTGGTTTGGGCCAGGGTTAGGGTTTCCGGTTTCCTGAACCTTTGATTTTCTATTAAATGCCCAAATGTGGGTTATTTTCAGGTGTTACTTGAAGTATTTCTATCTTTTTGGACGGTCAAAATTGGGGTATCTAGCGAGGGAGTCCAGTACCACCCCCCTTGCCTCCCCCGATATCCCGTAGCGTTATTTGAACGTCCGCACCCACTTCGCTTCCGGGTTGCACACCCACTTTCAACACCATTTGGACATTAATGCACGGTTCATCGTATCCAAATTGAGCACTCCGAGCCCCCCTTCTTGCTCTTACAAATCTTCCCCCACCGCACCAAACAAGGGGTCTTGCCTGCCATTGACGCCCCTTGCCAGAAAAAACGTCGACGAATAGTCTCCATTCGTGCAAGCACACCCTTCGAAGCCCTGAAGATGGATAGAAAGAACATCGGTAATGCCGATAGTACTGCTTGTAGTAGGACAAGCTTGCCCCCCCGAGATAGCAGCCGGCCTTGCCAACCTTCTAACAGGCATTCCATGCGGTTAATAACCGGCTGCCAGTCCCTTCGACTGAGCTTCCTCGTCGTCAATGGCAGCCCCATGTAGCGGCACGACATATGTTCAATCCGGCATCCCCATATGTTGGCCATTTCCGTTAAGTTGTCATCCCCCACATTAATCGGAATCAATAAGCTCTTTACGAAGTTGATATTGAGACCCGACAACAAGCCGAAGCACCACAGAATGAAACGCAGTCCGTAAATCACATGAACGTTTGGTGGTGCCATCATCAGTGTATTGTCTGCAAATTGAACGTGCAAGATTTCCGTCCTCGCCGAGTGAACCGCAAGCCCTCGGATCCAACCACTCGTCGTCGCCATGCAACACATCCTGCTTAGAACATTAGCCACTATTGTAAACAGTACTGGAGAGAGGGGGTCACCCTGCCTCAACCCCCCCTTCATACTGAAGAAGCCATGGGTGCCACCATTCACGACCACTGAAGCTTTCGCCGAACCGATGCATAGTTCGATCATACGCAACCAAGGGGTCTCGAAGCCGTGGAGGCCCAACACATGGAGGAGGAAACCCCAGTCTATGTTGTCGTATGCCTTCTCAAAATCAACCTTTAACAACACCCCACTTCTACCATCCTTGTGCACTGCTGCGATAATCTCCTGTGCCACCGCGAACCCCTCGTACAAGGGCCGACCCGGGATAAAAGCAGACTGTGAGTCTTCATCCAAATAACCACTAACACACCTCAATCTCCTGGCTAGCACCTTAGCCACTAATAAATATGCTCCGTTAAGTAAGCATGTTGGCCGATAGTCTGATATTGTTGTCGGTCCCTCTTTCTTGGGAATTAGGACAATTGAGGAAGCGTTTAGTCGCCCGATGCATGGATCTCCCCTGAATATCTCGACAAAAACCTCCATGACATCATCCACGATGATGTGCCAGAAGTGCTGATAGAAACCCACTCTGAATCTGTTAGGGCCCATGGCCTTGTCACCATCCACCCCAAAGAGAACCTCCCAAACCTCCTTAGTTGTGAACTCGCCCTCCAGCGACTCGAGACAGTCCGCTGGTAGTCGCCTCAGATCCTCGTCAAACCACTGCGGCCGCCATCTTCTGTCCCTCTTATAAGCCTATTTGAAGTACTCGACCAGATGTCCCCCGATCTCCGCCTCTGACTCCACCAACGAGTCCCCCACCCGTAACGAAGAAATTTTGTTGGACCGTCTCCGCTGTGATGCGACTTTGTGGAAAAACTTCGTGTTGTTATCACCCGCCTTAAGCCATAATGCTTTGAACCTTTGACGCCATGCCATCTCCTCTTGTTTGAGAAGTGTTGATAGTGCCCCCCGCGCCTGAGCCCGCCGGTTGCTCGTCGGCAGATCCACTGGTCCCTCCTCCTCCTTCAAGTCGACCTCCTCGATGAACTTTAATAGCTCGGTCCTCTTCTTGATCCTGTCTTCCTTGGCCTGCCTTCCCCATGCCTTCAGGCAATGCTTCGGTCTTCAAAGCTTGAACACCAGGTGTTTAGCACCCCTCAAACCACTTGCGGAACCCTCCCACGATAGCCTGACCAAGTCCTCAAACCCCTCGACCTCATTCCACTAGGACTCAAAGTGGAACTTGTGTGGATGCGCCTGGCTATTGGTATGAACAAATAATGATGAGTGATCATAGAGAATTCGTGGAAGACCACATACCTCATAGCCCGGAAACATATCATCCCATTCAATATCGATCAACACACGATCCAAACGCGCCAGCGAAGGCTCCTCCCGTCCATTGGACCATGTAAAACGTTGGTTTTGGATGCCCAGGTCGATCATCTCCTCCTCATTTATCCATGCAGAGAAGACACGCATGGAGGTCGAGACTACTTCCTCCCCATTTCTTTCATCGTGAAGCCGCGTGACATTGAAATCACCCATCACACACCATGAGCATTCCACACAGCCCTTGCGCCTGACAGTTCCTCCCAGAATGCCACCCTTTCTTCTGCACTGTGTGGCCCGTACACGACCGATAGCGACCACCTCGTCCCTGCGACGCGGTCCTTGAATAGGACCGAAAGTGAGAATGATCCTTCCAAGCAATCCACCATCTCCCAAAGCTTTGAATCCCACGCAATGATTATGTCCCCCGCCGACCCAGTTGCATCTTTCCACACCATGTCATCCAGCTTCCCCGCACCAAAAACACGCAGTAGTCCGCGATCCAGGCTGCTCACTTTTGATTCTTGAATACAGCAGAATTGAATACCATTATTCTTCACCATCTCCCCTAGCGCACGAGCTTTCCGGGGGTCGTGCATCCCCCTAATATTCCAAGAAAGGCCACGCATTAAGACCGTTGAGCAGCCCCAACTCCATCCTCCACCACCGTCATGGCCATCTCCGCCTCCCCTGAACCGTCACACCCTGCTCTAGTGGAAACACCCCTTCCGGACCAAAAGACACCGAAATCACCGTTCTGAACCTTTCGCGGCTCGAGGTCTCCTCCACCTCCATGCCCAGATCCCCTGCTCTCCTTCTCGGTACAAGAAGCGTTGTCGCCACCACCCTAGCTCCCTTTCTCCCCCCGATCTCGTCCCGCGCAGTATGAGCCTCGGGAAAGGTTGACACCACCGGAACCGGGATCTCGAGCGAACCCACTACTACCATGGGTGACTTTGGGCAGTCACCACGTCCACCGTTTGTGTCCGTTCGCTCCATGTCTAACACCACCTCGTCATCACGAATTACTATTGGACATGCAACGTTCATTGGACATGCAACGTTCATTGGATGCTCTGTCGGGTTAGAATCTCCGGACTCGGACCCCACGAGGAGAGTCCGTCTCGACAGGGGAGTTAAAGTGACCTAGTAAGACACGCCTGTATAAATGGGTACCTGTAACTGGATCTCTGCCCCACCAGGCCCATGTCCATTCAAGTTCGGGCCTCTAGTCCAAGTCTTGGCTCACAGAATGGGCCCCCGGAATTTTAATACCCCTACCCTCTCCCCCAGGCCCATCAGACAAGGCCTTTCCACCAGTGGCCACCTCATCCGTCCTTCCTGACACGTTCATGCCCCTGGTTACCTGACCTGTCAGCCTCTCCTCCAAACATAAGACTGAAGAAACCTCCCTAGACCCAGAGCGTCTAATACCTGTCGTCTCTGCACCAAAAGCACTAGCATGGCCAGCGACAGAGAGACCTTTGCCATTTCTTTTGCCCTGCGTGTCAGAATTGACGTGATTAGCTGACGTTTGATCGTTCGCGCCTTTGGGAGTATTGCCTTCGGACCTGGTCACCCTCTTGATCTGCAAGGGGACCTGCATCACCGGAGCAGCCTCGGACATCGGTGCCTTGCCAAGCTGTACACGTTGCGTCGCCTCCGCCATCTGCGGTGGGTCGTCATTTCCGGTCGTAGCTCCACCCCGAACCCCCACCATCTCCGCCCAAGAGCGAGGCGAAACTGGTGTGAGGGGCAAAGCTGCCAATCCAATCCTATATGACTCCTCACCATGCGAGACCACCAACTCCGCCAGAAAAGACGGACTTCCCGCCGTCACAAGTGAAACCTCCCTTACCGTGCGCCCCTCATCGTCCATGTCCATTCTGAGAATCTCTTGCATCACCCCAAAGTTCGCCACAATGTGGCTTAAGCATCAAGCGTCCAGCCAGTGGAACGGCAACCCGTAAGCTTAAGTCGCCACGCTTGTTGAGAACGACCCATCATTCTGAACTGCGGTCTCCATGCCTACAGTGTAAAACCCTCGTCCTTCCACCTCAGGGTCCGGAGTTTGAGGGTGGCTTCCTGCAGTTACGATGACCTCAGTCGAATGAGGAAGATAACCACCCCAAATGACGGACCCGGTCCACTAACTCTGTTCCAACCCATCGTTCCAGTGCCTCCCTTAAGTCGCCCAGGGAACAGAAGCCCGACTCAGAAGCGGCCAATAGGCACCCGTTCAGGTAGTCCGCTTCATGAGAAGCACAAAAATCACCAGGTAGCATGAGAGCCTCAGATGATCCCCCCTCCTTTGCGATCTTCCATCCTCCCAGAAGCCCCATCCATTTCGGACATACAGCCCCCCTATGGCATGTGCCTTTGCACCGCCAACAAAGCAATGGGTCGCGGCAAGCGTTGCTCCTGTGACCCAAGCGCAGACACTGGAAGCACCTGATCGTTCGCTCATCAATTCTCGCCCCGCACCACGATCGACCCTCCGTCTTTAGCGGCTTCCGTTCTCTCTTGCCCCTCACTGTTGACCAACCATAGGCACCGCCTGAGTCGCCATTTGAGTTGCCGCCCGAACTCCCGCTCCGCCACATAGGTATAATTTTTCTGACTTGTGATACTTGATCAAAAAAAAAAAGGACCTTACTTGAATAGGATCTGTTCTATAGGCTCGTACGACTGCATCCTTTAACAAAGACAATTTTGACTCTGGCTTAATTATTTGTGCTTTGTTCACTTGTCCTAGCTTAAAGCGAGGGTGAGTATGTCTTCCTCCACCACGCCCGCGTGAGTTTCGTTGCGCACAGTACGTGAAAGCTACATTCATTGAACTCATACCACCACATCTCCTTCCTCGTGTCCTTGTTGCGCGCACATCACGCACTTGGGGCATAGTAACAAAGTTTATGTACGGCAAATATTCAATAAGTGTCATGTTCGATCGGTATGTACATTCATAAATCATATATACTTGTTAAATACAGAAAAGTACCAATATCATAATTATTCACTACAAGAAAAATTGCTTTTTAGCTAGGAAACCTTTTCTTGATCAAAGTGATAATTTCCTTGGTAAAGATATTTTCCAACGAAAATTATCTTTGGTAAGTTCATTGCAGTAATCTAATGCTTAAGTTTCCTTGATAAAAAATTATCAATTAAGCAAACATATTTTCCTTGATAAAAACATTTACCAAGAAAATAAAATAATTTCCTTGGTATATATGAATTATTTTATTGGTAAAATTCAAAATATTCCCAAGGTCAATATTCCTTGCAAAAAAAAAATGTATTATTTCCGAGAAAATATTTTCTTGATAAATGTAAATTAACCAAAAACAACTGGCAAGGAAAGTATTTCCTTGGTAAAAGCGGGAATAAATCTTGTGAATAAAATTTCTTATTATGCATCCATGTAGATATGAAGGTTCAGCTTGTGAAAATTTTCAACAACAAAATTTATTTAAGCTAAAGTTTAACGAAAACAATTAAAACAAAACATGAATTTCCAAATTCACTCTAGCAAATACACATCAAACACCACTTTCACATATATATTTCAGAAACATTTTTGTTTGTAAAGAAGATCCTCCCTGCTTCTGGAGCTCCAAGTGCGGATCAGGCACATTAAAAAACTACAGTCAACAAAAATCAAAATACAATTAGAAATGCTCTTACATAATAGTTTACATGAATCACAGCAAACAACATTAAAATAATTTCCAACAAAAAAAGCAAAAGACTAGTTAGAGTTGCTCCAAAATATACTATGATTTAAACAGGGGACTGATACAAAAATGAGCACTACAAATTCTAGTTGTTTAATTATTATTTTTGAAAATGATAGATGTTTGCTACCCGATTTCATTTCAGAAAGATCAAATTATAAACTCTAGTTGTTTAATATAAAGAAAAACTTTTTTTTTTTTTAGTGGGAGCGAAAGCAATAATCGTCTCTGAGAGGACGATCACCGTTGAGACGTGACACTGGATGGCACACGTCGACTCGTCAGTCCAGGGAGGTACAACTCGTGTCTTCGGGACCTATCGGGATCGAATTACAGGTGTAGCGGTAATGTATTTGACACTATGTATTTACGCTTGTTTTCTATTCTCCCCTCATACAGCCCATTTGTAACCATTGTTGACTTATAAATGAACTACCACTTTCAAAAAAAAAAAAAGAAAAACAGTTCCATGCATCGTGGATTAAATGTGCAAGAAATGTAGTCCACAGAAACAGAACTGCAGCACAGTTGACATGTGAGATGCCTCGGTTCACTCTGAAAAATTCCATCCAAGAGCACAAATAGAGTCAACAAATAAAAGAGTTATGTAGTGTTGTCCAACAAGGAAATGAATGTTCATATATAACTCACCTTCTAAATAATTATTTCTTTACTATAAACATTTACAAATTGAATGCCGATGGTTCTCTCTCTCTGATGACAGGGGAGATTACAGCGCCCTCCTTAGGGATGAACACGCTTCTTTTATTGGTGGCTTGGCAGGACGCAATTGTTGGGATTATGTCTCGATCCGGTGTATCACATCGGATGACCATGATGAAATCATATTAGGTTGGGCACCTAATGAGTAAAATATTATTTAAGATTTGATCTTAATTAATATTTAAAGTGAATCTCCTAAAATAGGAAACAATATTTGTTTGTTAATTAGGAGAGTAAATATCTCTTAATTAATGAAAATAATATTTGTTTGTTAATTAGGAGAGTGAATATCTCATAATTAATGGAAACAATATTTGTTTATTAATTGGGAGATTACTTGGGGAAAAGTTATTTATCTCTATAAATATCTTCTAGGGTTTCATGGCAAGACATGGCAATGTATACAATGTAAAGATCCTAAAGGAAGGTTGAGATGTTCTAAGAGAGGGTAACTCCATGGGACAGTTTGTGAGTCTCTTAATGTATCTCAACTATCAAAGTGGATTCTCTGTTTTTTGCCCCGTGGATGTAGGCTTAGGCCGAACCAAGTATATCTTGTGTTCTTCGTGTGATGTGATGTTTCGTTCTTGTGTTCGATCTCGGGTTTATTGTTGGCTTCCGCGATTTGCCCTCCCAACAGTGGTATCAGAGCTCCAGGTTTTGATCTAGGAGGACGAGAATTAAAGAACGAGGATCAATGACGACACGGGTCGATGAATTCATACCATCGACGAATGTATTGTTGAAAATTCCAACAACGGTGTGTCGTACATGGTTTCACGCGATGAAGGAGAAAAAAAAATCATGCAAGGTTGCATGGAGCTCTCGGTGGTGGAAGCGACACATCTATTCAGGTGTGCGATGATGATACCAATTTGTTGCGGGTCCAAGATCCACCGAGAAGCAGACGTGCAGAGACGCTCGGGGTGCAAAGTTCGCAGTGACACGCGGAGGCATGTGGGCGAATCACGTGAAGCGTGGGTGCGGAGTTCGTACAGAAGAAGATGGAACAGTGCAACACGACTTAAGGCGTTCTGAACCGGGTATGGGAGGAGCTGCCCCATGTGGTTCGGTTAAAAGAGCGAGTCCAGTCATCTCGCTTGCGCGGTGTGGCATGTTCAAGGTGGAGGTAAGATCCAGATCTTCTTCGGAAATCCACGAGGAGCGTGGTGCATGTGACATTGACTTGAGGATGCGCGATTACTGAGTCTGACTCAGGGGTTGATCCATGATAATGCGAGCGCAGGTTTATGGATCCAACAAGATTGGACGGTGCAGACGTCCGGGGGAAGAAATTCCTAAAATTCATTCAAGGTGGAGTTCTACGGAGCGGGTCTAGTGCACAAAAAGACTCGTGATAGCGACTTGAAGACTGGTGAAGCTCAAGGAAGTCGAAGACCACTTGATTGCAGGTGGAGGTGCATGGTTGCTCGCGTGATCGTGCTTCAAGGATGACATGGAGCAAAGTGGAGACATCAACGGAAATCTTCTAAGGGGTTCGAGGAAGTCCGAGCGTACCGGATACGAGCCAAGGTGGAGATTTGTTGGGATTATGTCTCGATCCGGTGTATCACATCGGATGGCCATGATGAAATCATATTAGGTTGAGCACCTAATGAGTAAAATATTATTTAAGATTTGATCTTAATTAATATTTAAAGTGAATCTCCTAAAATAGGAAACAATATTTGTTTGTTAATTAGGAGAGTAAATATCTCTTAATTAATGAAAACAATATTTGTTTGTTAATTAGGAGAGTGAATATCTCATAATTAATGGAAACAATATTTGTTTATTAATTGGGAGATTACTTGGGGAAGAAGTTATTTATCTCTATAAATATCTTCTAGGGTTTCATAGCAAGACATGGCAATGTATACAATGTAGAGATCCTAAGGGAAGGTTGAGAGGTTCTAAGAGAGGGTAACTCCATGGGAGAGTTTGTGAGTCTCTTAATGTATCTCAACTATCAAAGTGGATTATCTGTTTTTTGCCCCGTGGATGTAGGCTTAGGCCGAACCACGTATATCTTGTCTTCTTCGTGTGATGTGATGTTTCGTTCTTGTGTTCGATCTCGTGTTTGTTGGTGGCTTCCGCGGATCGCCTTCCCAACAGCAATGACCTCCCCTCCATTAATCTCTTGGAGCTCAAAGCTATTGAGGCAGGTATTTGGCTAGCTCTCAAATATGGAAAGAAATATATGTGGGTGGAATTAAACTCTACTACAACAATAGCCTGGATTAAAGGAAAAGGCAATAGACCGTGGAGTGCCATTCACTATTTGCGAAAGATTCACCAAGGGCTGGATCTTCTTATAGGCTGGGAGATCTCGCATATACATCAGGAAGGTAATGTACCAGCGGACATCCTTGCTTCCTTTCGATCAAGCAGAGGTGAAACTTCCATTACACCATCTTCAGCATGGCCAGCTCTATGCAATGCTCTTGATCAAGATAAAACTGGTGAGCCTTATAGTCGAACAAGGATCTGAGATCCCTTTTGGATTTTTCTCTGATTATTTGGTTCAAAGGAATGCTCTATTAGTCTATGGGGATGCAACTTGACTTGGAGCTTCCCTCCCATGGCTAAATGATCTTCCACTTGGACTCCAAATCGTAAACCTTAGCTACTTTTGTAAAGTTTCTCTTTTTATATAGAAATACATATCTCGATTAACAATAAAAAAAAACATTTACAAATTGATAATATTGAAGATCAAACTTGGTTCCTATTGATAACTAATAACTAGCATTATTTTGAGGAAATTTTACATGTATTATACTATAATCATGCATTTTATACACACTTAAATCCCAAGTCTATATATCCTCTCATTGCTTAAACGTATCACCACCAGAATTGGATCATGGAAGACTAAAAACAGCTCACACCATACATCTGCCCCTCTCTACATCTGTACCACCATTTTTTTTTTCTGATGACACAGAGCATGTCTAAAAACACAAGACAAAAGCATGGATGGAAAACGTATGACCCACAATACGCGTAGGGCTGGTATACCAAATAAATAATTAAACTACACGCCCCCCTTATAAATCTATATATAACAAATATAGAGAATCTATAAGATCTGATTTAGTATGTTTTATAACATGTCAATTATTAATTTTAAAAAACAATTAACAAGGATTCTATTAAACAAAAAACACGCTATTTTCTTTTTAAACCAAATTAATAATGTTAGAGATAATCTAAAGTGGATAAGGTAACCACTTTGATTGTAACTACCTCACAACTATTTCCTAAACTTATGGATCCCACATCTTACAATATGTTGTATGTTTGTTTACTTCCTGGTTGTCTTAAATAACAAAGGGTTTAGTTCCTTTTTTAGCATGCATGGTGTATTCCTCTTAATATGTATATAATAAAATTCCCTTCCTTCAGCGAACCAAGTTTGAACAAATCCTAGGGAGCACTGTTTTTCAAAAACAAAATTCCCTTCCTTAAATTTGATATATATTTTAATATTATAATATTTTCTACAAATGTATTCATTATTCTTATTTTAAAAACCATTTGATAATAAATACTTACTTGCATATTTAATGCCATCGTATCAATAATTTAAAGTCATCTAATATTTTTTTAATAAATCCAATTAAACTACCCTTCTCAAAATTGCTAATTAATACAAAATAAAATATATATTTTAAATTATGAGGTTTGAATGGATGATCATGTGCTAGTTCCCCTATATTTTGATTTTTAAAAATAGCAAATAAAATTCTAATGAAATGCAAAAAAGAAAATTGATATGCTTCATCTAATCTCGTTAACAAAAATGACCCCAAAATAACGCTCCAGCAAATGAGATGCCAAACAAGGAATCATGCAACAAATGCAAATGAAGCAGAGAATACAGACCAAATCCTATAAATAAATAAAAATTAAAATACACCAATTTACAGTTGATAAACTGTAAGTAAAAAACACATTATTCCATTTCAACAAACCAATTATAAACACACAAATAAAATAAATCTCACTAAACTTAAAAAAATGTATACACATAGGTGTTGTTTGGATGGAGGAATTGCAGTGGAATATAGGGATAAGGTGAAATAAAGCCTAAAATAAAGGGAAAATCATATGTTTGTATAAGCTGGTATGAAATGATATTACTATACCTCTTCCCTCTGAAATCGGTTATTCCATCTTATATTTTAACAGCATATGTGGACTCCACGTTGCCCCCTGCAACACATATCAGCCTGTACATGTACGGTCATTATATATGTTGAATTTAAATTTGATGATGATGTGTGAGTATGCTGTGGTGAACGTTAATTAATGATGCATTCCAATTAAACAGAGATATGTTGAAATTTGAAAAAGCATACCGTTAGATATTAACTCTAGCCTCGGTCACCCACTCGTTAAAAACTGACTATTCCCTTCTTCCTTACTGTATTCTTATTATTATAAGGTGCTTCGTACTATATATAATACTATTTGGTGTATTAATACTACTTATACATTCAAGACTGTTTTGTATACTTTACCCATACTATTCTTCAACAGTAAATATACATACATCAAACTCACCGGAAAACTTCATCATAGTGTGGGATCCCCCAGTAACACCGACAGAAACAACATCAAGAACCGCCCCACCATCTTCCCCAACTCTGCACCCTCCTCCACCTCTTGGGCCACTTCCGAACCTGAACGATCTGACTCACCGTCGATACTGACGCGTCAGTCCTCTCCACAACCACTCCTCCCCTGACACAGCCACCGCCGTTCTCCCTCATCTTCTCAAGGTATTCGACGAGCAGCTTCTTCGCGCACGATACGTGGATGCGGTGCTTGCCGTTTCCCGATGACACGAACCACCACGTCCTGTCCCCCCTCCAAAGCTACCGCAATGCGAACACTTGGAAGTGTAGCCGCTCTCGAGGTTGAATTTTTTACCTTCAAATTCCAGTGTTCGGAGGAGCGCGCAGGACGGGTGCAGGACCCTTTTGAATGAGACAGATAAAAAGAAGAGAATAAAAAATATTAATGAAGAAAAATCTAGAAACCAAAGGGAAAAATCCATATAAACCTATGTAAACTAACTGAAATTTATATAATCCATTTACTATTTTTAAAATCCATATAAATCCATAAAAACACCTAGTAAATTCAAATAATCCATTAAATAAAATTTACGTATATTTTATAAATATTATTTTGATTAACCATGGTAGAAAATGCAGTATACCAAAAAAAATTCTACAATGTGTTAAAAATATTAAAAATCTTCTATAAATAACGATTTTATCCATGCGTATATGATTTTATAATATATCCATAGAGGGTAAAATTGTCATTTTCATAGGATTTTTCGCATTTTTAGCACATTGTAGTGTTTTTTAGTATATCATATTTTTAATCAGTATTAACCAAATGAAATATACTTAAAATATTCATCATCTTTAACGAAAATTTTATTCAGAGAATTATTTGGATTTACTAGGTGTTTTTAAGGGGTTTATATGAATTTTAAAAAAAGTTAGGGAATTATTTGAATTTCAGTCAGATTTAGGGGTTGTATGGATTTTTTTCCCTATTATAAAATATTTGTGTATTTCACATTTGACATTGATGATTTTTGTTGCACTTGTACATGTAGCCCCGTATGTTCAATCCGCAAGCATTGCAGATCGGATGAGGACGATTGTCTTACCTATCCAGATTTCCTTGCATTTGTCGCAGGTGGCGAAGGTGTGGTCTTTGTCGTGTTGGAGAGGGTGTTTGTGATCGGAGTCCGTGATGCATCTGAAGCCTGGTGGTGGTGGTGCTAATGCTGCTGCTGCTGCTCCCGCCGCCGCTGCCGCTGGACGTACCATTTCCCATTTATTAATAGTTAGGATCCAATTCAACCTTCTGAGCATTTTCAAACATCAATTGAAACAACTGTATGTGATTGGAGACATGAGAGTTTGGTGTATGTTTTTTTTTTTGGTATCAAAACCAATGATTGAAAACTTGTGTGCGTGTGATATTTGTATGTCTTGAGTTGAACAATTAACACTTAAAAACCATTACAAATGCATGGGAAATTTTGGAACAAATATAAAGATTTTTTTTTAATTGGCTCTCTGAACAAACACTTGTAAAATAAATCATAATAGCACTTAGGATCTTGATTAACATGTTTACGAATACTATAATCATATTTTACAATAATGCGGAATCATTATATTATATATATACATATATATATACACAAACCTTTCTCCATGGTAAGTAACCTCCTTTAGTACAAGGACTTGAAAATAAAATAGAAGGATTCTTCACTCTCCTATCTCTCTATGGAGTGGACTTACTCTTGCTTGTGCAAACACAAGATGTTGTGAGACATGAAGAATGGGTTGGGAGTCCACTCCCTTTTATAGATGGAGAGGGGGAACCCTCCCACACTCAAACATAAATTGGATTCTTAAAACCCATTGAAGAATCCAATGAACCTACTAAATGTTTTGGGAATGTATCCAATAATGGATGGGTGTTGGGAATACAAAGACATTGAATATTTTCCTCATTTCAATGGTAATTCATGTACACAATTATTTCATACATTGTGTAACATTTTAAAATGATGTATATACATTCTCTATCACTTAATGAAAATGTACATACATTATGTACCACTTAATGGGATACACACAATTACTCTCTATACATTGTGTATTTCTAGATTCATTATTCAATGGATAGTCATGGGAGTTGAACCATATAAAACTCAATTAATTTATACTTAATTGGTTCACTCTTCTAATGTATCCTTTCATGACAAAATAATGAAATTGAACATTGATCATTACATGTCCATATTCATTTTTTAATGGGTCACATTCTTACATTCTCCCACTTGACCCATTAATCACCCAGTTTCATCATAATATCATAATTAAGCAAAATTGCTAATGTGAGTCATGGCGGTTGTACCTTAATAAACAAAGTAGTCCCTTCCATGTACTACAACATTATAATTTTATTTAACTTGATCATAAGTTGGATATCAAATAGACTAGATTACATAGCCTATTATAATGGTTCCACATAAGTGTCTTGTCAGGATATTTTTCTATTATCATTCATCCATTTCAATTTATGTATACACATTATGGAAAATAGGAAATAACAGAAGCACATTAAACTTGAGATCTCGTTAGTGTCAATCATACAATAAGTTCATAATACATCATGGATAGCGGCCAAGACCCATTCTTTCAACATGTTCTTTAAAAACTTTTGGTCCTAAACCTTTGGTTAATGGATCCGCTATCATAAGCTTGGTACTTATATTTTCTATTGACACTCTTTGCTTCTGTACTTCATCTTTGACCGATAAGTACTTTAATTCCATGTGTTTAACACCATTAGAGTACTTGTCGTTCTTAGAGAAGAAGACTGCTGCAGTATTATCACAAAAAATTCTCAACGGCTTGGCAATAGTGTCGACAATCCCAAGTCCCGAGATAAAATTTCGCAGCCATAACGCATGATTCGTAGCCTCGAAACATGCAATGAACTCGGCCTCCATGGTGTGTGCAGCATACTTCCTTGTTTTGCACTTTTCCATGATATAGCCCCTCCACTAAGCAGAAAGACATAACCAGAGGTAGATTTTCTGCTATCGGGGCATCCTGCATGATCCGAGTCAGTGTATCCAATCACTTCCAAGTGATCAGATCTTCTAAATGTGAGCATGTAATCTTTTGTTCCTTGCAAATATCTCATAACCTTCTTTGCAGCCTTCCAATGAGCCATTCCTGGATTGCTTTGGTATCTACCGAGCATGCTGACTGCAAAACTGATATCTGGCCTCGTACATGTTTGCGCATACATCAAACTCCCAACGGCTGATGCATAAGGGATGACCTCCATTTGTTTTCGTTCCCAATCATTTTGAGGACATTGCATAAGACTGAATTTATCACCCTTTTGTACTGGTGCAATCTGAAGACGAACAATTTTGCATTCCAAACCTTTCAAGAACTCTTTCAATATAGCTTTTCTGAGACAATCCCAATATTTTTCGTGCTCGGTCTCGAATGATTTCGATTCCAATCACAAAATTTGCCTCTCCCATATCTTTCATTTCAAAGTTCTTTGTGAGGAATTGTTTTGTTTCGTACAACAGCCTAAATCGCTGCTTGCAAGTAAGATGTCATCTACATATAGGATAAGAAAAATAAACTTGCTTCCACAAACCTTCAAGTAAATACACCGGTCAACGGTATTTTCTTTAAAACCGAAGGAAACAATGGTATCGTTAAACTTAAGATACCACTGACGTGAAGCTTGTTTAAGTCCATATATTGACTTCTTCAACTTGCACACAAGATGTTCCTTTCCCTTTTCTGAGAAGCCTTCAGGCTGCTCCATATAAACATCTTCCTCTAAACTCCCATTCAGAAATGCAGTTTTTACATCCATTTGGTGAAGCTCTAAATCAAAATGAGCCACCAATGCCATTATAATTCTGAGAGAGTCCTTCTTGGATACAGGAGAGAAGGTCTCTTTATAGTCAATGCCTTCTTTCTGAGTAAAGCCTTTAGCTACAAGTCTAGCTTTGAATCGTTCAACATTGCCTTTAGAGTCACGTTTGGTCTTGAAGACCCATTTACATCCGACTCTCTTTGCTTGTTTAGGCAATTCAACGAGATCCCAGACTTTATTTTGAGCCATGGACTTTAACTCTTCTTTCATAGCATCTATCCATTTGTCAGAATTATCTACTTTTATGGCATCTGCATATGAAACTGGATCTGCTTTCATTCCTATGTCAAATTCAGACTCTTGTAGATACACCACGTAATCATCTGAAATAGCAGATCTCTTTTCTCTTTGAGATCTTCGTAATGCTACTCCTTGTGATGTTTCTAGAGTTGAATTATTATTAGTGATGTCATTATTGGGTGGTTGATCATTAATTTGCATCTCATTATTGTTTGAACGATTATCAATAATAGGTGCAAGATTCGATTCAGAAGTTATGGGCAAGGGAACTTGCACCCTTACTTCTTCAATGACCACTTTTCGTGGTTGATCACTCCCACTATTCTCATCACTTTCTAGGAATTTTGCATTTCCAGTTTCTATTATTCTCGTGCTATGGTTAGGACAGTAAAATCTATACCCTTTTGATTTTTCTGGATACCCTATAAAATATCCACTTATTGTTCTAGGGTCCAATTTTCTTTCTTGTGGATTGTAAATTCTAGCCTCCGCTGGACAACCCCAAACATGTAGGTGTCGTAAACTCGGTTTCCTACCAGTCCAAAGCTCAAAAGGAGTTTTTGGGACTGACTTACTAGGAACTCGATTCAATATATAAACAGCGGTCTTAAGGGCTTCAGTCCACAAAAATTCGGGTAAGATAGAATTACTTATCATACTCCTCACCATATCCATTAATGTACGATTGCGCCTCTCAGCTACACCATTCTGCTGAGGAGTACCGGGCATCGTATATTGTGCACGAATTCCATACTTTGCTAGGAGTTTAGCAAATGGACCGGGGTGTTGTCCTGTTTCATCATATCTCCCATAATACTCACCACCTCTATCAGAACGAATGACTTTAATCTTTTTATCTAATTGCCGTTCAACCTCAGTATATATACCTCAAGGGTATCCACAGCCTGAGATTTATCATTAAGCAAATAGATATATCCAAATCTAGAAAAGTCATCAATAAAGGTAATAAAGTATTTTTCACCACTGAAACAGGGAGAAGAAAAAGGTCCACATATATCAGTGTGAACAATCTCAAGAAGCTCATTAGCTCTTGTGGCACCTTTCTTAGTGTGTTTGGTCTGTTTACCCTTAATACAGTCCACACACACTACAAAATCAGTAAAATCTAAGGTTGGAAGAACCTTATCTTTTACTAATCTTTCCATCCTTTCTCTGGAAATATGTCCCAGTCGTTTATGCCACAAGATGGAAGAATTTTCATTTATCATGTTTCTTTTAATTCCAATATTTCTATCAGGATGCAAGGTCATTAAGGCTTCAGAAAAAGAAGAATGAAGGTTCAATTTATATAAGCCATCACATAAAGTTCCACAACCCATAAAAACATTATTCTTGAACAAGTTAAAGGATTTATTTGCAAAATAAAAGGAATAACCATCAAGGTCTAGTTTAGGAAGAGAAACAAGGTTTCTTGAAACAGAAGGAACATAAACAGTATTTTGCAAATCTAAATAAAAACCACTATCCAAAGACAAACGATAGGTTCCAATGGCCAAGACTTCAACTTTCATGCGGTTCGCTACTAGGATGTATCTTTCATTTGGATTTGGGCTCCGGGTTGTAAGGAATCCCTGCATCGAATTGGAAACATGAATAGAGGCACCTGAGTCAATCCACCATGTATTCGAAGGTACTTCAGTAAGATATGATTCGAAACATACATAAGCAAAGTGCTTACCTTTCTTTTCGAACCATGCCCTACGCTTCGAACAGTCCTTCTGTATGTGTCCATTCTTTTTACAGAAAAAACACTTTGGACTCTTATCAGTCTTCACATGAACCTGAGGAGCATCAGCAGGACCATGGACCTTTGGTGGAGCTTGACCTTTGCCCTTTCCTTGCTTTCTTCCCCTTTTAGCATCTTTATGAGCAATGAAATGAACTGAATGAATCCCTCTTTGCTTAAGTCTGGCCTCCTCTTGAATGGCCATACTTGTTAACTCATTGGCATTCCATTTGTCTTTATTCGTATTATACGAGATTTGGAATGCCTCATACTGAGGTGGAAGTGAGTTCAAAATGAACTGCACTAAGAAGGATTCATCCACATTCATTCCCAATGTCTTGAGTTTTGCAGCGATATTAGTCATTTCTAAGATATGTTGTTGCATACCTCGCACCCCATCATATTTCATAGTTGTCAGTTGTGCCATGAGTGTCCCCGCTAATGATTTATCAGCAGCTTTGAAACGATCTTCCACATTTTTCAGGTAGGTCTGTGCATCATCAGCTTTCGGAAGTGATGATTTGATGTTATTTGCAATAGTCATGCGCATAAACATTAGGCTAAGTCTGTTGGATCGCTCCCACTGCTTAAATAGATTTTTGTCATCCTCACTGCTAGCCTCAGTGAGTTTAGCGGGCTTTTTAGTTTGAAGAGCCAAATCTAGATCCAGAACACCAAGGGTGAACTGTATCTGCTCTTTCCAATCTGAAAAGTTCGATCCATCGAGAACGGGAACAGACGAAGCATGCGCATGAAGAGAAGGGGTAACAGGTACTGAAATAAGATTAAAATACTCACCAATTAGTTTGCACAATTATAATTATGAACAAATAGTATCATCATGATTTCTTCCTTTGGGCCGAGTCATGACATACAAAACGTACCATTTTTTTTTGTTTCACATAATGAATAAGACTAATTGATAACATTATCCATAATTTGATAAACTTTTGACCTTTGGGCAACAAAAATCAAATCTGATTATGGGTGCATGAAAATTGTCTTATTCCAATTTCTAATTATTTGGTTATAGATCCACCTTTGGGTCAATCTACAACTTCCTAAATAGAAATTGTTAATCTATCTTCATAAGAAAAAATATATGTTTATAAAATTTTATAGTTGGGCCACTTTGGTGACTACCAAACTATTTCATTTTATACACATATAATCATAATTTATGGAACACTATATAATAGACATTTTAAAAGAAAGTCGTGAGTTATATATAACATAGGTAATTCATCCACCTTTATTACAAAAATTCCATAATTGTTTCATTCATGCAACTTTTCAATAATGCATAACAAACAATATGGATAACATCATGCGGATAAAAATAAATTGTCTATATATGAAGAAGGACATGCTTAAGCCTTTCAAATAATTTTAATAATCTGAAAACATGAAAATCACAACCATGCTCTGATACCACATGTAAAATAAATCATAATAGCACTTAGGATCTTGATTAACATGTTTACGAATACTATAATCATATTTTACAATAATGCGGAATCATTATATTATATATACATATATATATATATACACAAACCTTTTTCCATGGTAAGTAACCTCCTTTGGTACAAGGACTTGAAAATAAAATAGAAGGATTCTTCACTCTCCTATCTCTCTATGGAGTGGACTTACTCTTGCTTGTGCAAACACAAGATGTTGTGAGACATGAAGAATGGGTTGGGAGTCCACTCCCTTTTATAGATGGAGAGGGGGAACCCTCCCACACTCAAACATAAATTGGATTCTTAAAACCCATTGAAGAATCCAATGAACCTACTAAATGTTTTGGGAATGTATCCAATAATGGATGGGTGTTGGGAATACAAAGACATTGAATATTTTCCTCATTTCAATGGTAATTCATGTACACAATTATTTCATATATTGTGTACCATTTTAAAATGATGTATATACATTCTCTATCACTTAATGAAAATGTACATACATTATGTACCACTTAATGGGATACACAC
Organism: Acorus calamus; assembly: GCA_030737845.1. NCBI lineage: Eukaryota > Viridiplantae > Streptophyta > Magnoliopsida > Acorales > Acoraceae > Acorus > Acorus calamus. The sequence goes on along the minus strand of CM060877.1, from coordinate 17,411,359 downwards.
AATTACTCTTTATACATTGTGTATTTCTAGATTCATTATTCAATGGATAGTCATGGGAGTTGAACCATATAAAAACTCAATTAATTTATACTTAATTGGTTCACTCTTCTAATGTATCCTTTCATGAACAAAATAATGAAATTGAACATTGATCATTACATGTCCATATTCATTTTTTAATGGGTCACATTCTTACAACACTGTGTGGAAGGAAAAAACAAACTACAATAGAACAAGAAGAACTGATTCTACAAATAATAAGAAGACATATATATATAATTCATGGGCAAAATACAAATAAAAACATTGAAGTACCATTACTAATATCAACATTAATATAAACAACGACCTACCCCCTCGTAATTGGAGATCTTGCCCATCCATTTTAACTGAGAATTAATTCGTTGATGGATTGTGTTCACTTCTTGAGGATTGCATGTTCATATTTATAGTGGTACACAGTGGATCTGATTTCAAAGCAGGCCCATGTAGTAGAATAGTAGGTGAGCTTGAAAAATTTAATGTTTTATTTTTTTCAATACACCCGTGTTAGACATCGAAATTGTGGAAAATTACCCACATACCTGGTCTGACAGACATATCTATCAGATTTTTTTAGAAGAAATTAATTAGGGATCCTCAAACCACCATGAATTATTTTTAAACCCCTTAACTTTTTACAGTTTTTCTTACATCTAACACATGAATATAACATTAATAAATAGTATAATAATTTATACAATAAGAAAAATTACCCAGGGTTGAGAGGGACAAAAAATACTTCATGGATTTCCAGATGCGGCGTCGGCAGCGGGAACGTCTGCAGCGGCGGCGACGACAGCAGCGGTGGCGGAGGGACTGGAGTCGGGGGTGGGGGGGGGGGGGGGAAGGCTAGAAGGTGGGGTTGGCAGAGGAGGATTTGGCAGAGAAGATGGGGTCGCGATGTGGGGTCGAATGGGATTCTAGGGGACCACATTAGGTTTTTTATTTAGTCAACGATCACGGTTTCACTTAAAGTGTGATCTTTTACTAAAGAAACAATCACGCTTTTTATGATAACGTGATCTATTAATTAAAAAATAATCACGCTTTCATTTAAAACGTAATCTTTTATTTAAGAAACAATCACGCTTTCAGTTAACCGTGATCAAATATTTATTAAATAATCACAGATTTAAGTAAACCGTGATCTTTATGGTATCAAAGATCACGTTTTACTAAAACATGTGATCATATATATTTTAAAGATTACGGTTTTAAAAAAGCATGATCATAGTTATTACGATCACGCTTTTTTTAAAAGCGTGATTAAAACAACCATGATTAATGTAAGAAATTGTAGTAGTGAGTACTCATTTATTTTTTTGATCCTTTTCACTAACAGTTTGTTAAGTCATTTTTCTTTGATGAAAATGTCATTCTTTAACCTTATTTCAGCCATTTTCAAAGGCTTCTTTTCATTTCCTCGTCCTTTTGCAACTCCAATTTCGCCTCCAATGTCTTCTTTCATTTTCTTATATTTCTCTCTTTGCCCTCACATCATCAAATTAAACTTACACAGGCAAGAAGTCCCCAAAAATATGTAATGGGGTATATACAAAGTCAAATGAGATATATGTTTAACTGTATTTTGGACTAAGAAAAAAAAGAGAGTTTAACAACACTTATTAAATATAATCATTTGTCATGTGCATCTTTTAGCCCCATTAGATGAGACTAGAAAATTAAAAAGGTTATGAATGCATTTAGGGTTAGAAATAGATCCAAGCACGCTGAACATTTCCATAACTTATTATTAAAAAAACATTTATGCTATCCCTTGTTGGATTACAAATAGGGGCTTGTTGTTTGTTAATTTAGGACCAAGTAGTCGTAAACAATTACAAAAACATTAAATAAACAATTAAATTAAATTAAAAAAAATTGTTTGTGTTTATATGTCATCATGGTCCCCATGATCAAGATGCTCGGATAAATAGCCACCAAAGGGACAAAAACATTGACTTGGAGCTTATATTATTTACTTTAGACTTAGCATGCATGCATAAAAGTCCTATGATGTTTACATGTCTATTTGTAATCTTTTGGAAAACGCGTAGAGATTCCACCATATACGGGGTATACATGGACTGTTTGACTCATGATAATGGGATATATATATAGTGAAACGAGTAGGTGTGGCGAACGGCGAGTGCGACCGTGACATGGGTTGTCCGATCACGGGTCTATCGCATCCGACGGTCGACGTGAATCGCATCCGATCGTCCGATGCGATGGAACCGTGATCGACGGTCCGTGATCGCTGCCGCACCCGCCGTTCGCCGCACCTAATAGGTTCCCTATATATATATATATATATATACATAGGGTTTTGTTAACGAGTGTCCATAGCCCTTCTCTCCTCCCCTCAACTGTGGCCTCCATGTCTAACATGCCCACGATGACATCCAATGACGCCCTCTCGCTCTCACTAACCCCCTCTACCTCCACTCTTTCGACCGCGCCCTCGGCCGATCCTCCAACCTCTGGAACCACCTCTTCGACCACCGCCGGTCGATCCTCACGCCTCCTCTTGGGTGTATACCCTATCGTACTCCCCCTACCTCTGGGACAGTCCCCAAAGAAGCCCTGACACCTCCACCCGCGCCAACCAATGGTGTCTCCACCGTTTGAGTTGCCTCCTCCACGGCCCCCCTCTCCGAACCACCATTCCCCGACGAACCCAACCCGAGATAGCCCCTTTGCGCTCTCAGGACGACCGGAGATGCTTCATCATCGACGCTGTCTTCTTCCCCTTCGTCATCTCCTCTGATTTCGCACAAAAGAAAAACCCTAAGAAAATCTAGGGCTTCGAAATCAAGAAGAAAGGTATGATGAAAGGCAAAACTAAGGAATTCAAGATGTTTAAAACCAAGTTTATTCGGTTTCAAATGGAGAAGAAGAAGAAATGAGGGAAGAATAACCGTTTTGAAATGTGTGGGGAGAGAGGGTCCCTTTTCGGTTATAAGGGACCCAGTCATTGTCGGTGTCGGATTCCGTTGGGTGTCGGAAAAATCCGATAGGGGGTGTGCTGTGGTGCATGTGTGGGGGTTCTTCGGGGATTCGGATCGGATGCGTGCCCTGGCGGGCTCGGTCAGATCATCTTCTCGGAAGGGTGGTGTCGTTCCTGGTTGATGTGCTCGACAGCGGCTCAAGAGGATTCCAGGGTTTGTGTGATCGCCACCTGCTTTTTCTAAAAGCAGGAAAAGGTTGGGTTGGATTTGATCGCCTACGTGGGGAGTTTGTGGGGTCTCTGCTCTGAGACACGGATATACCGTACACAGAGGTGAAAAACAGGTAATCCTATTATGCTTCCGGGGCTTGTCTAAAGGAGTCTTGGGACAAAGGGGTGCAAGTGGTGTGTGGATATGGGGCGGCTAGTGGGATCCAGCCGTCGGGTATGGCGCGGCTACTAGGGTTTAGCAGTCCGGGGCCTGGGTTGGTTTGGGCAGAACTTTGGTAGGAAATGGGTTTGGTCTTGGACAGAGGTTAAGCTAGGTTTAGCCCGGGTTTCTGGAGGGTGGAATGAGAGGGTGTTTTTGTGTAGGGAATGAATTTTTCTCTCACAAAAGGGCTCTCTTTCTCTCTCTCTTGGGATTTCTTGTGGGGGAAGGGAATGGTCAATTGGTATCAAGTGGATTGGAATTTGGTGGATGTGAATTGTGGATGTTGTTTAAAGGCTTGAGGCCTCCTCTATTTATAGTAAAAGAGAGGCAGGAGAATATCCAGGGGGTAAAAAAGTGGCTTGGTTAATAGTGTGTTTGATTAGACCCCTCATTAATTCTCTGGTTCTTCTGTCAGGACCAGGTGAAGGGCGGCTAGTCCTAACTAGCCGCCCAGGATGTGGCGGCTACTTCCTGGTAGCCGCCCCCATCATGACCTGCCAAACGTTCCATCTCTGACAAGCGGTGGCTTGGGTCGGTTACTTGGATTGATCCGGCCAATATGGGGCGGCTAGGGCTAACTAGCTGCCTAGCCGCCCCTTAAAAGGGACTTGGGGTTTCTCTAGGGTTTTTTGGGGTTTAGAGTTTCTCTAGGTGGGGGTTCCTGGTTTGGGCCAGGGTCTGGTTTAGGGTTAGGGTTTCCGGTTTAAGTTAGGGGTGCCGGTCACGCTAGGGTTTAGGATTAGATCTGGGGTTCTCGGCTTGGGCCAGCGTTTAGGTCAGGTTTAGGGTTTCCGGCTTGGGTCAGGGTTTAGGTCAGGTTTAGAGTTTTCAGTTTCCCAGACTTTTTGGTTCTCTATTAGATGTCCAAATGTGGGTTATTTCTGGGTGTTACTTGAAGTATTTATGTCTTTCTGGACGGTCAAACTTGGGGTATCTACAATTGTCCCTCATTGGACGGAGTCTTTGTGCGAAGTAGGAAAGACTTTGACCGATGATAAGGAAAGAGAACCCTATTTTGGCCGGCCCGACCTTCAAGAAGTTATGCCAACACAAACAGTACTATTCGGGGAGTTGATTTAGACCATCAGAGGCTAGGTCTTGACTTAGAATTTTTAACCGAAAGGATGATCCAGGTGGAAGGCGGGAAAAGTAAATGATGAGTGATCCAACTTGCAGTCGGGGTTCTTAGCTATCGTGTACGGAGCAGCCCAGCGTCAGTTTCCTCGTGCCTACCGTTCCCGTGCTTGGGAAAACTCAGCAAGGAGGGGATATCGCCGACAGAAAGCAAGTAAAAGGTTGAGTTGGTGAATTGGATCATCCGAATGATAAGAACTCTGGAAAAGAACCAGAACTGAAGAAATTTGAATTTGAATGGTACTGAAAGTGCGGCAAAACTTCGGGAAAGCCGTGTTTGATCAAGTAGTGCCTGGAAATAAGCCAATACATGGCTGTTTGGTATGGAAAGCCTTGGAACCAGAGCTGAAAAGAGATTGGAAAGGGGTTTCAAGTGAAAACAGGAAAGCTGGGTGGGGCAGCTAGCCACCCGAGAGGGGGAGTTGTAACTAGTCCCTTATAACCAGGGGCCCTCTCTCTCTCCCCCGTTTTAAAAGTTACTCTTCCCTCCTCTCTTCTTCTTCTCTACTTTAAAGAAAACCTTTATTTTAAAACATCTTGAATCTTTGTTTTTGCCTTACATCATTCCTTTCTTCTTGATTTCGGCTATATTTTACTGGGTTCTCGTGAGTGACGAAGGGGAAGAAGAGCGATGATGAAGCGCTTAGGTCTCCCGAGAGTAGAGAGGGGCTGTCTGGGTCGGGGAGTGATCAGGTGGAAGGGGAGGTCGTGAGGGAGGTTATACGGCGGAGGTGCCGCCGGTGGGCACCGAAGGTCGAATTTGCCTTTGGGGGCCCGGAGGTAGGGGGAGTATGATAGGTTACACACGCAAGAGGAGGCGTGGGGATCGGTGGTGGTCGAGGAGGTGGTTTCTCGGAGGACCGGTTGAGGGTGCCCGAGGGATACTGAGGGAGTTTGAAGATAAATCGTTGGACATTGTTGGGGTTAGGGAGGCCACAGAGGCCACTGAGGAGGAGGAAAGAAGGGCTTGGAGGCCCGGAGTTTGTCTCTGGTGAGGGGAGGGTGGAGGGGACTGTAGAGGTTAGGGACGAGGTTGGGGAGGCCGAGGGTTCTTGGGGCCACAGAGGCTGGTGTTTCTCTGAGGCCGAGGACTTGAGGAGGATAAGGTGGACCGTCCACACGGGCCGTGGTAATTCCTTGACTTTTACTTTATTTTATTTGGTAAACATGTATTTTGGTGGTATGAACATGTGACTTAGTGTATAATATTTGTATATTGTTTTTAATAATCTTTGCATATTTTTGCCTGATATGGGTTTGTTTTAGGAAGGGGGGCAATTTTTTTCGTATATATATCATTCCTATTTTAGAAAGAAGGGAATTTCTTCTTGACTTTTCTTTCATATAGTTTTTAAGCTTTGTATGTGTTTGATCATGGTCGAGTGAGGGACAGGCATTTCACGGGTCCGTACTTTCCTTAGGTGGGTTTATGGAAAGTATATCATGATAGACTGTGATGAAAGAAGTGTGTAAGTGGTACTCGGGATTAATAGCCATGTGTGGTCATATGAAGAGTGTTTTTGTCAATAATGGGAGAGAACCCTTATGTGAATTAAGCTTCTTGTTTTCATGCTTTTGTCTTTGATTTGGTATATGAAAATTTCATTTTGCGATACTAAATGCTTAGCTTTGGATTCTTACCTCTCGGCTCTTTTATAACCCAGTCTTCTTCATTTGTTTTAGCGGCCGTGTCCGGGCTTGGCACGGGACGAAGAGGGTTTTGGGGCAGGAGGAGAAGAGTTTAGTAGAGTGGGCTTCCGTTCCTTCTTTTTGAGAGTCGTTCCATAGCCCATATGTGGCAGAGAGATGCAAGGATCCTCCCTATCGGCGCCGTTTGCCGACCCTCGAGGATCCACCGGATTACTTTCCGGTCTTAGAGGAAGCGGTGATTTGGCCACCCTTGCGGACTATAGGGGGCTTCGAGAGTTGACGGGGAATGGGAGTTTGTGGAGCAGCGGGGTGAACCAGATCTTTAGGGATTTCGGGGCAACTCGGTTCCTTTACAGAGCGCCAGAAGGGGAATCTGTGTCGAGAGGAGGCGGGCGATGATCGAGGCAAGAGGCGGCCGCTGCCCACAGAGGGCACGGAGGGAGTTGAGGGCGTTCTTCATTTATTTCTTCGGCCGGGTCCTCTTCTCGACGGCCTCTGAAGTTTCCTCTCATTCCCTTTTACTTGAGGGACCAATGGATCTGGGGAGCGGCGATTCGCCCATCTCTTTATTCAAAGAAAGTCAAGAGGGCCGGGGGAAAGAATCTTGGTGGCTTCGTGATTTTAGTTTTGAGCAAAGTATTTTCTTGGTTTACTTCACTCCGTTTATTTTCCTCCTTTCTAGATTTTTCGTGCCATTGACAACTCTGGCGCCGTTTTCCCCTTCATGAGATGGGAATCCCGGGATCTTTGGTGTCACCCAATCCGAGAGGCCTTCCACGTCTTGTCGGAAGAAGAGGTAAAGTTTTTCCTCATTTCTTTGGCTGTTTTCTTTTTAAGCGCTTTATCTTTCGACTTTTAGATGATTGGCCTTATTCGGAGGAGGTTCCCGAGGCCCCGGCGCGAGATTGGTTTCTTTTATGAGGTCGTGTTTCATGCGATCAGCCTGGTCGTGTATGTGGATCTTCTCCCGCGGCGCCCCTCGATCCCGGTGGCTGGTGAACCTCCCGAGGAATTATAAGGTCGGGATGGTGGGCCGAGGTGTCTTGGTGGGTGGATGGAACCTGGCTTGGATCAGGAGACGCGGGTATCCTCGGGATGATGGAGGAGGAGATGGGTGTATGGAAACCCTTCTTTTTTGTTCTCTTTCGTGTATTTTCTGAGGTTCGTTTCAGGTTGAGGTGAGATGGAGAAGAGGTCAAGACCACCAATGCACCTTCAAGCGTGGGCCAGGCAGATGAGCGTTGTTACAAAGGAGACGCTTAGTCAGGTCCGGGTCCTATCAGGTGTTTTCCAGAGCGAGAGCCGTATGCTTCCTCTTCTTCCGCCCCTCCTCCTATGGTTTCCGAGCGAGAGCATGACAAGGGATGTGCGGCCCGAAGCGAATGACGGAAATGTGGGCCAGGCGAGGGGTGTGAGGAGGAGACAGACCGGCTGTGGCACTTTGAGAGAGGAGGTTCACCCTAGGCCGTGGGGACTCTCTCCAGAATGTTTTGGAGGCTATAGCGGGGGTATCGAGGTTTGATGGGGGAGTTCATTCTTCCAGGCGGCCGGGGACAGGGAAGAGTCAGGGCATCAGAGGAGAGGGCACGGGAGTTGGAAAGGTTGATGGGATCGGGCTAGAGGGACAGCACCTCCGACAGAGATTGGAGAGGAGAGAAGGGGTCCATCTCTAGCTATGAGGGAAAAATTGGTTGGAGGCTCTATGACCGAGGCGGACCACGACCTTCTCCCGGGGCATTCTCTCTCGGCTTTCTTGGCTACCGGGGCCACCTTCAGCCGTGCTTCTTGTCCTTCGGCGTCTACTGTTTAGGGTTGCGTCTTCGGTTCGAGAGAGCCCCTTGCCTCCAGAGGTCCAGTCCTCTCCTCAGGGCCTCTCAGCCAAGTCAGGACGTTCCTCCTACTCAGCCTCCAGCAGACGACGATACGCCGAGGTATAGCTTCTTTGTGTCTTGGTTTTAGGTAGAAGAATAGTATGTATGCAAGGAATTTATGCTTTTCTTCTTTTCCTTTTGACTCAGGTGATCATTTCAATGGTGTGTAGCTCAAGACTTTGATGGAAGCTTCCAATGGATCTTTATTTATTTAGATTTTAGTTTTAAGTAGGTTTACCTTTCTTTTTCGTGGACAATTTTCCCCTTCTTTCTTTGGTGTATGAACAAACATGGCTGTTTTTAACTTGGTTTATTGGTTTCAGTTTGGTCGTGTATGTGGAATGGTTTTATAAGGTCGTATGGGTGGATGGAAGGATGAATGGGTGTATGGTTTGGTGTATGAGGTTCGTTTCGGTTGTTGTTTGATTCTTAGTCATATTGTTTTTACGTATGCATGGATGTATGAAATGTGTGTGCACAGGTTTTGGGGAGAATGTTTTCTATAGGTATCGAAGGAGTTGAAGAGTTGAAAAGATGGGACTGACAGCAACAGAAGGGGTAGCAGGTGGGGGGCAGCTAATACTGTTTAGCCGCCCCTTGCCTGGGGGTCTTCACCTGGATAAGAAGGGCAAGGGAGGCTAGTGGTGTCTAGCCGCCTGGTGAGGGGCGGCTAGTCGAGTTTAGCCGCCCCTTGCCTAGGACAATTCTTCTAGTTCTGCTGCTCCTGCCTGCTGCTGCTGAAAGCCTTTGTGACCGTTTCGATCTTCGAGACCTATAAAAACATTCCTTCCATGGACCAAGTGTTAAATCTGTCCGGACTGCGCCCCTGCACTGACTTTCAAGCCCTTCTTGTTTGAATTGTCAAGGGATACAATCCATCTTAAGGTAAGTGGAAGGATAATGCAAGAAAGTAAAGTGCAGGGAACCATGCTTTAGTACGCAAGGGAGGGATTCCAAGTGCGTGAGCGAAGAAAACTCTTAAGTATGTGTAAAAGTGGGATAATTTCTTCTCAAGTATGTGTGGAAGGGCATAAAATGAGTGTAGATGGGGGTAATCTTAATATTGGTACGGGGGGTTAATTTTAGCATTTCAAGAAAATCGGATGCCTAGGTGTTTTGGAAAAGGAAAATGCGAACTTATGCGTAAGTATGAGTGGCATAAGGGAGCATTTTAATTCTTCAATGGTCTTCTACGTGAGAGGGCACTGTTCTCGACTTTCTTAAGTAAAAGATACCATCAAGTCCCTATGGAGGAGCCCTTGTGGTCACCTATGTCCAAACCAGGATTGTATTTGAAAGGCACAAGCCTTAGGTGTCGGTTTTTCTAGGTTCATGGTTCTCAAATGCTTGATCGTATTATTCTAAACACGCTGAAAAATCCATGAGTGTACCAGGAGTCAAGTCAAATAAGCCTCCTTTGGATAGGCAAGTTTCTAAGTGAACTCATGTGAGTGTGTGCAGTTGTAAATCTGGAAATGATCTACCTTTGGTTGAAATTTCACCTTTCCTGATAGACACAGTTTAATTTTGAATCCCATTGCGAAATAAAAAGGGAGGGGGGAGAATGGGGTAAGAGTAATATCTTCCTTTCGGACAATATTTTAGAATCGTCCCAGTCTAGCATATGTCCTTTCTAGGTCCCTCTGGCTTTCTTCTTTCTACCACTTCTTTATTCTGGGTGGAAAGTACAGCCCTTTGTTTGGACCTGTACAAGTATAGCCGTTTGTTTGGCATATACTTGTGCGTAAAGACGTGAAAGCCTGCTAAAGTAGAGAGTTTAACCTGTTCACTTGTATGTTATTTTTCTTTTGTTGGCCTCTCATTGCCTGATTTTTTTTATTTGAGGGGGGGCTCTTCTGTTTTTCACCCCGATTCTTTTCATGCTTCCCCTCTAGAAGTGTTTGTATAGTGCCAGAGCCAGTTTTGGGACATATGCTAGGTCCGGGTAACTCCTCACTTTGACCTTGGGTTAATACGAGTGTGGCGCAAATAAGGGAGGTTTGCTTTGGGGTTTTAAATTGTCCCAGTCTACAGGGTAGGCAATTTCTCTTTTATCAGGTAAATCGATTGTCAAGTCATACGTGTGTGAAGAAAGCGGCATGATTTGGCGGAAATGTGTTCAAATAAAAATAATAATTCTATCATCAAGTACTAAACGCTGGAAATTGCAGGAAGAAAAAATAATAGTTCTCAAGTATTGAAAGCTATTTATGCATGAAATTTCTTTAGATAAAATGCATTCCACGAACCTGAAACCTCGACTCCCTCGGCATCTATCAGGTGGTAGGTATTCCCGGAATAGGCATGGGTGATCACATAGGGTCCCTCCCATGTGGGTTGTAACTTTCCTCTTGGGTGAGGCTGTCTTGATGGCATGATTTGCTTAAGTACTATCTCCCCGACTTCAAATTTTCTTTCTATCACCTTCTTTTCAAATGCCCTTGCCACCCTTCTTTGGTAGGCCTGGGCATGGTCTGCCACTCTTAATCTTTTCTCGTCTAGTAGTTCGAGGCGTAGTAGAAGTGCCTCCCTCCTTTCCTCCATTTGGAGGTCTTCTTCTTGTACTATTCTTAAGGATGGGACGAGAATTTCGTAAGGTACTATTGCTTCTGTCCCAAATGTGAGTGACTAGGGGGTTCGACCAGTGGGTGCTCTAATGGAGGTTCGGTATGCCCAAAAGGCGTCTACCAATTTATCAGGCCAGTCGATAGCTTTGTGGGTTTCCACCGTTTTCTTTATAATTTTGAGCAAGGTTTTGTTGGTGGCCTCTGCTTGTCCGTTCCCCTGGAGATAATATGGTGTGCAATGTTGAAGTTCTATATGATGCTTGTTGCATAGGTCTCGGAATTCTTGGGAGATGAATTGGGGGCCAGTATCAGTTATAATTACTTTAGGGGTGCCGAACCGTGCAAGGATGTGAGTGCGGACAAAACGAGCCAGGGTAGAGCTTTTAATTACTACATAGGACTTGGCTTTAGCCCATTTGGTAAAGTATTTTGTAGCGGTGAGGATGAAGGATTTTTGGGTGGTGTTTTCTATAGTGTCCCGAAACGGTCCTATCACATCTAGCGCCCACATAGAGAAAGGCCATGATGAAGTCATGAGATGTAAAGAAGATGCTGGTGCATGTATCTTGTTGGCATGGGTTTGACATTTGATATAACGCTTAACATATTTGTTGCAGTCCCCTTCAAGCTTGGGCCAATAATAGCCCATTCTTAGTACCTTTTTTGCTAGCATCTGGGTGTTGACATGCCCTCCACATACTCTAGAGTGAGCTTCTTCTACAATGGTATATGCTTCTTCATCGTCCAAGCATCTGAGAAGTTCTCCATTGAAGGATGCCCGGAAAAGTATCCCTCCTCGGAGGCAGTATTTGACTGCTATCCTTTTAACTACTTTTTGTTCATTGCTAGTAGAGTAGCCTGGGAATGAACCATCTTCAAGGTAATTTTTAATGTCAAAGTACCACGGATTTTCGTCGTCCATATCTCCTAGTTCAAGGGCTAGGATTTTCAGGAGATCTCGAGTTCTATAGTCACAGAGTTCGGTGGCAGATGTTTCCATTCTCTGGATAGTGACTGTTTCAGATGTCCTAGATATGGGGAGGGTGAGCGATGAGGCTAGAGAGTCCGCAAGGATATTGTTGGTCCGTGGTATGAAAATGTGAGTAACCTCATGGAATTGTTTTAGCAGGATTATGGCTAGTTCTCTATATGGCTTCAGCTTTGGGTCTCTAGTATGATATTTGTAAGAGTTTGCTGGATCACTAAGAGGGAATCCCCAATGATGTCTAAACTTTTAACTCCTTGGGCTAGGGCTGCTTTCAAACCTGCTATCAGGGCTTCGTATTCGGCAATATTATTGGTCGCATTAAACGTGAGCTGAAACGCTCGTGGGATAATGACGCCTTCGGGGGAGATTAATGCAATTCCTATTCCCTTTCCCTTTTGGTTGACCGCTCTGTCGAAGTATAGCGTCCATGTCTTTCTATTTTTCTCTTCAATAAGCGCAAATATTTCCTCATCCGGGAATTCAGTTTTTACTGGTTCATAATCAGGGAGGGGGAATTGAGAGAGGTGGTCAGCGATAGCTTGCCCCTTGATGGATTTTTGAGTGGTGTATGTGATGTCAAACTCATTTAACTGCAATTGCCACCGGGCTAAGCGTCCAGTTAATACAGCTTTCTCGAATATGAACCTTATCGGGTCCATTTTGGCAAAGTACTTAACTTTGTGGGTAAGAAAGTAATGTCGCAATTTTTGGGAAGCCCATACTAACGCTAGGCAAGTTTTTTCTAAAAGAGGGTAGGCTTTTTTGTATTCAATTAGGGTTTTACTTAGGTAGTAAATGGCATTTTCCTTTCTTCCCATGTCGTCGTGTTGTGCAAACATTGCACCGATGGCTTCCTTAGTTGCAGCTATATAGAGAAGCAGTGGTCGTCCGGGCACTGGAGCTGAGAGGACCGGGGGATTAAGAAGGTACTCTTTTAAATTGTCAAAGGCCTTTTGGCATTCACTATCCCAATTAAAGCTAACTCCCCATTTTAGTAGTTTGTAAAAGGGGCGACATCTTTCAGCATGTTGTGAAATAAATCTCCTAATAAATTGCAACCTTCCTAAGAGCCCCCTTAACTCCTTTAGGTTCTCAGGTGGGGGCATTTGAGCGATGGATTTCGCCATGGTCGGATCTATTTCGATCCCCCTTTTACTTACCATGAATCCCAAAAGTTTCCCGGAGCAGACGACATTTCTTTGGATTCATTTTGAGCGAAAACTCCCTGCATCTCTATAACACTTGCCTAAGTATGTCTGCGTGTCCTATTCGAGTCCCAGATTTAATTAAGATGTCATCCACATATATTCTACTAGTTTGTGCATCATATCATGGAATATTGAGGTAATAGCCCTTTGGTATGTTGCACCTGTATTTTTGAGCCCGAAAGGCATCACTATATAGCAGTAAATGCCCCAGGGTGTGATAAAGGAAGTCTTTTCTTGGTCTTTTTCTGTCAACCGGATCTGGTTGTATCCGAAAAAGCCATCCATGAAAGAGAGCATCTCATACCCTGCCATGTTGTCGACAAGGAGGTCAATATGTGGGAGTGGGAAGTCGTCTTTTGGGTACGCTTGATTAAGGTCCCTGAAGTCGATGCATACCCAGATCTTTCCATCTTTCTTGGATAATGAGACGATATTGGCTACCCATTTTGGGTATAAGACTACCTGGATAAATTTAGCTTGGTAAAGTTTGTCCACCTCGTCTTTGATTTTTAAAGCCACCTCGGGATGAAGGCGCCTCAGTTTTTGTTTTACTGGTTTTACATTTGGTTCTAGGATTAACCGATGTTCGACTAAAGAGGTGTCGATTCCAGGCATGTCCTTGTAAGACCATGCAAAGATGTCTTTATACTCACGTAATATTTTAACCAGGCCCTCTCTCTCATCGTGATTTAGTCCTTCCCTAATTGAAATGATTTTCGGGTCAGCCTTTGTCCCTAGGTTTAGCTCCTCTACCTTCTCGTCTGCTTCTTCCGTCTTTTCATCAAACCTTTGAAGACTCTGCTCTAATTCTTTAGGTAGGTCTTCTTTTTCTTCATCGTTCTCATCACAGATTTCGAAGACTCCTAGACCATCGTCTAGGTTTTCTATATTATCTAGGTCTGGTTCTTCTATAACTGCTATTGATTCAAATTTTTCTAAGCCTATTATGGCCCTACTATACCCTTCTAAGTTGCTAATGATCTGGTCAGGTATTTGACTCCTAGCAGGTTTGACTATCTTGGACGAGGTACTAGGGTCGGGACTCTTAGCTTGACTGGCTAGACGTTGTAGTATATTCAGGAGATCAGAGTCATCGCTAAAAGGGTACCATGCCGGGGTGAAGTCATCTTTGTCGAACAGGGACCCTAGGGTTTTGATTTCCATCCTAATTTTTGGTGTTTTCTTTTTGGTTGTTTTCTTTTTGTTTTTTTTTGTTTTTTGTTTTTTGTTTGTTTTGTTTTTTTTTTGTAACAGAAAAGACACTTATTACTCACAACCTACTGGATTGATGGAAGTGTTTCAACCGACTTTCCTCCAGCAGCTGGCGCTCCTTTGTTGCGATGCTTGAGCACTGCGAGAAAAGGAGGCTGGGTCAGCTGGAGTTTTATCGTCTGGTGGGGAGTGTGTGTTTAGGTGCTTATTAGAGTGTGGGAAAAGCCAATCAAGGGAGCCAGAGAGATAATCTGGCTCTCTTTCTTGGATAGGGTCCAGGGGGTGGGGGCACATGGCCTCTTTGGTGGGTTCTACGATTATTCCCTTTATGAAATGTTCGTATAACGTCCAATTGTATTTTTTCTTTTAATTTAGGGTGGTTCTTGGATGAGCCGATGCCCCTTTTATCTAGCCATGCTGGGAGTTCGATGGGGTCATCCCATTTTTTTGTCCCATTGTTCCCCCAGGGAGATGACCCATGACCCCCATTATGTGCCAGCCAGGGTTCTTAGGTCTAGGGTGGCTTTTCTCTGTGGTACCGGAGGGAACGTTCCGAGGATTTAGCCAATTGACCGGGAAATCTAAGATGTGGATGGTGGCTTCTATGTGTTTCGAGTCACTGGTTTTTACAACGATGGTCTTATTATCGGCGAACCTCGATTTAGGTCCTTTGACCGCGTCTCCTTGTATTTTGATTATCCGACCTCCTAAGGGGAACTTCAAACACTGGTGTAGGGGAGAAGAGACCCCTTTTATGGACGCTAGCCATTTGCGTCCTAGGATCATATTATAATCTGAATCCATTTCTAGGACATAAGCTTTAGCGCTAGTTTCCAGCGGCCCTACTTTTAATCGGAAGTCCTTAAAGCCGAGAATCGGACGAGCCGTTTTGTCATAATAAAATATACGGGTGTCTGTTTCGAGGAGTGTAGTTATGCATCCATCAATGTTCTCGAAGGTTTGTAGCGACATGAGGTTTACCCCTGCACCGGTGTCAATTAGAACTTTATCCACCGAATACCCTTGAGGTTAATTGTTATGCATAAGGTCGAGGTGCTAACGACCTTATCATGAATCTCTTCTTTAGGTCTAAGGTTATGATGGGCCCTAGTACCGCGGTGGCTAGAGCTATAGGTACGCCTAGGGTAGAGATTTGTGGGTCAACTTGGATTCTTTCTAGGAACATTCTTAGAGCCTGCTGGTGGTGTTCTGAGGTTTCGATTAGCTCTAAAATGAAAATTTTTGCGGGGATTTTTTGGAGTTGGTCTAGGATGTCGATCTTATCTCTGGCGCCGGGCTCCTCGGTTTCTGTTTCAGGCAGGGGGTGTCTATAAGAGGGGACATCCTTGAAAATTCTGCCTGCTCTAGTAGTATGATGGTTTAGAGCATCAATGGTGGTTCGGGGGTTTTGTTTTGATGGATATAAGCTTTCGTTAATTGGTGAGGGGGGTAATGGTTGGAGGTTTTTAGGGAAGGGGAGCTTTGCGGGGCTTGGGAGAATGGGGGAGGGGACTGGTAGGACGGGGGAAGAGGCTAGTAGGATTAACCACCCGGGATGATTCTGGGTGACTCTTCGTGGTCAGCGGCTTTTATGGTGTAGACACTTTCACAGCTTAGGCTCTCTGGTTCTTCTAAGAGAGCCTTCACGACTGGCCTTGGGTCTTGAGTTTTGGCTCCTGCAGGGCTGGGAGTTCCTGGGGTTGGCTTGACTTTTAGTGACTTTGTAACTAGGTTATTTTTGAGTCCCCTGATGGTGGCCCAGTCTAAGCGCCTCTCTTCATCAAGGTTGTAGACGATGTCTCGAAACGAGGAGCACTGTTCGATGGTGTGGCCGTGATGTCGGTGATATTGACAAAAATGGATGGGGTCGGCACCGATAGGCGAAGGTCTAGCCATGAGTAAGGAAATGGCGTCGACCTTTACTAAGGGTCTAAAGATGATTCCTAGGGTTTCTGGAAGGGTAGGATAGCTATCCCTTCTGTTTGACCATCTCGGGCCGTAGAAGGAGGGAGGTGTAGTCTTATCACGGGGGCTTTGCGCGGGTTGTTTAGGGGCTATGCCATGCGTTCTTGGGAGGGTAGAAAAAAAGGGGGTCCTGATTTGGTCCTGATTTTGGATTAAGGGGGCCTGAATTGGGGAATCATGGGCTGCGGGGTTTTGTTGTATCGGCACGGGGACGGGTATTGATCGAGTAGCGAAATTTTGGTTGATTGGCCAAGGCGGCGCATACTCGGATAAACCGGACATGTACTGTCTCTGAGCCGTACCTCGATATGGAACTCGTGCTCCGTTTGGGTAGAGTGCCGATACTTGGGTAATCCCCTCTACCGTGGGGGTTTGTGCCTTACGAGGCGGTTGTCCAACCCTATGGCTGATAGGTGGGGACTGGGTTTGGACTATTGGGCTGCACAACGGAAAATCCTGTTGTGGATGTCAATTAGAAGTTGATACGTGGTACAGTCCCTGTACGAAAGGCTCGTACGAAGCTCTGGACTCAGGCTCTGTAATATCATGTCAATTTCTTGACATTCTGTGAGTTGCAGGCTGGTTTGGTGGACAAGTGTGCACCACCGAGACACGTATTGTTCAAATTCTTCCCTATGCCTCATTCTTTCTATGGTTAAATCCGAAATAGTGGGGCTTCTGATCTTCTGGTAACCGTAGCGGCCTAAGAACTTCTTGCTTATAGCTGAGAAGTTCGACAAGTAATCTATAGGGAGGGTGGAGAACCATTGCAACGCTTCTCCTTCCAATGATTTCTGGAAGAGGAATACTAGCAGAGGTTGATTATCTAGAAATGGGCGGGCATCTAGATAAAAGGTAGTTAAATGGATGTCTGGGTCTCCACGACCGTTATACCGGCAGAATTTGGAGATTTTGAATCTCTCCGGTAGGTGGACTGACGGGATTTGTCTCATATTATGTAGAGACATGTGCTTGGGGGCTGAAGGACCAGTATCGGAGAGGATTCTCTGGATAGTTTCATCCAGTGTTTCTGCCTAGCGGTCCCGAGTTTGGGGTGGCCTGGTACGGGCCTGGGGTGGAAATGGTTGGGAATATTGGATTTAGGGGGAGAGGGGGGTGAATGAAAAAATGCTCGGATTGACCAAGCGGCTGGGTATGGACGGGGTTTTGGGGATGGCCTTGGGGGTTTCGACAGGGGCCTCCTGTCTCAAGGTCTTGACATGATGGTAGTCGGCGAGGACATGAAACATGTCCTCTATGGATTGGTACCCTAGACTGGCCATCTTTTCCTCTAGATGGGTCAGGAATTGCGTGGCCTGACCCTCTTGGTGGATTCTCTCCTCTAGTATATCCTCCTCTATGCGGGATTCCATGATGTGTGTGAAATGATTCAGGGGAACGAATGCAGATATAAAGCAGTAAGTAAAGCGGTAAAGGATTTCGCAAAGATGTGCGGCTTATAAAGCAGTAAAGGATTGCGCAGCGGTGTGCGGCTTACAAAGCAGTAAAGGATTGCGCAGCGGTGTGCGGCTTACAAAGCAGTAAGTGATGCTATGATGCAATGTAGAGGAGGATCTGATTCAAGGGGTGGGAAACTCTAACCTTCCTAGAGAGTTGATAGCATTCTAGTCAAGCTTGTAAAAGGGGGCAGAAGAGGATTACCTTTTGTTGTTTTTCA
This sequence comes from Acorus calamus, assembly GCA_030737845.1. Taxonomy (NCBI): domain Eukaryota; kingdom Viridiplantae; phylum Streptophyta; class Magnoliopsida; order Acorales; family Acoraceae; genus Acorus; species Acorus calamus. Next base: position 17,393,661 of record CM060877.1, on the reverse strand, counting down.
CGAGCGAGGTCCCACCGTGATTGCTAGATTTGTCGGTGTCAGATTCTGTTGGGTGTCAGGAAAATCCGATGGGTGGTGTGTTGTGGAGTGTGTGTGGGGGTTCTTCGGGGATTCGGATCGGATGCGTGCCCTGGCGGGCTCGGTCGGATCGTCTTCTCGGAAGGGTGGTGTCGTTCCTGGTTGAGGCGTCCGACAGCGGCTCAAGAGGATTCCAGGGTTTGTGTGATCGCCACTTGCTTTTTCTAAAAGCAGGAAAAGGGTGGGTTGGATTTGATCGCCTACGTGGGGAGTTTGTGGGGTCTCTGCTCTGAGACACCGATATACCGTACACAGAGGTGAAAAACAGGTAATCCTATTCTACTTCCGAGGCTTGACTAAAGGAGTCTTGGGACAAAGGGGTGCAAGTGGGGTGTGGATATGGGGCGGCTAGTGGGATCCAGCTGTCGGGTATGGGGCGGCTACTAAGGTTTAGCCGTCCGGGGCCTGGGTTGGTTTGGGCAGAATTTCGGTAGAAAATGGGTTTGGTCTTGGACAGAGGCTAAGCTAGGTTTAGCCCGGGTTTCTGGAGGGTGGAATGAGAGGGTGTTTTTGTGTATGGAATGGATTTTCTCTCACAAAAGGGCTCTCTTTCTCTGTCTCTCTTGGGATTTCTAGTGGGGGAAGGGAATGGTCAATAGGTATCAAGTGGATTGGAATTTGGTGGATGTGAATTGTGGATGTTGTTTAAAGGCTTGGGACCTCCTCTATTTATAGTAAAAGAGAGGCAGGGGAATATCCAGGGGGTAAAAGAGTGGCTTGGTTAATAGTGTGTTTGATTAGACCCCTCATTAATTCTCTGGTTCTTCTGTCAGGACCAGGTGAAGGGTGGCTAGTTCTAACTAGCCGCCCAGGATGGGATGACTACTTCCTGGTAGCCGCCCCCATCATGACCTACCAAACGTCTCATCTCTGACAAGCGGTGGCTTGGATCGGTTACTTGGATTGATCCGGCCAAGATGGGGCGGCTAAAGGTCACAACCCGCCGCAATGATCAGCAATTAATGCTGCATTATGTCCCATCCAGGGAAGCGGTTCAATGTCGGCCAGGGGGCGGCTAGGGCTAACTAGCTGCCTGGTATGGGGCGGCTAGTTAGGGCTAGCCGCCCCTTGCCAGGGACTCGAGGTTTCTCTAGGGTTTTTTGGGGTTTAGAGTTTCTCTAGGTGGGGGTTCCTGGTTTGGGCCAGGGTCTGGTTTAGGGTTAGGGTTTCCGGTTTAAGTTAGGGATGCTGGTCAGGCTAGGGTTTAGGGTTAGGTCTGGGGTTCTCGGCTTGGGCCAGGGTTTAGGTCAAGTTTAGGGTTTCCGGCTTGGGCCAGGGTTTAGGTCAGGTTTAGGGTTTCCGGTTTCCCGAACTTTTTGGTTCTCTATTAGATGTCCAAATGTGGGTTATTTGCAGGTGTTACTTGAAGTATTTTAGTCTTTCTGGACGGTCAAAATTGGGGTATCTACAGTCATGGGGCGGCTAGTTTGTACTAGCTGCCCCTCCCTACCGGCTCCTTTCTAGTAGCCGCCCCCTGCCAGCTCCTAATAACATTTATTTTCAAGTTTTCTTAAAACAAACAGCCATGTATTGGTTCATTTCCAAAACCTACTTGATCAAACATAACTCTCTAGAAACTGATGCTGGGCTGCTACGTGCACGATGGCTAAGAACCCCACCCGAGGGTTGGATCACTCGCTACTTTTTTTTTCTCGCCTTCCACTTGGATCATCGTTTTGGTTGAAAATTCTAGTCATGACCTAGCCTCTAAACAGTATAAATCAACTCCCTGAACAATATTGGTTGTATGACCTAAACTTCTTGAAAGTTGGGCCGGCTAAAATAAGGGTCTCTTTCCTTAGATCAAAGTTTTTCTGTTTCACACAAAGACTCCATCCGATGAGGGATAATTGTAGATACCTTAATTTTGACCGTCCACGAAAAAGAAATTTACTTCAAGTAATATTGGGAATGACCACTTTTGGAAACTTAGAAGAAAACATCCCTAGAAAACCAAAACCGGAAACCCTAGCTCAACACTTAGGAAAACCTAAAAAACCCTTGACATGGGCGGCTACTTAAAGGTAGCCGCCCCTTCCTGGGGTGGTTAGTTTTAACTAGCCACCCCCCTGATCGATCACAAACCGCTTCCCTGGATGGGACATAAAGCAGCATTAAATGCTGATCATTGCGGTGGATTGTACCCTTTAGCCGCCCCATCTCGGCCAGTTCAATCCTAGTAAACGACCCAAGCCACCACTTATCAGAGATGGGACGTTTGGTCAGTCATGATGGGGGTGGCTACTTGAGAGTAACCGCCCCATCCTGGGCGGCTAGTTTTAACTAGCCACCCCGCACCTGGTCCTTGACAGTAGAACAGAGGATTAATGGGGGGTCAAATCAACCACCCTATTATCCAATTTGATCTATTATCCACTGGACACTCCCCTGCCTCTCCTTAACTATAAATAGAGGGGGTCCAAAACATATCTTCATTCATCATCCACATTCACAATTCCCAATCTTCACCACCAATTCAACACAACCCAGACCCATTAGTTGAAATCATTTGAGAGAGAACGGGGGAGAGTTCCATTTGTGAGAGAAGAAATCCATTCCCTACACAAATCCATCCTCCCAATCCACTCTCCAAAACCCAGGTTGAACCAGGTTTAACCTTTGTCAAAACCAAATCCCATTCTAACCCAGGTTCTGCCCAAGTTGACCCAGGCCCCAGGCGGCTAACCCTAACTAGCCACCCCATAACCGATGGCTATCTTCTACTAGCCGACCCCCACCTACACCCCCACTTGAACCAAGTCTCCTCTAGCCAACCCAGAAGCATAATAGGATACTTGTTTTTCACCTTTGTATATAGTATATCCGTAACCCAGAGCGGAGACCCCACAAACTCCCCCACGAAGGCGATCAAATCCACCTCCAACTTTTCCTGCTTTTCGAGAAAGCAGGTGGCGATCACACACACTCCGAATTCCTCTTGAGCCGCTGTCGGACGCTTCAACCAGGAACAAGACCCCACCACCCTTCCGAGAGACGATCCGACCGAGCTCGCCAAGGCGCGCACTGGATCCGAATCCCCGAAGAACCCCCATACACGTGGATTATTCCCACACCGACAACTATGGCATAACACATATAATCTAACATAAACAATGGTTGACAAGGAGACCGTCGAATATGTTAAATAAATATAGACATAGTAGAATGTTAACACGTACGAGGACTGTCGAATAATTAAGTTCAAATTAAATTTACACATGGATTTTTTGTTTTTCAGTTGATGGGCTCATTGAATTGGTTGGTAGAAGTATAGGAGCCCAAATAAGAAATGACATTGAAGTGTTGTAATTTGTAAACCGGCCATTAATAATGAAACCTTTATAATTAAAAAACTAACAGGGAAAAGACCAAATAACCCCACGTAAACTGTCTGAAATGTATATAACTACTTGACTTTTTATGAAGTTCATATAAACTCTGAAAAAACCTATATAAATTCAAATAATCTCCTGAGTTAAACTTCAGTTGACAAATAAGAAATATTATATGAATATTCCATTTGGTTAACCATGACTGAAAACACAGCATATTAAAAACCTTTTATAATTTGTTAAAAATATGAAAAACCCTCTGTAAATGGTGATTTCACCTATTCGGAGGGGCTAAATCATCATTTACAAGTGATATTATGCATTTTCAACACATCGTAGGGTTTTTTATATACTATGCTTTCAACCAGGGTTAATCAAACATAATATTTACATAATATTTCTCATCTATCAACACAAATTTAACTCAAGCAGCTAGTTGGATTTATATTGATGTTTCCAGGGGGTCATATGAATTTCAGGAAAAATGAGGGGATTATATGGATTTCAAACCGTTTACAGGAGGTTATATGGATATTTTTCAAAAACAAAAAAAAAACAAAATATCAAAACAGGAGGTTAATAATGTTGGCTACACTAACATATATAAAAATGATGGCCTTAAGAAAAGGAAAAAAAAAAAAGAATAGTCAATATGTTTCTCCACACGCGTTTTCCAAAAAATTACAAATAGACATGTAAACATCACGGTCCCTACTTCTTTTTTTTTTGGTCAGTAAGTCCAATATATATATTCCTCAAAATTTCGGATGTACAAAGATTATGACTATCCCATACAGTGTAAAGATTGGACAGAGTGTTGTGAGGTAACAAAACTAGTAAACTAATCTTGTGCATCCACTCCACCTTGTCCAACATTTACATTGTGGTACATTTTAATCCACTGACTATCTAAGGAGAAGTCATACAAAAGAAAAACAGGTCAGGGAAACAGTCCCTTCCAAATTTTACTTGAACTTCTCATGAACAAAGGGGATCCCATTGTGATCTCTCTCAATTAATCCTTGAAATTCATGGTGCACATGAGAAGGGGGTATCCTGGTCACTCCCAATTGTGATTGGAGGCTTGCAAGATAGTCCGCAACAGCGTTTCCTTCCCTATGTATGTGTGTGAATTTGATGTTGGTGAATGTTGAACAAGCATTTCGTATGGAGTTTGTTAAATGCCTTACCCTCCATGGAACTATGCGGCTAAGTGTCACCTAGTGAATGGCTACCTTGGAATCACTCTCTACCCAAAGGTTTTCAGTACCCAAAGAACGAGCTAATTTCATGCTCTGTTCGATAGCTAGGAGCTCAAGAAAGTTGATGGAGTTCCTCCTTGTGCGCGCTGCTTCAGCCATGATTAGATTGCCCAAGTGGTCCCTTAATAACAGTCCATAGCCTGCTCTATCATCAGATAAGGAACATCTGTGTTAGCTTTTGTCAAGTCCCTTTGTGGTGTTTCCCATCTCACCTCTTGTGATTGAAGTGAGAGCTCGACCAAGTGGATATCAAGTCCCCTTCTCATTCTATCCAACTTAGGAGATATGACCGCTTTGAGGGCACATTGGTTATTTTTAATCCTTGAATCCCTAAGGATAAGCGAGACAATTTCATCCTTCGATGCAGATTTGCCTTTGAAGATTCTTCGGTTGCGTTCTAACCAAATGTGCCACCCCGAAGCAACAATTAGCACTTGGAAGGTAGTCATTGGAACTTTAGCGCTGAAGGTCGATTCCAGCCAATCAATCTCAGATGTAACAGAGGAGATTTGAGACCCTTGGAGACCAGCTTTAGAGAGAACAATTCCCCACACCTGTGTAGAGAAAGAGCATTGAAAGAACAAATGGTGATTTGATTCAGGGTAAGTTGCACATAATACACAAGTAGGGGATGCAATCAGGTTGGTTGTGTTTTTTTTTATTCTCATAGAAAAACATAAGAATAAATGTTGACTTGTTTGGTTGATAAATAATAAAATATAAATAAAGTATAAAAATATTGATTTGACATGTGGACCATTTGATGTATAAGAGGTGTTGATAGGTGATTTGATGTGATAAGATGTAAAAAGTTGATTTGATATGTGGGCCCATGAATATAGATAAAGGAGTGCTGCTACACTCAGTCAAAATAACCGATCAAAACTCAGTCTCCACGTCAGCCGATCCACGTGAAATTTTTTTTTAATGCCACATCAGCGATCAAAAACAGCCCACAAATATTTTCCCTCCAAAAGTTCCCGCCATTTTTTTACTGCTACATTTTTTTCATCCATTCTTTCTCTTCCATCCATTTCATTTTTTTTTACTATTTCTCTCTCTTTCTCTCTCTCTTCTCATTGGCAACCACAACAGAACCAATCATAACATTTCCATTACTGCAGCAAATATACCTCGTTTGTCATCACGAGACAAAAAAGTAGGTATACGCCTCATTTGCATAAGATTCCAACATTTATTTGTCTTCATCTTTTGTTTCAAATGCTTTTTCATCATTTGTGACAGCCTTTTCGTCAGAGATAGCTTAAAGTTGATGACAAATTCAACTCTGTTCAACACTGTTCACCCATGGACAACATTTTCTCTTGCATTTCGGAGTGCGTACGTATGTACACATATTCATAACGCATATACTTTCTTAAATGTCACAGGTAAATCGCATATTGTTACTTGAATGTAGTTATTTTTGCACGTTCGAATGAGGAAAATCGAGAAAGAAGAAGGATGAAACTGCTGTAGTAGCACAAACGAAAGTTCATCTGAAGAGCAAAATGAATGTCTCACGATGCGAAATTGATGTAAACAGAATTAAAAGCATAAGTACCATTAAAGATTTGGTCTTCTCATACTGCATATGTTTTATGTAATAAATCATATACCTTTTTCTGGGAAGCATATATCTTTTTTTGTGAAGCACATACTACCTTACTGGTGTTTATGCAATAACATTTCCTTCTTATATTTTAGAAAACACGAAAGACGAAAAAGTAGTAGGAGATGCCTACCAAAACTCCCACGCCGCCATCACAATTACAAAGTTCATAACACGACGTTTCGATAGGTGTCTCCGAGAGACCTCGTCACTGTTCTATCTAATGGTGGTGAAGACGATGATTTAGATTGATTGAGGTTATGATGGGTCTTTTGTAGATGTGTTGCTGTTTTTTTTGACAAATGAAGTTAATTTTTTTTTATCTGTGATTGTGATTAGTGTTTATTTTTTTTTACGTGTTGGCGTTCCTGCTGTTTGAATTTGCGTGTGATACGTGGGTTTTGTCATTCTATTGGATCTTTTTTTTTATTAGAGGAAAATAAAAATTAATGCAGTATATACCAGATCTAAGGAGGTATATACTTATATAAGGAGGTATATAACTCATTGGATTACAAATAAAGTATTTGAGACTTATGACTATAAAAATAATTCTATATAAAGTCGTTCTGCCTTGGGTAAAAAGAATATGCTCGAATTTGATATTAAAGTAAATATCAATGATAGTCTTGTGTGTAATGTTGAGGTGCTCTCTTAGGCTTTCAAATGCGGTCTGTTGCTAGAAAAATTCATCATCCATAAATCCAGCGGTAATCATAACACGCATATAAGTCATATCATCATTGGTGTTAAAATAACAACGAATATCAAGCATCCTTCAAGCAATCTAATGGCTTGTATGGATAATCTAATTAGACAAGCATACCAGCTAGACGAAGAATTTGACATATGGATGGCATCGCGAATATAGTATTTGTTAATTTGGTTATTTATAAAAAGTTAACTTATTGTTTCCAACATGACATACACATTTTCCATCGCCTGACTTATCTAACTCATATTAACATGCCTACCTAGGCATCTTAGGCATATACGTTACTTAACCAAGCATATACTTTATCTTACAAAGTATATAACACAACTAACGATTACATCACACAATAATTATTAAACAAAATAATCACACCACACAAATAATATAACATAACAAAAAATCATCACATATAAAACAGTCAAACAGTACAATTGTATATGACAGCTAAAACATGGTTGAATAAACATCAACCGAAAGAGTATCATTTACTTGTTCAGATTTTACTAAATTCATCACTCATAAATCCATTAATATTCATAGCACGCATATAAGTCATATCAACATTGGTGCTAAAATGAATAAGAGTATCAAGCATTCTGCAAGCAATCCAATGGCAGAGGAAGACACCGAAATCATGCCCACCAGACTGTTGCGGAGAAAGGACATCATGAATGTGGGGCCACCCCTCTTCTTCCTTCCTCCGCTTCCTTTAACGTGGGGTCATCAAGTTATATATACCATCCAAATTAAAGTACATACTAGTATTAAGGAGGTATATACACGCATTGGTCACCATTGTCATTTTCCTTGATCCCAAAGTACATACTAATGTAACTATCTGGACACATACGTAAGGTAACAACGCATATACCTCACCCTCCAAAGCATATAACACAATCATCAAACTCAGCGCACAAAATTTTTGTGTCTATCACAGAAGGTATATTTTACAACAAAATAATCACACCACACAACCAAGAATCATAACCAAAGTTCTTTGCCAAACAATACCAATTTATATGACAATACCTCAATAGCAATTTCATGATCACTAAACTAATATATTCATATTTAAAACATATACAAGAGGAATGTGTGAGAATTATTTATGATCGAAAGCTGATGAAGGAGATTTGCTTTCTCCCATCAAAGTTGTCCCGCGTGCCGAAAGAAAAAAATGATCACCACATCCGACATGGTGAACTGAAGTTCCCTCCCTTTGATGATAATTCTCTCCCACACGGTGTGACAACTGAGACTTTTAGACTGCAATTAAACTAATTTTTTTTAGTCGTGTTTCTGATATTCCAAATTTTTATAATTTGACATGGTTGGAATCCTTGTGTTGTTAGCTTTCCAATGCTTTTTACGAATCATGAATCGGACTTGTATCAAGCAAGTTATAGTCATTTTTGTGCCTTGGGAAAAACTGCCCAGATGCGGCTACTTGAAAGTAGCCGACCCTGTCGAGGTGTGGCTACTCGAAAGTAGCCGTCCCTCATCAGGCGGCTCAATCCAACAAGCCATCGGGCACCTGTGCGCAGAAACGCAGAAATTTAGGGATTTGACGAAACTGTCGAATATTTGATTGTTTTCTTCAGGGGTAAGTCATTGCACGTGTTTAACCTTATAAATGCCTAGTTTTGGATGCCCTAGGATCCATTTAAAAACCCTAATACGAGTCCTCTCTCTCTCTTGTTTTATCAAACCCTAAAAGAGGTCTTTTGGGTGATTTTTGAAAGAAAATCCTTTGTGGAATAAGGTGGGTTCTTTTACTTCGTTTTCCTTTAATAATATTAGAGTTTTAATTGCTACTGATCACCAATGATGGGTTCATCCTGAGGTGATTCGGGTTTGTGTGGTTTTATGGGTTTTTCCTTCATTTTAATTCATGATTTTATTTGATATTGAATTGTTTTGGATCTTGATGTTATGTTAATCCATTGATGAGGTTTTTAAGATGTTTTTACAAGATTTACATGCTGTTTTTGAATATTTATACATAGATCATGGTTAGGTTTATTTTTCTTAAGATAGAAAGCATGTTTAGGGTTTCTAATGCCTTGTTTTGGGTACCACCTTGCATGAATCCGAACCTCATATGATTTCATCACTGTTTTGATGATTTTTATTGCTCATCTATTTGATTTATTCGTATATACATTAGATCTATGGTTTTCAAGGTTTTTCGGATGGATTGCATAAGCTTTCGATGCATTACTCATTGCCTTGCATGGATCTAGGGTTAGGAAGACATGATCATCATATTAAATTTATTAGATCTAGATCCTTGTATGGTTATGATGTTTTCTAGTTTTTAAATATTCAGATTTATATTATTATTATTATTTAAGTTTTGTGAATTTATCGATGTTTGAATAGAAATCATGGCTAGGTCTACACAAATTTTTCATGCACAATAGAAACATGTATTAGGATATTTTATCACCATCAACCTACTGTTATTTAATATTTTAACACTACTTTAAGGTATGAAAATATATGGTGTTAATATTACCATTTTTCAAATTTGTTCTATAGAGGTTTCATCGTTTTTTTTTTGGTATTTTGATTTATTATCGAATCGATCATTTAGGGGATCAAACTTAAATATTTTCAATGTGTTTTTATCTGTATTTTTTTGTACGAGAGAGAGTAGGTACGTGTTTTTGAATGTTTGGGTAGGAAGTCGGGGTCATTGAGGGTATATTTGCTGTTTTGGGTCTGTCGGGGGTGGCTACTTGAAAGTAGCCGTCTGAGATCAGACGGCTAGGTTTGAGTAGCCGTCGGAAGCCAGGCGGCTACATTTGAGTAGCTGGCTGAGCCCAGTATTTTGGTGATCTTTGATTTAGTTAATCATTATATTCCGTTTCTGATCTGGTTCATTGGTATGAAAATCTTCAGGTGCAATAGACTCTCGTTAGCCTCCTTGTTAGTCCGGTAATCTTGCGTAGGACCGGAGGTGAGTGGGTCTAGTCTCTAGTAGCTTTTGAAAAACTACCTATATATATCATATTCGCATCATGCTTATATTATGAATACGACTGTTATCTTGAGTATAGAATTGCACGAGCATGACATCATGTTTTGAGACGTTATTTTGCGTATGAACCGTATAATGATTATTATGTTATTCTTGCATGCAAATATGTAAATTGTAGAGGTCATCTTGCATGCATATCATTCGTCTGCGTGACATCGTCTGCGTGACGAGGGTCTGCGTGACTCAGTCCAGTAGGACCGTGTCTGCGTGACACTCGTCTGCGTGACGATTGGTCTGTGTGATCAAGCTCTAGTTGGAGCGCTTGTGGCTGCGTGCCATACGGGTATGCGTGTCCATTGCATCATACGCATCATGTATATAGTATGAGTTGATGGTTATTTCCTTTAATGAGAAGCATTTCATTTTATCGTAATATTTGTGAAAATTTATATTCCGTTGGTTCAGATATTTTAGAAATCTTTCTGAAGTTGTAATATATTATTATTATTATTATTATTATTGGGACCTTAAGGTCCATTCACTGAGCGTGTGGTAGCTCACCCCTCCTTTTTTCAACCTTTCAGAGTAGCCGTTGGCGATCGTCGTTTGTGGTGGGCGTTGGCGATCTAGTTCTCGTTTATTCCGTTGCATTCGTAGGTGCTTGAATAAGCCTTCTTCTCGGCATGTAATGGACGTCCTTAGCTTTATCAGCAAAACCAGGGAATCTTTAGTTGTTAGTAAATAAAATACTCGTGTGTAATCATTCGTTGAGAATGAATTATTGTGATCCTCGATTTGGTTTATGTTTATGTTTTAAAAACTTATGTGTTTTGAGTTAATATGTTAATTTATTTCATTGAAAAAGTTTGAGGTTGACGTAACGCACCGTATCGCATGCCTTAATAGAGGATAATGGGTACGGGGGCGTTACACACGGGGTTCCAGAAAGATAAAGTTGTCTCCAACAAGCACTTCTCCATCCTGAACGGAGGGATGTCGAGGAAACCCCTAAATAGAGTAGATTTAAAGCTCTGCTCTGGATATCCAGTCTCCTTCATTATCTAGTCTCCTCTAGATAACTGCAAAAGTGCCCTCAGCCTCATCATTTGAACCATGTTGATGGAGACGCATATACCTGCATCGGTAATCACATACATGTTGTCAAATCCATCTCAAATGTCGTGTGCATTAAATATAAATAAATAACAAATGAAAAAAGAAAATCAGTAATGAATAAATAATCCGTAAAGCGGTATATACTATCCTAATAAAAGTATATAGCAGTAAAAGATGGTATATGCTTAGTATATAACAACAATGTTATCTTTCAATATTGCATATTTATGAAACTATATGCTACCAAAATAAAATAAGAAAATAAAGAATCTCTGTAAAAAATGAATTATGAAATCATATGCTGACAAAATAAATTAAGGAAAATAAGAATATTTATAAAAAAAATACATTTTTGAAACCATATGATATCAAAAGAAATAAAGAATCTCAGTGAAGAATGAATTATGAAATCATATGTTGACAAAAGAAAATAAGGAAAATAAGAATTTTTGTGAAAAATACCCTTTTGAAACCATATGCTATCAAAACAAAGTAAGGAAATAAAGAATCTCTGTGAAAAATGAATTACGAAATTATATGCTGACAAAAGAAAATAAGAAAAATAAGAAGCTTTGTGAAAAATACATTTTTGAAACCATATGCTACCAAAATAAAATAAGAAAATAAAGAATCTCTGTGAAAAATGAATTATGAAATCATATGCTAACAAAAGAAAATAAGGAAAATAAGAATATCTGCAAAAAATAATTTATGAACCCATATGCTAACAAAAGAAAATAAAAAACAACAATCAAAAGGGTGATGATGGTGAAGACGCAACAAATCCAAGGTTCAAAGATGGTGAAGACGCAGCAGACGCCCCACACTTGCAAAACAGTGAAGATGCAAAAGAAATACCACACTTGTAGCGCCGATAGTAAGCCATAGATGAGATCAGAGAGGGTGAGTGAGAGAGGTGAAAGAAAGAGAGATAGAGAGAGGGAGAGATTTCGTTTTGTGGAAGACGAAAGGGTTTAGTCAAAGAGAGAGAACATGTGAGTCATGTAGGATTAAAGAGGAGAGAGAATGAAGTCGTAATAATAGATGCTGAAAGCTTTTTGTTAGACCTCAGATAAGTTTATCCTCGGTAATCACGGCAGACATATGTGTGTTTCGTGGTATATACCAGATACTCGATTGTATATACCATATCCATAAGAGCATGTCCAACTTTTTTAGACTCCACGACGGTGCGTTTCATACTTTTAGAAACATCAAATCAATTAGTCAAATCAATGACAGTGCTTCTTTCCGAGGGGATAAGCATTCAACGCTGAAGATTATTTTATCTAAAAAAATAAGAGTGAAATTCAATGCAGTGTCAGTGCATACTTAAAAATAAATTTTGAAATTCAAAATTCAAACGGGCCCGCCTAAACAATTCCACATCAGCTGGGCTCGCCACGTCGGATCTGACGTGGGGTCTGAGTTTCTGACTGAGTTATAGTCGGAGTGTATCATTTTCCATAGATAAAGTGAGTATAACTTATCCCAAGGGTTACTTATAATTGTTATACTCTCTTATATTTGTTTAAACTGACTTAGTAATACCAAGTTATAACAAACACTCATTTTCCTTATCCACTCTTATACCACCCTTATACTACCCTTATACCCGCCTATTCCGTTTCTCAAACGGGGGCTTAGTCCTTCTTCGCCATAATAAAAAGACACAGTTGTAAGTTAGGGTCATCATCAGGCCCGAGGCCTGAAAGCCCGGCCCACCCGGCCCGGGCCCGTTCGCGGGCCGGGCTTGGGCCTGGTTCTAGGGCCCGAGCCCGGCCCGTTAGGCTGGCCCGTAAGCCCGCCCGCGGGCCCGGCCTGTAGGCCCATGGAGGGCGATCCAATGAACTAGTAACATGTGATTTTTATTTGAATTGCGGTTGAGTTATACAAATTATTAACATTTATGTAGGTGTCAACCTAGTTAGGTACATGTAATTATTCATTTTTGTAAGTAATTAATTCATTTAATATTTTTATTTTGAAAATTCAATAGATATAAATATTTTTTTCAACATTATACTTTAAATTTTGTGTTATTTTAACATTATATATAAATAAACAACGTAAAATAAAAAAATAAAATGTTTTGAATTTGGACCCGTAGGCCCGCCCGTGGGCCCGAACCCAGGCCCTGCCCGTGGGGCCCGTTCAGGCCTGGGCCCTGTTTTTTGCCACGGGCCGACCCGGCCCGGGCCCGTTGGCCAAGCAGGCCCGCGGGACTGGGCCCAGGGCCGGGCTTGGGCACTGTTTCAACGGGCCGGCCCGTTGCCGACCCCTAGTTGTAAGTCACGGGAAAAGAAGACTTAGGGACTCATTCCCGGACACAGAGTTTTGTCCTAAACAATTGAATTGCCTATTGACTTTAGCTTCGTTTAAACACCATTATAATTTGCTGATTATACGACTTGTTTGAGTAACTAACCTAGGGTGCGTACGGTGCCCGAACACGGTGTCTGTCTTCCTTACCGTTGGAATACTTATTAAACACTTGCGGCACGTCACTACCTCATTCCGTCAATTCAATTTGTTTTCCCGCATCGACAGATATTTTTGGTTCAGGGAGCTCCACATCTGTTTATTTTATATTATCCAATTGAATATCTTACGCTTGATTTTAGGAGTACCGGCCTGTGCTTTTTGTCATCGATTGCCAACGAGGGATTTGACTTAGGAGGCTCTCGAACGTGAGGTGAGGATAACATCCACGGATAGCATCCAACCTAGCTCTCTTCTCGGAAATTTCCATTGCATATTTTGACTGATTCTTCAACCTTCCTACCTATATCTTTGATTGCTGTCCAACCACGAAAGCAGTACTCCGCTCAAGGCACTGCTTTCAAAATACAGGAAAAAGAGGCTCCACAATGAACCAACGAAATTCTTAGTTATTTTTGTAAATCGGGCTTTACTACATTGATACAAACCTCCTACTATGAAACAAGAGCAACGACAATAAGTCAATAGTTCGAAGAAAGGGTAATTGCCGAAGTCATTTGCAAGGGTATAAACTCCATCATCCATATCTACCCACATTTTATTAATATCTTATACTTCTTCAATCAAACACTCCAACATTTATTATTATATTTTTCAATAAAAATAACTAAAAATACAACCAAACAAAAAATTCATTTATTCTAAATAACCCCCTGAATTAAATTTTTGTTGATAGACAATGAATATTTTGTAATGAAAACACAGTATACCAAAAACCAATGTTAAAAATATAGAAAATCATCTGTAAATGACGATTTTATCAGTGTTACGATTTAAAAAGCGGTCCTAGCCGATGACTAGTCAGCTGCATAGGTGTAGGCGGGGGCCTTCCCTCATTGTTTAAGGCATAATTGCCTTGTCTATGCGGGGACTAGTTGGCCTCAAAAAAAAAAAAAATTGGTTGTATATAAAAATCATGCTTTTTTTTTTTTGTTATTTAGATGCTGACATTTTTATTTTATGATTATGCAGTTTGTGATAATTGCAACTATTAGTTACTATATATCTATGTCGTAGATGCACTTATACATTTTCTCTTCATGATTATTTGCATAATTACACTTATGTTTTCTCTTCATGATTTATCTATTGATAGTTGTGTGTTTTCTCTTCATGAATATCTATGTGTTAGGTCATTTATCTTCCTTTGTTTGTTATATTTATTTTATTTTTTCAATATTTAGGTATTACACACACACACATGTATGCATTATTTTGTATTGGCCGATTGATCGCCGATTAATCCCCGCTTAGCTGATTGATCTCTAGTCCCCCTTCAATCATCCGACTAGCGCCTAATGCTTTTTAGAACATTGAAAATGATTCATCTGAATATATTATAAACTCTATTCAGAAAGGTAAAATCATCATTTAAAAGATGATTTTTCATATTTTTAACACATTGTAGAGCGTTTTTTATATATTATATTTTCAATCATGGTTAACCAAACAGAATATTTATAAAATATTTCTCATCTATCAATAAAAAATTAACTTAGGGGGCTATTTGAATTTAGATATTACTTTCAGAAAATTTCAGGGGTATTTTTGTGGATACAATGGGGATAATTTCACAATTTTGATTCTTAATAGTGTACATATGACAAAAAAAGAAGTTATTTCAAGCTCAACCACCACATAGACATTAGGCCTCCTGCTTTGTAATCAGATCCACTGTGTACCACTATAAATATGAACATGCAATCCTCAAGAAGTGAACACAATCCATCAACGAATTAATTCTCAGTTAAATTAATGGATAGCAGACAGCTCCAAATAGTACAACGACGGGGTAGGTCGTTGTTTATATTCATGTTGATATTACTAATATTACTTCAATGTTTTTATTTTGTGTTGTTTTTCCATTAATTCTCTTGTTATTATTTGTATTCTAACGTAGTTTTTTAATTTTTTTCCTTCCACGAAGTGTTTGTTCAGAAAGCCAATTAAAAAAAAATCTGTATATTATGTTCTAAAATTTCCCATGGAACCATTTGTAATGGTTTTTAACTGTTCAACTCAAGACATACAAAGATCATATGTTGAACGAGCCCTGCAAGATGGTGAACAGAGTGATGCTCTGATCCTGCTGTTCTAATCTTTCATTTCTCCTCAATTAGTGTATCCTTGTATTTTTCCTTTCTGGGAATCTCTGGTCCCCTTCTCCTTTCTCTTTTCTTATTCAGATGTACTTTTTTGAGGTCCAATGTTTTTTTTTTTTTTTTGTTGCATGGTTTTGGGTTGGGTGCCCCTGGGTTTTATCCCAGCAGGAGGACCAGGACCTCCTTTAAGTTGTGTTGGGGGTGTTAACCGAATTAATCAAAATTCGGTTTGCTTGCAAAGTTCAAAAAAAAGAAAAAAACGGAAGCTGTCATTTCTTTTATTAGAGTAGTTTCAATTGATGTCTGAAAATGTCATAATTAAATCCTAACTATTAATATATTGAAAATGATATATCCAGCAGCAGCAGCAGCAGCACCACCACCACCACCACAACCAGTGAACAACAGAGCCTATGAAGGCATCAGAGACTCCGGTCACCGACACCCTCTCCAACACGACCGCAACCACAGCTTCGCCACCTGCGAACAATGCAAGGAGATATGGATGGGAAAAATGTTCCACTGCCCCCACCCAAACTGCAACTACTCCATCCACGAGTACTGCGCGTCACCCTTCGTCCAACCCATCGTCACCGTCCGTTTTTACAATGACTGTGTCTTCACACCATTCGGCAGATCAAACAATCTACCTTATCCGATCTGCAACGCTTGTGGGTTGAACATACGGGGCTGGATGTACAAGTGCACCGGATCCCATCGCTGTCAAAGGTGAAAGAGACAAAACAATAAACTCTATTTAATCCCCTAAAAACACCTATGTAAATCCAAATAACTCCATGAATTAAACTTGTTGACAGATGAAGAATCTTATGTGAATATTTTATTTTGTTAACCCTGAATGAAAGTATATCCAAAAAACCACTACCATTTGTTTAAAAAATAGAAAATTATATGTAAATAACAATTTTACCACTCCAGTTATATTATAAAACCCATCTCGAAGGGGGTAAAATCATCATTTACATATGATTTCTTGTATTTTTAACATTGTAGGGGTTTTTTTGGTCTATTATGTTTTCATTCACGGTTAATAGATAAAATATTCACAGAATAATCTTAATATATCAATTAAAATTTAATTAAGGAGGCTATTCAGATTTGCATAGCTGTTTTCAGGAGATTATATGGATTTCTGGCAGTTTGGGGGGGGGGGGGGTTATATGGATTTTTCCCTATTTTATAATGACTTATGATTAATTAGTTTTTTTTTCCTGTTCTTCTTTGTTTGATTCCCATTATAATTAATGTTTTGAATTTTGAATTTCTCGTATTTCCATCTCTATTAGTTTTTATATTTTTCCTTCTAATCTTCGTCTCTTTCAAAAGGGTCCTACACCCGTCCTGTGTGTTCCTCCGAACACTGGAGTTACAAGGCAATAAGTTCATTGTTGAAAGGGGCTCAACTTCCATATGCTCGCATTGCGACAGATTAGAGCTCTGGAGGGGGGACAGAACATGGTGGTTCGTGTCGTCGGTTAACAAGATGCACCGCATCCACGTATCGTGCGCGAAGAAGATGCTCATCGAATACATTGAGAATATGGGGGGGACTAGCAACAACAATGTCAGGGGACTGCAGGCGTCCTATAACGCGGTGAGTCGGGTAGTTCAGGTTGAGAAGAGGAGGAGGGGTGTTGAGGTGCTGAAGGCAGCTGGGCGGTTCTTGATGTTGTTTATGTCAGTGTTGCTGGGGATCCCACATTTACGCCGTTCTGGGTCTCTAATGTCTTGGTCAATTGAGTTTTGACGTATGAGATCCGATCAATGTTAGATTTCATAAATTCTCTTTATAATATAACTGTTATAAATGATGGATGCCAGTCTTTTATATGTCATATAACTGTTATAAATGATGGATGCCAGTCTTTTATATGTCACAAGTGTGTGATTTTTATGTCTGTGTATGTCACTGCATGGGATTGAGTGAGCTGGGATGGATTTGTACCAGTATTATATATGTTTGCTTTTTCGAAGTTTGGGGAGTTTTATTTTGTGTGTGTGTGTGTGTAATAAGTTTTTTTTTTTAGAAAGTTGTAGTCATATTCTATTTCCAAAGGTAAAGAACATGACTGAATGAGATGAGAAAATAAGAAGAAATATATGTAAATATAAGGGGAAAGATAATAGAAGAGGTCATGATGCACCCACAAGGGTTCGGGTAGAAAAGGCTTGTACCCCTCTCCCTCCCAGGGCCAATGCTAGTCGACGATGATAAATGTGTTATCTGCAATGTGGATGCTTGCAACCCCGCACATGCCTGTGCCCCAGTCCCTGATGCATAGGCATGTCATCTCCCACAAGTTTTTGAAAGCTGAATCCCGGCCTAATATTATATATGTATGCGTTTTTGAAGTTTGGTAAGTTTTATTTTGTGTGTGTGTGTGTCTGAAGTAGGTTTTGTTGAAATGGAATAATTAATGTGTTTGAAAGTCACAGTTTATCAATAGTAACTTAGTGTATTTTAATTTTAATTTTTTTTAATAAGATTTGGTCTGTATTGTACGCTTGATGTGCTTATGCTGTATAATTCATTTTAATTTTATTTTTTGTCATCACAATATACATATATCATTAAAGTTTTATTTACACTTTTAGCAAAACAAAACATGTGGGAACTAACGCAGTATTATCCATAAAATTATCTTATTTTTATTAGTAAAATTAGCAAACGCCCAAACTATATATATTAGGGGAAAAAAAAGGTTTTTCCATTTTAAATAATAAATAGATAGATAGATAGATAGATAGTTACGCTTTTGCCGTCTAACATGCAAATGTGATGGGATGAATGAGTGATTGCCATTAAAAGTTAGATGTTTTCTTGCAAATTGTTTAAGAATTTGTAGCCCAAGCAATTGATGAAAAGGGAATATGATATGTTCAATTTTGCGTGCAATCTCTACGTAACTATTCCTAACAGATTTCATTTTTAAAAATATATATAATAACCTATTAAAAATATAATATTATAAAGATTTTTTATAATATTATGAAGATTTTTTTATATTTTTAAGTCTTTATAAACTCTATAATTTAGTGATCGATCTTTCACTTTTATATATTTCGATATAAGTTCACATATTTAAAGGATATGTTTATTTTTAGTAGAGACTAAAAAAGAGAGACTAAAAAAGAACACATCCTATATAAAAAAAAAAAAAAAAATAGACACATATGGAAAGCTGCTGCCCACAAATGAAGTCTCACATTTATTAAGAAAATAATCTCTAGTTCCCCACCCATTATAAAAAAATTAATGGGTTGACCCGGCTTCTGTTTCCAAATTAAAATGCACTCCGTATTTTTTTTATTTTTTAAAATAATATATTTCGTTTAATGAGTGATTATATATATAATTGGAAAAATAACTAAAAAAATCTTTTAGGAGTTTAAAATACCTAAATCAGTCATTTTTTAAATTATAACTGAAAATGTCTCATTTCACAGTTTTGGAAACACAAAAGACTAATATGCCCTTATGAAATTAAATCTATAATATCCCTATTTATTCCACACTAAAAACTTATTTTTCCTACAAAACAACAATATCTATATAAAAATCAATCAGGTTTTGTTATTATATATTATATTGTGTGTTTCTTATATATCTTATATGATATTGTTTATCATTTTAAATTGTATATAATCATAATATGTAATTTAAATCAATGTCATACTACAATGCAGTAGATGTTATTTTAGTATTATAAATCTTTATTAAATTTTTTTTATTTTAGGCTATTTACATATTTTTATGATATTATTAGTATATATCCGTTTTTTTTAAAAGCATCAACATTTAATGGAGTTCACCATAACTCAAATTATATTGATACATATTTTACAAAATCCACCTA
This sequence comes from Acorus calamus, assembly GCA_030737845.1. Lineage (NCBI taxonomy): Eukaryota > Viridiplantae > Streptophyta > Magnoliopsida > Acorales > Acoraceae > Acorus > Acorus calamus. Next base: position 17,374,081 of record CM060877.1, on the reverse strand, counting down.
ATCATAAATAATTTACAATAAAAAAATTGATCTACATGAAAATGTGTGAAATATATTAATAAAATTGAGTAGGTAAAATATTTTAACAAAGTTAAGAGACATAGAATGCATTAAGGATCTAATTATATAATGATAGATTAGTCTTTTGTGCTTTTAAAATTGTAAAATCAGATTTTTTATATTTAATTTTAAAAAGTGATTGATTTTGATATTTTTAACTTTTTAGAGATTTTTCAGTCATTTTTCTTATATAATTTTATAAACAAGTGAAATATACGTTCTCATTTCATGAAGCCATTTGTAAAACAAATAAAATTTCTACTGAAAATTTATTGCAGCAAGTGTAAAAAGATTGTAATTAAAATTCTAAAATGAGCCGAACGCAGTATCACTGAAAAAAATAAAAAAATGGTAGGAAGAAAGGCATGTTCCACGCCATGTTTCTATCATTTTTTTAACAATAATGCATATCCAACATAAAAAAGTATATATAAGATAAAACTTTTGAAAAAATAAAACCTTATATTAGACGTGGGTCCCACAACCGTCAGCTTCAGCGTCACTCCAAAGACTTCCAAACCAAAGTCTGGAAGTCCGTCAATCTTCGCCGCCCATTTAACGAGCTCCACTAGTGTGGTTTCCTGAGCATACCGAACGAACGACGCGGATTGATGGACCCTACACGGGGTAGAGATTGATTTTGAGCTGTCCGGCTCGAGCCGATTGCGTTAGTCGGCTTGGAGGGGAGGGCGAAGCAGAGCCGTTGGATGGAAGTGGAAGTCCACGGGATGGACGGACGTGGGTCCCGCTGTGGGAGGTGGAACCTCCGCACGTGGTTGAGGTGGACGAGATGATGCAGTGGGTCCCGCGCATATCAAGAACTTGAGATCAGGGCCGTTCATGTGATGTGGGTTTTTTGAAAGTGAGATTCCTGAGAATAGGCGTATCGGTGAAGCCCTGATCTTATGTATGAGGGGGTGGTAAACGAGTCGAACGAGTCGAGCTTTGACATGTTCAAGCTTGATTCATTTATAAACGAGTTAAGCCGACCCAAGTCGAGTCGAGTCGAGTCCACGAGTCTCAACGAGCCTAACGTTCTTCTTCATTTAAGGGTTTTTAGGGATTGAAAATAAAATTTTAACCTAAATTAACTAAGTTCATGAACTTAAACGAGCATAACTTTGTATTAATTTAATGTTCTGATTTATAAAGATGTTTAGTCAAGTTTCAACTAAGTTTTTTATAACACAAATGAGTCGAATTTGAACACAAAATGAAGTTTGATCCAGGTTCCGAGCCTAACCGAACTTTAAAAATTGTCCAAGCTCGCTCATTCGTTTAAATGAACGAGTCTGAACGAGTTCAAACCGAGCCGAGCCCGAGCGTCTTGGTTCGTTTACCAGCCCTAATCCTATGAGTTAAGTTGAATAAACCTATTTTTAATAGAGTCCTTGTAATAGCCAGGACCCTCTTATGCCGGTTTATGCTAATATTTACGTGTTTGGTTTACAGGAGAGGATAATTTTATGTTATTGTGCTTTTGATTTTTGGAAAGTACTTTCAAGGTATATTTTGGATTCGTGCTAAACATATGAAGTTTTTATTTTTGAGTTACCTTTAATATAAAATTAGTTTGACGTTATTTGGAGTTATATTAGAAAAGTTATGGCTGTTTTACCATTTCTGCCCTTAGAAGAAGAGATCGCGAGGTCCTCTGTTCGTCGTTATTTTAAATATAGTTGGAGGCTTCTTCTGATCTTGGCTCTAACATAGAAGTTGAAGATATTTTCGTTATCTTTCCAACAAAAATTGTTTCATGTGAAGTGGACTTTCCTACAAGAAGATATGGTTGTTTGAATCGAGGCTGCACAGATTTGTAGTGGAGGGCAGTTTCGTAATTTTGGTTGGATTTCAAAGTTATATTGGATTTAAGGGAGAGTCGGTGGGCTCTTTGTGTTGGTGATGAGTGAGATCGTCCGAGGCTCATTTGGTGCGAATTAAAAAGGGGAAAATCAAGGGAAAATTAGAAAAATTGGGAAAAGCTTCGTGAAGTATTTTCGTGATACACTGGGTAAAGATTCTTATTATTTTCATTGTTATTCTTCGTATAGGATTGTTTTATTTCAGTTTTGAATCAAATTGGTGATTTGGGGCTGGAATATGATTATGTTTTTTAGGGTTGGATAAATAGGTATTTGATGGTTGATTTTACAATATCATTTTGGGGTTTGTAGTGGGGATGTCATATTTGTCTTGGTGGATTTGGGAATTATTTGATTAATGGAGTTATATTTTAGTATCTAATTAAGGTTATATTTCTATCAGTGGATTCCTGTCTGCGTGGTTTAGGAGCTGGGTTAGGGTGACTCAAGCTTGGATTGTGAATTGTGAGGTAAGTAACCCGATCGACTTTGCTTGTTCATTCCATTCCACATTGTATTATTGTAAGTAACCTGACCGATCGATATTTGCTTGTTCCGTTCCATTCCATTATTTGTTTCATTCCATTCCACGTGGTATTGTTGATTCGACATTGACTCATTCCATTCCACCCCACATTTTATTGGTGTTGAGGCTATTCAATTGTATTTGATAATCTAGATGATTTCAATTGTGAGTACTGCATTTAAATAGCCTATTATTGAGACATATTCCTTCATTGTTGTTAGACTGTGGTTGTTCGAGATTCTAAAATATTCTTATAATTAATCTATTTGTATCTTGGAGTTGTTCTTTATTGGATTTTATCTTACTTTCCTTATTTATATGTCATGAGCTTATAATTGACTCGTTAGTATCGTGAGCCTTCCTTTGATCATGATATGTATCCATCTTAGTGTCTTGTTATGAACCTATGATCTGTATGCTCGTGTTGTTTGACCATGAAGCCTTATGGTGTGAATGGCATCGTTGCTTCTATATTACCTCTTGTGTACTTGGAGTTGGATGACCATAGACCTTACAGTGAGGGTTGAGGTTTGCCTCCCTAGCGCGCATAAGTACGTACGGTCCACCAAGGGGGACTTGAGAATACCCTGCCGTGCCTGGACGTTACGAGGGCCAGGTAGTGAATCCGCGGTGGACGTTCCGAGGGCCACACACGAGGTATGTGGATATTTTGGACATAGGGGCCAAGATGGGGTCGTGCAGATGGTCAATCCTACACTTTGGACATTTGGAGGTCAGAATTGTGATTCCTTTATCATTCTTGTAGCACTATGACATTTCCAAGGCCATCAGTGGTTTAATTGACATCCATTCGGTTGATGGGTAATTTCAGAGAATGTGCTTTCACTCCAATTGTGATGCATCTTGTTGATATTCATTGGCTTTATCAGTTGTGAGGTGTTAGTTTGAGCTATTCATTCCTATGTTTATATATCAGCAATGTTATTGTTCTCCGCTGATGTTTATACAGTGATTCCATTTGTCATTATACTTTGACCTTGTGTTTATTGAGATTACTGAGCTTGACTTTGGGCGTCATTCTTGTTTTCCTTATGCGTGGAATGTCTGGGTTACTTACTGAGCATCTTTCGCTCATTCCATTCTATTTTCTCTTACTTTGCAGAGTAGAGGCGGGGTTGGTGGACGTTGGCTTAGTCTTTTTTTGGTGTCACGTCCAGCTGGTGATAGGTATATATAGATGTGTATAGTTTGATGTTTTGGATCTGTATATGATTATTTTGTTAGAGGCTTGTCGGTGTCGAAAAATCCGCGTGTGTGGGGGTTCTTCGGGGATTCGGATCGGATGCGTGCCCTGGCGGGCTCGGTCGGATCGTCTCCTCGGAAGGGGTGAGGGTGTCGTTCCTGGTTGAGGCGCCCGACAGCGGCTCAAGAGGATTCAGGGGGGTTTTGTGATCGCCACCTGCTTTTTCTAAAAACAGGAAAGGGTTTGGGTCGGATTTGATCGCCTACGTGGGGAGTTTGTGGGGTCTCCGCTCTGAGACACGGATATACCGTACAGAGAGGTGAAAAACAGGTAATCCTATTCTGCTTCCGGGGCTTGACTAAAGGAGTTATGGGACAAAGGGGTGTTGATATGAGGTGTGAGTGTGGGGCGGCTAGTTGTGTTTAGCCGTCGGACAGGGGGCGGCTAGCTAGGGTTAGCCATCCAGGGTCTGGGGGAATTTGGGCAGGGCTTTGGTAGGAAAAGGGTGGGGTCTTGGGCAGAGGCTAAGCTAGGTTTAGCCTGGGTTTATGGAGGGTGGGATGAGAGGGTATTTTATGTAGGGAATGGGTGTTTCTCTCACAAAAGGGGCTCTCTCTCTCTCTCTTGGGATTTCTAGTGGGGGAAGGGCTTGAACAAGTGGGGATGGTGGATTGGTGGTGTTTTGTGGATTTGTTGATGTTGTATTTGGGCTTGGGACCCCTCTATTTATAGTAAAAGAGAGGTAGGAAAATATCCCGAGGGTAATGGAGTGGGTTGGCTTCGATTGGACCTCTCATTAATTCTCTGGTTCTTCTGTCAGAGACCAGGTGAAGGGCGGCTAGTACTAACTAGCCGCCCGGGATGGGGCGGCTACTTCCTGGTAGCCGCCCCTATCATGACCTGCCAAACGTCCCATCTCTGACAAGCGGTGGCTTGGGTCGGCTATTTGGTTTGATCCGGCCAAGAGAGGGCGGCTAAAGGTCATGACCCGACGCAATGATCAGCATTTAATATTGCTTTATGTCCCATCCAGGGAACTGGTCCAAAGTCGGCCAGGGGGCGGTTAGGGGGGCGGTTAGTGTAAACTAGCCGCCCAGTGAGGGGCGGCTAGTTAGGGATAGCCGCCCCTTTCCAGGGACTTAGGTTTTCAGGGTTTTGGTTTTTAGGGTAGGTTTAGGTTTAGGTCTGGGCTACGGTTTGGTTTAGGGTTAGGGTTTGGGCTAGGGTTAGGGTTTAGGGCTAGGTCAAGGTTTAGGGTTTCCGGTTTAGGTTTAGGTCAAGGCTAGGGTTAGGGTTTCCGGTTTAGGTTTAGGTCAAGGCTAGGGTTAGGGTTTCCGGTTTACCGAACCTTTGGTTCTCTACTGGATGTCCACTTGTGGGATATTTCTGTGTGTTACTTGAAGTATTTCTATCTCTCTGGACGGTCAAAATTGGGGTATCTACAATTGTCCCTCATCGGACGGAGTCTTTGCGCGGAGCAAGAAAGACTTCGACCGATGATAAGGAAAGAGACCCCTATTTTGGCCGGCTCGACCTTCAAGAAGTTATGCCAACACGAACAGTACTATTCGGAGAGTTGATTTAGACTGTCAGAGGCTAGGTCTTGACTTAGAATTTTAGCCTAAAGGATGATCCAGGTGGAAGGCGGGGAAAAGTAAATGGTGAGTGATCCAACCCGCGGTCGGGGTTCTTAGCTATCGTGCACGGAGCAGCCCAGCGTCAGTTTCCTCGTGCCTACCGTTCCCGTGCTTGGGAAAACTCAGCAAGGAGGGGATATCGCCGACAGAAAGCAAGTAAAAGTTGATTTGGGTGAATTGGATCATCCGAAGGATAAGAACTCTGGAAAAGAACCAGAACTGGAGAAATTGGATTTTGAATGGTACTGAAAGTGTGCAAAACTTCGGGAAAAAGTCGTGTTTGATCAAGTAATGTCTGGAAATAAGCCAATACATGGCTGTTTGGTATGGAGAACCTTGAAATTTAGGGCTGAAAAGATTGGAAAGGGGTTTTTAAGTGAAAGAGAAAAACTGGGAGGGGCGGCTAGTTGTAACTAGCCGCCCGAGAGGGGGCGGCTACTCGCGGGTAGCCGCCCCTGGACTGGGTCCCTTATAACCGAAAAGACCCTCTCTCTCCCCATACGTTTTAAAAACGGTTTATCTTCCCCCTTCTCTTCGTCCCTTCGGTTTCAAACTCAAAAACCTGTATTTCTTTGCCTTTCCTTCCTCTATTTTGACCTCAATCTTTCTCTTTCTCTTGATTTCGAAACCCTAGTTTGGGTTCTCCTTTTCCTTTATCAAACCGAGGAGATGACGAGGTCGAAAGCGATTGCTTCGAGGGGGAAACGACCACGGGTGGCTCGTGGAGAGCGTAGCCCGAGCTCTTCATCATCGGAGAGCGATAGGCCGGAGGTCGAGGCCGTGGGGGAGGGTATGGGTACGACGGAGGTGCCGCCGGTGGATATTGGTGTGGGTGAGGTCGGGGATTTGCCTTCGGGGGCTGTCCCGGAGGTAGGGGGAGTGTGATAGGCTATACACGCAAGAGGAGGCGTGGGAATTGACCGGTGGTGGCCGAGGAGGTGGTTCCGGGGGTTGGAGGATCGATTGAGGGTGCAACCGAGGGGGTAGGGGTCGAGGGAGTTAGCGAGGAGGTGAGGGCGTCGTTGGATGCCCTCGTCGGGATGTTGGATAGGGAGGCCACAGAGGCCAGGGCTGAGGAGGAGGAGAGTAGGGCTATGGGGGCCTTTGCGGAGTTTATCTCCGGCGTGGGGAGGGTGGAGGGGATAGGAGAGGCTAGGGACGGGGCCGGGGAGGCCGAGGGTATGGGCACTGGGGCCGCTGAGGCCGGTGTGGGTGTTGGGGCTGAGGCCGAGGAGGCCGTGTTTGAGGAGGATGAGGAGGAGGATGACGACGGGATGGACGATCCCGACGAGGCCGAGGTGGACGCTCCTGGGTCCACACGGGCCGTGGTATGTTCCTAATCCTTTAGTCTTTGCCTTTTATTTTGGTGTATATGCATGTGTTGGTGGTATGAATAGGTTGTATGTGTGTATTATACTCGTATTTATTTATTTATTTATTATTATTATTTTTTTAAATAGGCATGCTTGCGTATAAGTTAATCACGGTGGTATGTGTAAGCATGTTGTTATGGGTTTGTTTTTATAGGGATGGGGGGGCAATTTCTATATATATACATACATGTTTGTTATATGCATATAAAGGAGAGAGAAATGATATAGCTAATATGCTTGCATGCGATACTTTTCTATGTGTATGCGATTTCGTACGTGTTTGATCGTGGTAGGGCATGAGGGAGTGTATGCATGCATTTCATGGGTTCGAGTTCTATATTGCCGTATTGCTTAGGTGTGCATGATAGGCTTGATGTAAGAAAGTGTGTGAGTGGTGACCACGGTGGGATGTGTTCGATATTCGTCTAGTATGCGTGATCATATGAGGAGTGTAGTTTCTTACTTTCATGCTTTTGTTCCTTTTCTTTTAGCATGTGGGAGTTTTGATTTCGCTAAGCATGGTTTAAAATGATTTCGTAGATTTGGAATCTTACCATTCGCTCGCTTTTAAACTAACCCATGTTCCCTTCGTTTGTTTTGTAGAGGCCGAATCGTATCCGGGCTTTATGGCACGGGACGAAGAGATGATACGACGCCTTGGGGCAGGAGGAGAGGAGTTTGGTGGATGGAGCGGGCTTCCGTTCCTTTTTTCTGATCGAGCCATTCCACGTCCACCGTCCATATGTGGAGGCCTTGGCGGAGAGATGGGATCCGGAGAGTTGCACGTTCATCCTCCCTACCGGTGCTGTCATGCCGACGCTCGAGGACGTCTATCGGATCACCGGCCTTCCGGTTCTGGGGGAGGCAGTGATCGCGGCCACCCTAGCTGACTACAGGGGGCTTTTCCGAGAGTTGATCGGGGAATGGGAGTTGTGGAGCGGGAGCGGACGCTGAACCGGATCCCTTTGGGGCGGCTTTCGGGGCAGTACGGCCTCGGTTCCTTTACAGAGCGCCAGAAGGGCGAAGCTGCAGCTAGCTTCGAGAGGCGGCGGGTGATGATCGAGGCGAGAGAGGCGGCTGCGTGCCCACAGAGGGCACGGAGGGAGTTGAGAGCGTTCTTCCTCTACTTCTTTGGCCGGGTCCTTTTCTCGACGGCCTCTGATAAGGTCTCCTCTCATTCCCTTCTACTGATGCGGGACTTGGAGGGCATGGGGCGCTATGCTTGGGGAGCGGCGATGCTTGCCCATCTCTTTGCGGAGCTCTCGAAGAAAGTTAAGAGGGCCGGGGGAAAGAACCTTGGCGGCTTTGCGCCATTTCTTCAGGTATGTGTAAGTGATTGGTAAATGTCTTTTTTAGTTCAGTTCACTTTGATCGTGATGGTTTTCCTCTCGCTTTGTCAGATCTTCGGGTACGAGCACTTCGCCATCGATCGCCCGACTTTGGCTCCGTTCGATCATGCCCTCCCTTGGGCCATGAGATGGGAACCCCGGGGATCTTCCCGCTTGCACCGCCTCGCCCAATTCCGAGAGGCCTTCCGCGTTTTGTCGGAGGAAGAGGTATGAGTTTTGAATATCTTTGGCTTGTACTTGGTTTTCTTTTGACTAAGCGCTCTTCCTATCTTTCGATGCTTTCTTAGATGACGTGGAGGCCTTACTCGGAGGAGGTTCCCGAGGCCCTGGCGCGAGACGTCTGGCTGATCTACTTCAATGAGGTCGTGTTCCATGCGATCAGCCGGGTCGTCCGCCAGCTTGGGTACCATCAGTGGGTGCCCGATCCTCTTCCGCGGCGCCCTTCGATTCCGGTGGCCGGGATTCCTCGGGACACGAATCTCCCGAGGAATTATGCGACGTATGTGGCGGGATGGATGAGTCGAGGTGTCTTGGTGGAGCGTCGTCCTGAGGTGACTTCGAGTGACGAATACCTAGCTTGGTATCGTCGGAGTATGCGGATATCCTCGGGACGATGGAGGAGGAGATTCCGGACGCTTATGTAAGTTGAAAAATCCCTTTTCCTTTCCTCGTTCTCTTTTGCTTGAGCATCTTCTGAATGGTATTTCTTTTTGTAGGTTGAGTTGAATGAGATGGAGAAGAGGCTCAAGACCGCCAATGAGCACCTCCAAGCGCGGGCCAGACAGATAGAGGCCTTGCGGGCACAGAGAGGACGCTTGCAGGACCAGGTCCGGGTCCTCGAGGCTCAGGTGGATGCTCTGTCGAGAGCGAGGGCCGATGGCGCTTCTTCTTCTTCCGTCCCTCCTCCTTCCGTGGTTTCCGAGCAGGAGCTCGAACTGACGAGGGAATTGGATGTGGCCCGAAGTGAGTTGGCGGCCACAAGGATGGAGTTGGGCCAGGCGAGGGGCAGGGCTTCCCGGGCTGAGGAGGAGGCGGACCGGCTGAGGTCCATGATAGCCTCGAGGGAGGAGGGGTTCATTACCCTAGGCCGTGAGAGGGACTCCCTCCAGATGAGGGTGTCGGAGTTGGAGGCTTCGGCGGGTGTTCCCGGAGGTTTGATGGGAGACCTGGTTCGTTCTCTCCAGGCGGCCGGGGATAGGGACCGAGAGGCACTCAGGGCGTCGGAGGCGAGGGCACGGGAGTTGGAGGAGAGGTTGAGGGTTGCTGAGGATCGGGCCAGAGGGACAGAGAGTCTCCTCCGACAGAGATTGAAGAGGAGAGACAGAGACATGCAGCAGGTCCGTCTCTGGGAGGCCACTATGAGGGGGAAGTTGGTTGGAGGGGGCTCTATGACCGAGGCGGACCTTGATCTTCTTCCACTTGAGCCTGACCATTCTCTCTCGGCTTCCTTGGCTACCGGGGCCACCTTTAGCCGTGCCTCTCGTCCTTCGGCGTCTCGGAGTCGTGGGATATATGCGAGGGCCGCGTCTTCGGTTCGAGAGACTCCTGCTGCTCCCGATGCTCCAGAGGTTCAATCTTCTCCTCATCCGCCGCTCCCTTCTCAGCCAAGTCAGGACGTTCCTCCTACTCAGCCTCCAGCGGACGACGATACGCCAAGGTATAGCTTTTTTGTGTCTTGGTTTTAAGTAGAAGAATAGTATATATGCGATGAATTCAAGCTTTTCTTCTTTTGTTTTGACTTAGGTGAATATTTCGATGATGCATAGCTCAAGACTTCGAAGTTTGGAGCGTTTTGAAGAAAAAAGATCTTTTTTATGCCTCTCTTAGGTTTAGAAAGACAGTCTATGTTTGTGGTTTTGGGTGGGACAATTTAATCATCCTCCTTTATATGCAGGTGTTAGAGTAGTTTAGCATGGATGGTTCATGGATATGTATGTAGATGAATCTTGGTTTCATAGGTTTGATTCATGGATGGACATATGATTTTGAGATATGGTTGTTTTTCGAAGTGTATTTATATTGGTTTTATGAATGTATATGTGTATGAAATGTGTGTATGCAATTTTTGGAATGAAAATGTTCCTAATAGGTATTTGGAGATATGAAGATTTGATTAAAATAGGACTGACAGCACTGGAAGAGGTGCAGGCAGGGGGCGGCTAGTGTGAACTAGCCGCCCAGTGAGGGGCGGCTAGTTGTGTTTAGCCGCCCCCTGCCTGGGGCATCCTTACCTTGAACAAAGGGCAGGGGCGGCTAGTATAAACTAGCCGCCCAGTGAGGGGTGGCTAGTCGAGCTTAGCCGCCCCCTGCCTGGGGCAGTTTGGTCCTGCTGCTCCTGTCTGCTGCTGCCGCTGAAAGTTTTTTTGCGACCGTTCTAACCTTCAGTACCTATAAAAACATTCTTTCCATGGACCAACTGTTAAATCTGTCCAGATTGTGCCCCTGCGCTGACATTCGAGCCCTTCTTGCTTGAATTGTCAAGGGCTACAATCCATCTTAAGGCGGAATGGAAATATAAATGCGAGAAAGTAAAGTGTGCGAGACCAGGCTTTAGTGCGCAAGGAAGGGATTCCAAGTGCGTGAGTGAAGAAGAACTTATGTGTAGGAGGTGGGGACAATTTCTTCTCACGCATGTGCGGAAGGGCATGAGGTGAGTGGGGACAATTCTCACATGAGTGGGGATAATTTTAAATTTCATGGGGACAATTCTCATATGAGTGGGGATAATTCTAATATTCGGGGGGGGGGGGGGTTAATTTTAATGTTTCAAGAAAATCAGATGCCAAGGTGTTTTTGGAAAAGGAAAATGCGAGCTTATGCGTAAGTATAAGTGGCATAAGGGGGCATTTTAGTTCTTCAATGACTTTTTTAGGTGAGAGGGCAATGTTCTTGATTTTCATAAGTAAAAGACACCATCAAGTCCCCGTGGAGGAGCCCTTGTGGTCACTCATGTCCAAACCAGGATTGTATTTGAGAGGTATAAGCCTTAGGCGTTGATTTTCCTAGGTTCATGGTTTTCAAATGCTTAATCGTATTATTCTAAACATGCTGAAAAATCCATGAATGTACCAAGAGTCAAGTCAAATAAGCTTCCTTTGGATAGGCAAGTTTCTAAATGAACTCGTGTGAGTGTGTGTGTAGGTGTAAACCTGGACGTGATCTACCCTTGGTCAAAATTTCACTTTTCCCGGTGGACATAGTTCAATTTTGAACCCCCATTGCAAAAAAAATAAAAAGGGGAGAGGGTGAATGAGGTAAGAGTAATATCTTCCTTTTGGGCAATATTTTAGAATTGTCCCAGTCTAGCACATGTCTTACTTCCTAGGTCCCTCTGGCTTTCTTCTTTTTACCACTTCTTTATTTTTGGGTGGAAAGGTACAGTCCGTTGTTTGGATCTGTACTGGTATAGCCGTTGTTTAGCGTATACCGTGCGTAAAGGCGTGAAAGCCTGCTAAATAGAGAGTTTAACCCATTCACTTGGGTGTTTGGCCTCTCCTTGCCTGACTTTCTCTTTTTTTTTCTTGTTTTTTTTTTGATGTTTTGATTTGATTTGATTTGAGGGGGGGGGGCTCTTCTGTTTTTCACCCCGATTCTTTTCATGCTTCCCCTCTAGAAGTGTTTATATAGTCCAGAGCCAGTTTTTGGGACATATGCTAGGTCCGGGTAACTCCTCATTTTGACCTAGGGTTAATACGAGCGGGGCGGAAATAAGGGACATTTTGCTTTGGGGAGTTTTTAAATTGTCCCAGTCTACGGGGTAGGCAATTTTTCTTCTATCAGGCAAATCTAGTCCAGTTATACGTGTGTGAAGGGAATGACATGATTTGGCGGAAACGTGTTCAAATAGATACGAGTTTATCTTTGAGAGTCTTACAATTCTATCATCAAGTACTAAACGCTGGAAATCGCAGGAAGGAAGAATAATAGTTCTTAAGTATTGAAAGCTTTTCATGCATGGAATTTCTTTAGATAAAGTGCATTCCACGAACCTGGAACCTCGACCCCTTCGGCATCTACCAGGCGGTAGGCATTCCCGGAATAGGCATGGGTGATCACATAGGGCCCCTCCCATGTGGGTTGCAGCTTTCCTCTCGGGTGAGGCTGTCTTGATGGCATGATTTGCTTAAGTACTAATTCCCCGATTTCGAATTTTCTTTTTATCACCTTCTTTTCAAATGCCCTTGCCACCCTTCTTTGGTAGGCCTGGGCGTGGTCTGCCGCTCTTAATCTCTTCTCGTCCAGTAGTTCGAGGCGTAGTAAAGACAAATGTATACTTATGTTTTTTGAAAAGGGGCCTGTGTCGGCGAATAGATATATTTTTGGAAAGAGAATGGGGATAAAGTTTGGGAAACGGTTTTGTTTTTATAAGGAAAGTATGGAAAGACAGTTTGTAAAACGTTTTTCAGCGGAAATCATGGAAGTACGACTTTGAAAAACATTTTGCTTCAAAGGAAAGGTGTGGAAACGCAGATTTGAAAAACATTTTCGTCGTGAAGAAGAGTGTGGAAATGTAGTTTGTAAATATTTTCGTTGTTTTGGTAAACAGGTAAAGAAAGTTCGGAAAAGTGCTTTTATTTTGGTTTTGAAGTACGGAAATACTGTTTTGTAGAACTTTTAGTTTTGGAAGAGAGTGTGAAAAACATTTTTAGAAAAACATTTTTCGTTTTTAAAGGAGAGTGGAAATAAAGCTGGAAACAAGTATGTTCAGAGTTGGGGAATGAAAGCTGATCGGTATGTATTTTTTGTTAGCTTTTGGTTTCTTTTTAGGAAAGCAGGTAAACAAATATGTACAGGAGTTGAAAGCGAAAGCTAGTAAACAAATATTTTGGTCTTTTGTATTTTTTTAGAAAAGCTGTAAACAAATATGTATAGGGTGAAAACGAAAGCTGGTAAACAAATATTTTGAGTTTTCTTTTTTTTTTGGAAAGCTGTAAACTATGTACAGGATGATGAAAACTTACCCGGGAGGATCGGTACCTGGTTCTTGAATTTGTATTGCCTCCTCGGGTCGGCTTCTTTTTGATGGCCGGCTGATGTCTGGTGGGGGTCCCCTGTTCCCAAATTCTCCCTCCCTGAGTCTTTTCAAAGGCCTCCCTTGATGGAGTAGTTCTTCGTCTGTGGCGCCTGGTTGCCAACATGCGAGCACCTCTAGCCGGATGCGCATAGCGCAGACGCTCCAATTTCGGGCCTGAGTATTATTAGAGCGCGCCTCTCCCCATATGGATATTTCTTTCCCGCGGTACGGGAAGCGAAGACATTGGTGTCGGGTGGATGAGACGGCTTCGATGCTGTTGAGCCATGTCCTCCCAACAATCAGAGGGTGGGGTGATTGAATGTTCATCACCATGCAGTTAACGATGGTGGAGACTGGGCCGATCTTCAGTGGGAGCGTGACTAGTCCGCAGGCGTTCTTGCGTGTGCAGTCGAAGGCGTAAATGTATTCGTCTGAGGGCTCCAATCTGGGGACCCGGCCTTCTAGCTTTTGGTAGGCGGAATATGTAAGGACGTTAGTTTCCGCTCCCGTGTCAATGAGAATGTGCCGGAATTCCCTTCCCCCGAGTATGGCGGTGATAGCGAGGGGTGTGGAACGTGCTCCGGCTTTTGCGACTTCATGGGGGAGGAAGGTGATCGAGTTGGGCTCCGTAAGATTGCTTGGTGGACGCTGGGTCCTGGCTGCTTCTTCTGAGGGAGAGTTGTTGTCATAAGGGGACCCAGGTGGGCTACCGCCTTCATTCTCGTTCCCCGGTCAGAGGGCTAAGGTGAACATATTGTGTATTGCCCAATTGTTCTCGTTCTCGTATTGGAGGCGTGCTTCTCCCCAAATTGTCAGTACATGATTCAGGAAGGGCAGTCGAAGGCATTGGTGCCGGGGGGAACAGATAGCTTGGATGCTGTCTAACCACGGTTGCCCTAGCATCAATGGGTACCTCGTGTCGATGTCGGCCACGAAGCAGGCTACTTCGCAGATGAGAGGCCCGACGGATAGCTCGAATGTTCCGGGGCCGCGGAGAGTCTTCCCGGTATGGTTGAAAGCTTGAATAGTATGGTGGGCCGGGTGGACGGGAGGACGGCCTAGTCCGGGTATCTTCTGGTAGGTGGAGCACGTCATTATGTTCATTCCTGACCCTGGGTCTACAAAGATGTTGTTTAGCCACAACATCTGAAGTCGTCCGCGGATGTGTAGGGGGTAGACTCGCAGTCGGGGATCTGGGAGGTCTTGCTCAGTGAATGAAATGGTCATTGGGCGGCGGGGGCCATTGACAATGTCGATACTTTTAGAGGACCCGTTGTCGTCCGGATGCAAATCATCCGACGTACATTCCCCTCCTTCGGGTCCTTCGCTAGCTCCTTCGGGGATCTCCTCGAATGGCTTTTCTTCTTCATCTTCTCCCGGGTTTTCTAGTCCGCTTTCGTCGGACTCGAGGTTGATGACTGCGGGAAGGGCGAGGATTGCGTCTTCTTCTTCGCCATAGAGTATGGCGAGGTCATGGTCGTCGAGGTTCAGCTGGAAGGGCTCGTTCTGCTCTTCCTCCTCGGACTCTTCGGATAGGCTGCCATCAGTAGCATCTTCCGAGCTGCTTGGTTCTGGCGATGGTTGTCTCCCTCTCCTGATCATGTTGACCGCGTGGGCTCTAGATGTGGAGGCTTGGGTGTGACCTGGCAAGGGGTCAGTCAATATGCCAAGTGGCTTGGGTGCTTGGGGATTTCCCTGGCTCAGATGGCCTTTGATCATGGCCCAGTCAAGGCGCCTGTCATCATTAAGATTATAAACGAAGTCCCGAAAAACAATGCATTGTTCTACGGTATGGCCATATTGTTGATGATATTGACAGTAACGCGCCGTGCTGGCCCCGGGTAGTGAGGGCCTGGCGTCGGGGAGGGAGATACTATTTGTGTCCAACATCACCCTAAAGATCCTAATTAAAGTTTCTGGGAGGGGAGGGTAAGAGTCCCTCTTTCCCATTCGTCTTTGGTCGTAGGATGCGGGAGGTCCGACCTCGTTATAAGAGCTTTGTATGGGCCGTCTAGGGGTTGGATTTTGTGCTCTCGGGGGAGCAGAGTAAAAGGGAGCCCGAGTTTGAGTTTGGCTCTGGATTATAGGGCTTTTGAGTGGGAAATTTTGGACTGTGGGGTTTTGTCATATTGGCACGGGGACGGGTACTGATCGAGGGGTAAAATTTTGATTCGCTTGCCGAGGCGGTGCATATCCGGATGATCCGGGCGTGTACTGTCTTGGAGCTGTTCCTCGGTCAGGAACTCGCGCTCCGTTCGGGTAGAGTGCCGATACTTGGTTAATGATCCCCTCTACCGTGGGGGTTTGTGCCTTACGAGGCGGTTGTCCAACCCTATGGCTGATAGGTGGCGGTCAATCAGAAGTTGATACGTAGTGCAGTCTCCGTACGAAAGGCACGTACGGAGCTCTGGACTCAGGCTCTGTAACATCATGTCAATTTCTTGACATTCTGTGAGTTGCAGGCCGGTTCGGTGGACAAGGATGCGCCATCGAGACACGTATTGTTCAAATTCCTCCCTAGGCCTCATTCTCTCTACGGTTAAATCTGAAATAGAGGGGGTCCTAGTCCTCTGATAACCGTAGCCGATATAACAAGTGATCTACAGGGAGGGTGGAGAACCATTGTAGTGCTTCTCCTTCTAATGATTTCTGGAAGAGGAAGACTAGTAGAGGTTGATTATCTAGAAACGGGCGTGCGTCTAGATAAAAGGCAGTTAAATGAATGTCTTGGTCTCCACGACCGTTATATCGGCGGAATTTGGGGATTTTGAATCCCTCCGGTAGGTGGACTGACGGGATTTGTCTCAGGTTATGTAGAGACATGTGTTTGGGGGCCAAGGGACCGGTCTCGGAGAGAATTCTCCGGATGGTATCGTCCAGTGTTTCTCCCCAGGGAGGGCTGCCTAGCGGTCCCGGGTTTGGGGTGGTCTGGTATGGGCCTGGGGTGGAAACAACTGGGAATTTTGGATTCGCGGGGGAAAGGGGGGTGAATGAAAAGACGCTCGGGTTGACCGAGTGACTGGGTGTGAATGGGGTTTTGGGAATGGATTTAGGGGTTTCGACAGGGGTTTCCTGTCTCGAGGTCTTGGAATGACGGTAGTAAGCAAGGTCATGAAACATGTCCTCTACCGTTTTGGGAATGGTCATAAAGTATTGCGCAGCTGTGTGCGACTTACGAAAGCAGTAAGGGATTGCGCAGCTGTGTGCGGCTTACAAAGCAATAAAGGATGTTATAATGCACGGTAGAAGAGGATTTAATTCGAGGAGTGAGAAACTCTAACCTTCCTAGAGGGTTGATAGCATTCTAGTCAAGTTTGTAAAAGGGGGCAGAAGAGGATTACCTTTTGTTGTTTTTCACGAGGGAGGTCCCACCGTGATCGCCAGAATTTGTCGGTGTCGAATAATCCGCGTGTGTGGGGGTTCTTCGGGGATTCAGATCGGATGCGTGCCCTGGCGGGCTCGGTCGGATCGTCTCCTCGGAAGGGGTGAGGGTGTCGTTTCTGGTTGAGGCGCCCGACAGCGGCTCAAGAGGATTCAGGGGGGTTTTGTGATCGCCACCTGCTTTTTCTAAAAACAAGAAAGGGTTTGGGTCGGATTTGATCGCCTACGTGGGGAGTTTGTGGGGTCTCCGCTCTGAGACACGGATATACCGTACACAGAGGTGAAAAACAGGTAATCCTATTTTGCTTCCGAGGCTTGACTAAAGGAGTTATGGGACAAATGGGTGTTGATATGAGGTGTGAGTGTGGGGCGGCTAGTTGTGTTTAGCCGTCGGACAAGGGGGCGGCTAGCTAGGGTTAGCCGTCCAGGGTCTGGGGGAATTTGGGCAGGGCTTTGGTAGGAAAAGGGTGGGGTCTTGGGCAGAGGCTAAGCTAGGTTTAGCCTGGGTTTATGGAGGGTGGGATGAGAGGGTATTTTATGTTGGGAATGGGTGTTTCTCTCACAAAAGGGGCTCTCTCTCTCTCTCTCTTGGGATTTCTAGTGGGGGAAGGGCTTGAACAAGTGGGGATGGTGGATTGGTGGTGTTTTGTGGATTTGTTGATGTTTTATTTGGGCTTGGGACCCCTCTATGTATAGTAAAAGAGAGGTAGGAAAATATCCCGAGGATAATGGAGTGGGTTGGCTTCGATTGGACCTCTCATTAATTCTCTGGTTCTTCTGTCAGAGACCAGGTGAAGGGCGGCTAGTGCTAACTAGCCGCCCGGGATGGGGCGGCTAGTTCCTGGTAGCCGCCTCTATCATGACCTGTCAAACGTCCCATCTCTGACAAGCGGTGGCTTGGGTCGGCTATTTGGTTTGATCCGGCCAAGAGAGGGCGGCTAAAGGTCATGACCCGCCGCAATGATCAGCATTTAATATTGCTTTATGTCCCATCCAGGGAACTGGTTCAAAGTCGGCCAGGGGGCGGCTAGTTAGGGCTAGCCGCCCCTTTCCAGGGACTTAGGTTTTTAGGGTTTTGGTTTTTAGGGTAGGTTTAGGTTTAGGTCCGGGTTAGGGTTTGGTTTAGGGTTAGGGTTTGGGCTAGGGTTAGGGTTTAGGGCTAGGTCAAGGTTTAGGGTTTCCGGTTTAGGTTTAGGTCAAGGCTAGGGTTAGGGTTTCCGGTTTAGGTTTAGGTCAAGGCTAGGGTTAGGGTTTCCGGTTTACCGAACCTTTGGTTCTCTATTGGATGTCCACTTGTGGGATATTTCCGTGTGTTACTTGAAGTATTTCTGTTTCTCTGGACGGTCAAAATTGGGGTATCTACAAGGCTGGTCTAGCGAACCATGCCTATGTTAAATGCTCTGTATATATGGATAACTGTATATGAGGTGTGTTAGCTGCTCTGTTGATTGCTTAAACTTTCCTGGGTATGTTGTGATATAGGTGATTATACATATCTTGTTTATTATCTGTTATCCTAGGGTTGTTATCATATGTGATTATATAGGGTGGACATTTCGATGTTTCGTTTAAAAAAAAAAAAGATTATGGTAGGTTTTTAAGCACGTGACGCGCTCGTGTCGGTGTTTTGGGACACGGGCCGCCACAGTCCTGCTATACAAGCCTCATTGACAGGCCTCATGAGGTGTCACTCCCTCATTGGTTCCTTCTTTGAATTAAAAAAAAAAGTTAAAAATGCAAAATACAATATTACCCCTCATTCAAATCTCACATTTTCCTCCCTCATTAAACTCATTTCCACTTTTTTCGAAAAACAAATCAACCTATTCCATTTTGGAAATCCATTTTTTCAAAACCAATTCAAAATAATAATAAAAAAAAGAAACCACTAAAAACAAGACCGAAATTAGAATCCTCTCCGGATTCTTAAAAGCAAAAAAAATTAAATCATTGAAAAAAACTCATTTATTCAAAAACATTGAAAAAGATGGAGTTTTTATTTGCGACCTCTTATTCAATAAGAAAACGATGGCGATAAGGAATAATCAATGTTTTTTTTTGAAACATTGCGGTTAATTTGATTATTATTTAATTACAATCATCACACAAAGTATTTGTGATGGATGTTGATGAATGCAGAAATAAAACATAAATCACGATATCAAACAAGAGTTCAAAGTCAGTTACATTTATAAAATGTAGCTTAATTTTAACAATAAATTGCATTAAAAATGAGTTACATTTATAAATGTAACTAACTTTTGGTATATGTAATAGTTAAAAGTCAGTTACATTTACTTTAAAATATAATGCATCTATGTCATAAACTTTTGAAAAGTAATGTATATGTCTAAAATCGAAATGTAACTAATTGAAATATTTTAAAACATAATATATATAAGTCTTCAATAATTTGAAATATAATGCATTAACATGCCATATTCAACATTCAACGTCAAAAACATGAAATCAAAAACTTTCATGTAAAATATGAAACTACCCAAAATTAACATAAAAAACAGATTCAGAATAAAAAAAAAAAAAAAATTGAAAGAACATACAACAACAATCACCACACCTGAATCAACAAACATTGAAATGGATACCAAAATATTCAATTGTTTTCTTTGATCGGATAAATGGTTGAGAAAGTCCTCCAGAAATCAAATCCGATTTGAAAAGTCCATCAAATATCGAAACCAACCTATTTCAAAGAGTTCTTCGAAGAATTTCAAACATTGTAGCATGAAAATGGAGGAAAAAAATCAATTATCAATAAATGATTAAAAAATATAATCCCAAAATGGAAAATAAATCACAAATAAATGCAATGCAATCATGAAAATATATAACCGTCCCATTAATACGGTGAAAGTTACCCAAATTGAATTATAGGGTATTATGGGTAATATCATTAGTGCCACCTTATGGGGCTTACATGGAGCCTAAGAAATGGGGCATGTGAATCATTTTCCTTTCTAATAACAATAATGATTCACATACCCCATTAGATAGGTCCCATATAAGCCCCATGACATGATAGAAGTGTTAATATCTATTATACCATTTCTGCATTTTTCGATACACTCCCATAATCAAGGATTAGGTTGATGTGGCATGAATTTTTGAATTTTTTAAAGGATCAAATCCCATGATTTATGGCATCTTCTCTCTTTTGTTTTATAAGATGATAGAATTTGTATTAAATTTACGACTTCTTTTTCTTCTCCCACTTGCATCTTCTTTTTCCTTCTCCACCTAAAACAAAATTTGTATTTAGGTTATATTTCTTGTTTTGCATTTGTTTTAATTTTTTATTATTAAATTTGGTGCTAAATGTTAAATCCATTTTTAGATACATTTAATTTGTATTATTTCAAAGATTTATTACTTGTTTGCTACAAAAAAAAACTTTTTGATTGTCTCATTGAAATTGATTTAGTTATAAAAAGTTTTTATCATGGTAAAATATCCCTTTTTTCTTCAAAAAACATTTACAAATTCATTTTTTTATATAGTACGTTTTTTGGAACCGCCAATAAAAAATAAATAAGCAACATTTGGTCCGGCCTTTATTATAATTTTTTCTTGGATGTGGCATTTGATTTTAATTATTTTACATTGGGTTAGGTTGTCTAACATTCAAAATTTAGTTACATTTCAAACTATTATTTTAAACTTATACACATTGTTTTTCAAAATTTAGTAACATGTTATTTTAATATAAACATGCATTATATCTAAAAGTCAGTTACATTTTACAGGGGTATATATGTAATTAGCTTTTTAAGGAGGGTATAACGCAAAATACCATATTTTACAGGGGTATGAATGCAAAATCCCCTAATTTTTATCGTGTTGATGATGTAAATGATGTAATCGATTTAATTTTTAATTTTTGGTATAGTAACATGCATAAAAATACCCTAAAAAAAAAAACATCCACAAAAATTATTTCTCCACACGCGTTTTCCAAAATATTACATATAGACATGTAAATATCATGGTCCCTACTTTTACGTATGCATGCAGTTCTATTTTTGTTTTTGCCAATGTTTTTTTATGTCTGTCTTTGGTGGCTATTTTAGCGCATCTTCTAAGAGACCACGATAAGACTATGAGAGGGTGGATTTGGGAAGAAAAAGACAAAAAAAATATATGATTTTTTGGCTGAATGGAGAAGCGAATTAAAGAACAATAAAATCTGAATTTGTAAAAAAATAAAAATAAAAATAAAAAACAAAACAGAGAAAGTTATGAAGAATGGGAAGAAATAAGAAAAATAAAGGGTTATTTATGCCTTGTTTGGCTACAGATATAAAGAGAGAATAAAGAGGAATAGGGTGGTATAAGCCAAAATATTTGTTTGGTTGGCTGATATAAACTGGAATTTGGATGCCAGAATAATCAGGAATAACATGGGATAGCCATATCAACCAGCCCCCAGAATAAGCAAAACCAATGGAGAAGTGTAAGTGGGCCCCACCTGTCCCACCTAAATTTTTTCACAATTTGCCCCTGTCAACAGTAACCAAGCTTTCATAAGCTTTGCCCCTGCCGTGTCTCAACGAAAAGAAAAAACAGGTGCTCACTGTATTCTTCATCTTTCCTGTTTTTTTAATTTTTTTTTAAGATTCTTCAACCTCCCTATCATACCTTTTTATATTCCATGAGGAAAATTCAGTGGCTTCTTGGATGAACATAAATACCTCAGGTTTATTAAACTTTGATGATTACATGCAATATTGTAATGTGAACAAATGGAAGAGATGTACATTTCACAAGTTCGGATTGTCCATATTGACGAAAAACCCATGCTTTTTTAATCTCACAAAAAATTTCATTGAAAAAATTGTCAATCCCATTTTTTACTGTAGGGTGAAGATTGTCTTTGCAAGGGTATAAACCCTTTCATCCATACCTACCCACATTTTATCCACATTTTATTCTTCTTCAACCAAACACTCCAACTACTATTATGTTTTCCAATGAAAAACACTATCAAATAGAATATCACTTATTTTAAATAATCCCCTGAATTAAATTTTTATTGATAGATGATGAATATTCTGCAATGAAAAATAGTATACCAAAAACTCCTATTACAAATGCAGAAGATCATCTGTAAATGATGATTTTGCCAATATTCTAAAAAACAGCCCTAGGCGAGGACAAGCTAGCCGCATAGGTGTAGGCCAAGGCCTTTCTGCATCGCTTAAGGCATAATTATCTTGTCTATGTGGACCTAGGTGGGTCTAGGCGGAGATTAGTCGGCCTCAAAAAAAAAAAAAATTGGTTGCACATAAAAATCATGTTTTTTTTTTGTTATTTAGTTGCTGACATTTTCAATTTATTATTAATGTAGTATGTGATAGTTGAAGCTATTAGTTATTATATATCTATGTCATAGATGCACTGGCACATTTTCTCTTCACGATTATTTGCATAATTGCACTTATGTTCTCTTCATAATTTGTCTATTGACAGTTGCACGTTTTCGCTTCATGAATATCTATATGTTAGGTCATTTATCTTCCTTAGTTTAATGTATTTATTTTATTTTTTCAACATTTAGGCATTACACACACACACATACACACATGTATGTATTATTTTGTATTGGCCGATTGATCCCCGATTAATCCCCGCTTAGCTGATTGATCCCTAGTCACACTTCAACTATCTGACTAGCGCCTAACGCTTTTTAGAACATCAAAAATTACTCATCTGAATATATTACAAATTCTATCCAGAAAAGTAAAAGCAACATTTAAAGATGATTTTTCAAATTTTTAACACATTGTAGAGCATTTTTTATATACTATATTTTCAGTAAAGGTTAATCAGACAGAATATTCATATAATATTTCTCATTTGTTAATAAAAATTTAACTTAGGTGACTATTTGAATTTACATAATACTTTCAGAAAATTTTGGGGGTATTTATGTGGATACTTTCAGAATATTCATATGAAAAAAATATATATATTTCAAGCTCAACCACCACATAGGCATTAGGCCTCCAGCTTTGAAATCAAATCCACCGTGTACGGTGTACCACTATAAATATGATCATGCCATCCTCAAGAGGTAGGTCATTGTTTATATTCATGTTCGATATGATCACATAATTATTCAGTTGGTTACACAAGAGAATATCTTGTATTCTAGATAAGATCAAATTGTAGTTATTGTAACTTACATATAGTTATGTAATAGCTGTAGTTATTGTAACTTACAGTTTTGTAACTTCCCTATGTAACCACTTCAAGTCAGATTATAAAATTGCACTCTTATCACATCAAAAGATTGTGAGAGACTTATCCAATATTTGATTATATCCATATTTTCTAAGTTGAATTATGGTATCAGAGCTTTAAACTTGCGTTAAAAAAAAAATGAATCATTCCCAAACAAACTCTTCCTCTTCGTTTGGAAATACAGTATCCACTTCACCCATTCCTTCTCCTATCTTTACTAACTTCAATCATCCTATTCCAGTCCGTCTTGACCGAAACAATTTTTTGTTATGGCGCTCCCAAATTATTTCCATCCTACGTGATCATGATTTAATGGCTTATGTGGATGGATCTCTTCCTTGCCCACTTTGTTTTTTTCCCTCTCCAACACCTCTGAGTCGTATTGATGTTGATATTACTAAGTCGTATTATATCCATATTTTCTAAGTCGTATTAATGTTGATATTACTAATATTACTTCAATTAATGTTTTTATTTTGTGTTGTTTTTCCATTAATTCTTTTGTTATTATTTGTATTCTAACGCAGTTTGTTTTTTCTTCCACGAAGTGTTTGTTCAGAAAGCCAATTAAAAAAAATCTTTATATTATGAGGGAACAGAGTGATGCTCTGATCTTGCTATTCTAATCTTGCTTTTCTCCTCAATTAGTGTATCCTAGTATTTTTCCTTTTTCCTCAATTAGGTCCCCTTCTCCCTTCATTTTTCTTATCCAGAAGTACTTTTTTGAGGTCCAACGTAAAAAAAAAAAAATTTTTTTGGTTGGGTGCCCCTAGATTTAATCCTAGGACCTCCGTTAAGGTGCCGGGGGTGTTAACCAAAATTCGGTTCGTTTGCTAAGTTAAAAAAAAAAAAGTTGTCATTTCTTCTATCAGAGTAGTTTCAATTGATGTCTGAAAATGTCATAATTAAATTCTAACTATTAATATATTGAAAATGATATGTCCAGCACCACCACCAACACCACCATTATCACGACCAGTGAACAACAGAGCCTATGAAGGCATCAGAGACTCCGGTCACCGACACCCTCTCCAACACGACGGCAACCACAGCTTCGCCACCTGCGACCAATGCAAGGAGATATGGATGGGAAAGATGTTCCGCTGCCCCCTCCCAAACTGCAACTACTCCGTCCACGAGTACTGCGCGTCACCCTTAGTCCAACCCATCGCCACCGTCCTTTTTTACAATGACTGCGTCTTCAAACCGTTCGGCAGATCAAACAATCTACCTTATCCGATATGCAATGCTTGCGGGTTGAACATACGGGGCTGGATGTACAAGTGCACCAAATCCCATCCCCATCCCTGTCAAAGGTGAAAGAGACAAAACATTGAAAAATATTCTACCAACATTTTATAGGGAAAAAATCTAAATAAACCTATGTAAATTGCCTGAAATTCATACAACACCCTGACTTTTCCTAAACTCCATATAACCCCCTGAAAATACCTTTGTAAATTCAAATAACCTTCTGAATTATATTTATGTTGACAGATGACGAATCTTATATGAATATTTTATTTTGTTAACACTGAATAAAAGTATATAAAAAAAACACTACCATTTGTTTAAAATACAGAAAACTATACGTAAATAACGATTTTACCACTCCAGTTATATTATAAAACCCATCTCAGAGGGATAAAATAATCATTTACATATGATTTCTTGTATTTTTAACATTATAGGGGTTTTTTTTGGTCTATTATGCTTTCATTCAGGGTTAATAGATAAAATATTTACTGAATAAGTTTAATATGTCAATTAAAATTTAATATGTCAATTTTGGAATTTTTCCCTATTTTATAATGACTTATGATTTTTTTTTCTTCGATTCCCATCACAATTAATGTTTTGAATTTTGAATTTCTCGTATTTCCATCTCTATTTCCTTCATTAATAGTTTTTATATTTTTCCTTCTAATCTTTGTCTCTTTCAAAAGGGCCCTACACCCGTCCTGTGTGTTCCTCCGAACACTGGAGTTACAAGGCAACGAGTTCTATGTTAAAACAAATAGAGTCAACAAATAAAAGAGTTATGTAGTGTTGTCCAACAAGGAAATGAATGTTCATATATAACTCACCTTCTAAATAATTATTTATTTACTATAAACATATACAAATTGATAATATTGAAGATCAAACTTGGTTCCTATTGATAACTAATAACTAGCATTATTTTGAGGAAAATTTACATGTATTATACTATAATCATGCATTTTATACACACTTAAATCCCGAGTCTATATAGTCCCCAGTGGTCATAGCACAACGGTTCAGGGCTTATCTGTGTTAAAGGTAGGTCTTGGATTCGAGTCTTGGCGCTGTGTTATTGTAATAGCCGGGACCCTCTTATGCCGGTTTATGCTAATATTTACGTGTTTGGTTTACAGGAGAGGATACTTTTATGTTATTGTGCTTTTGATTTTATTATCCTTGAAGTCGTACATTTGGTTTAATTTTTGAAAAGCACCTTTGAGGCATATTTGGGATTCACGCTCAACATATGAATTCTTCATTTTTTAGTTACCTTTCATAAAAAAAATTGGTTTGGCATTATTTGGAGTTATATTAGAAAAGTTATGGCTATTTTACCATTTCTGCCCCTAGAAGAATAAATTGCGATGTCTTTGGTTCGGCGCTATTTTAAATATAGTTGGAGGCTTCTTCTGATCTTGGCTCAAATATAGAAGTTGAAGATATTTTCGTCAGCTTTCCAACAGAAGTTGTTTCATGTGAAGTGGATTTCCCTACGAGAAGATATGGCTGTTTGAGTCGAGGCTGTGCAGAGTTTAATGGAAGGGCATTTATGTAATTAGGTGGAATTCTAAAGTTTTTAATAATGGAGTCGATGGTGTTGGGGATTAACTGCGAGTGAGAGAGACAGTGTCGCCAAGGCTCATTTCGGGGATAAAAAAGGAGGAAATTAAGGGAAAAATTAGAAAAATTGGAAAAAGCTTTGTGGAGTATTTTTCGCGATACACTGGGTAAAGATTCTTGTTCTTTTCATTGTTATTTTTCGTCTAGGGTTGTTTTATTTCAGTTTTGAATCGAATTTGTGATTTGGGGCTGGAATATAATTATATTTTTGGGGCTGGATAAATAGGTATTCACATACCACAAGAGCTTGAGATATTTATTTTCACAGAAGGAATTGAACTTTCGTCAGAGACGGTGGCTCGAACTTTTGAAGGATCATGACTGCACCATTCAATACCATCCAGGGAAGGTGAACGCCGTTGCTGATGCTCTAAGTAGAAAGTCAGCTGCGAGTGTAGCGCACCTAATGGTTCATGAGTGGTGTTTGCTCGAGCAAGTTCGAGACTCTGATGTGATATTGCAAATGGGAAGGCCAGGAGTTTTGATCGCCCAAATGAGGGTACAACCGATCTTGATGACCCAGATCGAAGAAGCTCAGAGGAAAGATGTTGAGTTTGAGGAGTTTCGTCGTGTAGCTGAGTCTGAGGCAACAGATTCAGAGTGGAAGATGAGGACAGATGGATTGCTCTGCTTCCGAGGAAGGATTTGGGTTCCGTCAGATGAGGAGATCCGACGAGAGATCCTACAGGAGACACACCATTCTGCATACACTATGCATCCTGGTAGCACGAAAATGTACCAGAATTTGCAAGGCTTGTACAGGTGGCGAGGCATGAAGAAGGATATTGCGGAGTTCGTTGGGAGATGTCTGACCTGTCAAAGGGTCAAAGCAGAACACCAGCGACCGGGAGGCCTGTTGCAACCATTGGAGGTGCCATAATGGAAGTGGGAACACGTCACTATGGATTTCGTGTGCGGTTTACCTCGATCCCAGAAGGGGTGTGACACCATATGGGTTATCGTGGGTAGATTGACGAAATCAGCCCACTTTCTTGCTGTTCGAGTTACACCGTCGATGGATAGTCTGGCGGCTAAGTATATTGATGGAGTTGTTCGATATCACGGAGTGCCTGTCAATATCGTATCGGACCGTGATCCAAGGTTTACATCTCATTTTTGGAGAGGTCTACAGCAAGCTTTGGGGACTAGATTGCTGTTTAGCACAGCATTTCACCCCCAGACCAATGGTCAGTCGGAGAGGACCATCCAGACTCTCGAGGACATGTTGAGAGCATCCGTTCTTGAGTTTGAGGGTGGATGGGAAAAGAACCTAGCGTTGATGGAGTTTGCCTACAATAATAGCTATCATAGCAGCATCGGGATGGCACCCTTTGAGGCATTGTATGGTAGGCGGTGTAGGACTCCTATTTGCTGGGAGGAGGTGGGAGATCGACAAATGCTTGGACCAAAAATCGTGCTGCAATCGACCGACACGGTTCGTATCATCAAGGATCGGCTTAGAACAGCTCAGAGTCGGCAAAAGAGCTATGCCGATAACAGAAGGAGAGATTTGGAGTTTCGAGTTGGGGACCATGTTTTACTGAAGATATCACCGACAAAAGGGGTGATGAGGTTTGGGAAGAAGGGCAAGTTGGGCCCTAGATATACTGGTCCATTTGAGATCCTAGAGAGGATTGGTACGTCGGCATACCGGCTTGCATTGCCACCGCAGTTGGGAGGCGTTCATAATGTGTTTCATGTGTCCATGTTGAGGAAATATCATCCGGATCCGTCGCACGTTATCGATTATCAACCTTTGGAGGTTCATGTGGATTTGACATTTGAGGTACGACCCATCCGTATTTTAGCACGTCGAGAGCAGCAGTTGAGGACTAAGACCATTCCATTAGTTAAGGTCCTATGGCAACATCAGACATCCGAGGATGCGACGTGGGAGCGTGAAGCAGGGATGAGGGAGCGTTATCCTCACCTATTTTCATCATAAGATATGCTTTACGGATTTGGAGGACCAAACCCTATTTAAGGGGGGTAGGATGTAATAGCCGGGACCCTCTTATGCCAGTTTATGCTAATATTTACGTGTTTGGTTTACAGGAGAAGATACTTTTATGTTATTGTGCTTTTGATTTTATTATCCTTGAAGTCGTACATTTGGTTTAATTTTTGAAAAGCACCTTTGAGGCATATTTGGGATTCACGCTCAACACATGAAGTCTTTATTTTTTAGTTACCTTTCATAAAAAAATTGGTTTGGCATTATTTGGAGTTATATTAGAAAAGTTATGGCTATTTTACCATTTCTGCCCCTAGAAGAATAAATTGCGATGTCTTCGGTTCAGTGCTATTTTAAATATAGTTGGAGGCTTCTTCTGATCTTGGCTCAAATATAGAAGTTGAAGATATTTTCGTCAACTTTCCAACAGAAGTTGTTTCATGTGAAGTGGATTTCCCTACGATGAGATATGGCTGTTTGAGTCGAGGCTGCGCAGAGTTTAATGGAAGGGCATTTATGTAATTTGATGAAATTCTAAAGTTTTTAATAATGGAGTCGGTGGTGTTGGGGATTAATTGCGAGTGAGAGAGACAGAGTCGCCGAGGCTCATTTCGGGGAGAAAAAAAAAGGAGGAAATCAAGGGAAAAATTAGAAAAATTGGAAAAAGCTTTGTGGAGTATTTTTTCACGATACACTGGGTAAAGATTCTTGTTCTTTTCATTGTTATTTTTCGTTTAGGGTTGTTTTATTTCAGTTTTCAATCGAATTTGTGATTTGGGGCTGGAATATGATTATATTTTTGGGGCAGGATAAATAGGTATTCGATGGTTGATTTTACAGTATCATTTTGGGGTTTGTAGTGGGGATGTCATGTTTGTCTTGGTGGATTTGGGAATTGTTTGATTAATGGGGTTATATTTTAGTATCTGATTGAGGTTATAATTTTATCAGTGGATTCCTGTCTACGTGGTTTAGGAGCTGGAATAGGGTGAGTCCAGCTTGGTATTGTGAATTGTGAGGTAAGTAACCCGATTGACTTTTACCTGTTCCATTTCATTTCATGTTGTATTGTTGTAAGTAATCCGATCGATATTTGCTTGTTTCATTCCATTCCATTATTTGTTCCATTCCGTTCCACGTGATATTGTTGGTTCGACACTTACTCATTCCATTCTGTTCCTCACATTTTATTGTTGTTGAGGCTATTCAATTGTGTTTGATAATCCAGATGATTTCGATTGTGAGTATTGCATTTAAATGGCCTATTATTGAGACATATTCCTTCATTGATGTTAGACTGTGATTGTTAGAGATTCTGAAATATTCTCATAATTGGTCTATTTGTATCTTGGAGTTGTTCTTTATTGAATTCCAGCTTATTTTCCTTATTTATATCTCGTGAGCTTATAATTGACTTGTTAGTATCGTGAGCTTTCCTTTGATCATGATATGTATCCATCTTAGTGTCTTGCCATGAACCTATGATCTGTATGCTCGTATTGTTTGACCATGAAGCCTTGTATTGTGATTGGCATCGTTGCTTCTATATTACCTCTTGTGTACTTGGAGTTGAATGACCATCGACCTTACAGTGAGGGTTGAGGTTTGCCTCCCTAGCGCGCATAAGTACGTACGGTCCAGCAAGTGGGACTTGAGAATACCCTGCCGTGCCTGGACGTTCCGATGGCCAGGTAGTGAATCCGCAGTGGACGTTCCGAGGGCCACACGCGAGGTATGTGGATATCTTGGACATAGGGGCCAAGATGGTGGGGTCGTGCAGATGGTCAATCCTACGCTTTGGACATTTGGGGGGCAGAATTGTGATTCCCTTATCATTCTTGTAGCATTGTGACATTTCCAGGGCTATCAGTGATTTAATTAACATATTTTTGATCGATGAGTAATTTCAGAGTACTTGCTTTCAGTCCAATTGTGATACATCTTGATGATATTCATTGGCTTTATCAATTTTGAAGTGTTAGTTTGAGCTATTCATTCCTATATTTATATATCAGTGATGTTATTGTTCTCCGCTGATGCTTATACAGTGATTCCATTTGTCATTATACTTTGACCTGGTGTTTATTGAGATTACTGAGCTTGACTTTGGATGTCATTCTTGTTTTCTTTGTGTGTGGAATGTTTGGGTTACTTACTAAGCATCTTTCACTCATTCCATTCTATTCTCTTACTTTGCAGAGTAGAAGCGGGGTTGGTGGACGTTGGCTTAGTCTTCTTTTGGTGCCACGTCCAGCTGGTGATAGGTATATATAGATGTGTATAGTTTGATGTTTTGGATCTATATATGATTATTTTGGTAGAGGCTGGTTTAGCGAACCATGCCTATATTAAATGATCTGTATATATGGATGACTGTATATAAGGTGTGTTAAATGCTCTGTTGACTGTTTAAACTTTCATGGGTGTGTCGTGATATAGGTGATTATACATATCTTGTTGATTATCTGTTATCTCAGGGTGGTTATCATATGTGATTATATAGGATGGACATTTCGATGTTTTGTTTTAGAAAAGAAAAGATTATGGTGGGTTTTTAGGCACGTGACGCGCTCGTGTCAGCGTTTTGGGACACGGACCGCCACAGTTATACCTCCTGTTTGTTAGATGAAATTCAAAAGAATTTTCTGTGGGACCAGGGACAAACAGGCGAAGGTAGCTTACCAACTTGACCGTAAGGTCAGTCACGAAAAGCCCCTCCGTCATCAAAAAAAAAAAAATCTCAGTCTATATATCCTCTCATTGCTTAAAATTAAGTATCACCACCGGAATTGGATTATGGAAGACTAAAAACAGTTCACACCATATATGCATCTGCCCCTCTCACTACAACTGTACCACCATTTTTTTTTTCTGATGACACAGAGCATGTCTGGAAACACAAGACAAAAAGCATGGATGGAAAACGTATGACCCACAATACGCATAGGGCTGGTATACCAAATAAATAATAAAAATACACGCCCCCCTTTTACATCTATATATAACAAATATATATAGAGAATCTATAAGATCTGATTTAGTATGTTTTATAACAGGTCAAATATTAATTTTAAAAACAATTAACAAGGATTCTATTAAATAAAAAACACGCTATTTTCTTTAAAAACCAAATTAATAATGTTTGAGAGAATCAAAGGTGGATAAGGTAACAACTTTGATTGTAACTACCTCACAACTATTTCCTAAAATTATGGATCCCACATATTACAATATGTTGTATGTTTGTTTACTTCCTGGTTGTCTTTAACAAAGGGTTTAGTTCTTTTTTTTGCACCGTGTTTTCCTTTTAAAATGTATATAATAAAATTCCCTTCCTTCTGCGAGCCAAGTTTGATCAAATCCTAAGGAGCACCGTTCTTCAAAAAAAGAAATTCACTTCCTTAAATTTGATATATATTTTGATCATTCATTATTCTTATTTTAAAAACCATTTAATAATAAATACTTACTTGCATATTTAATGCCATCATATCAATAATTTAAAGTGATCTAATTTTTTTTAATAAATACAATTTAACTACCCTTCTCAAAATTGCTAATTAATACAAAATAAAATTATATATTTTAAATTATGAGGTTTGAATGGATGATCATGCTGCTAGTTCCCATATATTTTGATTTTTAAAAATAGCAAATAAAATTCTAATGAAATGCAAAAAAGAAAATTGATGTGCTTCATCTGATCTCTTTAATTAACAAAAATGACCCCAAAATAATGCTCCAGCAAATCAGATGCCAAACAAGGAATTATGCAACATATATAAGCATATCAAGCAGAGAATACAGACCAAATCCTATAAATAAATAAAAATTAAAATACACCAAGTTACAGTAATTGATAAACTGTAAGTTAAAAACACATTATTTCCATTTCAACAAACCAATTATAAACACACAAATAATATAAATCTCACTAAACTTAAAAAACGTATACATATATGTGTTGTTTGGATGGAGGAATTACAGTGGAATATATAGGGATAAGGTGAAATAAAGCCGAAAAGGGTGTTTAGAAACCTAAAATAAGTGGAAATTCATGTTTGTATAAACTGGTATGAAATGATATTACTATACCTCTTCTCCTCTGAAATTGGTTATTCCACCTTATCTATTTTAGCAGCATATGTGGACTCCATGTTTCCCCCTGCAACACATATCAGCCCGTACATGTACGGTCATTATATAAGTTGATTTTAAATTTGACGATGGTGTATGAGTATGCTGCGGTGAACGTTACGTTACTTAATGATGCATTCCAATTGAACAGATATATATTTCAAAAGCATATATATATATGTGGGCACTGCTCTTCTATGGAAAGTTTGAAACCTATCATATATTACATGGCACTGCTCTTCTTTGCGCAGGATACGTGGATGCGGTGCTTGCCGTTTCCCGACGACACGAACCACCACGTCCTGTCTCCCATCCAAAGCTCCACCTCACCGCAATGGGAACACTTGGAAGTGGAGCCGCTCTTGAGGTTGAATTTTTTACCTTCAAATTCCAGTGTTCGGAGGAGCGCGCAGGACGGGTGCAGGACCCTTTTTGAATGAGACAAAGATGAAAAGAAGAGAAAAAAAATATATATAGAAAATATTAATGAAGGAAAATCTACAAACAAATAATTCAAATATTGATTATTATAAAGGGAAAAATCCATGTAACCCCCTGATAACTGACTAAAATCTATATAATTCTCTTACTTTTCTCAAAATCCTTATAAACCCCTGAAAACACCTAGTAAATTCAAATAACTTTAATAAAATTTACGTTTACAGATGATGAATATTTTATAAATGTTATATTTGATTAACCCTAGTAGAAACTACAGTATACCAAAAAAAGCATATAATGTGTTAAAAATGATAAAAATATTATATAAATAACGATTTTATCCATCCAGATATGGTTTTATAATTTATAATATATCCATAGAGGGTAAAATTGTTATTTTCATAGGATTTTTCGTATTTTTAGCACATTGAAATGGCTTTTTAGTATATCGTGTTTTCAGTTATGGTTAACCAAATGAAATATACATAAAATATTCATTATCTATTAATGAAAATTTTATTCAATGAGTTATTTGGATTTACTATGTGTTTTTAAGGTGTTATATGGATTTCAATCAGATTTCAGGGGGTTGTATGGATTTTTTCCTATTATAAAATAGAAAAAAATTCATATAACCCCTGAAAACTTGCTTAAATCCATATAACTCCATGCAATCTTCATATATCCATATAACCCCCTGTAATAATACCCAAAATCCATATAAACCCCCTCTGTCTGCCTTCTGTCAACCGAGTTTACGGCGAAATTGAAAAAATCCATGTAACCCCCTGTAATCTAGCCTAAATGCATATAACTCCCTGCACTCTTCAGATATCCACATAACTGCCTGTAATTTTGGGAAAGACCCATATAACCCCATGTAATCTGGAAAAAAATATTTCTAAAAATTCAAGAATAAAAAAATAAATTTTTTTATTAATAATAGAATAAATTTTTTTATTTATTCCTTTTTTTTATTCCTAATTTTTGAATTATAAATGACATGTAATTTCATAACCAGTATCCCGACACATTAATAATAGAA
The DNA here is from genome assembly GCA_030737845.1 of Acorus calamus. Classification (NCBI taxonomy): domain Eukaryota; kingdom Viridiplantae; phylum Streptophyta; class Magnoliopsida; order Acorales; family Acoraceae; genus Acorus; species Acorus calamus. The sequence goes on along the minus strand of CM060877.1, from coordinate 17,340,954 downwards.
TAAATTAACATTTACATGCATTAACATCAAATGGATTGTAAATCTTTATTTTGTTGTGTTTTCTATTTTTCTCATTGGGAAACGTAAAATTGATATTTTTGTTGTTTGATTAACCTTGGATAAAATAAGAATAAATAGTAGATAAGTGATGGATAAAAGTTTATGAATTTTTAAATGACAACTATACCCCTGCATAAATTATTTGTATTTAGGAATAAGTATGAGAGATGTATGTGTGATATAATAGATGTGACAGTTTTTGAAAAAAAAATATTTTTAAAAATTCAAAAATGCCAAGAGGCATTTTTTTTTTAGAAATATTTTTTTCAGATTACAGGGAGTTATATGGATTTTTTTCCAAAATTACAGGGGTTATATGCATATATGAAGATTTTAGGGGTTATATGGATTTAAGCCATATTACAGGGGGTTATATGGATTTTTCTCAATTTCGCCGTTAACTCGGCTGACGGAAGGCGGACAGAGGGGGTTATATGCATTTTGGATATGATTACAGGGGGTTATATGGATATACGAAGATTGCGGGATTATATGGATTTAAGCATGATTTCAGGGGTTATATGGATTTTTTTCCCTATTATAAAATATTAGTGTCTTTCACCTTTGACATTGATGATTTATGTTGCACTTGTACATGTAGCCCCGTATGTTCAAACCGCAAGCGTTGCAGATCGGATGAGGACGATTGTCTGATCCTCGGAACAGATTGAAGACGCAATGATTGTAGAAACGGACGGTGACGATGGGTTGGAGGAAGGGTGACGCGCAGTATTCGTGAACGGAGAAGTTGCAGTTTGGGCTGGGGCAGCGGAACATCTTACCTATCCAGATTTCCTTGCATTTGTCGAGGTGGCGAAGGTGTGGTCTTTGTCATGTTGGAGACTATGTTTGTGATCGGAGTCCATGATGCCTCTGAAGCCTGGTGGTGGTGGTGGTGGTGCTACTGCTGCTGCTGCTGCTCCCGCCGCCGCCGCTGAAAGTATCATTTTCCATTTATTAATAGTTAGGATCCAATTCAACCTTCTGAGCATTTTCAAACATCAATTGAAACAGCTGTATGTGATTGGAGACATGAGAATTTGGTGTATGTTTTTTTTTTTTTTTTTTTTTTTTTTGGGGGGGGGGGGGGGGGTATCAAAACCAATGATTGAAAACTTGTGTGCGTGTGATATTTGTATGTCTTGAGTTGAACAATTAACATTTAAAAACCATTACAAATAATTTCATGGGAAATTTGGAACAGAATATAAAGAATATTTATTTCTTTTAATTGGCTCTCTGAACAAACACTTTGTGGAAGGAAAAAACAAACTACAAAAGAACAAGAAGAACAGATTCTACAAATAATAAGAAGACATATATATATAATTCATGGGGAAAATACAAATAAAAACATTGAAGTGCCATTAGTAATATCAACATTAATCTAAACAGAGACCTACCCCCTCGTAATAGGAGATGTTGTCCATCCATTTTAACTGAGAGAAAATCCATTTTAACTGAGAAATACTTCGTTGATGGATTGTGTTCACTTCTTGAGGATTGCATGTGCATATATATGCCCCATGTATATAGTGGTACACAGTGGAGCATATTTCAATGCTGGAGCCCATGTAGTAGGTGAGCTTGAAAATTTTAATGTTTTGTTTTTTTCAATATACCCGTGTTAGACATTGAAATTGTGGAAAATTACCCACATACCAGGTCTGACAGGCACATCCATCAGATTTTTTTTTAGGAGAAATTAATTAGGATCCTCATATCAACCTGAATTATTTTTATACCCCTTGACTTTTTGCAGTTTTCTTACATCTCTAAGGGTGCGTTTGGTTGCGCGATTGCAAAACTGATTCTGCATGAATCTGCGATTGCAAACCTGATTCTGCAGGGAGCTCACTTTCTCAGTTTTTTGAAATCATAGCTTTTGGGCACTATTTGTCTGCAATCGCTGGGTTTAAAACTGCGATTACAAAACTGTTTAGTTGCGCGATTACAAACGCAGCTTCCTGTAATCGCAATCGCGCAACCGAACGCACCCTAAAAAGAAGTACTCATTTATTTACTTTTATCCTTTTCACTAACATTTTGTTAAGTCATTTTTCTTTGATGAAAATATCCTTCTTCAACCTTATTTCAGGAAAGATCCATATAACCCCCTGTAATCTTTATATATCCATATAACCCCCTGTAATTTTCATATATCCATATAACCCCCTGCAATCTTCATATATCCATATAACCCCCTGTAATCTTCATATATCCATATAACCCCCTGTAATTTTAGGAAAGATCCATATAACCCCATGTAATCTGGAAAAAATATTTCTAAAAATTCAAAAATAAAAAAATAATTTTTTTATTAATTATAGAGTAAAATTTTTTATTTATTCCTAATTTTTTATTATAAATGACATGTGATTTTATAATCAGTACACCGACACATTAATAATAGAGTAAATTAACATTTACATGCATTAACATCTAATGAATTGTAAATCTTTATTTTGTTGTGTTTTCTATTATTCTCATTGGGAAACATAAAATTGATATTTTTGTTGTTTGATTAACCTTGGATAAAATAAGAATAAATGGTAGATAAAAGATGAATAAGAGTTTATGAATTTTTAAATAACAACTATACCCCTGCATAAATTATTTGTATTTGGGAATAAGTATGAGAGATGTATGTGTGATATAATAGATGTGACAGTTTTTGGAAAAAAATATTTTTAAAAATTCAAAAATTTCAAGAGGAATTTTTTTTTTTTTTTGAATTTTTAGAAATATTTTTTCCAGATTATAAGAGGGTTATATGGATTTTTTCCAAAATTATAGGGGTTATATGGGTATATGAAGATTTCAAGGGGTTATATGGATTTAGGCCATATTACAGGGGGTTATATAGATTTTTCTCAATTTTGCCGTTAACTCGGCTGACGGAAGACGGACAGAGGGGGTTATATGTATTTTTGGTATAATTACAGAGGGTTATATGGATATATGAAGATTGCAGGGGGTTATATGGATTTAGGCATGATTTCAGGGTTTATATGGATTTTTTCCTATTATAAAATATTTGTCTTTCACCTTTGACATTAATGATTTATGTTGCACTTGTACATGTAGCCCCGTATGTTCAATCCGCAAGCGTCGCAGATCGGATGAGGACGATTGTCTGATCCGCGGAACAGATTGAAGACGCAATGATTGTAGAAACGGACGGTGACGATGGGTTGGAGGAAGGGTGAGGCGCAGTATTCGTGGACGGGGCATTTGTCACAGGTGGCGAAGGTGTGGTCTTTGTCGTGTTGGAGAGGGTGTTTGTGATCGGAGTCCGTGATGCATCTAAAGCCTGGTGGTGGTGGTGCTAATGCTGCTGCTATTGCTGTTGTAGCTGCTGCTGCTGCTGCTCCCGCCGCCGCTGCCGCTGGACGTATCATTTTCCATTTATTAATAGTTAGGATCCAATTCAACCTTCTGAGCATTTTCAAACATCAATTGAAACAACTGTATGTGATTGGAGACATGAGAGTTTGGTGTATGTGTTTTTTTATTTTTTTTGGTATCAAAACCAATGATTGAAACTTGTGTGCGTGTGATATTTGTATGTCTTGAGTTGAACAATTAACATTTAAAAACCATTACATATTGTTTCATGGGAAATTTTGGAACAGAATATAAAGATTTTTTTTTAATTGGCTCTCTGAACAAACACTGTGTGGAAGGAAAAAACAAACTACAATAGAACAAGAACAACAGATTCTACAAATAATAAGAAGACATATATATATAATTCATGGGCAAAATACAAATAAAAACATTGAAGTACCATTAGTAATATCAACATTAATATAAACAACGACCTACCCCCTCGTAATAGGAGATCTTGTCCATCCATTTTAACTGAGAGATGATCCATTTTAACTGAGAAATACCTCAGAGTGCGGCTATAGCCACCCCAAAGACTCTCCTACCCACCCCTTTTATTTATAAATAAAAATATTTTGTTACATTTTTTCTCACACCTAACCCACCTCAACATTACGTCCCGCGCTCTTTCTCTCTCTCTCGTGTGTGATTTGGTTGGACATGATCCATATCTTTCGTGTGTGATTTGGTTTGACATGATCCATGTCTTTCGTATGCGATTTGGTTCAACATGATCCATGTCTTTCGTGTGCGATTTGGTTCGACATGATCCATGTCTTTCGTGTGCGATTTGGTTCGACATGATCCATGACTTTTTTTAATAAAAAAACATTTGGCCCCGTTTGAAACGGCAATAAGGCTTATTCTTGGGTATACATTTATTCCGGCATAAGTGATGATAAAGTGATTTTGTGTTTGATTGTGTTTTGAATTATTCTCGTTGGTAAACGTAAGAATAAATGTTTTGTTGCTTTGGTAAAATGTGAATAAAGTATGGATAAAGATTTATAAAAAGTGAAAAAATAATTATAGTTGATTTAACATGTGATTTATAAGAGGTGATGACAGTTGATTTGACAGTGGACCCACATATTTTTTTTTTTGTAGAATAACCTAAGATAACTTTAATTCCTGTGGTAGATTGAAATCCATATACCATTTTATACCTATTTATTCTGGCATATTTTATCCCTACCTATTCTATGTTTCCAAACACCATTTATCCCTTATTTTCCTTTATATCAGGTTACCCCTTATTCTCGTTCCAAACGGAGGCTTTAAGTGTTCTGTATCCCGTTCGACATACTTTATGTTTTCCGTGTTTGATTTGGTTCGACATGATCCATGGTTTTCTGGAATAAAAATCTTTGAAGTGTTTTGTATCACATTCGACATGCTCCATGTCTTCCGTGTTTGATTTGGTTCAACATGGTCCATGACTTTCTGGAATAGTGGATGGGGTGGGGTGGAAATGATTTGGTTGAATATTTATATGAGAGTGAGCTTATGAAGTGTAGATATATATAAGCCCTAGGTGGGGGAGAAAAGGGGTGGGTAGGAGAGTATATGGGGTGGCTATAGCCGCACCCAATACTTCGTTGATGGATTGTGTTCACTTCTTGAGGATTGCATGTTTATATTTAGAGTGCTGCTACACTCAGTCACAATTACTAATCAAAACACAGACCATATATACCCCATTACAGATTTAATGTTGTATATACCTCGTTAGATGATGTATATACCTCATTAAATCTTTTCTTACACTTACTAAAAATGGGTTCATTCAATTTGAAATGGAACGATATGCACTTTTTATGAAAGCATATACCTCATTAGATGATGTTTACTATTTTAAAAAAAATGAAAATACTTCAAGTCTGAATTTTAATCGGTAATCGTGACTGGGTGTATCTTTTTCCTTATATTTATAGAGGTACACAGTGGATCTGGCCCATGTAGTAGACTAGTAGGTGAGCTTGAAAAATTTAATGTTTTATTTTTTTCAATACACCCGGGTTAGACTTATTAGACATCGATATTGTGGAAAATTACCCACATACCTGGTCTGACAGACATATCTATCAGATTTTTTAGAAGAAATTATTTAGGGATCCTCAAACCACCCTGAATTATTTTTAAACCCCTTAACTTTTTACAGTTTTTCTCACATCTCTAAAGAGAAGTGCTCTTTTTTTTTGTTATCCTTTTCTCTAACAGTTTGTTAAGTCATTTTTCTTTGATGAAAATGTCCTTTAACCTTATTTTAGCCATTTTCAAAGGCTTCTTTCAAATCTTCATTTCCTCGTCCTTTTGCAACCCCAATTTCGCCTCCAATGTATTCTTTCATTTTTTTAATTTCTCTCTCTGCCCTCACATCATCAAATTAAACTTACACCAACAAGAAGTCCCCAAAAATATGTAATGGGGTATATACAACATCAAATGAGATATATGTTAATCTGGATTTCTAACAAAATATATAAAACTGTATTTTGAACTAACAAAAAAAAAAAGTGTAACAACACTTATTAAATATAATCATATGTCATGTGCATCTTTTAGCCCCATTAGATGAGACTAGAAAATTAAAACAGGTTATGAATGCATTTAGGGTTAGAAATAGATCCAAGCACGCTGAACATTTTCCATAGCTTATTATTAAAAAAACATTTACGCTATCCCTTGTTGGATTACAAATAGGGGCATGTTGTTTGTTAATTTAAGACCAAGTAATCGTAAACAATTACAAAAACATTAAATAAACAATTAAATTAAATTAAAAAAATTGTTTGTGTTTATATGTCATCATGGTCCCCATGATCAAGATGCTCGGAGAAATAGCCACCAAAGAGACAAAAACATTGACTTGGAGCTTATATTATTTACTTTAGACTTGGCATGCATGCATAAAAGTCCTATGATGTTTACATGTCTATTTGTAATCTCTTGGAAAACGCGTAGAGATTCTACACATGGACTGTTTGACTCATGATAACGGGTCATATATATATAGGGAGATGATGGGGTGCGACCGTGCGCCCGGTGCACCCCATCGTGCGCCCGGTTTTTCGACCGTGCGATCGCTGATCTCGCGATCGCACGGTCGTGTTTAAAAAAAAAAAAAAAGAGAATCTCGATTTCAGTCTCTCTCTCGTACATCTCTCTCTCTCTCGTACATCTCTCTCTCTCTCTCTCTCTCTCTCTCTCTCTCTCTCTCGTTCATCGATCTCTCACTGAAAATCGACGACTCCGACCCCCGGCGACTGCGACCCCCTCCACGTCGATTTGCGATCCCCCAACGTCCCCTTCTCACGCGGCCCCCTCCGGCGCTCCTCTGTTTTCGCGCCCCCCCCCCCCCGTCCGCCGCTCCTCCTCCTCACGCAGCGCCCCCTTCGTCACCGTCACCGTCGCCGTCCTTGCACAGTCACCATCACCGTCACCGTCGCCGTCCCCCAAAACATATGTGTAAGTGTTGGCTTTAACTAATTATTTAGGGTTTTTTGGTTTTGATTGTTATGTTGTTGATTAATCAGGGTTTTCTTCTTCTTATTTTTTTTTTTGTAACTGGTTTTTTGGGATTTAGGATTGATTCTTAAAGGGAGGATTTTTTTTTCTGGTTTAGAGAGAGTTGTTTCTGAGTTATGTTGGGTTTTCTTGTGTAGCTCTCATCAGGTCATGATCTTGTGTTTTTGGTTTTGATTTGTTCTTTTGTTTGATTAATTGGGGTTTTTTTCTTCTTTTTTTGGCTTTCAAGAGGATCCCAAATCTTGTTGTGATATGTGCATATTCTTTGAAATATGAAAAAAGGGGAGTATGTGTGTTTTATGTTGTAATTTTTAAAGGAGTTTTTGTATGTTTTTTTTTTTTTTTTAACTTGATGCAGTGAATGAATTCCTTCTCTAATCCATGGAGTTCAAAAGTGAATAGGAGGTAGTTTTCCATTGGAAGTTCAAAAGTGAATTGAACTTCTGATTTTTCTCTTTTGAAGCAGGATTAGCTTGATTAGGTTTTAGCAGTTCTATATTTGGAGTGCTTATCCTTGGAGATAATAATTGAAAAAAAATATATGGAACAGTCTTCCAGGTTAAAAGATTTCTTGTGGGTTTGGTGCATTCTTGTGCTTATCATGTGATAGAACATTTTGATGTATGAAATATCATTGTAAGTACATATAGTATTGTAGTGTTGATGGGTTTAAATATCTTTGTTTTGCTTTGATGTTAGAAAGGGATAATATATTTTCAGTGTGCTCCTGCATAAAATCTGTGTAGGCATCTTTTGGGTTAATAGGTATAGCTTTCGAAATCCATAATGGATGTGATAATTCTGATCTAATTAGATTAAAATGATGCTCAGTAATACATTGTTTCAAAGCAGGGTAGTTTCATCAGTGTTCTTGAGTTTCAAAGCAGGGTAGTTTCATCAGTTTCATCAGTAATACATTGTTTCAAAACAGTAATACATTGAACTGTTTCTAGATCAGAAGACCTTATTCACAGTACAATCATTGGTAGTCCACACTTTCAATTGTTATAACAATAGCATAACAGTTCTTTGAAGACCCTTGCCAAAAAAACTATGTAATGCATAATCTTACATGTGACTTTTCAAAATATTCTGCTGTGCATCAATCTCCAAAATAACTGAATTATTAAACATTGATGAGACTCAAGAACGCTGATGAAACTACCCTGCTTTGAAACAATGTATTACTGAGCATCATTTTAATCTAATTAGATCAGAATTATCACATCCATTATGGATTTCGAAAGCTATACCTATTAACCCAAAAGATGCCTACACAGATTTTATGCAGGAGCACACTGAAAATATATTATCCCTTTCTAACATCAAAGCAAAACAAAGATATTTAAACCCATCAACACTACAATACTATATGTACTTACAATGATATTTCATACATCAAAATGTTCTATCACATGATAAGCACAAGAATGCACCAAACCCACAAGAAATCTTTTAACCTGGAAGACTGTTCCATATATTTTTTTTCAATTATTATCTCCAAGGAAAAGCACTCCAAATATAGAACTGCTAAAACCTAATCAAGCTAATCCTGCTTCAAAAGAGAAAAATCAGAAGTTCAATTCACTTTTGAACTTCCAATGGAAAACTACCTCCTATTCACTTTTGAACTCCATGGATTAGAGAAGGAATTCATTCACTGCATCAAGTTAAAAAAAAAAACATACAAAAACTCCTTTAAAAATTACAACATAAAACACACATACTCCCCTTTTTTCATATTTCAAAGAATATGCACATATCACAACAAGATTTGGGATCCTCTTGAAAGCCAAAAAAAGAAGAGAAAAAACCCCAATTAATCAAACAAAAGAACAAATCAAAACCAAAAACACAAGATCATGACCTGATGAGAGCTACACAAGAAAACCCAACATAACTCAGAAACAACTCTCTCTAAACCAGAAAAAAAAATCCTCCCTTTAAGAATCAATCCTAAATCCCAAAAAACCAGTTACAAAAAAAAAATAAGAAGAAGAAAACCCTGATTAATCAACAACATAACAATCAAAACCAAAAAACCCTAAATAATTAGTTAAAGCCAACACTTACACATATGTTTTGGGGGACGGCGATGGTGACGGTGATGGTGACTGTGCAAGGACGGCGACGGTGACGGTGACGAAGGGGGCGCTGCGTGAGGAGGAGGAGCGGCGGACGGGGGGGGGGGCGCGAAAACAGAGGAGCGCCGGAGGGGGCCGCGTGAGAAGGGGACGTTGGGGGATCGCAAATCGACGTGGAGGGGGTCGCAGTCGCCAGGGGTCGGAGTCGTCGATTTTCAGTGAGAGATCGATGAACGAGAGAGAGAGAGAGAGAGAGAGATGAACGAGAGAGAGAGAGAGAGAGAGAGAGATGAACGAGAGAGAGAGAGAGAGAGATGTACGAGAGAGAGAGATGTACGAGAAAGAGAGAGAGAATGATGTACGAGAGAGAGAGACTGAAATCGAGATTCTCTTTTTTTTTTTTAAACACGACCGTGCGATCGCGAGATCAGCGATCGCACGGTCGAAAAACCGGGCGCACGATGGGGTGCACCGGGCGCACGGTCGCACCCCATCATCTCCCTATATATATATATATATATATATATATATATATATATATATGCTGATAAGCTGCGTGACGTGGGCGATGACATTTACGTGCACGACGCGAGGTGGACCGTCCGATTCAATTTCCACCGATTGGACGAGCGGATTAAAAAAAAAACAAAACCAAGCATGCTTGTATGAACGGTGATGGACCGTGAGATTCAAACAAAAAAGAGAAAAAATTCGTACCACTCTCTGTGTCTCTCCATAGCATTTAATGCATTTAACCCAACCCAAGTACCCAACCCACTCTTTGTGTCTCTCCCCCTCAAATTCGCGGAAAAAAAAACTTCATATGGGTTTTCTATTTGTATACTTATGTCCTGTATACACATCAACTTTTTTTTTACACATCAACACCGCATGTATGATATTAAAATTCACTATTTTGTATTAAACACAGCCAAAAATTCAATAGCACATTTTTTTGTTATACCTCATTCCTCATACCGTGGGGACACAGTAATTCCAAACCACTAAAACCAATGGCGGAGTTAAATTTTTTATAAAATTACATTTTTTTTAAAAGTTATATCATTATGTTTAACTTTTTAATTTCAATGGCACATATTAAAAAATATAATAAATACTTCACATAAAACATGTCACTAAATAATTCTAAAAGATAATTATCAAATTTTAAAATAATATGTCAAATTTTATTTCGATGATTTATCTAAAAAAATGTCAAAACATTAATCTAATAAACAATATGTACATTTAAATTTGATATTGACGATGTTTCATATTCTGAAAAAAATGAGTGTTGGGGTGGTGTTGTTTATGGAATGGTCATTGTTACACAGTATTTTTACAGTCCATAATACAGCCCTATATACTTCATTAAAAATGCAGTTAAACATATACCTCGTTAGACGATATATATACATCATTAAATATTTTTTTAATTATACTTACTCAAAATGAGTTCATTTAACTCGAAATGGAGTGATATAACTCATTCAATAATATTTACTATTTTAAAAAAATAAAAATGTGTGTGGTTTGAATTTTGGTTGGTAAAAATAATTGAATATGACATGTTTATTAGAAAATTTTATATATAGGTGGGGGCAATGACCTATAGGCCCCAATTAAGATCAATCAATTGCAAAAAATACTGTATAACAATGACCATTCCATAAACAACAACACCCCCAACACTCAATTTTTTCAGAATATGAAACATCGTCAATATCAAATTTAAATGCATATATTGCTTATTAGATTCATGTTTTGCCATTTTTTTAGATAAATCATCGAAATAAAATTTGGTATGTTATTTTAAAATTTGATAATTATATTTTAGAATTATTCAGTGACATGTTTTATGTGACGTCTTTATTATATTTTTTAATATGTGCTATTGAAATTTAAAAAAATAAACATAATGATAAAATTTTTAAAAAAAATGTAATTTTATAAAAAATTTAACTCCGCCACTTGGTTTTAGTGGTTTGGAGTTACTATATCCCCATGGTATGAGGAATGAGGTATAGCAAAAAAGAAGTGTGCCATTGATTTTTTTGGCTTCGTTTAATAAAAAATAGTGAATTTTAATATCATACATGCGGTGTTGATGTGTAAAAAAAAAGGTTGATGTGTATACATGACATAAGTATACAAATAGAAAACCCATATGGAGTTATTTTTTATTTTCGTGAATTTGAGGGGGAGAGACACAAAGAGTGGGTTGGGTACTTGGGTTGGGTTAAATGCATTAAATGCTATGGAGAGACATACAGAGTGGTACGATTTTTTTCTTTTTTCTGTTTGAATCTCACCGTCCATCATCGTTCATACAAGCATGCTTGGTTTTTTTTTTTAATCTGCTCGTCCAATCGGTGGAAGTTGAATCGGACGGTCCACCTCGTGTCGCGCAGCTTATCAGCTGCCATATATATATTATATATATTATATATATAGGGTTTTGTTAACGAGTGCCCATAGCCCTTCTCTCCTCCCCTCAGCCGTGGCCTCTGTGGCCTCCCTGTCTAACATGCCCACGATGGCATCCAATGACGCCCTCTCGCTCTCACTAACCCCCTCTACCTCCACTCTTTTGACCGCGCTCTCGGCCGGTCCTCCAACCTCCGGAACCACCTCTTCGACCACCGCCGGTCGATCCCCATGCCTCCTCTTGCGTGTATACCCTATCGTACTCCCCTTACCTCCGGGACAGCCCCCGAAGAAGCCCCGACACCTCCACCCGCGCCAACCATTGGTGTCTCCACCGTTTGGGTTGCCTCCTCCACGGCCCCCCTCTCCGAACCATCATTCCCTGACGAACCCAACCCGAGATAGACCCTCTCCGCTCTCAAGACGACTGGAGACGCTTCATCATCGACATTGTCTTCTTCCTCTTCATCATCTCCTCTGATTTCGCACAAAAGAAAAATCCAAAGAAAATCTAGGGATTCGAAATCAAGAAGAAAGATATGATGAACGGCAAAACTAAGGGATTCAAGATGTTTAAAACCAATTTTTTTGGTTTCAAATGGAAAAGAAGAAGAAAGGAGGGAAGAATAACCGTTTTGAAACTTGTGGGGAGAGAGAGGGTCCCTTTTCGGTTATAAGGGACCTAGTCATGAGGCGGCTGCTCACGAGAAGCCGCCCTCCCTCCCTACTGGCTCCTTTCCAATAGCCGCCCCCGCCAGCTCCTAAAATCATTTATTTTCAAGTTTTCTAAAAATAAACAGCCATGTATTGGTTCATTTCCAAAACCTACTTGATCAAACACAACTCTCTAGAAACTGAGCTGGGCTGTTACATGCACGATGGCTAAGAAGCCCACCCGAGGGTTGGATCACTCGCTACTTTAATTTTTTCGCCTTCCACCTGGATCATCTTTTTAGTTGAAAATTCTAGTCATGACCTAGCCTCTAAACAGTCTAAATCAACTCCCTGAACAATATTGGTTTTATGACCTAAACTTCTTGAAAGTTGGGCCATCTAAAATAAGGGTCTCTTTCCTTGGATCGAAGTTTTACCAGTTTCACACAAAGACTCCGTCCGATGAGGGATTATTGTAGATACCTTAATTTTGACCGTCCATGGAAAAAAATTTTACTTCAACTAATATTGGAAATGACCACTTTTGGACACTTAGTAGAAAACATCCTTAGAAAACCAAAACCGGAAACCCTAGCCCAACACTTAGGAAAACCTAAAAAACCCTGGACACGGGCGGCTACTTAAAGGTAGCCGCCCCCCTGACCGACCCCAAACCGCTTCCCTGGATGGGACATAAAGCAGCATTAAATGCTGATCATTGCGGCGGATTGTACCCTTTAGCCGCCCCATCTTAACCGGATCAATCCTAGTAACCGACCCAAGCCATCGCTTATCAGAGATGGGACGTTTGACCAGTCATGATGGGGGTGGCTACTTGAGAGTAATCGCCCCATCCTGGGCGGCTAGTTTCAACTAGCCACCCCGCACCTGGTCCTTGACAGTAGAACAGAGGATTAATGGGGGGCCAAATCAACCACCTTATTATCCAATTTGATCTATTATCCACTGGACACTCCCCTGTCTCTCCTTTACTATAAATAGAGGGGTCCAAAACATATCTTCATTTATCATCCACGTTCACAATTCCCAATCTTCACCACCAATTCAACACAACCCACACCCATTAGTTGAAATCATTTGAGAGAGAAAGGGAGAGAGTTCGTTCCATTTGTGAGAGAAGAAATTCATTCCCTACACAAATCCATCCTCCCAGTCCACTCTCCAAAACCCAGGTTGAACCAGGTTTAACCTTTGCCAAAACCAAATCCCATTCCTACCCAGGTTCTGCCCAAGTTGACCCAGGCCCTAGGCGGCTAACCCTAACTAGCCTCCCCATACCCGATGGCTATCTTCTACTAGCCGACCCCCACCTACACCCCCACTTGAACAAAGTCTCCTCTAGTCAGCCCAAAAGCATAATAGGATACCTGTTTTTCACCTCTGCGTATAGTATATTCATATCCCAGAACGAAGACCCCACAAACTCCCCCATGAAGGCGATCAAATCCACCCCCAACTTTTCCTGCTTTTCGAGAAAGCAGATGGCGATCACACACACTCCTGAATCCTCTTGAGCGTTGTCGGATGCCTCAACCAGGAACGAGACCCCACCACCCTTCTAAGAGACGATCCGACCGAACCCGCCAAGGCGCGCACCGGATCCGAATCCCTGAAAAACCCCCATACACGCGGATTATTCCCACATCGACAACTCTGACATAACATATATAATCTAACATAAACAATGGTTGACAAGGAGACCGTCGGATATGTTAAATAAATATTGACATAGTAGAATGTTAACACGTACGAGGACTGTCGAATAATTAAGTTCAAATTAAATTTACACATGGATTTTTTGTTTTTCAGTTGATGGGCTCATTGAATTGGTTGGTAGACGTATAGGAGCCCAAATAAGAAATGACATTGAAGTGTTGTAATTTGTAAACCGACCATTAATAATGAAACCTTTATAATTAAAAACGAAAAGGGAAAAGTCCAAATAACCCCACGTAAACTGTCTGAAATGTATATAACTACTTGACTTTTTATGAAGTTCATATAACCCTCTGGAAACACCTATATAAATTCAAATAATCTCCTGAGTTAAACTTCAGTTGACAAATGAGAAATATTATATGAATATTCCATTTGGTTAACCATGACTGAAAACACAGTATATTAAAAACCATTTATAATTTGTTAAAAATGTGAAAAACCCTCTGTAAATGGTGATTTTACCTATTCGGAGGGGCTAAATCATCATTTACGAATGATATTATGCATTTTCAACCCATCATAGGGTTTTTTTTATATACTATGCTTTCAACCAGAGTTAATCAAACATAATATTTACATAGTATTTCTCATCTATCAACACAAATTTAATCATGGAGCTAGTTAGATTTATATTGATGTTTCTAGGGGGTCATATGAATTTCAGGAAAAATGAGGGGATTATATGGATTTCAAACCGTTTACAGGAGGTTATATGGATATTTTTCAAAAAAAAAAATCAAAACAGGAGGTTAATAATGTTGGCTACACTAACATATATAAAAATGATGGCCTTAAGAAAATGAAAAAAAAAGAATAGTCAATATGTTTCTCCACACGCGTTTTCCAAAAAATTACAGATAGACATGTAAACATCACGGTCCCTACTTTTTTTTTTTGGTCAGTAAGTCCAATATATATATTCCTCAAAATTTTGACTATCCCATACAATGTAAAGTTGGACAGAGTGTTGTGAGGTAACAAAACTAGTAAACTAATCTTGTGCATCCACTCCACCTTGTCCAACATTTACATTGTGATACATTTTAATCTACTGACTATCTAAGGAGAAGTCATACAAAAGAAAAATAGGTCAGGGAAACAGTCCCTTCAAAATTCTACTTGAACTTCTCACGAACAAAGGGGATCCCACTGCAATCTTTCTCAATTAATCCTTGAAATTCATGGTGCACATGAGAAGGGGGTATCCTGGTCACTCCCAATTGTGATTGGAGGCTTGCAAGATATTCCGCAACAGCGTTTCCTTCCCTATTTATATGTGTGAATTTGATGTTGGTGAATGTTGAACCAGCATTTCGTATGGAGTTTGTTAAATGCCTTACCCTCCATGGAACTATGCGGCTAAGTGTCACCCAGTGAATGGACACATTGGAATCACTCTCCACCAAAAGGTTTTGAGTACCCAATGAACGAGCTAATTTCATGCTCTGTTCGATAGCTAGGAGCTCAAGAATGTTGATGGAGTTCCTCCTTGTGCGCGCTGCTTCAACCATGATTAGATTGCCCAAGTGGTCCCTTAATAACAGTCCATAGCCTACTCTATCATCAGATAAGGAACCATTAGTGTTAGCTTTTGTCCAGTCCCTTTGTGGTGTTTCCCATCTTACCTCTTGTGATTGAAGTGAGAGCTCGACCAAGTGGATATCAAGTCTCCTTCTCATTCTATCCAACTTAGGAGATATGACCGCTTTGAGGGAACATTGGTTAATTTTAATCCTTGAATCCCTAAGGATAAGGGAGACAATTTCATCCTTCAATGCAGATTTGCCTTTGAAGATTCTTCGATTGTGTTCTAACCAAATGTGCCACCCCGAAGCAGCAATCAGGACTTGGAAGATAGTCTTTGGAACTTCAGCCTTGAAGGTTGATTCCAGCCAATTAATCTCAGATGTAACAGAGGAGATTTGAGCCCTTTGGAGACCAGCTTTAGAGAGAACAACTCCCCACACCTGTGTAGAGAAAGAGCATTGAAAGAACAAATGGTGATTTGATTCAGGGTAAGCTGCACATAATACACAAGTAGGGGATGCAATCAGGTTCTTCTGAAAGAGTCTAGCTAATGAAGGAAGCTTATTCAAACATGTCAACCACAAAGTGAAAGAGTGTTTGGGGACCTGTGGGTGCTGCCAAACCCAATTAGTCCATCTTTGTTTGATAGCCCTACAGCGGATTGCTTTCCACGCTTCAGACAGAGAAAGAACTCCAAATTTGCTCGCTCCCCATACTAATTCATCAGGTTGGTGTCCTCCAATCTCTATCTGGTTTATAGTCTCCCATAGATCATCAAGATCAATCAGCCATCTTCGAGGTTTAACCCATACTCCGTTAGTGATGAGCCAATTGAGTTTGGCATCTTTGGATAAACCGAATAGAAGTGCCAACCTTCCCCCGAAATGATGGTTAAGACCTCCCCCCTCTAGCCATGGATCTGAGCAAATATTCACCTCAGTGCCTTTATAAATGATGTACTTCACCTTGGGTTTAATCCATTCCCTGCTTGCTATGATTCTTTTCCAAGTAACAGTGCTTGAGACCCTTGGTATTATCTCCCAAATTGTTTTTAATTTAAGGAATCTGCCATGAATCCATTTCACCCACAAACTGTCCTTCTTGGTGGCAATGTCCCAGAAGTGGACTCCTGTGGCTGCTCTATTCCAATCCTCTATCCGTTTAATTCCCAGCCCTCCTTCCTCCAGAGGTCGACAAACCGTATGCCAATTAAGATGGTGTGGAGATCTTTTCAGAGGAAAATCCCTCCAAAGAAAGTCTCTAATTAGTTTCTCAGCCTCCTTGATAGTTTTCTTTGGGAGGGAGTATGCACCTGTCCAGAAAAGATGTAAACCATTGAGGACTGTTCGGGTCAATTCAAGCCTACCAGCCGAGGAGAGAAGAAGGGCCTGCCATGACTGAAGCTTTTGTCACATTTTGGAAATTAGAGGCTGGTAGTGGACATGATGAAGGGAAACATTCAGCATTGGAGGTCCCAAGTACTTCACTGGTATGGTACCCTCCGGAATGCCAATAATCTCCAAGAAGCGACCCTTGTTGGGGTCAGTTGGATTGATGAATACTTGGCTTTTGGATAAGTTTACATTTAACCCAGAATCAGTCCCAAAATCCCTTAACAGCTTCTCCAAATTTGTAGCTATTGACTCGGAAGAATCTGTGAAAAGTAGTAGGCCATCAGCAAATGCGAGATGTGAGATTTGAATGCCACTTTTTAGATATGAACCACTATACTTTGAGTTAACTACCTCATTGAGTCTTTGGAAGAATCCCTCAAGAGCAAGCACAAAAAGGAGAGGGGAGAGAGGATCTCCTTGTCGAAGCCCGAAATTTGAGCTAAAGAACCCACATGGGCTCCCATTAACCAAGACTGAAAATTTAGGGGACTATACACATTGTTGGACCAGATAGCAAAACTTCGAGAAAGTCGTGTTTGATCAAGTAATGTCTAGAAATAAGCCAATACATGGCTGTTTGGTATGGAGAACCTTGAAATTTAGGGCTGAAAAGATTGGAAAGGGTTTTTTTTAAGTGAAAGAGAAAAACTGGGAGGGGCGGCTAGTTGTAACTAGCCGCCCGAGAGGGGGCGGCTACTCACGGGTAGCCGCCCCATGACTGGGTCCCTTATAACCGAAAAGACCCTCTCTCTCTCTCTCCATACGTTTTAAAACGGTTCCTCTTCCCTCCTTTCTTCTTCTTCTTCGTTCCAAACCAGAAAAAAACTTGCCTTGAATCCTTTGTTTTCGTCCATCATCATTCATTTCTTCTTGATTTCGAAGCCCTAGGTTTTCTTTAGGTTTTTCTTTGTGCGAAATCGGAGGAGATGACGAAGGAGAAGAAGACAACTTCGATGATGAAGCGCCTCAGGTCTTCCCGAGAGCAGAGAGGGCCTGTCTCGGGGTCTAGTTCATCGGGGTGTGATCGGGGAGGAGGAGGTCGTGAGGGAGGTCCTGGGTGCGGCGGAGGTGCCGTCGGTGGATACCGGTGCGGCTAGGGGCACGGGTATGTCTTCGGGGGCTGTCCCGGAGGTTGAGAGCGTTATGATAGGTTATACACGCAAGAGGAGGCGTGGGGATCGACCGGCAGTGGTCGAGGAGGTGGTTTCTGGGGCCGGGGGATTGGTTGGGGGTGCAACAGAGGGAGGGGCCGAGGCCGAGGGGGTGAGTGAGAGCGAGAGGGCGTCGTTGGACGCCCTCGTCGGGATGCTGGATAGGGAGGCCACAGAGGTCAGGGCTGAGGAGGAGGAGAGTAGGGCTATGGGGGCCTTTGCGGAGTTTATCTCGGGCGTGGGGAGGGCGGAGGGGATAGGAGAGGCTAGGGACGGGGCCGGGGAGGCCGAGGGTATGGGTACTGGGGCTGTCGAGGTTGGCGTGGGCGTTGGGGTCGAGGCCGAGGAGGCCGTGTTTGAGGAGGATGAGGAGGAAGATGACGACGGGATGGACGATCCCGACGAGGCCGAGGTGGACGCTCCTGGGTCCACACGGGCCGTGGTATGTTCCTAATCCTTTAGTCTTAGCCTTTTATTTATATGTGTATGTCTTTCGTGTTATAAATAGGTGATAGTGTGTGATATGTGTGTCTAATATGCATGAGTAGGTAGTAGTGAGTGATATGTGAGTCTAAGATGCATGCTTGTATGTATAGTTTGATCACGGTGGGATTTTGTAAGCATGCGAACGGGTTCGTGTTTGAAAGAAAAAAAGGAAGGGGACAATTTTTTATATGTACATCCATGCTTGTTGTATGCATATAAAAGAAAGAGGAGTGATACGGCTGACATGCTTGCATTTGATACTTTTTTACCTGTATGTGACTTCGTATGTGTTTGATTGTGGTAGAGCATGGTGGAGTGTATGCATGCATTTCACGGGTCCCAGTTTTATATTGCTTAGGTGTGTTTAGGGAGGGTATAAGCATGATAAGCTGTGATGTAAGAAAGCGTGTGAGTGGTGACCACGGTGGGATATGTTGGTGTTTGTCTAGTATGCGTGATCATATGAGGAGTGTAGCTTCTTACTTTCATGCTTTTGTTTCTATATTTAGCATATGGAAGTGTCATTTTTCTAAGCATGGTTTTAGAATAATTTTATAGAGTTGAACCCTTACCTCTCGATTGCTTTTTTTAAACTAACCCGTGTTCCCTTCGTTCGTCTTGTAGAGACCGAACCGCATTCGGGCTCTGTGGCATGGGACGAAGAGGTGGTACGATGCCCTGGGGCAGGAGGAGAGGAGTTTGGTGGATGGAGCGGGCTTCCGCTCCTTCTTCTTGATCGAGCCGTTCCACGTCCACCGTCCTTACGTGGAGGCTTTGGCGGAGAGGTGGGACCCGGAGAGTTGCGCTTTCATTCTCCCCACCGGTGCTGTCATGCCGACCCTCGAGGATGTTTATCGGATTACCGGTCTTCCGGTGTCTGGGGAGGCAGTGATCGCGGCCACCCTCGCCGACTATAAGGCACTCTTCCTGGAGTTGATTGGAGAATGGGACTACGTGGAGCGCGTGAGGACGCTGAACCGGATCCCCCTTGGGCAGTTGTCGAGGCAATACGGCCTCGGCTCCTTTACAGAGCGTCAGAAGGGCGAAGCTGCAGCTAGCTTCGAGAGGCGGTGGGCGATGATCGAGGCGAGAGAGGCGGCCGCGTGCCCACAGAGGGCTCGGAGGGAGTTGAGGGCGTTCTTTTTATACTTCTTCGGCCGGGTCCTCTTCTCGACGGCCTCTGACAAGGTTTCCTCACATTCTCTTCTGTTGATGAGGGACCTAGAGGGCATGGGGCGATACGCTTGGGGAGCGGCGATGCTGGCCCATCTATTTGCGGAGCTCTCGAAGAAGGTTAAGAGGGCTGGGGGAAAGAACCTTGGTGGTTTTGCGCCCTTTCTCCAGGTATGTGTGAGTAGAGGGTGCTTTCTTTTGGGTTTAGCTCACTTTGATCATGATAATTTTCCTCTCTCTTTGCCAGATTTTCGGGTACGAGCACTTCGCCATCGATCGCCCGACCCTGGTACCTTTTGATCATGTCCTCCCCTGGGCCATGAGATGGGCGCCCCGGGGATCCTCGCGCTTGCATCGCCTCGCTCAGTTCCGGGAGGCCTTCCGTGTCTTGACGGAGGAAGAGGTATAAATTTTCCTTCGAGGTTTGTTCTGGCTTGTATTTGGTTTTCGTTTGACTAAGCTCTCTTCCTATCTTTTGATGCTTCACAGATGACGTGGAGGCCCTACACGGAGGAGGAGGTCCCAGCGGAGTTGTCGCGGGATATCTGGCTGATCTATTTTAATGAGGTCGTGTTCCATGCGATCAGCCGAGTTGTCCGCCAGCTTGGGTACCATCAGTGGGTGCCTGATCCTCTGCCGAAGCGCCCCTCGATCCCGGTGGCTGGGATTCCTCGGGACACGAATCTCCCGAGGAACTACGCGACGTACGTGGCGGGATGGATGGGCCGAGGTGCTTTGGTGGAGCGTCGCCCCGAGGTGACTTCGAGTGACGAATACCTAGCCTGGTATCGTCGGGAGTATGCGGGTATCCTCGGGACGATGGAGGAGGAGATCCCGGACGCCTACGTATGTTTGGAAGCTCTCCTTCTCTTCTTCGTTTTGCTTGAATATTTTCTGAGTGGTGTTGCTTTTGTAGGTTGAGTTGAACGAGATGGAGAAGAGGCTCAAGACCGCCAATGAGCACCTCCAAGCGCGGGCCAGGCAGATAGAGGCCTTGCGGGCACAGAGAGGACGCTTGCAGGACCAGGTCCGGGTCCTCGAGGATCAGGTGGATGCTCTGTCGAGAGCGAGGGCCGACGGTGCTTCTTCTTCTTCCGCTCCTCCTCCTTCCATGGTGTCCGAGCGAGAGCTCGAATTGACGAGGGAGTTGGATGTGGCCCGGAATGAGTTGACGGCCACAAGGATGGAGTTGGGCCAGGCGAGGGGCAGGGCTTCTCGGGCTGAGGAGGAGGTGGACCGGCTGAGGCCCATGGTAGCCTTGAGAGAGGAGGGGTTCATCACCCTAGGCCGCGAGAGGGACTCCCTCCAGGCGAGGGTGTCAGAGTTGGAGGCCTCGGTGGGAGTTCCCGGGGGTTTGATGGGGGATTTGCTTCGTTCTCTCCAGGCGGCCGGGGATAGAGATCGGGAAGCACTTCGATTGAGCGAGGACAGGCTCCGGGTTGCTGAGGCGAGATCACGGGAGCTCGAGGAGAGGTTGAGAGCAGTGGAGACGCGTCTTCGAGGGAGGTTGGAACGTAGAGATAGAGATATTCAGCAGGTCCTCCTTTGGGAGGCGACTATGAGGGGGAAATTGGTTGGCGGGGGCTCGATGACCGAGGCGGACCTCGACCTTCTTCCACTTGAGCCTGACCATTCTCTCTCGGCTTCCTTGGCCACCGGGGCTACCTTCAGTCGTGCTTCTCGTCCTTCGGCGTCTCGGAGTCGTGGGATATACGCAAGGGCTGCGTCTTCGGTTCGAGAGACTCCCGCCGCTCCTGATGCTCCAGAGGTTCAGTCTTCCCCTCAGCCGCCACTTCCTTCAGGCCAGGACGCTCCTCCTTCGATTCGGCCTCCCGGGGATGATGATACGCCGAGGTAAAGCTCCTTTGTGTCTTGGTTTTAGGCAGAAGAATAGTATATATATATGCGATGAATTCATGCTTTTCTTCCTCTCCTTTTTTTTTTTTGGTTTTAGGTGATATTTCGATGATGCACGACTCAAGGCTTTGGAGTTCGGAACTCTTGGTGGACCTATCTCTTTTCTATATTTTAAGTGTTTAGCAGATAATTTACGTTTATGGTTTCGGTGGGACAATTTAATTTCTGGTTTTGTATGGATGGTTTGGTATAGTTTAGCATGGATGTTCAATGTTTTTTAGAAAGCCTTCCTAATCTATAGGGATGTGTATGTGTGTGGATGAATGAACTTGGTGTTTATAGGTTTTGATTTATGGATGGATGTAGAATTCTAATATATAATCATTATAGCGTGGTATCGATACAGGTTTTGTGTATGAATATGTGTCTAAAATGTGTGTATGCATGTTTGGGAAAGGAATGTTTTGACAGGTATTCAAAAGGAGTTGAAGAGTTGATTGAGACTGGGATTGACAGGGCAGATGGGGTAGCAGGTGAGGGGCGGCTGGTTGCGTTTAGCCGCCCAGTGAGGGGCGGCTACTTGCATTTAGCCGCCCCTTGCCTGGGTTTTTACCTGGACAAGAGGGTAGGGGGCAGGGGCGGCTAGTGTAAACTAGCCGTCTCTGGGGGGCGGCTAATCGGGTTTAGCCGCCCCCTGCCTGGGACAATTTTCTGGTTTTGCTTCTTGTCTGCTGCCGCTGAAAGTCCTCCTGAGTGTTTTATCCTTTGAGACCTATAAAAACATTCTTTCCATGGACCAAGTGTTAAATCCGTCCAGATTGCGCCCCTGCACTGACTTTCGAGCCCTTCTTGCTTGAATCGTCAAGGGCTACAATCCATCTTAAGGCGGAATGGAAATATAAATGCGAGAAAGTAAAGTGCGGGAGACCAGGCTTTAGTGCGCAAGGAAGGGATTCCAAGTGCGTGAGTGAAGAAGAACTTATGTGTAGGAGGTGGGGACAATTTCTTCTCACGCATGTGCGGAAGGGCATGAGGTGAGTGGGGACAATTCTCATATGAGTGGGGACAATTTTAAATTTTGTGGGGACAATTCTCATATGAGTGGGGACAATTCTAATTTCGGGGGGGGGGGGTTAACTTTAATATTTCAAGAAAATCGGATGCCAAGGTGTTTTGGAAAAGGAAAATGCAAGCTTATGCGTAAGTATAAGTGGCATAAGGGGGCATTTTAGTTCTTCAATGACCCTTTTTAGGTGAGAGGGCAATGTTCTTGATTTTCATAAGTAAAAGACACCATCAAGTCCCCGTGGAGGAGCCCTTGTGGTCACTCATGTCCAAACCAGGATTGTATTTGAGGGGTATAAGCCTTAGGCGTCGATTTTCCTAGGTTCATGGTTTTCAAATGCTTAATCGTATTATTCTAAACATGCTGAAAAATCCATGAATGTACCAAGAGTCAAGTCAAATAAGCTTCCTTTGGATAGGCAAGTTTCTAAGTGAATTCGTGTGAGTGTGTGTGTAGGTGTCAACCTAGACGTGATCTACCCTTGCTCAAAATTTCGCTTTTCTCGGTGGACATAGCTCAATTTTGAACCCCCATTGCAAAAAAAATAAAAGGGGAGAGGGTGAATGAGGTAAGATTAATATCTTCCTTTCGGGCAATATTTTAGAATTGTCCCAGTCTAGCACATGTCTTACTTCCTAGGTCCCTCTGGCTTTCTTCTTTTTACCACTTCTTTATTTTTGGGTGGAAAGGTACAGTCCGTTGTTTGGATCTGTACTGGTATAGCCGTTGTTTAGCGTATACCGTGCGTAAAGGCGTGAAAGCCTGCTAAATAGAGAGTTTAACCCGTTCACTTGGGTGTTTGGCCTCTCCTCGCCTGATTTTCTCTTTTTTTTTTGTTTGTTTGTTTTGTTTTGATTTGAGGGAGGGCTCTTCTGTTTTTCACCCCGATTCTTTTCATGCTTCCCCTCTAGAAGTGTTTATATAGTGCCAGAGCCAGTTTTTGGGACATGTGCTAGGTCTGGGTAACTCCTCATTTTGACCTAGGGTTAATACGAGCGGGGCGGAAATAAGGGTATTTTGCTTTGGGGAGTTTTTAAATTGTCCCAGTCCACGGGGTAGGCAATTTTTTTTCTATCAGGCAAATCTAGTCTAGTTATACGTGTGTGAAGGGAATGACATGATTTGGCGAAAACGTGTTCAAATAGATACGAGTTTATCTTTGAGAGTCTTACAATTCTATCATCAAGTACTAAACGCTGGAAATCGCAGGAAGGAAGAATAATAGTTCTTAAGTATTGAAAGCTTTTCATGCATGGAATTTCTTCAGATAAAGTGCATTCCACGAACCTGGAACCTCGACTCCTTCGGCATCTACCAGGCGGTAGGCATTCCCGGAATAGGCATGGGTGATCACATAGGGTCCCTCCCATGTGGGTTGTAACTTTCCTCTCGGGTGAGGCAGTCTTGATGGCATGATTTGCTTAAGTACTAATTCCCTGATTTTGAATTTTCTTTTTATCACCCTCTTTTCAAATGCCCTTGCCACACTTCTTTGGTAGGCCTGGGCATGGTCAGCCGCTCTTAATCTCTTCTCGTCCAGTAGTTCGAGGCGTAGTAGGACACATGTATATTTATGGTTTTGAAAAGGGGCCTGTGTTGGCGAATAGATATGTTTTTGGAAAGAGAATGGGGATAAAGTTTTGGAAAACGGCTTTGTTTTTAGAAGACAGTTTGTAAAAAAATATTTTTGGCGGAAATCATGAAAACACTTGCTTTGTAAAACATTTTTGTTTTGAAGAAACGCAGATTCGAAAAATATTTTCGTTTTGAAGAAGGGTGTGGAAGCGCAGATTTGAAAAATGTTTTCGTCGTGAAGAAGAGTGTGGAAATGTAGTTTGTAAATATTTTCATTGTTTTTGGAAAATATGTAAAGAAAGTCTGGGAAAGTGTTTCATTTTTGTATTGGAAGCACGGAAACACGGTCTTGTAAAACTTTTGTTTTGAAGGAGAGTGTGGAAAACATGTTTTTTATAAAACATTTTTTTGTTTTTAAAGAAGAGCGGAAATAAAGCTGGAAACAAGCATGTTCAGAGTTGGGGAATGAAAGCTGCTTAGCATGTATTTTTTTGTTGGATTTTGGTTTCTTTTAGGAAAGCAGGTAAACAAATACGTAAAGGGTGATGAAAGACGAAAGCTGGTAAACAAATATTTTGATCTTTTGATTTTTTAGAAAAAGCTGTAAACAAATATGTACAGGGTGAAAACGAAAGCTGGTAAATAAATATTTTGATCTTTTTTATTTTTAGAAAAAGCTGTAAACAAATATGTACAGGGTGAAAACGAAAGCTGGTAAACAAATATTTTGATCTTTTTGATTTTTATAAAAAGCTGTAAACAAATATGTACAGGGTGAAAACGAAAGCTGGTAAACGAATATTTTGATCTTTTTGATTTTTAGAAAAAGCTGTAAACAAATATGTACAGGGTGAAAACGAAAGCTGGTAAACAAATATTTTGATCTTTTTGATTTTTAGAAAAAGCTGTAAACAAATATATACAGGGTGAAAACGAACGCTGGTAAACGAATATTTTGATCTTTTTGATTTTTAGAAAAAGCTGTAAACAAATATGTACAAGATGAAAACGAAAGCTGGTAAAAAGCTGTAAACAAATATGTACAGGGTTTGAAAACTTATCCGGGAGGATCGGTACCTGGTTCTTGAATTTGTATTGCCTCCTCGGGTCGGCTTCTTTTTGATGGCCGGCTGATGTCTGGTGGGGGTCCCCTGTTCCCAAATTCTCCCTCCCTGAGTCTTTTCAAAGGCCTCCCTTGATGGAGCAGTTCTTCGTCTGTGGCGCCTGGTTGCCAACATGCGAGCACCTCTAGCCGGATGCGTATGGCACAGACGCTCCAATTCTGGGCCTGAGTATTATTAGAGCGCGCCTCTCCCTATATGGATATTACTTTCCCGCGGTACGGGAAGCGAAGACATCGGTGTCGGGTGGATGAGACGGCTTCGATGCTATTGAGCCATGTCCTCCCAACAATCAGAGGGTGGGGCGATTGAATGTTCATCACCATGCAGTTAACGATGGTGGAGACTAGGCCGATCTTCAGTGGGAGCGTGACTAGTCCGCAAGCGTTCTTGCGTGTGCTGTCGAAGGCATAAATGTATTCGTCTGAGGGCTCCAATCTGGGAACCCGGCCTTCTAGCTTTTGGTAGGCAGAATATGTAAGGACGTTAGTTTCCGCTCCCGTGTCAACGAGAATGTGCCGGAATTCCCTTCCCCCGAGTATAGCGGTGATAGCGAGGGGTGCGGAACGTGCTCCGGCTTTTGCGACTTCATGGGGGAGGAAGGTGATCGAGTTGGGCTCTGTAAGATCGCTTGGTGGACGCTGGGTCCTGGCCGCTTCTTCTGAGGGAGAGTTGTTGTCATAAGAGGACCCAGGTGGGCTACCGCCTTCATTCTCGTTCCCCGGTCGGAGGGCTAAGGTGAACATATTGTGTATTGCCCAATTGTTCTCGTTCTCGTATTGGAGGCGTGCTTCTCCCCAAATTGTCGGTACATGATTCAAGAAGGGCAGTCGAAGGCATTGGTGCCGGGGGGACAGATAGCTTGGATGCTGTCTAACCACGGTCGCCCCAGCATCAATGGGTACCTCGTGTCGATGTCGGCCACGAAGCAGGCTACTTCGCAGATGAGAGGCCCGACGGATAGCTCGAATGTTCCGAGGCCGCGGAGAGTCTTCCCGGTATGGTTGAAAGCTTGAATAGTATGGTGGGCCGGGTGGACGGGAGGACGGCCTAGTCCGGGTATCTTCTGGTAGGTGGAGCACGTCATTATGTTCATTCCTGACCCTGGGTCTACAAAGATGTTGTTTAGCCACAACATTTGGAGTCGTCCACGGATGTGTAGGGGGTAGACTCGCAGTCTGGGATCCGGGAGGTCTTGGTCAGTGAATGAAATGGTCATTGGGCGGCGGGGGCCATTGACAGTGTCGGTACTCTTGGAGGACCCGTTGTCGTCCGGATGCAGATCATCCGACGTACATTCCCCTCCTTCGGGTCCTTCACTAGCTCCTTCGGGGATCTCCTCGAATGGCTCTTCTTCTTCGTCTTCTCCCGGGTTCTCTAGTCCGATTTCGTCGGACTCGATGTTGATGACTGCGGGGAGGGCGAGAACTGCGTCTTCTTCTTCGCCATAGAGAATGGCGAGGTCATGGTCGTCGAGGTTCAGCTGGAAGGGCTCGTTCTGCTCTTCCTCCTCGGACTCTTCGGATAGGCTGCCATCAGTAGCATCTTCCGAGCTGCTTAGTTCTGGCGATGGTTGTCTCCCTCTCCTGATCATGTTGACCGCGTGGGCTCTAGATGTGGAGGCTTGGGTGTGTTCTGGTAAGGGGTCAGTCAATATGCCAAGTGGCTTGGGTGCTTGGGGATTTCTCTGGCTCAGATGGCCTTTGATCATGGCCCAGTCAAGGCGCCTGTCATCATTAAGATCATAAACGAAGTCCCGAAAAATAATGCATTGTTCTACGGTATGGCCATATTGTTGATGATATTGACAGTAACGCGCCGTGCTGGCCCCGGGTAGTGAGGGCCTGGCGTCGGGGAGGGAGATACTATTTGGGTCCAACATCACCCTAAAGATCTGATGTAGCACGATCATGGACCATTAAGGACCACCATATGGAGAGATTAGTGATTATTTGAAATTTATTTTATCTATTGTATTTTGTTAGGAGTACTAACATTTACATAGAAATACCAAATTTCTGGCATTTCTTAGGAAATCAACAGATATTTGAAGCCCAACATCCCTGGTATCCTTTTTTTGAAGAATCAACAGCCTTGTTGGAGCCTGCAGATCTCGCATCCCTGGAGGTCGATCGAGTCAGCAGAAGAGCGTGACCCCTCACGCTACATCAGTTGGTATCAGAGCCAAGTTGCGACTACTACCGCGAACCGCCGCTACCGTCGAGCGCCGCCGCCGTCGAGAGCCACTGCCTCCGAGCTCCGCCGCCGCCGAACAGTCGTCGTCGTTGCTGCTACCCAGCATAGCCACCGCTTCTGTCGAGAGTCGTCGCGTGCCGCCGTCGTTGTCGTTGCCGAGCCACTGCCACTGGTGAATCCATATCCCATTTATCTATCCATCCTCTATATTTTATCAAAAAAAAAAAACACTCCACCCCATACAACCCTAGACCCCACTGGAACCTTTCTCCCCTTAATTTCAAAAAAAAAAAAAATTACATTTAACCCCTCATACCTAAGTTTTCCTTCCAAAACACCCATCCCCACAAATATTTCTTTTCATTCCAATCCAAAAAAACAAAAAAAGAAAAAAATTTCATGACTACCAGAGATCGAAAGAACACAAACGTCGTCAGCTTCAATCGATTGAGTGTCCTTGAAGTTACACCATTAAAATTCAATGGATCACGTCATCAATTGCTCGGGCTTCATCACCAAATTGTTCAACTAAACTCGAGGACGAGTTTTTCTGAAGAGGGGGAGAATGATGTAGCACGATCATGGACCATTAAGGACCACCATATGGAGAGATTAGTGATTATTTGAAATTTATTTTATCTATTGTATTTTGTTAGGAGTACTAACATTTACATAGAAATACCAAATTTCTGGCATTTCTTAGGAAATCAACAGATATTTGAAGCCCAACATCCCTGGTATCCTTTTTTTGAAGAATCAACAGCCTTGTTGGAGCCTGCAGATCTCGCATCCCTGGAGGTCGATCGAGTCAGCAGAAGAGCGTGACCCCTCACGCTACATCAAGATCCTAGTTAAAGTTTCTGGGAGGGGAGGGTAAGAGTCCCTCTTTCCCATTCGTCTTTGGTCGTAGGGTGCGGGAGGTCTAACCTCGTTATAAGAGCTTTGTATGGGCTGCCTAGGGGTTGGATTTTGTGCTCTTGGGGGAGCGGAGTAAAAGGGAGCCCGAGTTTGAGTTTGGCTCTGGATTATAGGGCTCTGGAGTGGGAAATTTTGGACTGTGGGGTTTTGTCGTATTGGCACGGGGACGGGTACTGATCGAGGGGTAAAATGTTGATTCGCTTACCGAGGCGGTGCATACCCGGATGAACCGGGCGTGTACTGTCTCGGAGCTGTTCCTCGGTCAGGAACTCGCGCTCCGTTCGGGTAGAGTGCCGATACTTGGTTAATGATCCCCTCTACCGTGGGGGTTTGTGCCTTACGAGGCGGTTGTCCAACCCTATGGCTGATAGGTGGGGACTGGGTTTGGACTGCTGGGGCTGCACAACGGGAAATCCTGTTGTGGCGGTCAATCAGAAGTTGATACGTAGTGCAGTCTCCGTACGAAAGGCTCGTACGAAGCTCTAGACTCAGGCTCTGTAACATCATGTCAATTTCTTGACATTCTGTGAGTTGCAGGCCGGTTCGGTGGACAAGGATGCGCCACCGGGACACGTATTGTTCGAATTCCTCCCTAGGCCTCATTCTCTCTACGGTTAAATCTGAAATAGAGGGGGTCCTAATCCTCTGGTAACCGTAGCGACCCAAGAATTTCTCGCTTATAGCCGAGAAATTCGACAAGTGATCTACAGGGAGGGTGGAGAACCATTGTAGTGCTTCTCCTTCCAATGATTTCTGGAAGAGGAAGACTAGTAGAGGTTGATTATCTAGAAACGGGCGTGCGTCTAGATAAAAGGCAGTTAAATGAATGTCTGGGTCTCCACGACCGTTGTACCGGTGGAATTTGGGGATTTTGAATCCCTCTGGTAGGTGGACTGACGGGATTTGTCTCAGGTTATGTAGAGACATGTGTTTGGGGCCTGAGAGACCAGTCTCGGAGAGAATTCTCCGGATGGTATCGTCCAGTGTTTCTCCCCGGGGAGGGCTGCCTAGCGGTCCCGGGTTTGGGGTGGTCTGGTAGGGGCCTGGGGTGGAAACGGCTGGGAACATTGGATTCGCGGGGGAAAGGGGGGTGAATGAAAAGACGCTCGGGTTGACCGAGTGACTGGGTGTGAATGGGGTTTTGGGAATGGATTTAGGGGTTTCGACAGGGGTTTCCTGTCTTGAGGTCTTGGTATGACGGTAGTCAGCGAGGTCATGAAACATGTCCTCTACCGTTTGGTACCCTAGACTAGCCATCCTTTCCTCTAGATGGGTCAGGAACTGTGTGGCCTGACCCTCTTGGTGATTCCTTTCCTCTAATATCTCCTCTTCTATGTGGGATTCCATGACGTAGAGTGGGGGATGAATGCAGATTGAAAGCAGTAAATAAAGCAGTAAAGGATTGCGCAGCTGTGTGCGACTTACGAAAGCAGTAAAGGATTGCGCAGCTGTGTGCGACTTACGAAAGCAGTAAAGGATTGCGCAGCTGTGTGCGGCTTACAAAGCAATAAAGGATGTTATAATGCACAGTAGAAGAGGATTTAATTCAAGGAGTGAGAAACTCTAACCTTCCTAGAGGGTTGATAGCATTTTAGTCAAGCTTGTAAAAGGAGGCAGAAGAGGATTACCTTTTGTTGTTTTTCACCAGGGAGGTCCCACCGTGATCGCCAGATTTTGTCGGTGTTGAAAAATCCGCGTGTGTGGGGGTTCTTCGGGGATTCGGATCGGATGCGTGCCGTGGCGGGCTCGGTCGGATCGTCTTCTCGGAAGGGGTGAGGGTGTCGTTCCTGGTTGAGGCGCCCGACAGCGGCTCAAGAGGATTCAGGGGGGTTTTGTGATCGCCACCTACTTTTTCTAAAAACAGGAAAGGGTTTGGGTCGGATTTGATCGCCTACGTGGGGAGTTTGTGGGGTCTCCGCTCTGAGACACGGATATACCGTACACAGAGGTGAAAAACTGGTAATCCTATTCTGCTTTCGGGGCTTGACTAAAGGAGTCTTGGGACAAAGGGAGTGTGGGTGGCGTGTAAGTGTGGGGCGGCTAGTGGGTTTGAGCTATCTGGATTGGGGCGGCTAGGTAGGGTTAGCCGTCCAGGGTCTGGGGGGATTTGGGCAGGGGTTTGGTAGGAAAAGGATGGGGTCTTGGGCAGAGGCTAAGCTAGGTTTAGCCTGGGTTTATGGAGGGTGGGATGAGAGGGTATTTTATGTGGGGAATGGGTGTTTTCTCTCACAAAAGAGGCTCTCTCTCTCTCTCTCTCTCTCTCTCTCTCTCTCTCTCTCTTGGGATTTCTAGTGTGGAAAGGGAATGTGAATTGTGGGATGTTGGTGTGGAGATCAATTGGTGATGTTGTATTTGGGCTTGGGACCCCTCTATTTATAGTAAAAGAGAGGCAGGGAAATATCCCGGGGGTAATGGAGTGGGTGGCTTCGATTGGACCTCTCATTAATTATCTGGTTCTTCTGTCAGAGACCAGGTGAAGGGCGGCTAGTGCTAACTAGCCGCCCGGGATGGGGCGGCTACTTCCTGGTAGCCGCCCCCATCATGACCTGCCAAACGTCCCATCTCTGACAAGCGGTGGCTTGGGTCGGTTACTTGGATTGATCCGGCCAAGAGAGGGCGGCTACAGGTCATGACCTGCCGCAATGATCAGCATTTAATGCTGCTTTATGTCCCATCCAGGGGACTGGTCCAAAGTCGGCCAGGGGGCGGTTGGGGGGCGGCTAGTGCAAACCAGCCGCCCAGTAAGGGGCGGCTAGTTAGGGCTAGCCGCCCCTTTCCAGGGACTTAGGTATTTTAGGGTTTTGGTTTTTTTAGGGTAGGTTTAGGTCCGGGCTAGGGTTTGGTTTAGGTTTAGGGTTTGGGGTTTTGGCTTAGGGTTAGGGTTTAGGTTTTGGTTTAGGTTTATGGTTTAGGGTCAAGACTAGGGTTTTTGGTTTTAGGTCAAGGCTAGGGTTTCCTGGTTTAGGTTTAGGTCAAGGCTAGGGTTAGGGTTTCCGGTTTACCGAATCCTTGGTTCTCTATTGGTGTCCACTTGTGGGATATTTCCGTGTGTTACTTGAAGTATTTCCGTCTCTCTGGACGGTCAAAATTGGGGTATCTACAATCAGTCCGTAGGTTTTCATGATACCTGAGCCTTGCATTCTTCTCCATGACCATAGGCTCTGGGTTTAAAGGGTCCGCGTCAAGAGCATCTTGAGCTTGGTTCAATTCAATCTTGCTTTCAAGTAGGTTTCGGTGAACTTGGCCAAAAGTATTCTAATTCCAAACTCTAAGCACTGCTTTTGTGTTCCTCAGCTTCACTGATAAGTTGTACATGTGAGATCCCCTGTTGAACCCACACCAAGCACGACTGATGGTGTCATGAAAAGTGGGATGATCAGCCCACATTTGAAAAAACTTGAGTGGGGACGGGCCTTTGGGGAGGACTGGATTGTGAATTAATTCCATTGCCGAGTGATCTGAGGTACCAAGGGGTGGTAATGAACAAATCCTTCAGGAAAACAATTCAACCATTTAGTATTTACCAGGGATCGATCCAGTCTGCACACGACCCTATCATCTTGCATGTTGCTCCAAGACATGTGTTGGCCCGTTGCCTTGACATCCTGAAGACAAGAGTGAGAAATCATTCTATTGAACTTGGCAAGCCTACGGCTATGAGTGGGCCTGCCACCCAACTTCCCTTAAGCATAGCGGACCTCATTAAAGTCCCTTGTGACAATCCATGGGAGATGGCCAATCTGGCCTGAAATGCCCTCTAGTTCATTCCAGAGCAGAGATCGCTGAGAGGCCAAGTTAGATGCATAGATGAAGGTGACAATCCTCTTGGTTGGCTGAATACGTGAGGAGACCTCACAATGCAAAAACTGGTCCTGAACCTTGAGTCCCCGGATGTCCACCCTGTCCGGATCCTACAGGACCTAAATTCTACCAATAGAAGTGAGACTATCATTGTTGATCAAGAGGTAGTCCTGACGTAATCGTCGTTTCACTTCCTCAATTGAATTCGATTGCACCTTAGTCTCCAACAGTGCTATGATAGCAGGCTGTCTTTGATCAAGGAATTTTTTGATTTCAAATTGCTTAATCCTGTTATTTAAGCTTCGCACATTCCAGATACATATGTCAGTCACAAAAAATTATGTATAAAAAGGGTAGAGCAATTACCACTCAGGTGGATGGCCTTTCACAACGCCAAGATTCAATGATTGATAGAAGGGGCCTTGGGGCTGCCCCTCCCTTTTGAATCCCCTCTTTTGAAAGCAGAGTTTTTGTTCTTCTTTCCTTTAACAGAGATATCTGCCATTTTTGAGATTTTGGTGTGAAGGTAAAAGTCCTCCTCATGGTTCATAGAGGAATCTTGGTTCAATTGTTTGGTTTTCTTCTTTTGATGCTTTGAATTTTGTTGTGTGGGAGCTTTGTCTGCAAGCAACTCGGGTTTGGGGGTGTCATTCACTTCCTTTATAATTTCAGATATAGATCTATCTTTCTCTGGACTCAAGACAATAGATAGCCTCTCATCCTTACCCTCACAATCTTTGAGATGAATATATTGACAACTGCGATCCGCGGCAATTTTTGCAACCTCCTGTAGCACTATAGGGGTGACAACTACATGTTGTTGTGACCGTGAGACTGCTTCTGAGGTTCCCAATGATGGTTTGTGTTGTTCTTGAATGCCAAGAATTGGGGCTGAAGGTGTGTTGAATAATGTATTAGAAGTTTGAACAGCAAGAGGTTTAGTTTTTGGAGCCATGTTGGATGGTTGAGATGGTGGCAGGGCAATTGGGGAGGATTGAGCAACAGTCTTTGTCTGAACAATAGAGTCTGCTGGGTGGGTTGCCTTGGTTGTGAGTGGAAGATGTTTATTTGTTTTTGAGAGTCTATGGGTGTGTCTGAGATACTCTGAGATTTTGTTGTGGATTTATTCCTTCCACACATTGCATCATCATGGCCAAAAGTGGAGCATGGTGAGCAGGCAGTGGGTTTCCAGTCATAAATGACATGGAATTGCTCCTTTTCACCATTACTTCTAACACAAACCCAGTCAGGTAATGGGTCCCCAACTTGGATTTCTACACAAATGCGAGCGTATGAGATACGAGTACGGATCCTAATTGCAGTTTCAAGGAAAAGAGGGGTACCTATGAGGCTGGCCACCCTTCCAAGAGCTGATGGGGTCCATAAATGGAGGGGAAGATTTGGGAATTTCACCCAGATCGGGATTGTGGTGAGTTTTGCTTGTTCCAAACGAATTTCTGGTGCCATTTTTGAATGATGAAGGGTCTGTTAGCCATTGTCCATGGCCCCCCTTCAAGAACTTTTATCATGTCTTCCTCCAGGTTAAATTGGACAAGGAAGAATCCATTACCTTGCAGAAGTAGCTTGAATCCTTCCTTGGGTTTCCAGAGCCTTTGTAAAAACTGAAGGAAGGGGATATACACAGGAATTTTTCCAACAATGTAGCCAACAATGGAGTTGCCCCAAAGTTCCACTGCCTCTTCTTGTTCTTCATCACTAATATCTGCAAATTTCTCTCCATCCTCTTCAACAGGTGCAACAAAGAGGATCGGAGTATTTCTGATAACTGATGGTGTGTTTTTGAACAATGCATCCCAACTCAAAGGTTGTTGTGCCACAGGAGGTGGTGGAGGAGGGGGACCAATGCTTTTCCCTCTTCTACCTTTGTCAGCAGACTTATTTCTTGGTCCTCTACTACGCCCCCTTTTTTCAGAGGCCAGCAGAGGAAAGTTGGGGTCATCTTTAGAATGGGTGAGATGGGTAGAAGTCCTGTTCAAGATGTTAGAACCAGAGATCTTCCTTGGAGAAGAAGGTTTTGCTGAGGAGCATGAAGGTTTTGGGGAGGAAGGTCTGACATGAGCAGTGGGTGGGAGGGATGATGTGGAAGAGGGGGGAGGCAGAGCTTCCTTCCCTGCCGAGGACGATGGGAGGGGAGGGGAGGGGAGGGGTGGGTGCCGGTGGATCCGGCATCACCTCCAGCAAAGCCGTCGCCTGATGGCGACGGGAAAGGTCTCAAACGGGTGGGGTTAGGTGGGAAGGGTCACAGGTCACGGACTCACGAGTCTCAGACAGGTTCAAAATAAAATAAAAAAAAGGCTTTTTTTTTACGATCCCTACTTTTACGTATGCATGCATTTCTATTTTTGTTTTTGCCAATGTTTTTGTGTGTCAGTCTTTGATGGCTATTTCTGGCTATTTCTGCACATCTTCTAAGAGACCACAAGAGGGTGGATTATATTTGGGAAGAAAAAAAAACAAAAAAATATGACTTCTTTGGTTGATTGGAGAAGAAAGAACAATAAAATCTGAATTTGTCAAAAAAAAAATACAAAGAGAGTTATGAAGAATGGGAAGAAATAAGAAAAACAAAGGGTTATTTATGCCATGTTTGGCTACAGGTATAAACAGATAATAAAGGGGAATAAGGTGGTATAAGCCGAAATACGCTATTTGATGAGGTGGTATAAGTTGGAATCTAGATGCCAGAATAATCAGGAATAGCATGGAATAGCCATACCAACCACCCCCCTAGAATAAGCAAAACTAGTGGAGAGGTGTAAGTGGGCCCCACCTATCTCATATAAATTTTTCATAAATTTTTCCACAACTTGCCCCTGTCAACAGGAACCAAGCTTTCACAAGCTTCTCCCCTGTCGTTATGTGTCTACGAAAAGAAAAAGAGGTGCTCACCATCGTCTTCATCTTTCCTCTTTTTTTTATTTTTTTTTAAAGATTGCACAACCTCCCTATCAGACCTTTTTATACTCAATGAGAAAAACTCAGTGGCTTGCCTGGATAAATTTAAATAACTGAAGTTCATTAAACTTTGATGATTACATGCAATGTAATGTGAACAAATGGAAGAGATGCACATTTCACAGGTTCGGACAACACAAGTTTTTTTAATATCACAAAAATTTTCATTGAAAAAATTGTCAATCCCAATTTTTTATTATAGGGGTAAGATTGTTGGTGAGAACAGATAGGCTTCCCATTAAGCACTTCTTTGAACAGAGATTGAATAAAGGTGAACCAAAGCCGGTATGTCAGAAAACAAGGTAATGAAATGAAATTGTGGATTGACTCATGCGTCACTTTCAAATTCTCTCTCCTAAGGAGCCTGCTCTTTGGGATATTCAAGAAGAGTCAAAGTGGGAATCTTACTTACCCAAGAGTACTCTCAATTTGTCAAAATATTTTAGGAGTACCGGCGTGTGCTTTTTGTCGTCCATTGCCAACGAGGGATTTGACTTAGGAGGCTCTCGAGCGTTAGGTGAGGATAACATCCACCGATAGCTTCCAACCTAGCTCTCTTCTCGGAAATTCCCATTGCATATTTTGACTGATTCTTCAACCTTCCTACCTATATCTTTGATTGCTGTCCAACCACGAAAGCAGTACTCCGCTCAAGGCACTGCTTTCAAAATACAGGAAAAAGAGGCTACACAATGAACCAACGAAATTCTTAGTTATTTTTGTAAATCGGGCTTTACTACATTGATACAAACCTCCTACTATGAAACAAGAGCAACGACAATAAGTCAATAGTTCGAAGAAAGGGTAATTGCCGAAGTCATTTGCAAGGGTATAAACTCCATCATCCATATCTATCCACATTTTATTAATATCTTATACTTCTTCAATCAAACAATCCAACATTTATTATTATATTTTTCAATAAGAATAACTAAAAATACAACCAAACAAAAAATTCATTTATTCTAAATAACCCCCTGAATTAAATTTTTGTTGATAAACAATGAATATTTTGTAATGAAAACACAGTATACCAAAAACCAATGTTAAAAATATAGAAAATCATCTGTAAATGACGATTTTATCAGTGTTACGATTTAAAAAACAGTCCTAGCCGATGACTAGTCAGCTGCATAGGTGTAGGCGGGGGCCTTCCCTCATTGTTTAAGGCATAATTGCCTTGTCTATGCGGGGACTAGTTAGCCTCAAAAAAAAAAAATGGTTGTATATAAAAATCATGCTTTTTTTTTTGTTATTTAGATGCTGACATTTTTATTTTATGATTATGCAGTTTGTGATAATTGCAACTATTAGTTACTATATATCTATGTCGTAGATGCACTTATACATTTTCTCTTCATGATTATTTGCATAATTACACTTATGTTTTCTCTTCATGATTTATCTATTGATAGTTGTATGTTTTCTCTTCATGAATATCTATGTGTTAGGTCATTTATCTTCCTTTGTTTGTTATATTTATTTTATTTTTTCAATATTTAGGTATTACACACACACACACACATGTATGCATTATTTTGTATTGGCCGATTGATCGCCGATTAATCCCCGCTTAGCTGATTGATCTCTAGTCCCCCTTCAATCATCCGACTAGCGCCTAATGCTTTTTAGAACATTGAAAATTATTCATCTGAATATATTATAAACTCTATTCAGAAAGGTAAAATCATCATTTAAAATATGATTTTTCATATTTTTAACACATTGTAGAGCGTTTTTTATATATTATATTTTCAATCATGGTTAACCAAACAGAATATTTATAAAATATTTCTCATCTATCAATAAAAAATTAACTTATGGGGCTATTTGAATTTACATATTACTTTCAGAAAATTTCAGGGGTATTTTTGTGGATACAATGGGGATAATTTCACAATTTTGATTCTTAACAGTGTACATATGACAAAAAAAGAAGTTATTTCAAGCTCAACCACCACATAGACATTAGGCCTCATGCTTTGTAATCAGATCCACTGTGTACCACTATAAATATGAACATGCAATCCTCAAGAAGTGAACACAATCCATCAACGAATTAATTCTCAGTTAAATTAATGGATAGAAGACAGCTCCAAATAGTACAACGACGGGGTAGGTCGTTGTTTATATTCATGTTGATATTACTAATATTACTTCAATGTTTTTATTTTGTGTTGTTTTTCCATTAATTCTCTTGTTATTGTTCGTATTCTAACGTAGTTTTTTAATTTTTTTCCTTCCACGAAGTGTTTGTTCAGAAAGCCAATTAAAAAAAAAATCTGTATATTATGTTCTAAAATTTCCCATGGAACCATTTGTATTGGTTTTTAACTGTTCAACTCAAGACATAAAAAGATCATATGTTGAACGAGCCCTGCAAGATGGTGAACAGATGATGCTCTGATCCTGCTGTTCTGATCTTTCATTTCTCCTCAATTAGTGTATCCTTGTATTTTTCCTTTATGGGAATCTCTGGTCCCCTTCTCCTTTCTCTTTTCTTATTCAGATGTACTTTTTTGAGGTCCAATGTTTTTTTTTTTTTTTGCATGGTTTTGGGTTGGGTGCCCCTGGGTTTTATCCCAGCAGGAGGGCCAGGACCTCCTTTAAGGTGTTGGGGGTGTTAACCGAATTAATCAAAATTCGGTTCGCTTGCAAAGTTCAAAAAAAAAGAAAAAAACGGAAGCTGTCATTTCTTCTATCAGAGTAGTTTCAATTGATGTCTGAAAATATCATAATTAAATCCTAACTATTAATATACTGAAAATGATATGTCCAGCACCACCACCACCACCACGACCAGTGAACAACAGAGCCTATGAAGGTATCAGAGACTCCGGTCACCGACACCCTCTCCAACACGCCCGCAACCACAGCTTCGCCACATGCGACAAATGCAAGGAGATATGGATGGGAAAGATGTTCCGCTGCCCCCACCCAAACTGCAACTACTCCGTCCACGAGTACTGCGCGTCACCCTTCGTCCAACCCATCGCCACCGTCCGTTTTTACAAAGACTGCGTCTTCAAACCGTTCGGCAGATCAAACAATCTACCTTATCCGATCTGCAACGCTTGTGGGTTGAACATACGGGGCTGGATGTACAAGTGCACCAAATCCCATCCCCAACCCTGTCAAAGGTGAAAGAGACAAAACATTGAAAAATATTCTACCAACATTTTATAGGGAAAAAAATCTAAATAACCCCTGTAAATTGCCTGAAATTCATATAACACCCTGACTTTTCATAAACTCCATTTAACCCCCTAAAAACATCTATGTAAATCCAAATAACTCCATGAATTAAACTTCTGTTGACAGATGAGGAATCTTATGTGAATATTTTATTTTGTTAACCCTGAATGAAAGTATATCCAAAAAACCACTACCATTTGTTTAAAATACAGAAAATTATATGTAAATAACGATTTTACTACTCCAGTTATATTATAAAACCCATCTCGAAGGGGGTAAAATCATCATTTACATATGCTTTCTAATATTTTTAACATTGTAGGGGTTTTTTTTGTCTATTATGTTTTCATTCACGGTTAATAGATAAAATATTCACAGAATAATCTTAATATGTCAATTAAAATTTAATTAAGGAGGCTATTTGGATTATATGGATTTCAGGAGATTATATGGATTTCTGGCAGTTTGGGGGGGGGGGGGTTATATGGATTTTTCCCTATTTTATAATGACTTATGATTAATTAGTTTTTTTTTTTTTGTTCTTCTTTGTTTGATTCCCATTATAATTATTGTTTTGAATTTTGAATTTCTCGTATTTCCATCTCTATTTCCTTCATTAGTAGTTTTTATATTTTTCCTTCTAATCTTCGTCTCTTTCAAAAGGGTCCTACACCCGTCCTGTGTGTTCCTCCGAACACTGGAGTTACAAGGCAATAAGTTCATTGTTGAAAGGGGCTCAACTTCCATATGCTCGCATTGCGACAGATTAGAGCTCTGGAGGGGGGACAGAACATGGTGGTTCGTGTCGTCGGTTAACAAGATGCACCGCATCCACGTATCGTGCGCGAAGAAGATGCTCATCGAATACATTGAGAATATGGGGGGGACTAGCAACAACAATGTCAGGGGACTGCAGGCGTCCTATAACGCGGTGAGTCGGGTAGTTCAGGTTGAGAAGAGGAGGAGGGGTGTTGAGGTGCTGAAGGCAGCTGGGCGGTTCTTGATGTTGTTTATGTCAGTGTTGCTGGGGATCCCACATTTACGCCGTTCTGGGTCTCTAATGTCTTGGTCAATTGAGTTTTGACGTATGAGATCCGATCAATGTTAGATTTCATAAATTCTCTTTATAATATAACTGTTATAAATGATGGATGCCAGTCTTTTATATGTCATATAACTGTTATAAATGATGGATGCCAGTCTTTTATATGTCACAAGTGTGTGTTTTTTATGTCTGTGTATGTCACTGCATGGGATTGAGTGAGCTGGGATGGATTTGTACCAGTATTATATATGTTTGCTTTTTCGAAGTTTGGGGAGTTTTATTTTGTGTGTGTGTGTAATAAGTTTTTTTTTTGAGAAAGTTGTAGTTATATTCTATTTCCAAAGGTAAAGAACATGACTGAATGAGATGAGAAAATAAGAAGAAATATATGTAAATATAAGGGGAAAGATAATAGAAGAGGTCACGATGCACCCACAAGGGTTCGGGTAGAAAAGGCTTGTACCCCTCTCCCTCCCAGGGCCAATGCTAGTCGACGATGATAAATGTGTTATCTGTAATGTGGATGCTTGCAACCCCGCACATGTCTGTGCCCCAGTCCCTGATGCATAGGCATGTCATCTCCCACAAGTTTTCGAAGTAGAAAGTGGTACCCTTGAAGATGACATCGTTCCTCGACCTCCAAATCGCCCAAGCCACCGCCGGGATTACCGAGAGCCAAACCCTACCTGTTTTGCTCCTATCGTTTCTCTTTCTCATGTGACGTGCCATCTTCCAGAGCTCCTCCATCGAGCGGAAGCAAAATTGCTTCCCGGAAGCTCCGGCCATCTTGGCCCAAAGGTTAGCTACTATAGGACACTGGCAGAACAGGTGGTCAATGGTTTCTGCCTCTCCTCGGCACAACATGCATTCTGTAGCCTCCAATGGCCGCCATCACGCCCGAAAAACCTTCGTGATGAGTCAGCTTTGTAACAAGAACCACATGAAACATTTCACCTTTAATGGTATCTTTGCAGCCCAAATGATTGCCGCGCGCACCGAGAAGTTGTCGTCTGCCTCAACCTCCCTATTCCACCTCCTGTACCCCAGCCGGGCCAAGTAATTCTGCCCCGGCTTCCCTGCCCAAGACAGTTCGTCCGCCACTCCTTCCACCGAAGAGCGATTGCAGCAAGCCCAGTAGTTCGCTAAACTGCTGCACCTCCTCTCCTCGTAAGCCGCGGCGCATGCGCGTATCCCATCCCCCATTTGAGCCATCAGCGCTTCAAAAGTCTTGTTTCCTACCCGCCCTTCGCATCGCTTTCCCGGCCAGTCTCGGATATAAATCACATAATGGGCGAGACCCGCACCACCTATCATCCCAAAAAAAAAGTTATTTCAAGCTCAACCACCACATAGGCATTAGGCCTCCTGCTTTGTAATCAGATCCACTGTGTACCACTATAAATATGAACATGCAATCCTCAAGAAGTGAACACAATCCATCAACGAATTAATTCTCAGTTAAATTAATGGATAGAAGACAGCTCCAAATAGTACAACGACGGGGTAGGTCGTTGTTTATATTCATGTTGATATTACTAATATTACTTCAATGTTTTTATTTTGTGTTGTTTTTCCATTAATTCTCTTGTTATTATTTGTATTCTAACGTAGTTTTTTAATTTTTTTCCTTCCACGAAGTGTTTGTTCAGAAAGCCAATTAAAAAAAATCTGTATATTATGTTCTAAAATTTCCCATGGAACCATTTGTAATGGTTTTTAACTGTTCAACTCAAGACATACAAAGATCATATGTTGAACGAGCCCTGCAAGATGGTGAACAGAGTGATGCTCTGATCCTGCTGTTCTAATCTTTCATTTCTCCTCAATTAGTGTATCCTTGTATTTTTCCTTTCTGGGAATCTCTGGTCCCCTTCTCCTTTCTCTTTTCTTATTCAGATTTACTTTTTTGAGGTCCAATGGTTTTTTTTTTTTTTTTTTTTTTTGCATGGTTTTGGGTTGGGTGCCCCTGGGTTTTATCCCAGCCGGAGGACCAGGACCTCCTTTAAGGTGTTGGGGTGTTAACCGAATTAATCAAAATTCGGTTCGCTTGCAAAGTTCAAAAAAAAAAAAACAACGGAAGCTGTCATTTCTTCTATCAGAGTAGTTTCAATTGATGTCTGAAAATATCATAATTAAATCCTAACTATTAATATATTGAAAATGATATGTCCAGCACCACCACGACCAGTGAACAACAGAGCCTATGAAGGCATCAGAGACTCCGGTCACCGACACCCTCTCCAACACGACGGCAACCACAGCTTCGCCACCTGCGACCAATGCAAGGAGATATGGATGGGAAAGATGTTCCGCTGCCCCCACCCAAACTGCAACTACTCCGTCCACGAGTACTGCACGTCACCCTTCGTCCAACCCATCGCCACCGTCCGTTTTTACAATGACTGCATCTTCAAACCGTTCGGCAGATCAAACAATCTACCTTATCCGATCTGCAACGCTTGCGGGTTGAACATACGGGGCTGGATGTACAAGTGCACCAGATCCCATCCCTGTCCAAGGTGAAAGAGACAAAACATTGAAAAATATTCTATCAACATTTTATAGGGAAAAAATATAAATAAACCCCTGTAAATTGCCTGAAATTCATATAACACCCTGATTTTTCATAAACTCTATATAACCCTCTGAAAACACCTATATAAATCCAAATAACTCCATGAATTAAACTTCTGTTGATAGATGAGGAATCTTATATGAATATTTTATTTTGTTAACCCTGAATGAAAATATATCAAAAAATCACAACCATTTGTTTAAAATACAGAAAACTATATGTAAATGATGATTTTACCGCTCCAGTTATATTATAAAACCCATTTTACATGGGTAAAATCTTTATTTACATATGATTTCTTGTATTTTAATATTGTAGGGGTTTTTTTGGTCTATTATGTTTTCATTCAGGGTTAATAAATAAAATATTTACAGAATAATCTTAATATGTCAATTAAAATTTAACTAAGGAGGCTATTCGGATTTATATAGTTATTTTCAGGAGGTTATATGGATTTCTAACAGTTTACCACTGGGAGAGGGGTTATATGGATTTTTCCCTATTTTATAATGACTTTTGATTAATTATTTCTTTTCTTTTCTTCTTTGTTTGATTCCCATCATAATTAATGTTTTGAATTTTGAATTTCTCTTATTTCCATCTCTATTTCCTTCATGAATAGTTTTTATATTTCCCTTCTAATCTTTGTCTCTTTGGAAAGGGCTCTACACCCGTCCTGTGTGTTCCTCCGAACAGTGGAGATAGAAGGCAACGAGTTCTATGTTAAAACAAATAGAGTCAACAAATAAAAGAGTTATGTAGTGTTGTCCAACAAGGAAATGAATGTTCATATATAACTCACCTTCTAAATAATTATTTATTTACTATACATTTACAAATTGATAATATTGAAGATCAAACTTGGTTCCTATTGATAACTAATAA
The DNA here is from genome assembly GCA_030737845.1 of Acorus calamus. Taxonomy (NCBI): domain Eukaryota; kingdom Viridiplantae; phylum Streptophyta; class Magnoliopsida; order Acorales; family Acoraceae; genus Acorus; species Acorus calamus. The sequence goes on along the minus strand of CM060877.1, from coordinate 17,298,130 downwards.
CTAGCATTATTTTGAGGAAATTTTACATGTATTATACATTTATACTAAAATCATGCATTTTATACACACTTAAATCCCAAGTCTATATATCCTCTCATTGCTTAAAATTAAGTATCACCACCGGAATTGGATTATGGAAGACTAAAAACAGTTCACACCATACATGCATCTGCCCCTCTCACTACATCTGTACCACCATTTTTTTTTTCTGATGACACGCCCCCCTTTTACATAATAAAAATATATAGAGAATCTATAAGATCTGATTTAGTATGTTTTATAACAGGTCAAATATTAATTTTAAAAAACAATTAACAAGGATTCTATTAAATAAAAAACACGCTATGTTCTTTTAAAACCAAATTAATAATGTTAGAGAGAATCAAAGGTGGATAAGGTAACAACTTTGATTGTAACTACCTCACAACTATTTCCTAAAATTATGGATCCCACATCTTACAATATGTTGTATGTTTGTTTACTTACTGGTTGTCTTTAACAAAGGGTTTAGTTCTTTTTTTTGCATCGTGTTTTCCTTTTAAAATGTATATAAGAAAATTCCCTTTCTTCTGCGAGCCAAGTTTGATCAAATCCTAAGGAGCACCATTCTTTCAAAAAAAAAAAATTTTACTTCCTTAAATTTGATATATATTTTAATATTATAATATTTTCTACAAATGCATTCATTATTCTTATTTTAAAAACCATTTAATAATAAATACTTACTTGCATATTTAATGCCATCATATCAATAATTTAAAATGATCTAATTTTTTTTTAATAAATACAATTTAACTATCCTTCTCAAAATTGCTAATTAATACAAAATAAAATTATATATTTTAAATTATGAGGCTTGAATGGATGATCATGCTGCTAGTTCCCATATATTTTGATTTTTAAAAATAGCAAATAAAATTCTAATGAAATGCAAAAAAGAAAATTGATGTGCTTCATCTGATCTCTTTAATTAACAAAAATGACCCCAAAATAATGCTCCAGCAAATCAGATGCCAAACAAGGAATTATGCAACATATATAAGCATATCAAGCAGAGAACACAGACCAAATCCTATAAATAAATAAAAATTAAAATACACCAAGTTACAGTAATTGATAAACTGTAAGTTAAAAACACATTATTTCCATTTCAACAAACCAATTACAAACACACAAATAATATAAATCTCGCTAAACTTAAAAAACGTATACATGTGTTGTTTGGATGGAGGAATTACAGTGGAATATATAGGGATAAGGTGAAATAAAGCCTAAAAGGGTGTTTAGAAACCTAAAATAAGTGGAAATTCATATGTTTGTATAAACTGGTATGAAATGATATTACTATACCTCTTCTCCTCTGAAATTGGTTATTCCACCTTATCTATTTTAGCAGCATATATGGACTCCACGTTTTCCCCTGCAACACATATCAGCCCGTACATGTACGGTCATTATATATGTTGATTTTAAATTTGACGATGGTGTATGAGTATGCTGCGGTGAACGTTACGTTACTTAATGATGCATTCCAATTGAACAGATATATATTTCAAAAGCATATATATATGTGGGCACTGCTCTTCTATGGAAAGTTTGAAACCTATCATGTATTCATGGATATGTTGGATTTTACAAAAAAAAACAAAAACAAATAAATAAACAAATGCCTTTTATCTAGATGATGATCAATATTCAAAATATGTTGGTATCAAACAAAATATGGGTTTGCAAAATTGCATTAAAAAAAAGTCAGTCAGTCTGAGTTCGAGTCGTCTTCCTCTTCATTGCGTCCATACAGGTCGGCGCATCTGCATCCAGTCTGTCTGTCCAACAAAGAGAGAGTTTGCATACATCAGTTGTCGCGCTAGTCTTGTGGTCTGTTGTGCTGCTACGTAGGAGTTCAACGGTTGTATCATGGGACTAGGTCTGCAACAGGCCGGGCCGTGACAAAAAAAATAGGGCCCAGGCTCTGCCCTCGGGCCCGGGCCTGAACGGGCCTCATGTGTCGGGCCTGGGTTCGGGCCCACAGGCGGGCCTACATGGGACATAGTCACCAACTAGAAGCCATTAGCATGCACCACTGCATGGGCGAAATTTCTATTAAGGATAAAGAGTCCAACACTAGCCTCGGTCACCCACTCGTTCTCAATAGACTATTCTCTTCTTCCTTCTTCTTTAGTGTATTCTTATTGCTTAGTACTATATATAATACTATTTGGTGTGTTATATTAATACTACTTATTCAATTCTTCAACAATAAATATACATACATCAAACTCACCGGAAAATTTCATCGTAGATGTTGACCAGCATAAATGTGGGATCCCCCAGTAACACCGACAGAAACAACATCAAGAACCGCCCCACCGTCTTCACCACCTCTGCACCCCTCCTCCACCTCTTGGGCCTCTTCCGAACCTGAACGATCTGACTCACCGTCGATACCGACGCATCAGTCCTCTCGACAACCACTCCTCCCCTGACACAGCCACCGCCATTCTCCCTCATCTTCTCAAGGTATTCGACGAGCAGCTTCTTTGCGCAGGATACGTGGATGCGGTGCTTGCCGTTTCCCGACGACACGAACCACCACGTACTGTCTCCCCTCCAAAGCTCCACCTCACCGCAATGCGAACACTTGGAAGCGGAGCCGCTCTCGAGGTTGAATTTTTTACCTTCAAATTCCAGTGTTCGGAGGAGCGCGCAGGACGGGTGCAGGACCCTTTTGAATGAGACAAAGATAAAAAAAAAGAGAAAATATATATATATATATATATTAACGAAGGAAAGAACCAATAATTCAAAAATTAGTTTTTACAAAGGGAAAAATCCATATAACCCCCATATAAATTGACTGAAATCTATATAATCCCCTGATTTTTCTTAAAATTCATATAAACCCCTGAAAACACCTAGTAAATTCAAATAACCCTTTCAATAAAATTTACATATATTTTATAAATATTATATTTGATTAACCCTGGTAGAAAATGCAGTATATCAAAAAAAAATCCTACAATGTGTTAAAAATGTTAAAAATCTTTTATAAATAACGATTTTACTCATCCGGATATGGTTTTATAATATATCCATATAGAGTAAAATTGTCATTTTCATAGGATTTTTCACATTTTTAACTATTTTTTAGTATATCGTACTTTCAATTAGGATTAATCAAAAAAATTATGCGTAAAATATTCATTATCTATTAACAAAAATTTTATTCAGATGGTTATTTGGATTTACTAGGTGTTTTTAAGGGGTTTATATGAATTTTAAGAAAAGATTATATGAATTTCAGTAAGATATTAGGGGGGTTGTTTGGATTTTTTCCTATTATAAAATATTTGTCTTTCACCTTTGACATTGATGATTTATGTTGCACTTGTACATGTAGCCCCGTATGTTCAATCCGCAAGCGTTGCAGATCGGATGAGGACGATTGTCTGATCCGCGGAACAGATTGAAGACGCAATGATTGTAGAAACGGACGGTGACAATGGGTTGGAGGAAGGGTGACGCGCAGTATTCGTGAACGGAGAAGTTGCAGTTTGGGCTGGGGCAGCGGAACATCTTACCTATCCAGATCTCCTTGCATTTGTCGCAGGTGGCGAAGGTGTGGTCTTTGTCGTGTTGGAGACTGTGTTTGTGATCGGAGTCCATGATGCCTCTGAAGCCTGGTGGTGGTGGTGGTGGTGGTGCTAATGCTGCTGCTACTGCTGCTGCTGCTGTTGTAGCTGCTGCTGCTGCTGCTGCTCCCGCCGCCGCCGCTGAACGTATCATTTCCATTTATTAATAGTTAAGATCCAATTCAACCTACTGAGCATTTTCAAACATCAATTGAAACAGCTGTATGTGATTGGAGACATGAGAGTTTGGTGTTTTTTTTTTTTTTTTTGGGTATCAAAACCAATGATTAAAAACTTGTGTGCGTGTGATATTTGTATGTCTTGAGTTGAACAATTAACATTTAAAAACCATTACAAATAATTTCATGGGAAATTTGGAACAGAATATAAAGAGTATTTATTTCTTTTAATTGGCTCTCTGAACAAACACTTTGTGGAAGGAAAAAACAAACTACAATAGAACAAGAAGAACAGATTCTACAAATAATAAGAAGACATATATATATAATTCATGGGGAAAATACAAATAAAAACATTGAAGTGCCATTAGTAATATCAACATTAATATAAACAGCGACCTACCCCCTCGTAATAGGAGATGTTGTCCATCCATTTTAACTGAGAGAAAATCCATTTTAACTGAGAAATACTTCGTTGATGGATTGTGTTCACTTCTTGAGGATTGCATGTGCATATATATGCCCCATGTATATAATGGTACACAGTGGAGCATATTTCAATGCTGGAGCCCATGTAGTAGGTGAGCTTGAAAATTTTAATGTTTTGTTTTTTTCAATATACCCGTGTTAGACATTGAAATTGTGGAAAATTACCCACATACCAGGTCTGGCGGGCATATCCATCAGATTTTTTAGGAGAAATTAATTAGTATCCTCATATCAACCTGAATTATTTTTAAAGCCCTTGACTTTTTGCAGTTTTCTTACATCTCTAAAAGAAGTACTCATTTATTTTTTTGATCCTTTTCACTAACAGTTTGTTAAGTCATTTTTCTTTGATGAAAATGTCCTTCAACCTTATTTTAGCCATTTTCAAAGGCTTCTTTCAAATCTTCCTTCCCTCGTCTTTTTGCAACTCCAATTTCATCTCCAATGTCTTCTTTCATTTTCTTATATTTCTCTCTGCCCCCAAAATGAATTCTCTCTCATCATCAAATTAAACTTACACCGGCAAAAAGTCTCCAAAAATATGTAATGAGGTATATACAACGTATAATGAGATATATGTTTCACTAGATTTCTAACGAAGTATATAAAAGTGTATTTTTGACGGAGAAAAAAAAAGAGTTTAACAACACTCATTAAATATAATCATTTGTCATGTGCATCTTTTAACCTCATTAGATAAGACTAGAAAATTAAAACAGATTTTGAATGCGTGTAGGGTTAGAAATAGGTCCAAGCACGCGGAACATTTTCCGTAACTTATTATTAAAAAACATTTATGCTATCCCTTGTTGGATTACAAATAGGGGCATGTTGTTTGTTATGTTAATTTAGGACCAAGTAGTCGTAAACAATTACAAAAACATTAAATAAACAATTAAATTAAATTAAAATTATTGTTTGTGTTTATATGTCATCATGGTCCCCATGATCAAGATGCGGAGAAATAGCCACCAAAGAGACAATAACATTGACTTGGGAGCTTATATTATTAACTTTAGACTTAGCATGCATGCATAAAAGTCCCATGATGTTTACATGTCTATTTGTTATCTCCTGGAAAACGCGTAGAGATACCACCAGATACGGGGTACACATTGACTGTTTGACTCATGATAACAGGTTATATATGTATATACATGAAAAAATCCGTATAACTCTTTACAAATTGTTTGATATCCATATAACTCTTTGATTTTTTTTTAAGAATCATCTCTTACAAATACATATGTAAATCTAAGTAGCCCCTTGAGTTAAAATTCTATTGACAAGTTAAAAATATTATGAGAATATTCTGTTAGGTTTTACTTTAACCTATGGTGAAAACATAATATCCCGTTGACCTAGAAATTGCAGCCCATCTTGCAACAATACCTCAGCCAACTGACTTGCAATGGTCGCAGATGTAACTTTCCTTCATAGAGGAATCTAGTATGAATTTGTGGTACGGGTGGGTCTTGTACATGTCTAAAAATAAAAGGAAAAACTCCATTTAACCCCCTAAAATCTAGCCTAAATCCATATAACCCCCTGCAATCTTCATATATCCATATAACCCCCTCTAAACACACCTATGAATTCATATAACCCCTTCCGTCTATAAATCAAACGGATTGTTAACCAGACCTAACCTCACATGGAATCTTTTAACCTCACATGAAAACATACACCCTATATTCATCTCTCTCTCTCTCTCTCTCTCTCTCTCTCTCTCTCCACACATAAGTGTTCATTTTTGTGCCGACTGACCTCTCCATCCCCAATAGCACTTCTCCAATCGGAGATGCTCCGGTGATGACCATCCGACACGCGATAACACTTCGTCTCTCTCTGGTGAATCCAATAGTTGATGCTGCACATGCTTTAATTTCTTGGTTGTCTAAATACTTGAATTGTGAATATGTATATTGTTCTTAAGTTATATCCTAAGTTGCATGTTTTATATGATTCGGATTTAATTTTGTTGGTATCCAAGATAAAGTAATTTTAATCTGATTTTATCATGGGATATTTAATTATGAGTTACTTTTCATACAAAAGTGGAATTAAATCATCTGAATTCATGTAACAAAAAGTTATTAGTATTTTTTCAATTATACCATGGGGATGAGAAAAATCTGACAGCAGCCCTGTTTGATGTTCAGCGCACATTTTGAATTAGTTCAAGGGGTTTTCGGAGCTTAGCTTACACACGAAAGTTGTATATAATCTTCTTGATTTTCCAATGGATATTGAATTGCATGATTTGGAGATAGATTGTAAAAGTTATGGCTGTTTTACTAAAGACTGTCCAGATTTTTAAGTCAGAAGTGGTCTAGTCTAGGTGATTTCAAGTGATTCAGTCAATACAAACCAATAGCAGTCCAGTCTAGGTGATTCCAGCCATTCCAGGTGATTTTTGGTCAGTTCAGACCAGGGAAAATGATTCTAGGTAACTAATTAATTGTGATTTGATGTTATGTTTGGATTGTGATTGTGATTTGAACTATGTTTGTGAACTAAATCATTTGGATTGTGATTTGAACTATGTCCAAGCAATAATACCTCCTTGCAGATTTAGTAGCAACAGAACCTCCTTCCAGCTTCAGTAGCACACCTCCATCATATCCAAGTTTGGTGGAAGTGTCTGTAGCAGACCAACCAAGATGCAAAAGCACAACTAAGCAGTACCAATATTTTTATTGAAGTTTTTATGTTCAACAAACATTATATCAATAAGATACATTGTAGTTTGACATCCATAATGAATGAAATAGTTGGATTTTCACCATGTGTTAAGTGTTACAACTACTGTTACAATTACTTATCAATCCTAAGGAGTCTAAAATTTAAAAACCAAAGATATCATTAAATTTATGACATTCAACAATTACTGAGAAAAATGAAAAGCGTTATTGATATGCACGGGCAACAATGAAATCATTGACATTTACTGTGTTATTGACAGGAAGTGTAAATCAAACATTCGCCCTTCTTACATTGGCGTTCCCGTGCGGAAACAATCGCGTGGCGAGGCCTAACATGACTACCATACGAGTTAGATGATTATGGTTTCCTTTGCATAGACAAGAAGAGATTTTTAGTGCATTTCCATAACAAATATATAACTTGTTCAAGCATTCTGTCAAACACAAGAAATGCATCAGATTAACTATCTCACAATCTCCGATATTGTTCTTGATGTTGAAGATAAATGTGCATGGAATCCTTCACAACATTGTTGAGGAGCTTCTGGTCTGATCGATGGAGGAGCTTCCAGTTGAAGACAATGGCCGATTGACCAGTGGAGGAGCTGTTGTAGGTTTTATTGCACAGTGGATGGTCGGGAATTTGTATGGGAGATGGAGGCAACGGTCGACCTACAACGGTCGGGGTAGATGACGAGGTCAGTAGGTGACAGGAGCTTTAATGGAGGTGGAAGAGAAGGGTTAAGAGAGAAAAAAAAATTCACAGGGGTATTTTTTGGAGTGTTGATTGTTTACAAGGGGTTTTTTAGAGTATTTGCATATTACATGGGTTAAAAGATTCCAAATTGTTAACCACAGTTTATGTAACGGGAATATTCTTGGAATATTTCAACTATGTTGTAGGATTTTTAACTCGAGGGGATATATGGATTTATAGGTGTGTTTAGAGGAGGTTACATGGATATATAAAGATTACAGGGGTTTATATGGATTTATGTTAGATTTAGGGGGTTATATAAATTTTTTTCAAAATAAAAATATATATAACTAATTTACGTAATGATGATCAAAACAGCAAAACAAAAGGTATACACAGAGTACCTCACTGTTGGTGGGGTGGGGATCTCTTGTTACTTCCAATAAAGAATACTAAAAGTTAATGCCACTTGACAATGATTCGACACACACGTATTAATTAAATATATATTGATAAGTCAAAAGTGTCACATGATCTTACCAGGAACTTGCATGACATGACTTCGATGGCTTCCAAATTAAATCCATGTCTGAAATGAGAATAAACCCCTTGTGATCCGGATAAAAATTTTACTTTAGTTCAGATAACTTAAAGATAAAATATATCATAATAAATTGGTATAAAGTGGTATATAAATTTTAATTAACTCTTATAATAAAAGTTATCATAGGTTATTCTACACAAAAAATATGTAGGTTCACTGTCAAATCAACTGTCATCACCTCTTATAAATCATTTATCAAATCAACTATCATCATTTTTTTACCATTTATAAATCTTTATACATACTTTATTCACATTTTACTCAAACAACAAAACATTTATTCTTACGTTTATCAACGAGAATAATTCAAAACACAACCAAACATAAAATCACTTTATCCTTATTTATATTCATTTATGCTCAGATAAATATATACGCAAGAATAAATCTTAACACCGTTTCAAACTGGGGCTAAATGTATACAACAATCGCAAGCGTGGGGGGACGCGGTGCTTGTTGACTAATTAAGCGCATTGTGTTTGGGAAATTGAAACCAAATCAATCTTGATAAACGAAATTGAAACTGTGTTTGATAAATATTGTTTTGAGAACTTTTCAAATGTGCTTGCGTCATTTTATACATAAAATGCGTAAACACGTGCTTCCTCATCCCCTATTTTTTTTTAGATTGTGTTTAGATTTGTAATGGAGTTTTAATGGATTACGCATCCATCAGGGTCGGTCCTGAAATTCATCAAACTGGAATGGGTTTTAGGCAAATTTATGAAATTGAGCCTTAAAGAATATATATAAAAAAAATATAATGAGTTACAACACAATTAATCTTCAAAATAAATAAATAAATAAAAACAAAAATCAACATTACTAAGAACTATCATTTAAGTTTTCATTTTTAACTAATAAAAAAAAGCAAAAACAAACTCCTTAATATGTGGGATCTGTTAGTGAAAAGATTATATTCCTTATAAATTCAAATGTAAAACTAAATTCCTTGTAAATTGTAATTTTTAAATGAGTTATGAAAAATTAAAAAAATGATAAAATGAAATAAATGGATGATTTTTTTAAACAATATAACTAAAAACTCCAAATATAAAAATAATTGAACTAAATTATAATTAAAAAATTAAAGATATAAATTAGAATTATGCATGAAAACACAAGAAAATTTAAAATACATATTGAAAGGATAGTATCATTTGAGAAAAAAATAAATTTTAAAAATTCAATTCTAAAAATACTCAAATAAATTTAATACATCTATATTTTTAAGGATTTGAGGCCCCAAGGGGGTATGAGCCTTAGGCAATTGCCTTAGTTGCCTACCCTAGGGCGGGTTCTGGCATCCATTCACAAAATCCGTTCCACCGCATTTTAAAATTCCTCAAGAATGAGATCGATTAATTAATTAATCACATGACCCAAAGTTCACCTATTACGACGTACCTTGGAGTGAAGCCCACATACTGATACGACGTGATGAGGTTTTCATACTTCACTACTGCGCCATTTGGAAAGTGGAATAGACGGGTATAAGGGTAGTATAAGGGTGGTATAAGAATAGATAAGGAAAATTGTTGTTTGTTTGTAGAGTATAATTTGGTATTGCTAAGCTAGTTTAAACGAGTATAAGATAGTATAACAATTCTAGGTAACTCTTAAGCTATACTCACTTTATCTATTCTAATGGGCCCACATGTCAAATCAACTTTTTACATCTTATCACATCAAATCACCTATCAACACCTCTTATACATCAAAGGGCCCACATGTCAAATCAATTTTTTTACACTTTATTTATATTTTATTATTTATCAACCAAACAACTCAACCTTTATTCTTACGTTTTCCAATGATAATAAAAAAAAACACAACCAAACAGAAAATTTCTTATTCATGTAGATTTGTTATCAATACTGACATAGTTATTTATCCAAAATAACTCAATTTCGCTATTCAAATGGAGACTATTAGTTCGCGGTCTCTTATTGACATGTTTTTAATTTAATTGGTCAGATTTTTCCAAGCCATCATTTGGAATACCTTTCACACTTTCCCAGCTCCAAAGACAGTGACTATTCAGTGATGGGTACGTGTTTTAATTTTCCATGCAATTGATACGTACACGAGGCAGCGTTCAAAGCAGGTAAATTCCTTTTTTATGCTGTGTAGATGGAGTGGCTAATAATGTATTCCTTGAACCAGTACTACTGGACCGACCAACACAAGATCAGTTCCAGGGAATGACATTACGAAAAATGAATGGCAGCGATGAAATCCTGCGAAGTTTGGCGTGCTAGGAAGAGAGGATCCAGATCGATCAATAGCTTGAACTTGCCTGTTCTACTTGTCAACATTACAAGACATAAGATTCGTTTGAAAACACGTTTGAAAAATAAGATTTTGAATAAAGTGTTTTAAATATACTTTGATTTCTGAAAAACGCATTTTCTACACTTTTTAAAAAATAACAATTTTGCACTAAATACTGTAAGTAACTTTTTAATTAAGATGCACAATAATATGTTTGAACTTTCTACTTGTAGTTGGTGTTATTTGAAAAACATCTGTTCTATTGGTAGGTTGATTGATTATTTTAATTTCCATTGGGTTTTGAGGTTCAAACTAAAATTCAGGCAGGATGAAAGTTCAACTATTTAAATAACTAGGTAATATGCATGTATGAATTCTCCCAATTTGGAAAGAGTGCAAGATGTCCATTAGGGTTCCAATTATAGTCGATTAAATCGAATCCGAACTGATCCAAGCAATTTTTTTCAGATTTGGGTCAATTAGTTTTTTTTATTTGGTTTTGGTATGAATTGATAAATTAATAAATCAATCTACTTTGATTTGAGTTTGGGTTTATTTTGAAAAAATCTAAACTAACCGAACCAAACCAAATTAAATTTAAAGACATGATTATTTATAAACAATATTCATTTATATCATTCTTTTTATATTAAAAATATATTTTTGTTATACCATTAATATTCATATAAAATAAATACACACAACCAAAAAAGTGACTTTCAGTGACAGATTAAATCTGTCACCATAGCCAACAACAGGTTTCCAAATGTTTTAAACGGGTAACCGGATCTTGATTCATGTTTGATTACCTGTTTAATTGTCTAGAAATTGGGAAATGGGTGGGGCTATTTGCACCCCTCTATTTGCTGAGCACACCCCTTTTAAATGGGTAAAGCTTTGAAGATCCATTTATAAATAGGTACTAAATACACCCCTTCTTTACACACCAGTTTATTCTGGGATGGGTTAGACATTTGAGGTGTCTACAGATATGTAATACCTAGATACTAGTGGAGTCTACGTGAATAGAAGTGAAACCCGTAGGTTCTGGGGTGGGTTAGACGGTTAAGGTATCTATAAATATGAAATATCTAGACACTAATGCAGTATATGGTAACAGAAGTGAAACTCATTTATTTTGGGATGGATTAGACAGTTGGGTTGTCTACATATATGAAATCCCTAGACAGTACTTCAGTCTATGGGAATAGAAGTGAAACACATAGGTTCTGGGATGGGTTAGACATTTAAGGTGTCTATAAATATGTCATATCTAGACACTACTGAAGTCTATGGTAATAGAATTGAAACCCGTAGGTTCTGGGATGGGTTAGACATTTAAGCTGTCTACAGACATGTAATACCTAGACACTACTACAGTCTATGGGAACAGAAATGAAACCCGTAGGTTTTTTAATGTGTTAGACATTTAAGATGTCTATAAATATGTCATCCCTAGACACTAGTAAAGTCTATGGTAACAGAAGTCCGCATGTTCAAGGTAAAACATCAAACCAATTAAAAGAAGTACTTGGTCTGTGAAGTTGTGAGTTATATTCATAGATGATTGAGTAAAATTTTCCTGTCATAACATAAAGAAAAAAAATTATAATCATTCAACATACTCTCTGATGGAGTATCAGCCCTGTTGAAGCCAAAGAAGCCATATAGTGGTTCAACAACATTCATCAACACATAAACATTAATAAACATTCAAAACTCATTTCTTTCATTCATAAGTTGTATAAACACTGATCAATACCACCATATTAACCATATAAACACTATTCAACAAGTAACACATTCTCCGACAAAAAACAACTATACTTGTTGAAGTGATTTACAAAAACAAACCTAACACATAACTGATCTCATAGAAAAACCAAAATGATATGTTGAAGATGTACAAAATGATCACATTCCACTGCTTCAATTGTCGGCCACCCTCTTAGAACGACGTTCTCTAGTAGGTGACTTGGGGCGACCTGACAATGCCGGAAGAGGTGTGTTGTCTTGACAGTAGTCCAATACGTTTTGTACATGCCTTTGCCAAACACCTGCTGTATATCGCCCTCCCACCAGTGGATGCAAGTATTGTGGAATAGTAGTACGCTACACCAAGAAAAAAAACTAATGTGTCAAAAATACTAATAGAGTTTATCATTCAATGATGAAGGACGACTATACTTACCCAATCCTTTTGTGAAGTAGTCGAATCCAAACTGTCGATGTACCCAATTTTTCATTATTGATCTCTATTCCTATTTTTCGATGAAGTGACCTAAATCAAAGCAAGTGAAATGCAATGCCTAAATAACTGAACCATTAGAACACCAAAATGTTTGGACAATGTAAATTAAATCATTGCATGATGGGTCTTCTTAAACGAGCAGTAATACAAGCCATGACAACATAGCAGTAGCACAATAAAACTTAAATATGTATACATTATCTGTGACATTAGTTTGAGAGTCACCTTCAAAGGTTCTTCTTCACAAAATAACTTCATAAATTTTTCCAATATATACTTATGAAATTAACTTCCGCTTTTGTAACATAGTCATCAAGATTGGGTAAACCAAGCTCCTGTTCTAAACATGATTCAAACTTCGCTTCATAATTTAGGCTATAGAACCACACACTTATAGTTCCCAACAAACATCACAATTCACAATTTTGTGATTCGGGCTCATAGAAATCAATCTCCAATGCACAAGTAAAAGAGGAAAACTTATAACTTGACATATTAACATATTAGACAAGAAAAACATACAATTTTCTTTAAGTATCATTAAAGGACCATGTTAATTCTGTCTTCTAAACAAAAAATCTACATAAGAACAATACCAACAACAATCACGTTAGCTAATACCAATATAATAAGCACAATTAGATACAAAGAAAAAAAAGGCCCAAAAACACAGAAATATTTGCTTCAATCCTTTCCACTTAAGAAACCCAATAAAGAGGGAATCAACAGACATCCAATTAAAAATTTAAAGCAGAAAAGCAAAACCCAAGTCTCCAAATTGACAAAAGACTAGATCTTTATTGAAATTGTGAAATTCATAGGAACAGAGGCATTTGTCATTGGTAGATGCACAGTGAACTATACACCCCTCCATCATTTAAGCTTAGACTAACAGGAAAACCAAATATGTAGAGAAAGAAGAATGATTGAGATAGGGAGATGCTAACAATGCCATCAATGGAGTCAAACCATATAGATTTTTTACATCAACAGATCCTAGATACTCTTCACTGAAAGAAAAATCTATGGGGAAAAAATCTTGCCTTCCAGCTTGAACTCGAGCTCCTCCGATTCTAATGGTAGAGAGAGAGAGAGAACCAAATGGGAGGGAAGAAGAGAGACACATTTGGGGGTTTTGTTGTTTAGGGTTTAGATGAAAAGGGTGTGCAGTGGAGAGTGAAATATTAGATAAATACTGGGGTGTGTATAGAATCTAAGTTATTTGGGTGGGGTGTGGTTAGACAAGGGGTGAGCTCAGTAAGTAGAGGGGTGCAAATAGCCCCACCCTTGGGAAATTAGTGTGTTTCGTGGGGGGAAAATCTCTGGTTACTTTCCTTTCCATGTCTTGCTTTGTTCTACCCACTGCTGTCATCCCTCTTATATCACTTGTTGAATTTTATATTAATCTTTTTTAGAGATATTATATAATTAAATCAAGTTTCTTGGTCAGAGCCAAGTTAATTGGAATGGACACGTACGTGAGACCATGAATCCCTGCAGGTGGGATGTGCCTTTGTTTATTATGTTTTTATTCTCTATTTTTTCTCATTCCAATCCCGACATATAATCATGTTTTTCTTTAATAAAAATAAGGATAGCATGGTTTCTATCTTTTTTTTAAAAAAATTAATAAATGAAAAGATCTCGTTGAAGTTCCATTTCATCTCTTTTTATAAATCCTATATATATTTGTCATTTGATAAATTAAATAAAAATACTTAAAAGGACTTTTTTGTGAAAAAGATAAATCTTCCTACTTTTACTTTTATTTCATTAAAAGTAGAATTACAAGTCTATTCATAGTGTAATATATTTGAAATTTTAAAACAACTTTTTAATAGGTCGACTAGAGATATGAACAGGTTTTAAGGAGCATTCACTTCTCCTACCCTTTTTTAGGAGGGAAAAAATCATGACGAGTATACCTAATACTTGAAATAATATATTGACTCGGGTAATAAAATCCAAAACCCTTCAATGAAGAGAAAATATATCTACCTCCAACCTGGCAGGAGTTGGTTTGGCTAAGTCACATAATGGATTGATCTTACAATGTATTTTTCTACAAAGAAAAATTTTCTTGGTTAAAATAACTATTAATTTCATTGGTAAAAATTTTTACTTGTGAAATTTTTTCTTGGTACTTTGCAAGGATTATTTTTCCCTCGGCAGACTTATAACATGAACAATTTTTAATTAATTTATTTATATTTGTTATTGAGAGTAGCATTTTCCTCTTTTTTTTGGATTGACTTGTGTGAAGTCTTCTTCAGTTCTTCTCTTTTAATTCGCATTTGTTTTGAGAATAAGGAACCCAGATAACCCCGGATAGCCTTGGATAAGGGATAAAAGGTGTTTGTTTGCCCCGGATAACCCCTGGTAAAATATGTTAAAATAAACTAGAATAAAGTGGTATATAGATTCCAACCAACCCTTGAAATTAAAATTATCCTAGGTTATTCCACTCAAAGAATATGTGGACACATTTTCAAATCAACTGTCATCACCTCTTATAAATCACATGTCAAATCAACTATCATTATTTTTTTACCTTTTTTTAAAAAAAATTCTTACTTTATTCACATTTTACCTAAACAACAAAACATTTATTCTTGCATTTATCAAAGAGAATAATTTAAAATACAATCAAACACAAAATCATTTTATCCTTATTTATATTCACTTTTGTTTTGATAAATGCATATCCAAGAATAAAATTTATTCTCGTTCCAAACAGGAGGTTAGTTCACCCAAAAATTTATTTTCTTTTAGATATTGTATTTTCTAGGATGACATATTCACACGTTGATAGTATTTATCAACATCAGGTGGGGCCCTTCAAATTAGATATACATTGGTTTTTCTACAAAAGAAGAGTTGAATGATTTTTTTTTTTTTTAGTATTAAAGGCTCCATAGAAGTTACAAGTCCCCGTAATATACAACAACAACAGTCATAGGAGGCCTTAAAACATACTAGACTACCGCCCATGAAACCAAATCCAACTGAACTGTCATACTGGGCCATTGCCCATGAAACACCAAGCCCAACAGGGTTGTTCATCTACTTTTTCTCCTGGTTAAATGCAAGTTTCGAACTTCCCACCTCTTTTAGAGGTGGGGTGTCCCTTATCAACCGAGCAAAGGCTCGCAGGACGACTTTGAATGATTTTTGTTCTTCAGTCTCTAAGTTATGTCATTCCATAAAAGATAATATAAATAAAAAAAAGGTTAAAGGCATTCAAGTCATCTCAAACACGAGAAATCTCATATAAGTTTTTATTAAAGTTGAGGTAGACACACAAGTCTTTGAAAACTTACAAAAACTCATATACATCCCTGGTTTTAACAAGAATTAATCATAACCCAACTTACCATACTTAATTTTAATCAGAACCATGAAATGATTAAATTATCCTCAAATTTTTAACCGTTTTCAATTAATATCTCGATGGAAATGAAGAAATATAAAAAGTCTTATAAAGATAATTTGATCTTTGCATGAACTAATTAATTTTTGTGATTATTTATGAAAGTTATAATGTCTACACAATTACATGGTGATTAAATAATCTGTCAAATTTGAATGAAATTTTAAATCGAGGATGATAATCAGGATTTTGTGAGTTTCAGAGATTTATTTGTCTGCTCCAACTTTCACATGGATTTATATAAGATTACCCCTGTTTATAGGGATGAAAATGTCTTTAACCCATAAAAAAATTGCAGTGGCATGTTATTGCAATCGATTCATGGAATTAATGAAAACTTATAATGCAAAAGGAAAATGTTAGACTCAATTATTTTTACAGTGCAAAACTCAAATCATCTAATAAAGTATATGTTTTATTAAAAAATGTATATCATTTCATTTCAATTTAATAATCCATTTTTAGTAAGTGTAAAAAAAATTAAATTAGTTATATACGTTGTCTATTAGATTCATATAAAAATATATAATATTATATTTTAGACAGTAACAAAATTGAGTGTAATAGCGCACAATGCAATAATACCAAGTCCGAACCTAGTCAAAATTGTCTCTGATCAGTCCTGTCAGTGTCAAACTACACAACCCATTAATCGAATTAAGCATCTTATGAATCGAACTACATAATTAATTATTAGATAAATATTTACTTTCAGATATTAATGTCTGATAATATTTAAAAATTTATATTTTATCCAATAAATTCTAAATCAATTATTGGATAAATATTTACTTTCATAGATAACTATGATACGTAGGAATTCAAATTTTATGTAATAACTGACATAATTTAATAAAATAGTGAAATATATAGTTAATAATTAACTTTGCAATTCGGACTGTATAGTTCTGTACCGAAGCTCTTGACTCGCAGGAGCTTCTTCAATCTCCGCCGCCGTCAACGGTCTCGCCTCTGGCGCGACTTTGGGGGAAAAAAATGGTAGGGTTAGGGTTTCAGAGGCTTCTCTGGTCCTCACAATCGAAGCTCTTCGTCTCCTCCTTTTTCGTCTTGTTCACTCACTTAGCCTTGTCG
Source organism: Acorus calamus (assembly GCA_030737845.1). Lineage (NCBI taxonomy): Eukaryota > Viridiplantae > Streptophyta > Magnoliopsida > Acorales > Acoraceae > Acorus > Acorus calamus. The sequence continues at coordinate 17,280,777 of CM060877.1, read as the reverse complement.
ATGGTCTCTCGCTTGTTCGCCTCCCTCTCTCTCCTCTCCATGCTCCCGATTTCGGGTAATCTTCCCCTTCCCCCTCCCCTTCTCTCGCTATCTCTGAATTGTTTGGATTGAGGAATTTGATTGATCTTTGCAGGTTTGGCTTTACTTGGGACATTGGTTTTCGGGAGGTTCTTCAGAAGAGTCGTTGGGGTTTCGGCTTCTGCACCGGCGTTTGTTTTGTTCAATGTCATCTTCGTCTGGGGTGTTTATGTTTCTGTTATTCGTAAAGGTTGTTTGATGTCTTGTTTTCAACCTTAAGACGGGAGGAATTAGAAGTGATTTAAATGATGGATCATTATGAAGTGATTATTTCGTATGTCTGTAGATTAACACAGTTTCTGTGTTAATTATTGGTTTTTATTGGATAAATTACTTATTTTGTTGATAAGAATTTTTTTTTCCCAGGGTCAGTTTGGAATTCTATTTGAAAAGTGTGATTTTGTATAAAGTAGTTTAGGGGGGTTTTCAACGTGGGTTTGAGAAAATTATGGATTTGTAGGAATCTGATTTTCCCAAATCCATTTTGAAATAGAAAAAAAATAGCTTAATTAAACAACATTTGTACAAATAAGTGCTCAAAAGCTAACTTTTTTATAATATGTGGAGAGACAATTTTTTGCAACCCCAGTTTTAAACTCGGCTTTTGAGGAAAACCTAATTCCCAAACCCACATCCAAACATCTCCTTAATAATACTCGATTCCTATGAAATTCACTTTCTTTGCTTTTTTTAAAAAAAAATTGTATTAAAAGCTGCAACAAACATTTTAATTTCCGTTTGGTTGCGCGTTTGGGCGGATTCCGCTTTTTGAAAAGCTGAAAATCCCAAACGTGCAACCAAACGGGTCGGATTCCGGCGGAATCAAAAACTGGATTCCTTTTAATTTCTCTCTCGAAATCCGTGTTTTAAAATCTAAAAAAGAACGATTTTTTGTCGGAATCGATTTTTTTAATTGAAAAACAACTTTTTCTACCAAACATTAAACTCCTTCCAAATATTGATTCCTGAATTAAAAAAAAAACATCCCAAAAAAGTCAAGGTCTAAAATCATCTTAAAAAGCAGCTTTATTCCAAAATCTACTTTTCAATCTGTGTTTTCAAACGGAGCCGAAGCTTGCTTAACACGTTTAGCTTTTCTGATTTATGCAAAAGTAAAAGCCAACATGAATGTGTTTCGAAATGGCCCCTAAGTTCTTTATGATTGGATGAAATCTTCTGATATGTTAATACATTTTTTGGGCATGCAAGTTGTTGCCGGTGTTGGCATCTTATGTTATTTATCTTGTCTTGCAGTTATGACATGTACGATGGATGTGATTTTCTATGTGGAGTGTGTTCTTCTTCTGATTGGTCTTGACAGGTTGATATCCATGCTTATATAGAGCTAACTATACTTAGATGCTTACCTCTGGCACCTGGTTACTGCTATTGAATTAGCTGTTTGCTCAGCCAGTTATATTCAGGTTATTTGGAATCCATATACCATGTATCTGCTTTTAGGACAATCTTTCTGATGTCTTGTTATCAATTAATTAAAATAGCCCATTCAGGTGCAGCTCATGACATTCATTCTTTATCTCTGAGCATTCCTCTTGCTTCCGTCTCCTTTGATGTAATCAGAAGGCATCACCTGCTCTCTACTTGAGTTGTTGTTTGCTGTTTGTAATTATAGACTAGAAAAATTTAATTAGTTATTTTTACACCTTGTACTGCCAATTGATTCATTGGCTGAAATATGTTTTGCGTGGTAAATCGGAGGGGTACTTGTGAAGATGTTATGTGTTTCTTATTTTTGGCAGTGTTCTTTCAAGCGATCCTGGAATGGTTTCATGCACCTCTTCTCATTCGGGAAACATGGACCAGTCTGCAGTTTCAGAGGTTGTCAAAACATTAAGCCTTCCTTTTGATGTGCTATAAATACAATAACTTATCTACATGGTGAATGGGACAATTTTTTATTGACTGGCCAAAATCTGAAGTTAATCTTGACTACTGCTTCTTTTTTTTTACTACATATCTGTTTATGGTTTATAGTGATTTGGAACTTCTATTTTGCTAATGAAAGATTGCACCATCTTTAAGTCAAATAACTTGCACTGCCACTACATAGAGAATATGTTATAGCTATTTCCTCTGTGAGTGTGTCAATGATCTCATTAACTCTCTATAGATTTGTTAAATTTGGAATTTCAGAAATCCCAAATATCCAATTCCTCCTCCATATAGTTTCTAGCCACCAATCACCATGGAATGTTATTCCTTTTCTCTATCTTTTTGCAATATGTGAGTTTCGGCATATTCTATGACATAGATCCACCACTCTCTCTCTATCTATCTCAAAGAAAAAAACAAGTATTGTTTGTCATGTGTGCCTTTTCATTTCATGCAAATTTTATTTTTATTCTGTGACTCAATTCAGTTTTAATGCTTTTATGCTTAGTACTCCTGATTATGGAGCTGAGAAATTTGTTGCTGGCGAGAACATTTTCCAAGATTGAACATTGCATAACTGTTTTCTTACAATCTATGTTCATAGTTGATTCTCACAATATATAAATCATAGCATAACATTTCTGTCTTCTTCTTCTTTTTTAAGCAGAAAGTTCTTTCAATTAAGCGAGTACGGATTTGCAACATCTGCAATGCAAATGTTTTAGGATTTGATCATCACTGTCCTGCTTTTGGAAACTGTATAGGTATGATCCCCCTCTATGTTTTATGATTGGCGAAAACCATCAGCTACACTTCTGTGGCTTCAGATAAAACTATTGACTATAAGGATCATGAGTTCTCATTCGCAGGTCAGAAGAACCACCTTTTGTTCATTATTCTTCTTATTGGATTTCTAGTTTCTGAAGCCACCTACATCATTTGCTCAACTTATTGTGAGTGATAACTTGGTAAATATTCTGATCATACATCTTGCATTCTTTATCAAGAAATATGAGCAACTATTCATAGGTTGAGTTAAATTACAAAATTTATTTATAGTTGTTCCTAAAATGGGTTTGAAAGTGATATTGGCTCAGTCAGAGAACTTGAACTTGGAGCCATTAAACAAATTGGTCAAGGGCATTGTGTGTATTCATAGCAACTGATGCCATTTAAGGATATGTAATAATATGCCTTATTTGAGGTGTTTCTATTATAATGCAGTTTTGAATAAATGATTGCATCGTGATAGTATTGTCATTTACAATGGTCAATGATCATATCAACCATGCACATTTATCTATTGGAAAGTATTGTTTTAAAAAATCTGGTGCAAAATGCAATATATTTTTTTTGAAAGGGTTTGGTGCTTTTTAAAGATAGTTTGTACTATAATCCTTCTTTTTTATTGCAGTTATTAAGAGATCAATGAGGCCGGAGACTGGAATGAAGGTATATCCTCTGTACAGTAAGCTTTTAAATTTATACCAGTAGCTGAATCCCACTCAATTTGAAAATATTTTTTAATGTCATCTCCACGAAGTGCAACATTTTATCACCATGGATTTGAAAAGAATTTTTTTGTTGAAGATTTCATATGCAGATGATTCAAGGCTTGATTTAAATCCTAGAATTCAAGTCAAGCTATTAAGATGATGGAAGATGGGATAATTACCTGTAAATTTACCCACCTTCATCATTCTCTTGCAGAACAGGGTAATAGCAGGTTTTGCAAAATATTTGCCTGGGTGCTTCAAAATGGCTCATGTATTACCCTCTTACCATGTCATACCCATGTCAGATACTTGAATTTAGTTATAAAATACCTGTTCATGCAGTTCATGTCATATCCTTTCCCTGCATCCAACCTGTCTTCAGGCATCATGGATTGGCATGTATTTGTGGGGACAAGGATCATAGCAAATATGTTGTGGCTGGGAACTGCAAAAGCAAGATTTGCAGGATACACCTGTCTTCCCTCTGATTACAGCCTATTGGTAATAATTCCCATACAAGCTGGAGAGTGGCATCGCATCATCTGGAAAGTGGATGATAGGAATATATCTATAGAAGATGTGAAATCCTGGATTCTTCAGCTTATAAAATTCTTTGTTATGCAAATGTAACCTGAGCTTGAGTGAGTCTGCACTAGGCATATAGATATGCAATCCTTTATCAAGAGTTTAAAAAATCTAATACAGAGGAAATCGAATTATCTAATTGTGCACTTTAATTGGACTTGACTTGAATGACTCAGTAGTTGCGTGCTGACCAATCATATCTGCTTCATCGTTACAACCTCAGCCCTCTTATATTTTGGTTATGCTTTGCTGGAGCAAATTCTTACAGAGCAGCAATGCCTTTTTGGCTAGATGGTTATGTCTTGTTATTGAAAGCCATTGACAGTTTTTGTTTCATCTAGTGTCTACCATTCTTTAAATAGGTCTGTCTAGCCAATTTTAAGCAATTTGTGAAGATGAATGGCAAGCAGTCTAACAAGACCTTAGCAAGATGGTTGCTTCTTGTAATTGAAGGCCATTAAACAGTCTTTTTCAGCTCTTCAGTATATAGCCATTTAAAAGGGTGCATTTAGTAATTTATTAAGCAATTTGGAAGATGAATGGGAAGCAGCTTACCCACGTGATCAGTTTCCTTTTCTGATGCACTTTCTATTACTTTTGTTTAATTTCATCCTTGTACACTTGCATGAGATATTGAGGTTAAAGATATGTGGTTCCATTTCATTCACTTACATGTTATTTGTTAAAACAAAATTATCTTTGGGGAAAATTTTTGAACCCAGTTCTGCCTTTTTGATACCGAATAAGGATATTGATTCCTCCTCTGTATTATGTCTATGTACATCTTTTTATACTGTTGATTTAGACCCAGTGGACATATATTTGGTCGATAAAATCAAATCTATCAAATTTATTTCTTGTTTGCACCATGTTCTACCTACATATTTTCATTCCTGTGAATGTCTACAATTCATGAGTGATTTTCACCCTTTTTTTAGGGTACTCTCTCTGGCAGCTTGGCTGTGAGTACAATGCTTTTCTCCCTTCTACAAGTACTATGGCAGGTATGCTATTCTTACATCTGACTAAGCAGCTATTTCTTTTTTGTGTGAATTGCAATATTTATTTATTTATTTAACACCACTGCAATATTCTGGAAAGTTTTAGACAAGGATAGCTGAATGGGCTGAAGTGGGAAATATGTCTTTTTTTTTAACAAGTATTTATTTATAAAAGCCCTCAAACAAAAGGAGATGAGGGATCTCCTTACCAAATGAAAAAAAAAGGAAAACATTTAGCCTATTTTATAATTTATAATAAGTTGATAAGAAAGAACTGAATTGGCAGAGGTCCCATGAAAAATCATTACACTACTGAGAAGTCAATACTTGTATATGATGTTTTCCTTTCTATTCTGTAACAAGTTAATAAAGGCCATTGCTTGGAGCAATGATTAAGTGCTCGATCTTGCAGGATAAAATAACGAGTTAATCCTGAGATTGACTACAAATGGGTTGGTTCAATAAAATGAAAAAGCCTTTTTTTTATTCAGGAGACTTGCTTTTATGCATTTCATCATGTGGATAGGATATTAGGATATAGAATAAACAGGATTGAATAAGACATTAAGACATTATCAGTTGCCCGGTATAAGGTAAGTAGAACAATAGTGCCTGCAGGGGCTGCGGAGAGGTGGTGTTTCTGTTATGTTTATACTAGACATGATTATTATTATTATTATTTTTTGTGAAAATGATTGACATGAATATTGTCTTGATAAATTCGAATGCAAAATATTACTCCTGTTTAGGTATGGTTTAGGATTTAAGTTATACATCACCACTTCCTATCTAGCTCTTGGTCTGCTTTAGGGAGGCAATTCAAATCAATTTTTTTTTCTTTGCTGGGGACAATTCAAATCATTGTTCCTTTGATACTATATTTTCATCTAATTTACTGACATATTGTTGTTGATATACAAATTCAATTTCAATTTCATCATCTTTTATTATATGATGATTTGTGATACACATAATGTGATAATAGAATGGAATTTCATATTTGTTTGGTCGGCAGGGGATGTTTTTGTTATGGCATATTTATTGCATCTGCTTCAACATCAAAACTGATGAATGGGTATGTTTTATAATCTTATTTTTTACTGGATACTTTGGTTGCTGAATGTGCATATAACGTGACATTATGATTCAGATAAACTGGAAGAAGTATCCTGAGTTTCAAATCATCCATGAACCTCAAATAGGTAAATGTATTTGTGTCACTGCTATTCTGAATTATTTATAAATCTATGGCAGAGTATTTAATTCCGTCTGGATACCATATTTCCAGGTGAACATTTTCCCGAGGTGAGATTCTGGAACCCCTATGATAAAGGCATAGTGGGGAACATCAAAGAGTTCCTGAAACCCATATAGAAATCACATCATCATCATTTGAAGGTTGCGAGCTACCAGTCACAAAAGATTATCTTTATGACATCATGCAAGTGCGTTATGCCACACGAGTTGCAAGAGGAAATAAGAAACCAGGTTTGCTGATGAATGGAGGAGAATAAGCCTTTTTTCAGGATTAGTGAAATGCTCATACTGTTATAGTGAGAATGGGGGCTACATTTTGTGGTTCTTCAGCTGAAGCTCAAAAAGAAAAGGGAAAAAAAAGGAAAAAGAGAAATGATTGTTTAGAGGTGTATTGTTAAAAGAGTAGGATTTGGGTAATTGTAATTCTCCTCCTGTATAAATAGACATTTTTGAAAATGTTTCTGTTAAATTTATCAAAAGCTCATGCATGAATATCCATTTGCAAATAGAAACATGGATAGGAATTGGTATAAGCAATTCGTTTTTCAGTTTGGGTTCTAATTTCATTGTGGCTTTAAGCTTTTCCATTGACTAAAGCAGATTTTATATATATTCTATATATTCACATAAAAAGCGTTGCCTTCTCTTTATACTGAGATAACATGGAAAAAAAATCTATTTGGTTTAATTTCCTAGGGCCAGTGAATATAAATTGTACGGATAGGATAATATTACATATAATCTCTCTTTTTCACTCCTCATTCGAGTCTATGCTTGTTTTGAATTATTTAAGCATGTTTTTATAAAATATGAAGCATATATTCAATAAAGATGCATTTATAAAAAATATAAAAAATTTCAATCAAAGTATATATTTCGTTAGGACTCAGGAGTCGGCTCGGGTTTGGCTTAGTTAAAGCTTATTCGAGCACGTTCGATTAGACAAACGAGTTGAACTTGAATATTTTTTAAAGCTCGATTTATAAATTAGCCGAGTCGAGTCCGAGCCTATACGAGCTCGTTACTTAACATAAAAGGAGGGAAACAAAAAACCCGAGCCAAACCCGAGCCCGAGTTTATGTCATTTTCACATATATAAAATGTGATTTGTGAAAGATGATTTCTTAAATGTTAAACAAATTATTTTTTAGCTAAACGAACCAGAGCCGAGCTTTGGTTCGAGTTTCGGCTTGACCCATTTAACAAACGAGCTTCAAACAAGCTTTTTCACCAGCCAAATGAGTCAAGCTTGAACACGAAATTAAATTCGGTCCCGAGTTGAGCCTAATACTAAACTAGCCGAGCCTGAACATGTCAAAGTTTAGCTCAATCGACTTGTTTACCACCCCTATATTTAATTAACGTGAGTGTATGCTCCAGTAATTTTTCATCAATGTATATGAGACTGGAATTAGAGCTGAAAAAAAACATTGTGGATAATAACACTCAAATTGTATTAGTTTGAGGAAATAAAAAAACTATCCATTTTAAACTTTACTCGTATTTATTAGAGGGGATAAATTTAAAATTTAAATGAAACAAAAAAAAAATTCTTTTTCATCTCAATAATTGTCCGCACTTTTAATCTCCAACTTTTTTTGGAGTTAGTTTGTATATATACCCATGTCAAATATTGATTTTGTTAAAATACTTCACTTAAAATGATTTATCCAAAAGTATCATTGAAAAATTCATAAATTCTGCATCCATACCTCTCCAGCTGATAATGTCAACGTCATATACCCAACCTTAGTTAATTGGTTAACCATTGGATGTGTAATTACAAAACTACCCTCTAATCTTTCAAAACCCCACCAAAAAGCCTAACCCATATGAAACCCAACACATTATTTTCTTCTCCATCCCCTCTTCAATTCGTCCGTGAGAGATTCAAATCGGCTATCTTCATCCCTCTTTCTATCTATGAAATCACAAATCCTTAACCATGAGAGATACTTATGGTAGTCAAAATATTATGTTTGTGTCACTTTTCGACGGTCAAATATCGTGTTTTTATTTGTTTTAAGAGTTTAGACACTCAGTTTCAAAATTATCTGCATACCTCTTGTCTTAATATTTACTTTGACATGCCTAAATTTTTTTTGTCATAATCCAGTATCGTTTTAAAAAATGTCATAATTTCAGAGAGTATCTTGATTTATCATTACTAAATTGGCTAAGTGCGTGAGTTGGTTGACTATAGTGCTTTGAGACTTGGTTTGCAAGTTTCTCACCAAGATTCATGTGTGAGTGGGTGAGATTTGCTTAAATTTACCCCCTCCCCACCTCATCCACCAATAAAAACCATTTTTTCTCTCTCATTTTTTTCTTTTGTGGTTCGGCCAACAGAGAAGGAAAAGCAGAGGAAGAGAAAATAGAAAGAGAGAGAGAAGTCAAGAAAGCATGGAAATGAAAGAGAGGAATGAAGGTGTGTCCATGTGTGTATATGTGTATGCTTGTGAGCCCCACCACTTCTTCTTCTCCCCCTCAAGGTTTTCATTCTCTTCTCAAGCTGGTGTACTTGTGTGTTCTACGTGGTCTATTTGAATAGATTTTGATTTTGAAAGAAGACCGGCCACTAGAAGGTAAAATTCAAGCACCCTTGCTATTTTATTTTTCTAGAATTATTCGGATGATTTTTGCTTAGTGATATAAAGGAAGTTGGTTTCTGACATCTAGGAGAAGCTTTATAAAAATTGTGAAAGGCTGATTTGGTGTATTCGGTTTGGAGGTGCCCCTTAACCTTTAACGAGTTTTATGGGGTCTCTTGTGGTAAGACAGATCTCTAACTTATGAAGATCACTGTGGAACTGATATTTAGAGGCATATTCTAAGGATTGGGTCTTTATGTGCCACGATCATGCATGTATTTATATACTATATATAAAATTTGGTGTTTTAGATACTATATATGAAATTTGGTGTTATAATATTATTTGTGTTGTAAGTTAGAATATGATTTATGAGAATTGTCCAGGTTTGCATGGAAAATGATGGTTTTTTTTTAAAAAAAAATTATGGCATGTAGAGGCTAAAACATATTCTAATATGTTCTTGTTTTATGATCCAACATGATAGTGAATGTATATGATTTATTTCAGAATTATTAGATGAGTATTCAGTGTTGTTGAGATCAAATATTATGGCTATTTAATGTAGATGTACCAGTTCTACACGATTTGTCAATGAGTTAATATGTTTGCTGTAGGCAATATCAGGATTTAATGTCTTCATAAAGTAGGCTTGTATGTGTGTCAAAAGACTTTATATTTGATTTGAGCACCATTGGTTGTAGGGTTTAGAAGTCACAACATTTCTCATGTGATTGTGTTGTTGTGGGAGTGTGTCGCACGCTGTGCGCCCCAGCCTGCCCCGCACATTGTCTCATGCTAGGTGTATCAGTGTTTATAAGTTGTCTTTGTCGCATTGCTTACCTATATATTTGTTGTGTCTTGCAGATCTCGTAGACCGGACATGTGATGATTCGAGTACAAGTGAGTGATTAGATCCACCCACAAGGGAGCTCATATTCTAGTTATACGTGTATTGTACTTGTAAAATGTCATAGTTGTATCAAATCATGTTAGAATATCTTAATAAAATGTATTTTCACACAGTGTATGCTATTAATGTATAATTGTATATCTCTATCCTATTAAATACAGATTGTTGCATGTTTAAATATCCTTTAAGCAGTATTATTTCCATGTTCAAGATAATAATTTAGCATTGTTATTCGCTGATTATCCACCTAATAAGGGAATATATATATCTGTGTGCTTGTAATCATTGATAGTTAATGAATTGGTTCCATTATTATTTTGTTCATATAGTGGAATCATATGAATGATTTAGAATACAAAAATACATGGTAAATTCTCGAATGCTATGTTACATGGACATGTGATCCATGTACCTCATTTGTGATCCTCGTGTGATAATTGCGCGTATGTTTAAATTAATCGGGCCTAGCTATAATACGTGTAGGCATGATCCGTTACCAGGATCATACATTATTTTTAGTGCCCAAGAAAAATAGTTAAGTGTCTTGCATCTATTTGATGCACTTGAATGGGAGGAGAATTCATTATTGTGCCAGTGTTCACTAACTGATAATCATGATAATATACTTGTTAGATTATATATGTTGTATTATTGTATTGCATGTGTATTGTTATGTTACACGTGTATTAGGTCTTGTATATAAAAGGCTTTAGTCCCTCTTTAATAATATTAGGTCGGATTATTATTTTTCTTCTTCAAATTTAACATGGTATCAAAGCCACCTCAAAAACCCTAACCCTAAAATTTTCTTCTTTGAGATCTCTTTCTTTTTACTATTATTATTATTATTTTTGGAACTCTTTCTTTCTTTCTTTGAGATTCTATTTTTTGTCTTCCCTATCGTCATTTTTTGAGCGCCGTTGTTTTCATTATCATCTTTGAGCGCCGTTGTTTTCATTGTCTTCATCGCGCTCGTTACGCCAATCTAGCCCATCGCGCTACGAGGATTGTCGCGCTCATTTCTCCGTCGTCATCGTCACAAAGAGAGAGAGAGAGAGAGAGAGAGAGAAAGGAATTGTGTTTGGTGGTGGAGTCTGACGTAAGCCGAAAAAAAAATCACCGGGGGTTGGGCTTGGTGGAGTCTGACGTAAGCAAAAAAAAAAAATCGGCGGTTCGGTTTCGGTATTTATTTATTTTTGATATTTTCTTTGTTCGCGTTCTGGATTCGTTCTGACTCCGAATATAGTAATATTGGTACTCATTTTGCTCCATTTTTTATCCTCTACGCATTTGTGTATTTTTATATTTTCATCTGACATCTTCTGATCATGACGTTGATGAATCTGCCACCTTCGGATCCGGTATATCCGGACTCATCATCGAAGATCACTATTGTTACTTCTCATACTATATATGAGGGTATTCTAGGTGCCGCCCCTTATGTGGATTCCTGTCGTTCGCGATCTATTTACGCCTATTGCAAGAAATCAGGTCACCAGATTGTCGACTGTTTGAAATTTCTTTCGGAAAGGCGTCAGATTTCATGTGGTCATGACCAATATTATTCCACTGCTACTACAACTATCTCCACAAAACCAAGTCGTCCTTCCTCAGATCAATCTGGACTGTTCATTCAACGCATCGATCAACTTCTGCTTCAGCGCCTCGATCGGCTTCCACTTTCACAACCTCCGTCTTATGCCTTTTCTTCCACAATGGGTGCTTCTATCTCTTGGATTTTTTACTCTGGTGCATCTCATCATATGACGCATGATAGTTCTATGCTTATTTCCTACTCCCTTGCCCCTTCCCATTTACCTCCGATTCATACTACTGATGGTTCTTCCTTGATCATCACACAATGTGGTTCTATCACCACCACCTCTGATACCACTGGTCGTCTTTCCCTTCCTTATGTATTGCATGCGCCGGATCTCTGCATGAATCTTATTTCTATTAGCCGTCTCTGTGATTCTGGTCTGACAGTTTCTTTCACTTCCTCTGGTTGTTTTGTGCAGGATCCACGTTCGGGAGAGAGGGTTGGCGTTGGTCATAGGGTTGGTGGCTTATACTTCGTGGAGTATCTGCATCTTCCAGTTCCAGATCCCTTTGTCTTCTGTGGTAGTGTTGCCTCTCATACCGATTTGTGGCATAAAAGGTTAGGTCATGTTTTTGAGTCTCGTCTTAAAAGGCTATTTGACTCTGGTGTTTTAGGTTCTGCTTCTTTTTCTCCTTTATCAATTTGTGAGGGTTGTAAACTAGCCAAATCTGTGGCCCTTCCTTTTACTTCTAGTAATAGTCAGTCCACACGTCCCTTTGAGTTAGTATATTCTAATATTTGGGGTCCTGCTTCTGAGCAATCTATGAGTGGTTTTTTTTATTATATTACCTTCATTGATGATTATTCTCGGTTTACTTGGGTTTATTTGTTACGTAATCGCTCTGAGATTGCTCACATTTATGAAGTCTTTACCATCATGATACACACTCAGTTTCAGGCTCGCATCAAAACCTTTCGGTCCGATTGTGCAAAAGAATATGTTTCTTCTACCATGCGTTCCCTTCTTCAGTCCCATGGTACTCTCTTTCAACAGTCGTGTCCTTATACTCATGAGCAAAATGGTGTTGCTGAACGCAAACACCGTCACATTCTTGAGACGACTTGTGCTCTCTTACTCTCTTCTTCGGTTCCCCAAAAATTTTGGGCTGAGGCAGTTTTTATTTCTGTTCATCTTATTAATATCACTCCATCTACTGTTCTCTCTAGCATGTCTCCTCACGAGCGTCTTTATTCCTCATGTCCTGATTACAGTCGTTTGCGCGTTTTTGGTTGTACATGCTATGTTCTTCTCCCTCCTCATGCTCGCACCAAACTTTCTGCTCGATTAGTTCGATGTGTCTTCTTAGGGATCAGTTTTGAGCATAAGGGTTATCGTTGTTACAATCCCGTGAGTCATCGTTTTTGGATTGCTCGACATGTGTCATTTGTAAATGATGTTCCTTATTTTTCTTCTATATCCACTGAATCCGGTCCTGAGTCTACTTTTGTTCGACCCTCTCCTCTTGTGTCCCTACCTCTGCCTGGGCCACCTTTCGTGTATTTACCCTCTCCTAGTTCTTGCCCTATTGAGTCTTCTCCGATCAAGTGTGATCCTCCGACCTCCACTCCCATTCCTCCTGCAGATACTTCCTCTAGTGGTGATCCACCTTCAGCACCTGATGCCCTTCTTCCGAATGTGGATCCGAGCCGTGTCGCTCGCTATCCTCAGCACGAGCGTCGTCCACCTATCCGCTTCAGTTTTGATGATGGACCCCCTGATCGGTTTGGTTTTGCTTCAGTGAGCTCCTATTCTCCGCAACTTCGGGCTTTTCTTGCAGCTATTCATGCTCATCGGGAACCACAGTCTTACCAAGAGGCAGTTCAGCACCCTGAGTGGCGACAAGCAATGGATGAGGAGTTCCAGGCATTTCAGGAGACCCATACATGGGATGTTGTTCCTCTTCCTGGTGGTGTAGAGCCTATCAGTTGTAAATGGATTTTTAAGGTTAAACATCGACCTGATGGATCCATTGAGCGACACAAGGCTTGTCTCGTTGCACGTGGTTTCACACAGGAGTATGTGATTGATTATGATGAGACCTTTGCCCCTGTTGCTCAGATGACCACTGTTCGTACTCTTCTTGCCGTTGCAGCCACTCGTCATTGGCCTCTATTTCAGATGGATGTGAAGAATGCTTTCCTTAACGGGGGTTTATCGGAAGTTGTTTACATGCAACCACCTCCTGGTCTTTGTATTCCTCCTCAGCATGTTTGTCGTCTTCGATGTGCTATTTATGGTCTTAAACAGGCACCCCGTGCGTGGTTTGAATGTTTTCGTAGTGTTATTGTGGCGGCTGATTTTGTTGAGAGTTCTCAGGATCACTATTTGTTTGTGCGATCGTCCTCAAGGGGCCGGGTGATTCTACTTTTGTATGTGGATGTATGATCATTACGAGTGATGATTCAGCTGGTATTACTCTTGTGAAGCAACATCTCAGTAGTCAGTTTCAGATGAAGGATCTTGGTACTCTTCGCTACTTCCTTGGATTTGAAATTGCTCAGAGTAAGCGGGGGATTCTTCTGTCCCAACAGAAGTATACAGCAGACATTCTTGATCGTGCAGCTATATCCGACACTCGCACAGTTGAGACTCCTCTTGAGCTTCATGTAAAGCTTCGTCCTACTGATGGAGAGCTTCTTCCAAACCCTACACGATATAGACAGATTGTGGGTCAGCTTGTGTATCTTTGCATCACTAGACCTAATATTACTCATGCCGTCAGTATTGTTAGTCAGTTCGTTTCTGCTCCTCGTTCAATTCACTATGGTGCTCTCATGAGGATCCTCAGATATTTACGTGGGACTGTCACTCGATCGCTCTATATGTCATCATCTTCATCTCTTGTTCTTCGGGCTTACACTAATGCTGACTGGGCAGGAGATCCTACTACTCGTTGTTCTACTACAGGCTTCTGCATTTTCCTTGGGGACTCTCTCATTTCATGGCGCAGTAAGAAACAAGATGTAGTTTCTCTTTCCAGCACAGAAGCTGAATATCGAGCGATGGCCACCACGACTAAAGAGATTGTTCATCTTAGACGTCTGCTAGTCAATCTCAGAGTTGATGTTTCTGGTCCTACTTCACTTTATTGCGATAATCAGAGCGCTATTCAGATTGCTAGCAATCCGATTTTCCACGAGAGGATCAAACATATTGAGATTGACTGTCACTTTGTACGTCAGCACTTCCTTGCTCATACACTTACGCTTCCGCATATTTCTTCTGTTGAGCAACTTGCTGATTTATTTACGAAGTCTCATCCCGTACCACGGTTTCAGTCTCTTGTCCGCAAACTCGCATTGTTTGATCCACCTTGAGTTTGAGCCGGGGTGTTAGATTATATATGTCTTGTATTATTGTATTGCACGTGTATTGTTATGTTACACGTGTATTGTTATGTTACACATGTATTAGGTCTTGTATATAAAAGGCTTTAGTCCCTCTCTAATAATATTAGGTCTGGTTATTATGTTTTCTTCTTCAAATTAACAATACTAAACCTACCTGTGTTAGGTATGTGTATGACCCGCCTATAGGGTCATACCTTGACATTATTATTTACGAGAACTTAATTAACTTTTCTTGCGTCCAAGTGATGCATCTGCGTGAGTATTCAAGAGAATTCAAATAACATTGGTATTTGCTAGCTGATAGTAGTTGATCTGTAAGGATCGTAATGCGAGTATGAAATTAATGTTTCTTCCCTACTTCATTGTACATCGTAGCTACCAGTTTCGAAGCTATCCTGCACAATCTTTGTCACACTCGCCCACTAATAGGATTGCTGATTCCATCGCACTCGCCCACCAGTACCACTGTGCTGTCAGAAGGCTGATAGGGAGAGGGCTACCACATAAAATGAGGCATCGTGACGAAATTATTTCTCGATGTGGATAATTTTTATAGCACTGCGTTAGTCAGTAATGCTGCACATTGCTGTTAATAGATTAATAGATTTTTTTCAAGAGTCCCAAAAGTCCTCCTTCAGAGTGAGGATAGGGTGAGGTCACGTATCCACGTGATATTTATATTTATTGAGTTTCTCCCATATCTTTCCTTGAAAGGAAAAATGCATTAATGCTATATTATTATTGTGAAAGTTGGATTCTTGTCACTCAATGAGCTTATATCTCATCTCTCGGGTATTGTTTTTTCTCTACCAAGAACACAATTGGACGTGAAGCTGGAGTATCCCTAAGGCATGATCCTGAGTGCGTGGAGCGTCCCATCTATTGGTGGGCGAGTGCGATGGAATCAGCAATCCTATTATTGTGTATGTATTGATACACATGCTTATCGCACACGTTGTTTTATTTGGATAAGACTAGGGCTACAAAACAATGATTGTGTATTCAGGTATGTAATAACGTTTTGGTTATAGACTAATTTGTATCTTGTGCTTTCGTATTTCTAGTAGCTATCGTTTCACTTTTGCATTGCTGCCTTATATATTATGGTTCTATCCATTAGTATCTTCATTGGTCTTTTGTATTTGATTTCTGATATTGATGATTATTGATACAATGATACGGATAGGGACGGCCACTTCGGAGCGTGACAAAGAGCATTGATAAGATCTATTGATTACGCTAAGAAAACAAGATCTGTCGATGGTGCACTTGTCACTCGGGCTCAAGCAAATCCATTGTTGAAGAGTAATCAGAGCACGCAAAGTTCTTCTGCTTCACCGGTATGTATTGGAAAGTTTGTTTGAATAAAATAAACGATTTCTTGTGGTGGAAACCTTTGTTTTCATAAGCTTGTTATCATGAATGTGAGAATTTTAGGTGGGAGATTGAAGAAAGAGATGAGACCATGGTTAGTATGGACTCACTATAGTTAAAAATCATGCTATCAGTCTTTTAACAGAGAAAATTAACCCGAGCTCACATCTGTTGACCAAGGGACTATAGTTGCATAACTAATGAAATTTTCAGGGATATTTTTGGACGGACTATTTAAAGCGGAATATTTTGACAAAATTGAGATTTAATATGGGTATATCTGCAAAAAATATTACTTTTTTCATCTAGTTTGGTTCATGGATAGCTCTTCTAAACATAAAATAGTTATATAATAATTGAAAATAATTAATTTTTTTTTCTTTTTGAGTAAAATTTTATCTTCACGCTATTCTTATTTTACTATAATTATAATTTTATATGAATAAGAAGAAATGAATTATACATGTCCATACGTAGGGATGGTAAATGAACCAAGCCGCTCAGACTCGGCTCAGGCTCGCCTCGATTTGAGCTCGTTCAGATTCGTTCAATTAAACAAATGAGCGAGCTTGAACAATTTTTAAAGCTCGGTTAGGCTCGGGACCTAGATCGAACTTCATTTTGTGTTCAAACTCGGCTCATTGTGTTACAAAAAACTTAGTTGAAGGTTGACTCAATTCCTTTATAAAATTAGAGCATTAAATCAATACAAAGTTATGTTCGTTTAAACTCATGAATTTGACTAATTTAAATTAAAATTTTGTTTTCAACTCCTAAAAATCCTAAAATGAAAAAGAATGCTAGGCTCGTTGAGGCTTGTGAACTCGACTCGTTTATAAATGAGCCGATCTTGAACATGTCAAAGTTCGGCTCATTTGGCTCATTTACCATCCTTATCGTTTTTTGTGTATTTTTTTTTCCGCTTGGATAAACTGGACGAATCTAATGAATCCAGGACCGTCTATTTAACCAAATAAAAGCGAACACATTGATTATCTAAACCTTCATCTATACTGAAAGCAAACATATTTTCCAGGATTAATTATTCTTCTCCCCTAGTTTATTTTTTAAATCAAATAGCCAATGTTTATTTTACACCCAAAAAAATAGCTAATGTTTATTGGTTTCCAGGATTGTTTTCTATTGGATTGTTTTCGAGGATTAATCCACAATTTATTTATCTAAATGTTGAATTGGTAATGTTTATTGGTTCGATCAGGCCGCTGGGACTCAGTTCCAATGCTACCCAATCGGCTTGAAATTAAATTGCAAAAACCACCTTAAATCCTTTTCAAATCACTCCCCCACCCCCTCAAAATAAAATAAAAAACCAGAACAAATGCCCAAATCCATCAAGGCGAAAATAAAACCCTAACCCTAACACAAACTCTCCTCCTCCGATTCGATCCTCCCCCGTCCCTCCGCAATGGGCGGCAAGAACGACTTCCTAACTCCAAAGGCGATCGCGAACCGGATCAAAGCGAAAGGTCTCCAGAAGCTCCGGTGGTACTGCCAGATGTGCCAGAAGCAATGCCGGGACGAGAACGGCTTCAAGTGCCACTGCCTCAGCGAGTCCCACCAGCGCCAGATGCAGGTCTTCGGCCAGAACCCGACCCGCATCGTCGACGGCTACACCGAGGAGTTCGAGCGGACCTTCCTCGAGCACATGCGCCGCTCCCACCGATCCAGTCGCGTCGCCGCCACCGTCGTCTACAACGAGTACATCGCCGACCGCCACCACGTCCACATGAACTCCACCGAGTGGGCCACCCTCACCGAGTTCGTCAAGTACCTCGGCCGAACCGGCAAGTGCAAGGTCGACGAGACCCCGAAGGGGTGGTTCATGACCTACATCGACCGCGACTCCGAGACCCTCTTCAAGGAGCGGCTCAAGAACAAGAGGGTCCGGTCCGATCTCGCCGAGGAGGAGCGGCAGGAGCTCGCTATCAAACGCCAGATCGAACGGGCCGTGGAAGAGACGGGGTCTGGTTCGGGTTCGACATCTGTGGTGCCTGATTTGCCGCCTCCGTCGGAAAAGTTGGATGCTTCGGGGGGAAAGATCGCATTTGCATTAGCGACTTCGTCGAAAGCTTTGAATTCAAACGGTTCTGCCCCTTCAAGTTCCGCTTTTGAGACGGTTGAGAATGAGAAGGAGACAAGGAGTGGTGGTGGGAAGAAGAGTAGAAGTGATGGGTTGAATGCGTTGGAGGAGTTGATGAAGGAGGAGGAGAAGGCGAAGGAGCGGAGCAACCGGAAGGATTATTGGATTTGTGAGGGGATTGTGGTGAAGGTGATGAGCAAGGCTTTGGCTGACAAGGGGTACTACAAGCAGAAGGGAGTGGTGATGAAGGTGATTGATAAGTACGTCGGGGAGGTGCAGATGATAGAGAGCAAGCATGTGCTTCGGATTGACCAGGAGGAGCTTGAGACCGTGATACCGCAGATTGGTGGGTTGGTTAGGATTGTTAATGGTGCATATAGGGGTTCTTATGCGCGTCTTTTGTCGGTTGATACCGGGAGGTTCTGTGCTAAGGTTCAGATTGAGAAGGGTATATATGATGGGAGGGTTCTTCCGGCGGTTGATTACGAGGATATCAGCAAGGTGATGCAGTAGGCATGAGGAGATTAGATATGAGATTTTATGCTTGGGGTTGTTCTTATGTGTTCAATTGTTGAATATTTGAGCTCCTCTGTCCAAAAATTTAGCTGTTTTTAATGCTTGTGAATGTCTCAGATTAGTGCATATAATGATTTTTCCTTTCTAATGTACCAAATGTTGTTGTTTTTCATTTCCTTTTGGAACATTGGTTCGTTGAATCATAATTTATGTCTTGAGTTCTGTGTGTCAAATAATGCATGTGCATATAAAAGCATGCATGGCTGGAAAATAAATCCAATTGTGTTATGTTATTATGATTATTAAGCCTTCTTATGGGTAATTGTGCTAGGACGTTCTGCTTGGTGCTTATTTGAGAGCGTTTGCTGATTTTCTTTCTTGTTGTTGGACAATATATTTGTTGATCACAAAGGAAACATATTTATACATGCTGATACCTCTTACTACAAGAAAAATATATTTATGTCAACCCAGGGTCAAATCCTCTTCTTATCCAATTTAAAGCATATGGAATTGGTTCCTCTTAATTGAACATTTTCCATTCCACATATGAATTGATTAAGTATAACTTGAGCCATTTAAACCTTAGAGACTCTCTTATCAAAACCAAACTGTTGTCTAGGGATTTTTATTCTTTCCTTTGTTTTAGGCTTTTAGCCATCTTGCTGCTAGGTGTTACCATGGGGTTGAAAGGTTGCATAGTACTTCAACAATAACCAAAAAGAGAGAAAAAAAAACACTTATGTCTCCAGTGATGAGGCAACTGGATGGCTTGACTGAATGCATTTGAGTCAATTGCATGTTGAGTTTTAACTTGCTTGTGCATCTCAGTAAGTTCTAGTATTCATTTGAGCTAAAAATAGCGTAGGCAGGATGGCCAGAAGGCCCAATTTTAAAATTTGATGGACATAGGTTTTTGTTTACTGTAGTTATGAAAAATAAGCAATGGACTGAAGCCATGAAGCCTGGACACTTCAATGGACTGGCTGTGTCCAAACTATGTATTAGACACCGGACACACCCAACATGAGACATGTCCCATATGTGTCCAAAATGTGAGATTTTTTCTGAATTCTAGTCATGCGTTGGACTTAGGATGGATACGGCATGAACACAACTGCACTTATGTTGCACAGTATTGTAGTTTTTCCTTAGGAATTATGATAAGATTTATGCTCAGGCTAACATCAATAGTCCTAGGTTGCAACATAAGTGCACCCTGCTATATGTTGTTAGGACTGTATTTAAGCATCTCCCCTCCCAGCACCCTGCTATATATAGGATTGCTTTGGGTCTTGGCTTATTTTATGTTCATTTGAAGTTAGGAGACTCCAAATTCCAAATTTTAATCTAGTTGATTGTTGACACAGTATTGGAGTTAATGAGTTGTATCAACTTTTTGTAATATATGGATGCGCTATTCTCAAAAAACAAATTATGGATGCACACTTGTTTTTTTATATAATTATAAAAGAATATATATGCCATGTCTGTGTCTTATTTTTCTAGATTTGCTGTGTCACCATGTTCATATCTTGTCATGTCCATGTCCATGCTCCATGGCACTGAATTAATGACCTTCGAGAAAGAAATAGGTACTTTTATTTTGGTAAGTAGAAAATGACTACTTGTCTATAAAAGCCCAATGAACTCCAACATAACCTGTAATGAATTGCTTACAGTTAAACACATGTAATCTTTTACTTAATTGAAATTCTGGGACAGGATTTTATAGAAATATGAACTTGAAACAAACCATTCTTGTCTTCTTGATTGAATAAATCAGTTTAGTCCTGACAGACGTGAAGTACTAAGTTTTGTCCAGAAATCTAATTGAATTAGCCCAGATTTGAAGCCACAGCTCTGTGAGACTTTACTGTTTCTCTTAAAGCCATAGAAAGAGCTTGTGTCTGAGACTTGTGAGGTATGCTCCTCTATTTATGTTATTGATTTAGGGAGTTATGTGCTTTTCATTTGGCGACTTTGCTTTTATTTTCTTCTTGAAATTGGATTGAAGATGCATCCAGTGTTTCATATGCCTCACCTCTTTAATGTAGATTACTTGGTTGGATTGATAGAAGTATAGAACGTTTGAATGTTGACCCAGTATAGAATGGAATATATGATACAAAGATATGTCCCCGTTTATTTTATGGTTTCATGCTCTGTGGGTTGGCTAATATTCATGTATGTCTTCTGCAGTATGTACATCTCCAGAGGTCCAGTTTTAATTTCTGTCATCTGCTTCCTGAGGTTATCTGTTATCTACTTTTGATTGGTTGTAGTTGGTCATGATGCCGATTTACATTTTTTTCTTATAAATATAGGGCCTGGGTTCTTAAAACTTTAGGAATCTTCTGAGTTCAATGTAAGGATTGTCTTTTCCTCTAAAATGGAAGATTGACTCGTTTTCAGAAAGTTATTTGGTGTGTGATCCAACATGTTATCGAAGGGTTCCAAGTCCTGCAGCCATTGGTACCCCAGATGGTTGTATTGATCATGTGGTGAGAATATATTCATTACTGCAGAGGTTGTCAAGTCTTAGTTCTAGGTCTTCCTGCTGATAGCCATGATCCTTGAAAAGAACACGTTATGAATCGAATGTGTGTGAGTGATGTGCTGCCTTGGAAGGCTTTGGTAAATTTCTACAGTTCCTTTTGAATTTAGAGCCTAGATCTACCAAGAAAAAAAGGTCCCTTGAGATGTTGCTTTTGAGAAGGGTATGCTTGAGTAGGCATCCTCGTGTTTATTCTTCTGTCTTTTTGGGAAAGAATTAGTTCTTCCATATTGCTTTTGAGAGTAATTAAAACATTTGGGCAAATCCAAGTGAATTTGGATTCTCTGAAATGGACAATGCATGTTGATTTTGTTACTTCACCTTGACTTTTGAATTTGATTGTCTGATGTTCATATTCCTTGGAAAACCAAGATCAGGAAGTCACATTATTGTGAAGTGATTTGAGTTTTTTTCATACAGGACAAGTGATTTTCATTGTTTTTTCATGTTATTTTTCTCAACCTCTGTTCAGAGTAAGCTGAAACTGAACATACTTATAACCTCTGTCCTCTCAAATACATCAGTAAATATAGTGTTGTATCCATTTTGCAGAACTGTACACACCATACCAATTCTGTGTTCTTTCCATTTGTGTGCTATATTAGATCATTCTATTTTTTTTTCCTTTTTTATGTGGTCATTGCCATGAATTCTAATATGTCTTTCTTGATCACTCAAATTAATGTTTGTATTTAAACATGTTAAATATCTGAAAAATATTTGTATCTGCTCCAATTCAAAAAAGATCCGAACACATGCATTAATCTCGTATATGAATGAATTACAATGGGGTAAAAATTTAAAATGCTTCATCTTTTGTGCAAGGTTTGTCAAAACCAAAGCAAATTGATATTGGTTCATGCACACAGATTTTACACACCAAGATTTAATATTTATATTGGCCTTTTTCCCCCCCTCCCTTGAGCAGGTTATTGCGATGGGTTAAATAGCGTGGTTAATGGATCTGGTTTGGCTAGTTCTGATGCTGGTCAAATTTCATACTTCTCAGTGTACTTGGAAGATATGTACCATAATCCTTCTCCAGTTGAACCAGACAGGCTACATGTAAAAATAATGAGGAGAGATGGTGCATTTAGCATACGAGCAGATGTAACTCCTGTGGGGATGTCCTATGGTATTACTGCTTTAGACATTTTATATTGCTAAATGAATGTTTTTGTTATGTTATTATGACAAAAGGCATCATCTTTCGCACAGGTCGTAGACCTGTACCACGACACGTTGATGTTGCCAGAAGTCCCGGTGGAATTGTTCCTGCTATATTGGTCAAACCGAAGGATGATGTGAGAAAATAATAATTATATATATAATCATTGATATAACAATGTTAATAGATTATTATTGTTTCTTGTTGTCCATTGTAAGGATCGTATTTGATGCCCTTGTGAAACAATAACAACAACTACAACAACAATAAAAAGTTAAAAACAACCACCATAAATCGTTTATCCCAAAAACATGGTTCTACATCAATGAAAATCAGATGGATATCTCCCTTTTTTTGTCCCTGAAATGTAACGCCTTGGTGATGCAGTATTATTTTGAGTAAAACTAAAATTGAAACACACATCAGTGCTATGCTAGGCACTTTGGTAATAGGAGCATCTTGGTCTTTTCAAGGACTAGTTTTCAATAGATTCTGTTTTGCATGTTCATGTATTCCATTGTTAGAACCTTGATTAGCATACATCTCTCTTCCTGGGTTCCATTGATTAGTTATTGGAATTCCTTAACATAGCATTCTCCAGAGATAATTTCCACAAACTTCTGGGACCTGGAGAACTCCTTACAGTTTTTTTCATAAGAATTCTGAAACGACTTCAGCTTCACATTGATACGGTTTATGCCATTCGTGACATCTGGGATGTTTCTGTACATCATGTCCATCAACTTAGTTATTGGCCTCACAGATAATGAAAACATTCCCCTCTTTTTACCAATTACTCACATACTAAGTACTGTTGACTTTTTATCATAGATGCAGTTACTGTTAACTTCTGCTCAAGTTCAATTCATTTATGTTTATCTTATATAGTCATTTTTGGATTTGTGATACATCTATTTTAGCATCCTCATTTTCCTCATAACCCAGTTAATGTTGGGTTTCATTTTCCTCAGTGGCCTTACAGACAAGGAAAACATCCCCCTCTTTTTACCAATTACTCACATACTAAGTACTGTTGACTTTTTTTTATCATAGATGCAGTTACGTTAAGTTCTGCTCCAGTTCAATTCATTTATGATTATCTTATATAGTCATTTTGGATTAATCATACATCTATTTTAGCATCCTCATTTTCCTCATAACCCAGTTAATGTTGGGTTTTAATTATGTTGTATTTCCTTGTTATTAATTACTTTCCTTTTAATTTCACCAGAACTTTGCAATAACACAAAATGGCAGAACACCACCTCCATATGATCCAACCAACTTTTGCCTTGTTAGAGACATTTTTTTAATCTTCTCATATCTCAATATTACAAATCCAGGGTGCTTGTCTGTTATTACCAACTAATGCCCCTTTTCCACCATTACTTTATAACGGGCATGGAGTTCGTTATATCCTGTGTAAGTTCTTTTACATCAGGCCGCATACTTTTTTACATCCAATGCACTTAACAAGAGTTTCTTTGGGTTCAGCCCAGCCAAAGAATGCGAGGTCAGAGTAGTGCTTTCAATATCTTTTATACACCTGTGAAGTCTGGATGTTATGAGCTTTGGGTATTCTGTGGAAACATTGCATTGAATAATGGCCAGCCCTTTCCATTAGAAGTGTCACCAGGTATGCCCTCAATTGTTCAGTTACTTATCCTATTTATGCATATCCTTTTTCTATTTTGCTGTTTATCATGCTGTCTACAACTGATCATATATTATATTGATTTTTTTCCCATGTGTTGTTAATTGGATTTTCGTCTTTTTTATTTATTTTGAAGGCCTTAAAAATAAAAATTTAAAGAATTTCTATTACCACTGATTTTGGTGACTAAATCCCCAAGGACTTTACTAGATAAGTACTTGCTTTATTCAAGCCCTCTTTGCTAATATTACCTTGTCATAGATCTAAATGAACCATCATAAAAATTATGGTTTTAGCTTCTTACCAAAAAATAAAAGGTTTCAGCTGCCACTTTTATGATTTCTTTATGTATTATCTAATTTTAATTGTTCTCGTTGCTTTTAGCTCCAAGTGTTCTATTCGTTGATTGCAGGTGGTGTTGATATGTCATCGTCAGCTGTTGTCAAATATGCTGCTCAAGTTCAAAGAAACTTCAAAAATGAAATAGTGGTTCAACTTAAGGATTCTTTTTTTAACCCTATCTCATTGCAGCAAGCAAGCTTAAGTCTTGATATCATGCCTGCCAATACCTCTGGTTTCTTGAAATCAAAGTTCATGGAATGAGGATGGATTATATATTGTTTACTACCTTTTAAAGGATGCTGGTGCTCTTACAATATACTTATTTATCTTGATGACTGGCATCTATCTCCTTGTCCCCTTGAAATCAATGTATATGAAAGTACATAAACATTGAGCAGTGATGCTTCGTAGAATCATATATAAGAACACTGATAGCTTATAGCTTCTTTTGTTATTGATCATTATATACTATTATTATCATTTAGTTATATGCCATTTATCTTCAAATAATAGCGCGACCCATTTTTTCTCAAGATTTAATGTGCACAGTATCATTCATGATATTATTTTGTTGAAAATGACATTTTGCAAAAGGCATCTAATAAACTGATGCTCACTGTCATTCCGTATGGAAGAATGTGTTCTACTCACTTTAACTCATATTTTACATTGGTATTTATTGTGTATTTTCTTTCACATTGACTGTTTATTGTTACATAAGCAACAACTTGCCATCAATATTTACCTTTGGATGAATTACACAAGGTGACATTAGCGTCCTTTAAAAATTGCATTAAGTGCTTGCTGCTCTTTGATAGTAACTGCATGAATAGGTGTTTGCCTTTAACAAAGTAAGTACATGAATGCCAATCTTTCTTTCAGGAGGCCAGATACACTTATTGTACATGTTGGAGTTATTGTAACGTCCCGCATTTACCTAACCGCTTATCGGACAGTAAACGGGTCGTTACTAAACTTAATCCAATTACAAGACCAAAATTTGCAACTCTTTTTTTTTTTTTTAAATGAATGATACCAATATAATATAAATATAATTAAAAAAAACGATGGCAATAAAGTAAATAATATCAAAGGGTTTTAAATCACCAATTGTCTTACAAAATATCAGAGTTTAACAGAAATAAAATATTCGAATGGAAAGACATACTAAACCACCCCTGTGGGAGCCATCTAAACTAAAGTAAATCCAAATAATTGACCGTGACTATTATTTATTCTCCAGTACTGCTACCTCGACGAGATCCCTGAAGCACATGAAAAGTTCAAGCTTTGTCTTGGTCCTCAGAAGATGAGCTACCTGGTTATGAAACAACCAGCCCATATCGAAAAGGGTGAGTGATTAACTCAGTGAATAAGCCCACTGACAAATTACCTCAGGTGACAGTATATATAAAAATAAAGTTTTATGAAAATCAGAATTTCATTTAATAAATCTTTTATTTTAAATCAATTTAAAATCATGAACTTTAAAAAAATATTTTAATGCGCACGTGGCCCAATCCTTGGCCCACATTAGAGAAATCATGAGAGTTAAATGATACCAACATATATATATATATATAAAGTTATATATAAAAACAAAACAAGAATTTTCTTTACTAAATCAATTTAAATGCATGAGCTTAATAAAATATAATTTTAATGCATCACGTGGCCCAATCCTTTGTCCACGTCATAGAAATCATGCAGCTTAAATGATATGACCGGGTAGGGTTCTCAATCGGAAGAACCGTTTCCCAAAACAGGTGTGCCAAGCCCCAAGCGACTAAATCGCTCAAAAAGCTCCCTCGAGGAGACGTCGGATCTAGAAGACGCTGATGGGTCGCCGCTGCCATCACTACGAGAACACCAGCACAGGATGCCCCGGTTGCTGCAGACTCCAAACAAAGGAATCCGCCGCTGCAAGGAATGCTTTACCACACCCCTCACCGATCTTGGGACTCTTCGAGTCCTAGACCTTCCTCCCCAAAGGCGAAATACTACGGGGGGATTTATTCCAGAAAATATGTCATGATATGCATCTTGATAAAATCTCCTAGGACTAGGTTGTCTCCACTAGTCCTAAATTTTTCCAAAACTCTCGAAATGAAAATCTTTAATCCAAATATTATTTCGAAAGCATAAGCATCAGAATAATATTATGTTAATTCTTGAAACATGAATAGCATAATTCATGCTATTTTAATGACATGATGAATGAATTAAATCATGCAACTTCATTCAACGAAAATGCAATTTGATCAATATGAAGAAAATATCCAAATCATGCAAATTTATCAAAATATAAATGCATGGATGACACATAATATCACACAAATATGATTGGCATATGAAATTCAATGTTATAGAGCAAAAGCTCACACGAAATAAATCGATAGGCCTACTCACCTTCGGTCCACGCAAGCATCAACGATACACACTCGCACGTTGATAACCTAGCATAACAATTATACAATAATAGATCAGAAACAATCAATCACGACCCAAACAACTGACAACCAACTTATAACAGCACTATGTCCAATAATCCCAAAAGCCGATATCTTATAGACCTACAATCAACAACTCACTTCAAAGTCCTAATGAAAATCCCAACTTCGAATAAATATTAGAATACTCATATACTCACAATGATCCGATCCGATAATCAATATCCATTTATTCCATAAGACCCATATGATCGATCAATCCTCGAATAAAATATTTGAACAAATCCAATAAGGCTCAACTATAATTCCATGATCGAGTAACTCAAATCCAATCAATTTACATCCAAATAACAACAATATCCAATCAATATTCATTGATCCCACTAAACCAAATTATCGATTTAAGATTCTATTTAAGTTCTCAAGATCAATAAAATCATCAAAACCCGCAAAACAAACTATACTTCATTAAACATCAAATTTGGGATCATCTAAATCTCTAACATTCATCAAACTTGGTCATCAAGCTAAATATTTGAATTTCAATAAACTGCACAGAAATCTTTCAAAAACCATAACTTTCTATCCGTAACTCCGAATTGGACGATTAATGATTCGTTGGAAAGCTCTTTTCAAAACCTATTTCTGTTTGTCAAATACATTTTTTCCAGAAACGACTCTATCATAGTCAAAAACACGATTTACGTCCAAGCATAAAATCAACCCGAAAATTGCCATTAAATCCCCAAAACTAATAAATCTAATTTGATCTTAAGAATTCCTTTGAGATCCATAAAAATCAAATCAAATAATCATTAAATTAAATCAATCAAACCCTAACCCTAATCCATCAAACTTCTTCCCCAAACAATTACTTGACGTAATCATATCCTAACAAAAATAAATTAAAACTAACAAAATCAATAGGGAATGATATCTCACCTTAGATCCGATTACACCACCCACCATCTCCATCTAGGGTTAGATCATCACAACCCTTCATAACTTCTGAGATTTGGATGAAAAACCCTAACCCAAACATGTTATTTAAAGGGGTTTACCGAAATTACAAAACGACCCCTGAAGTGTTTCTAGTTTACAATGACATCCCTACCCGATTTACAAACAGATCCCTATCCGATTTACAGAAATATCCCAGAAGGCTATAAAAATGTATTCTGGATTCGCAACTAGATCCTAAGCCCAATAACTTGACACTAAGCCTAAAAATCAAATTTTCCGAACTCTGAATCTCACCAAATTTCAACCAAAGTATCTTAACACTATAAAAATCTACAGAAAAATATAAAATAATTATTTCAACATCAATTTATAATTATCATAATTATAAATCAAATTGGACCCATTTGGGCCCACCGCCAAATCTGAAAAAATGAAATATAAAAAATCAAATTTTAAAATTTCCATTATATATTTAAAATAAATATATAAGGCCGAAAAATACCGAAACGTTACAGTTATGTTTGCTGATCTTGCGATTTTTTGCTTGAACACCCAAACTGGGAGACACCAGATATTGAGCCTCACAAGGAAGCCTTTTGATCAGTCATATAATTTTTTTTTGGTTGATTTCTAATCCTCTGGTGCTCACATTTTCTTTTAATGCATTTTCTGAAGAAAAATTATATTAGCACACATTTTTTTTTTGCATGCTTTAAGCTTTGTATGGAACACATGGAAGTATATATTTAAGTAAGAAGATGTGGAAAAACATAAACTTGTTGGTAGCATTCAGGTAATGTGTATGCTATGGTTGTTAAATGTTGTATAGGTTTTCTGCAGGAGAGTACTTTCCTGAAGCCCACAGTGATACTGTTTCCGTTTGGGAGGATGAGTCGGTTTCTTTTGATGTCTTAGGAAATGATTACTTCAAAGGGGATCTTTCAAGTTTTATAGCATCATCAAAGGTAACATTTGATTTTTAATGAACTTGGGGAAATTTAGTGATTCAATACTCTTCTTTTGCATTTATCGAACTGCTTTAGTTAGAAGTCTTTCATTGTCTGTTATGTCATTGCTATGGGAGCTTGCACTATTGGACAAAAAGAAACGAAGTGACTTCGACAAACCTTTTCTTTTGATGATTTATTTTGTGTCAAATGTACTTGTCTCTTTAAAAATTAGATTTTCCATGCTATGCTTCCCTGTAGAATAGAGTTGTTGGGGTGAGTCAGGTGGAATAGAATTTTCTATGAAATTAAGATGAGGTATGATTTGACTCTGTATCTAATAACCAAAATGATAAACAATAAATCTTGTGGACTGTTTTCTGGCATAGGTGTTGACGTGAAATCACATCTGCCACTTGAATGCTCTTTTCTCCAAGTGAATCTGACCACTATCATGTGGTGGAGACAAATCAAAACTATGTTGCAAAACAGTCTTAAGTCTACATGATTGTTCATTTAGCATTTTAGCATTACTCGTTGAGTATACTACAGAAAAACTTTTTAAGGATGAGAAATGACATCTTGAAGTAGAGAGCAGCCACATGCCCTACTTGATTTATATGCAGAATCTGTTCAATTCAATCAGTAGAGGAACCCAACCCATCAAGATTACAAATTTGTCTGTTTGTGTACTGGATCTATCCAAGTAGATGAATCAGTTTAAAAATGTTAAAATTGTTTTGAATAAGGCTTTTGTGATGTCTTTTCATGTTAAAATTTCATTATTGAGGGCCAGAAAGCAAGTCTAAACCTGATGGTATTTCACAGGGTAGGAGTGTGGGTGTCAGGGAAGAACCTAAAGCATTCAGTGCCAGGATGCCAAATTTGTTAATGCTGAGTTATTTAGCATCTCTTTCAAACGGAAAGTAATGGTGTCTTGCATTAATAAGTCGAATGAGATAGGCATTATCTTATGGGTTGTTGGAAATTTGGTGGAACTGGAGGCATTATGTGCTTTCCTGACCTTTATTTTTCCTTTAGTTTGACCTTGGTCAGGCCTTAGTGATCAGGGAGATTCAACTTTATCATAAAAAATATTCCCTCTCTCCGGGAAAAGGGAGATTCATTTGATGCTAAAATACGATCTACATCATCCCACTAATATTGAATAGAGAAAAATCTTCCCACTAAAGGGGTCAGCTCTAATATTGAGGAGTCTGTCCACCCTTATTTGCTCAGTTTATCAGAGTTGTTCTATTTCTTCTTATAAAAATGGTTTTGATTTTACCATCTTGTATGCATCACATTTTTTTGCTATATATTATATGCATCACACAGCTACCATGTATTACTGGAAAGCATATTTCTAAGGAGTCATTGAGTTTGGTTATTTTGAATTTAATATTCATTATCCTTGTATGATGACAGCCACAATTTGGGTCACTCCTGCAGTATGGAAAGCTCTTTAGATATACACCGTACAAAGGTTTTTTTGGAAATGATTCTTTCTCCTACACAATTTCTGACATCAATAACAACACTGCTACGAGCACTAATATTGTCTCTGTTCTGAGCATGCCACCTCAGTTTGTATCTTTACCTGGCTTACTGCAAGTGACCGAAGATGTGCTGAAACCCAGATCTTATAACACGTGAAGAATTGGTATTTATTAAGAAAAAACTTGGATACATAAATAAAATAATTGTGATTATTATATGTTTATTTTGGATTGCTACTCACTATTAATGATCTTTTCATGTCTGCCAGTGGTTTTCCTGGTTTTGAAATTAAGTACTCAGATAATTTCGAGAACATCTCTGTTACGCTTGCTGCTCAATCTGGCTCTATATTGCTCGCTCCAATGCCGTTGCAATTTTCCCTACTGTGAAGTACTATATTTTCTGTGAGCAACGGAGGAGGGAAGGATTTGATGTTGAGGGGCAATTTTGAAGTAATTAATTCAGATCTTCAGTACATGCAATATCTGGGGTAGTACACAAACATCATTATCTTTTCTTCAAGAAATCTTATAGTGGTGGACCACATGGCTGCTTGAGTTATTTGAATTGCTTTTTTTTCAAATTCCCGCTGAGCTAGATCCTTTGGCATATTGCATGGAATTTGCAAGCAAATTTAGATATTTTAATAACATCTTTTATGAAGACCATAACAATCAATGTGAAGAAAGTAATATGAATATGTAATGTTTCTAGTGATTGAAAAATAACTAAACGAATGCGATGATCAATCTTGCCCTGATGGTTATATGGTTTCTTTATGTCACCCTGACACATTATTTTGATATTCTTAATTGGCCTCAGGATGCTGAAAACATCAATGAAATCTATTATAATTCATAGCTAGCATGCCGGCCAACTTGCAATTCCAGAATTTACTTGTTGCAACTTGATCATGTGTTCAAAGGGTCTCATCACATGATTCAACACATTTTGCATTTATTTGTGGAGGTGGTGCAATGGTCTAGGATTTAAATGAAAAGAGGACCTTGCATATTTCCCTTTCATTTATGCTATATTATTTGTTATTTAATCTTTCTTAAACTTGAGCAGAATATGTAGTTGTTCCTTTTCTTAATCTCACATTGATATTTGTTGTTTTCTTTTTCCTCAGAAGTGAAAACTTTTATGGAAATGACGTTGTCACAATATCTGGCACAAATAAAAATGGTGTTCGTGAAACGTATGTGCCAATTTTTGTGGAACCTGTCAATGATCCTCCTTTCTCAATGTCCCTGATATATAATATTGGAGAAGAAGATCAGCAAAAATGGTCTATGGATTATGTTTTAGAATGTGGAGTTTTCAATTGGCGATCCAGATCTTCTTCACTTTCCAGGTATGTGACTATGTTTTAGAATTAAATAGTATTTTAGAGAAGCAATGTGATAGTTCATCAATGATAACTGCAATAATGATTTTAATTAAATGGATATAGCTTGCAATTGGGAGGGGTTACAATAGAAGTTGGAATTGACATAAATTTTACTCATACGAATGAGAACTAGTGTTGGCTATTTGAAATGGTTTATTGGATGTGCTGGAATTGCCAATTGTATCGAGGATCAGGTTTAACATCTTGATATGGTATGTTCAATTGATGCACATCTTTGATATAAATGTTTGTTTTCTTAATATGTGTACCCATATGGTACAATGGAAGCTGAATGTGAAGCCAATCAAATAAAGAGTATGCTAGATGATATTATTAGATTGATGATACACTTAATTGTTTCCAGTTGAAGAGAGCAAATCTATGCCTGACGCACATCTTCATGCATTTTGTTTCTTAATCAAGTTTGAAAGAATTAGGTTGGTTGGCTAAAAATATGGACCTTATAGTGCTTCAGATTTCTCCTCATTTTCACATAATCTGACATTTTGATTGGCTTATGTAACAGGTAGAAATTCTGATTTTGCAGTTACATTGACCATGGAAGTTAATGTTGGAGTTCTCATATCAATTCAACAGAGGTGAAGCTAGAAAACAGCTATCAATGGCACCTTCAGACATTTGTTATCATTTCAAACCATTTCTTTGTAAAAGTGAAAGGAATTCGGTTCCATGGAACGATCCAGGATTCCAACAGCGCACTGCAAAAGCTTCTCTATCAAGTGCGTGCATATTCTATGTGGTATATTCTATGTGGTAGGACATGCCATGATGTTTACTACTGGGTTTATCTTAATTGTTGTTTATTATTTTTTCAGTTATTTGCATAATAACACTGGCCTTTTCCCAGCATCCGAAATGTGACCACATTGTTATGTTACTGGACTGGTGGTTTGATTGGTTTTCTAGTAGAGCAGATGCTGTCTTCAAAATAAACAAGGATGAAGTAGATAATTTTATGGTGGTTGTATCTCTCTTCAAGAACCTATGCTTCTTAGAGTGGAGTTGCAATTTCACATACCAAATTGAGAGAAGAATTCCTTGTATATGTATATAAAATGTATATAACTACATGTGCCTTTTACACAGAAGATGCATTACATATTCACAGATGTAAAATTACAAAGGACATATTTGAAATGCCTAGCTAGCAATAAGAGCAAATATATAGCTGAATAGGACGAATTGTTACCTCATTTTGTCTACCTATGACAACTCTATACCGTTTTTTGTGTGATATTTCATGTGATTTTCATTGTTTGAACTTTGTTTTATCCAAATTTATTTATAAGAATATAATTTTAAATTTAGAAAAAATATCAATTCTACAATAGACAAAAAAAATTACATGGTATAACATATAAAAAATAACAAAAAAAATCAATGATCCTAAAAATATTAATATATCAATATGATAAATAGTATAATACTATTTCAAATACAAATATTATTTTGTATCGGATCCAAGATATTTTGGATATAACAAATAAGTTTTTTTTATTTTGTTTGCTTATTTATCCTTATTCTTAAGTTATTCCACAGCCCAAAGGGTAACAAATAAAAAAATCGGATCCAGAAGCTCGGCTGGGCCATCCGCCGGGCCAAATTCCATTTCACCTGTGCGTGGTTCTATTTGAGCCCCTAAATTTTGTAAGTATGTCTCTCAATTTCATAACTTAATTAATAAATCCCTCATATATTAATCTTATATTTTAAACAATTAGTAAGCTCTTCTCATCAAACCCTAAGACCCCGTTTGGTTCGTGTCATTTTTTTAGGTGGAATTACATTATCAGGAATCAGTTTACCAGGAATTATTTTATCAGGAATCTTAATTCTATGAGACTGTTTGGTTCGTTAGTGGATTTTTCTAAAGAATCATTTTCAAGTGTTTGGTTCATACATGGAAAATGATAAGGAATTTTATTTAAATGTCTAAAATACCCTTACGATTATTTATATACTTGTAAAATTTATTTCTTTATCTATATCACAATAATAATAAAAAATTTATAAATATTTTTATAAATATTTAATGAATGCAAATAAACAAAATAACCAATTATATAATTAAACATATAATAATAGTATTTTTTCTAAATCAGTTGAATATTATGAACTCCCCTAAAAACCAAATAACTAATTTTATTAGTTAGGATTCAGAGGTATTGCTTTAGACCTAAACCCACATCACACATCACATATTATACCAATTATAATAATATCTAAACTCATCTACAAAAATAAAAACTAAATTTAAATGTATAAATTAATATCTAATACACAGTTAAGATTTTCACATCACATATAAATATTATAATATAATATTTTAGTTAAAAAATCAAAATGACTATATAAACTCATTATATGGGTGGTGGGAAAAAAAAGATGAAGTTATTTATTTTAGAACGGATTTACATAGTAATTTCATTAATTTGTAAATGGTATAATAATAATCTAATTTATGATTTTCGGTAGAATTTTAGATTACCGGAATATGATTCCACCATATTTTCCCATATAGATGGATTTTAATTCCTTTGACCCACAATTACCATTAAGATTACCACCAACCAAACATAGATTTTATACATTTTCCTAATAATCTCACATAGAATTAAATTCAGAATGATACGAACCAAACATGGTCTAACTCTAAACCTTCAGGTTTCTCACCCACAACCCCTCTCTCACTCATTCCACTCTCCACATATCTCTTGTAGCCATGCCCTCAACTCACAACCCTCGCTGCCTGGCCCTCCCATAATCTAGTTTATTTGTTCTTTCAAAGATGGTCTTTAAATAATTAAATCGCACACTGAATGACTTTTTCTTAAGATCAACTAAAGCTCTCGCACAAACTAGTTCGACATGAACATGTTCTGCACGACTGCACTATCCACTGTTGCTCCTCACAATGTTTTACATTATCCATACATTTATTTGATTCCTCTCTTTCCAAATGAACACCATCCTGATTTTATTTATTTGTTTATTTTATATGAATTTTAGTGAGATCAGACCATCTCAATCACAAAGTAATAAAAATCTTCTTCTCCTTGTTTCTTTACCTTACAAGAAAGAATATATATTCAAGGATTTATAAATAAATAAAAGAATTTATATGAGATGATGGACATGTTTATTAAAAGAATATCAATTAAATATTTTACTAAAAAATTATTAAAGGTCAATTAATTAAAAATATTTAAATGAATTTTTAACAATGATAAAATTAATTTAAATGAGACCTATTTGTAATATTTGTAATTTTGAGGGGATGAAATACAGTTACCCTTCACCCACCCACACGCAATCACAGCCGACATCCACCCGACTCGGCCAAAAAGTCAAATAAACGAACGGCCAGGATCGCACGATCATAAATCCAATCTCCCAATCACGTTCCAAAAGACCCAGAACCACCTAAAAACCTCCACTCTTTTCGCGTGTCCTCTTCCACGCAACTCGTTCACATCGAACGGTCAAAAAAAGCCCAAATCAGAAGAACTTTCTGGAAAACCCACCTCCTATATATGTAGGGTTCCTCCTCCCTTTCAATCTCTCACAGATCTGTGAAAAAAAGGCTTTGTTTGTATTTTTTGTTTCGCTTTCTTCGATTCGATTTTAATATTTTTGAAAAGAAAGAAGGCTAAAGAAGATCTTCAATGGCTGGGAAGGGAGAAGGACCGGCGATCGGGATCGACCTCGGGACGACCTACTCGTGCGTCGGGGTATGGCAGCACGATCGGGTCGAGATCATCGCAAACGACCAGGGAAACCGAACTACACCGTCGTACGTCGCGTTCACCGACAATGAGAGGCTCATCGGCGATGCCGCCAAGAACCAGGTCGCCATGAACCCCATCAACACCGTCTTCGGTGAGTCCTTCGATCTCTCTCTCTCTGTCTGTGTTTGGTGTTCTAGGGTTTTGTTATTGTTTTGCGTGTAGATCTGATTTCCAATGGGGTTTGTTTGGCTGTCGTGGTAGATCTGAAGACTTGATCTAGGGTTTTGATGGATCTGTTGTTGCTAATAGTTTTTTTTAAATCGATTGGTTTTTTTAATTTTTTTAATGTGATTGTAAATCTAGGGTTTTGATGGATTTATTTTTTGTTAAACTTTTTTTTATGGATTTTGTTTGTTGTTTGGATTGTTTAATTTTTTGTTGATAACTTGTTTATCGCTATGGTGGGCTAAAACTCTTGATAGTTTTCCGATTTATCGTGTCAAGTATGCGAAGTTGTTTCATTGGGATTTGAGAGAAAGTTTAGTGTGTGTGTGTGTTTTTTTTTTTTTTTAGAAAATGGAAAGTTTATTTTTTTTTTATTTCATATTTGTTATCGTGTTTAGATGGATGCAAGATTAAACACTATTTATTATGTTATTGTTGTTATTATATATGCATCACGGTTTCTTAACTTATTTATTTATTTATTTGTAAAAGAACTTATTATTTGCTATATATGTTTCTTAATGATCAGTTACCCTTCAAAGTTCAATTTATTGTTGCACCATGTTTTATATTTTGTTTGAACTTTTTTTAAAAAAAATTTAGTAGTCTAGTTTTTTGATAATTATGGGACCAACATTTTAATTTTGGTCATTAGTTAATATGTTAGATGTTTGTAGCTAATGAAAATTTTGAAAATGTTTAATTTTGGTTGTTGGAAAT
The DNA here is from genome assembly GCA_030737845.1 of Acorus calamus. Classification (NCBI taxonomy): domain Eukaryota; kingdom Viridiplantae; phylum Streptophyta; class Magnoliopsida; order Acorales; family Acoraceae; genus Acorus; species Acorus calamus. Next base: position 17,244,353 of record CM060877.1, on the reverse strand, counting down.
GTTCAAATAAATATGTTAACGGTTATCTGAAGAAAAAAGTCTTGTCCTTCTTTGTGTTTTATTAGAGATACATGTTGTCAATATTTTAAGATGTGGTTGGTAGTGAGAAGATGGCATTATAGTCTCTGCATATGTAGTTAGGTGGGGTGAGTGAATGGATAGAATGGGTCATTGTTCCCGGCAATCAGAATTATGCCCTTAAAATTGTAATATTCAAATATGATGATGGGTTATGAGATTGTGTTTAGAATGAAATACACAAATGTTCATTTGATTTGTGAACTGATAAAAGTGAGATTAAACGACACTAAAATTGGTCTGGTTTTATAGTCCTGTGGAGGAGAATTATATGTTTTGGCTTGATATGACCACAAAATGCTTGTTTTTGCTTTATGCCTTTCACATATGCTCTATTTTAATATGCCCTTATGCTCTATTTTAAGGTGTATGCTCTTGTTTTTGGTCACCTTGGTTGAGCTTTAATTATGTCATTTTTATGTTCTTTTATGATCTTTATACAAGAATCACATATGTTACATTTGGGAAGTAATTTGCTACTTATGTATCCTTTGCACTGTAGCCTATGCTACATATGACATCAGGTGTTTTTTGTTTCTGAAATGTGGTGATCATGTTTCTAAGACAAACTTCAATTGCTTTTTTTCAGATGCGAAACGTTTGATTGGTAGGAGGTTCAGTGATGCGACTGTCCAAAATGACATGAAACTCTGGCCCTTCAAGGTCACTGCTGGCCCCGGTGACAAGCCAATGATCACCGTCACCTACAAGGGTGAGGAAAAGCAGTTTGCTGCCGAAGAGATCTCCTCCATGGTCCTTATCAAGATGAGGGAGATTGCTGAGGCCTACCTTGGAACCACCATCAAGAATGCTGTGGTCACTGTTCCCGCATACTTCAATGACTCCCAGCGTCAGGCAACCAAGGACGCTGGTGTCATTGCAGGCCTGAATGTGATGCGTATAATCAATGAGCCCACAGCGGCTGCCATTGCTTATGGGCTTGACAAGAAGGCCACTAGTGTTGGTGAGAAGAATGTGCTCATTTTCGATCTTGGTGGTGGCACCTTTGATGTTTCCCTCCTCACAATCGAGGAAGGTATCTTTGAGGTCAAGGCCACTGCTGGAGACACCCATCTCGGAGGAGAGGACTTCGACAACAGGATGGTCAATCATTTCGTCCAGGAATTTAAGAGAAAGAACAAGAAGGACATCAGCGGCAACCCAAGGGCCCTTAGGAGGCTAAGGACAGCATGTGAGCGGGCGAAGAGGACTCTCTCATCTACTGCCCAGACAACCATTGAGATTGATTCCCTTTTTGAGGGTATTGATTTCTATGCCCCCATCACTCGGGCAAGGTTTGAGGAGCTGAACATGGACCTCTTCAGGAAGTGCATGGAGCCTGTTGAGAAGTGCCTGAGGGATGCCAAGATGGACAAGAGCAGCATCCATGATGTTGTTCTTGTTGGTGGGTCTACCAGGATTCCCAAAGTCCAGCAGCTCCTGCAGGATTTCTTCAATGGGAAGGAGCTCTGCAAGAGCATCAACCCTGACGAAGCTGTTGCTTATGGTGCTTCTGTACAGGCAGCCATCTTGAGTGGAGAGGGCAACGAGAAGGTCCAGGACCTTCTCTTGTTGGATGTCACTCCTCTCTCACAGGGTCTCGAGACCGCTGGAGGTGTGATGACCGTGTTGATCCCCAGAAACACTACCATCCCCACCAAGAAGGAGCAGGTCTTCTCCACCTACTCCGACAATCAGCCTGGCGTCCTCATCCAGGTATATGAGGGTGAGAGGGCCCGAACCCGTGACAACAACCTGTTGGGCAAGTTTGAGCTCTCCGGCATCCCTCCTGCTCCCCGTGGTGTCCCCCAGATCACCGTCTGCTTCGACATTGATGCCAATGGTATCCTGAATGTCTCCGCCGAGGACAAGACAACTGGGCAGAAGAACAAGATCACCATCACCAATGACAAGGGCAGGCTCAGCAAGGAAGAGATCGAGAAGATGGTGCAGGAGGCGGAGAAGTACAAGTCGGAGGATGAGGAGCATAAGAAGAAGGTTGAATCGAAAAATGCCCTTGAGAACTATGCCTACAACATGAGAAACACAGTGAAGGATGAGAAGATCAGTTCCAAATTGGATGCAGAAGACAAGAAGAAGATTGAGGACGCGATTGAGGGTGCGATCCAGTGGTTAGACAGCAACCAGCTGGCGGAGGCGGACGAGTTTGAGGACAAGATGAAGGAGTTGGAGAGCATCTGCAACCCGATCATCGCCAAGATGTACCAGGGAGCTGGTGCGGACATGCCCGGTGCTGGTGGCATGGATGAGGATGGTCCTGCGGCGGGTGCAGGCGGTGCTGGTCCTAAGATTGAGGAGGTGGACTAAATGTTCTAGGTCTGCTTTATCAGGTTTCTATCTGTTTTTTGTTTCAAGATTTTCAAGAACTTTGGTTCTAGGTTTTTCTTGTTGTTATTCTTAGGGGGTTGAAGATGGGATGTATAGTCGTCCCATCAGGCAAACATTTTTTTCTGGGGGGACAAATGTTTGGTGGTGTTTTATGATTTTCTGTTTATTTGAATTGCCTTGGGTGATATACATGATATACATGGATGTTTCCCATATGCTTTCTTGATGGTTGAATTATTATTTTGTTTTTGTTGGGCCTATTTTGAAGGTGATTAGCCATTAAAATGTCTCGATTCTTAGATACTGAGAAATCCATGACAGGAAGCTTAGGAAAACAATGTCAAATTGTCAAATTGCTTTATTAAATATATGTGATTGTTTTTTCGAACTCTGAACATATATGACTCCATGGTGGCCTCCAGTCATGTCCAAGCATTATTCTTTTCTTTTGTTGTTGTTATTGTCCAAGCATTATTCTTAAGTGAAAGGTGAAGGGAAGTCGTGCGAAATTAAGGAATAAATGCTTTGCATTAAAAACGAATGATTAAAAATGATTCAATGCTAATATTATTCTCAAGAGGACAATATGACTGACTTATTATTCAGGAGGACTAAAATAACTGGCTCTGATACCATAAAGTGGAAGACAGGAACTTCTCAAACAAAGGTGAGATGATTAAAAATGATCCAATGCTAATATTACATATAATTTGAATAGATAGACTAGACCGATTGCAGTAGTACTCAAGAACAACTGGAGTTACAATTGAGGTTGAGAGGTAGTCCATGCTGTCACTGGATTTTTTGGAATAAAAAAAAGATTTTCATATGCCGCTCTATTTTAGCATCCTTCGATCTAATATTAGATACAATCCCGATTATAATTCTGCATGCAATATATATTTTTTAAACAAGCAATTATTTTGTGCGCTTTATATGAAAATCACAAAAACTTACATGTTTTTTATATAAACAATGTTGTTACATGCGTATCATTTTTAACCTTATTTCAGTCTTATATATCTTATTAGCTGTTTGTACTCGTATTAATGAGATATTGCCTCTTACTTTTTTCACATTTATATAATTGAGCCTTGCAATTCTTTGGAATACATTTTTTTTTTATAAAAAATATATAATTTATTAGATGATGTATACATTTAAAAAAAGGAAACTCAAAACACGGAGAATTGAAAATGAGATAAAAAAATGAATTATATGTAACATTTTTTGTAGATAAAATGTATATCTCATTGAAGATAACAGACTCCATGCTCGACAAGAGACGATCGGGGCATCTCTATTTTGATATGTTTAGTTCTCCATGCCAAAAACATATGATTGCATGTTATATGTGTAAATAATTTAATAAAAAGATGCAACAATTTAAAAATCATTGAACAAACAATATATGCATGTTTCCATGTACTTCTACATTATATTAAAAAAAAGATATTGATATAATGACATAATATAGACAAAATATTTATAAAATATTGAAACATAAAAAAGTTTAATCCATTTAATATTTTGGAAAATAATTTTTTTTACCCTGTAATATTTTTAATAAAATAATATAATACATTTTTATAAAATCCTTAATAAATATCTTTAATTTTACACTATTCAAATTTTAATATTTTGATATTATTTATTTAAATTTGATTTTGAAATCTTAAAACGTATTTATGATTAATTTAATGTGATTTGAAATATTAAATTTTAAATAAATACAAGTAATAACTAAATTTTATGAAAGGTTAAAAAAGAAATAAAAAAACTGGATCACTTAATCTATATTACTATATAAAAGGCTCTTAAACCAAAAATCTGTCGTTTGACCTATTTGTCCCTGTCAATTCATTCAATCCCATTACAGTCCATTCACACCACTTTAATGACAACCATTTTTTCATTTTACCCCTACACTTCTATTCAATTCCAAGAAAATCCATTTACATCATTTTAATCTCATTTATAGTATTTTATAATACATACATTTCATTATGTAACATATTCATTAATCTATAATTAAAATTGATTATCATAATATTATTAGGATACTCTTACATTTCTACTCAATCCCATGAAAATCCATTTACAACATTTTTATTTACATTTATAGTTTATTATAATACAAATATTTTATCATGTAATATATTGATTAACTTATAGTTAAATTTGATTATCATAATATTATTAGGATAAGACATGATATATTATACATTAATAATATAATTCGCAAAAACAAATCTCATTTCATACACAAAAACACGATACATTAAAAAAAGATATCAAATATTAATGTAATTCACATCTATTAACATTTATTTAATTCACACATATTTGATTAGCATTTACTCTATTCACTTGGATTTCTCTACTCTATTAATGCCCCAAATAATCAATGGCCCATAAGATCTACCCAACAAAAAAATATAATTCACAGTAATTAAAAATGTAATCCAATAAAAAAAACGTATAAAATACTGCTATAAAAAAATATTGCTATAAAAATGGACAAATTCGGATTTGAGCTTTGTGTGAATTCAACAATAGATTTAATCCAATGAAAATCTATTCATATCATTGTAATCTCATCCATAATTTATTCATATTTTTCATCATATCATGCATGACATATTAAAATTTTAAGCTTCACATTTCATCATACTTATATGATGACTACTATAGATATATCATAAAATAATATTAATCATTTACATCATTTATGATAAAATTACATTCATATGCCGACTTATCCATGAAAAATTTTCTTTACATCAATTATGATTAAATTACATTAATAAGCTGACTAAATTTATATTAATATGTTTATTATTTTAAAATCATATTTGAATATCATAGTATTATTAGGACAAAAGAATCCTTATAAAATAAAAATATATTCAAAATATAATTCCCAAAAAGAAAATTCTCATTTCATATGCAAAGACATGATACATTAAAAAATGTATCAAATATTAATGTAATCTCTTCATTATAGATTTCCAAATTATGTTATGACTATTCAATACACCCTTCAACCTCCACCTATGAAACGGCCACCCTCATTCATCCACCCTCCATTCAATCTCTCCTGATCATTCATTCTCTCCATTCAATCCCTTCATCTTCTTCTAGAGACCGTTGATGCTCTTCCACAAACCCCCAAATTTATTTATGCAACATTGAAATCCCATTCATTGCCATCCTCATTCCTTTGGATAAATGAATCTATCATCTCTTTTTTTTTTCTTCTCTCTCAAAATTTTTTTTACCTTAGGAAGATGAGTTAATCTTTTATAGCTATGATGTTTATTTTGGACTTTTATGTTACAAATAAACTAAATATGTTATTTTTTCATTTGGTTCCTCTTTTTAAAAAATTTGGCATGTATCTACTGTTAGAATAAAAAAAATTCTCAAATAAGAAATTTATTTTCCCTTTAACAGATTGATCTTCAATTCTCTATTCTGATTGGAAGTAGCGCAACAGTGGATCTGGTATTTATTCATATATCTTTTGTAATATAATTTCATTATAATATTTTTATCATCATAAAAGAGTACCATTTTTTTCTATCTAATCATGAGAATATTATGATGTCCGAATTTAATTGACTATTTATCCAATTTTAAAAAAATTACTATTTGAAATTTTTTCCTCAATTTAGCTTTCATAATACATGATGTGTAGCTGTCTTCAAATTATTAAATCTGGTGATATTAAAATATTTTATTTTAAATTTATTATCTATATCAATTGTTGATTTTTGCATTCACCATGTTTGAGTTTTAATGATACGGTTTATAATATTACCACTCTCCGTCGATCAGAGAACCCACATTCATAGTCTTGTTGATTCAAATTGTTGACCTCATTATTTATATTTTTTAAAAAAATTACCAGTACTATAAGTACAACATTTTCCATTAACTTAAAACAACTTTGACTATTCTACGTACTTCCAAATTACGTTACTGGAAATGTTTTGCCAATAACATTATATGTTATTGATATGAAAATATCATAATGAAATTTCGGTTGATATCCACTCTGTGTTTTGAAATAAAGTCTGTGGTTGATCCCATTTAAGAATTTATACAACTTCATTTATTTTATTTTTCCATTTGCATGGTACATAGAAACTTTGAAGTTATTCATATCTAAAGATCATCAAAAAAATAATTTCCTAGATATTAGGGATTAGGATATATATGTGAGTGATGTGATGGTGCCTATTTAAATTTATATTTTTATATTTTACCCTAGGAAACCCATCCAAGTATTGCAAACCTGGATATGTTTCTACCATACCCTCGATAAACTTTGTCACCACATCTACAATCACAAACACCAATAAAAAATAATTCCTTCAAACAAACAAACATGAATATCAAAGAACCTAATCTTCGCAGATTGACAATGAAATGTTTAATATAACAATAGTATTTCAATTAATTCATGCGAAGCTATATTAACAAGTTTGATTTCATTTTTAAATATTTGTTAAATTTCAATTTTCTGATAAATATTTTTTCGTATTGGGATGTCTTGTACTTAAGGGGTTGTAAACCTTTAAAAAAGAATGAATAAGATATTTTGATTTATTTGTGATATTTATTATACTTTCAATTATTTATGACTTTATCTTCTTATGTTCTTATTGTAGTGTATTCTTCAACTATTTATCTGGTTGCATCATATTCTACGTCCACACCACCTTTAAACCAAAACAAGTAAGTTACCAACGTCCCTGAATATGATATATATATAAAAAAATTATTTCATATAATGCCCTTTATTCAAGTATTTGAATGATTTTATTACATAACATCCAACATAATGGAAAGGAGACCTAATAATTAACTTTGCTTCCTTAAAGAGAAATTGTTTATATTTATTGTTGTATTTAAATTAATTATTTATTGTACATGTGGGTGTCATGCAAGATATATATTCCTACTACAATGTTCAAAAATAAAGTTGCATAAGTTTACTGATAATGATAAAGTTGCTTAATTTTTTTCCTTTAGTTCCTCATTTTTAAAAATTTGGCATGCCTCTACTGTTAGGAGAAAGAATTTTCAAATAATAAATTTGTTTTAAGAATAAAGGGGATTGTATTGTTTGTCTTCCTTTAAATGACTCTTAAAACACTTCTAATTTCATTTTTGTCCTTCTCAATTTATGCAAATCTGTCATTGTTCCAAATGCATTCATTATTCATTCATTCATCCACCCCCTCCATCTCTTCGTAATGTATGTCTTTTTAAATTCTTGAAAATCTGTACTTGTCATATGACTATACATATTCTTGAATTCAATTTAATCATCCTTCAAGAAACAATAAATACTAAATAATTGTGTATTGTTGAACTACTTTAATTTAGAATTTAATGAGATTCACACATTTTATTCATATCAGCCATGGTGGAGATGATCACTGCTTGGATATAAAAGTTGATATTGGTGATGTGCGGACCGTCTCCTAAAGATCTTCAAACGGGTTCATGTTAATTTCTCTCTATATTTCTTTTTATTTATATATTTATCTTTGGTGGATAGTTCTGATTTTATGATAATCATCAAAGCACCGTGGAGGCGGTTAAGCCGACCATTTTGTATTCATATTATACATGTCTAAAGCTCCGTTTGGAAACACAGATTGAAAAGTAGATTTTGGAATAAAGCTGCCTTTTAAGATGATTTTAGACCTTGACTTTTTTGGGATGCTTTTTTTTAATTGAGGAATCAATATTTGGAAGGAGTTTAATGTTTGGTAGAAAAAATTGCTTTTCAATTAAAAAAAAATTCCGACAAAAAATCCGATTTTAAAAACCGGATTTTGCTTTTATTCATATTATACATGTCTAAGGACCCTAAGGTTTTTTTTGGAGGGTTATACCCAATAAAAAGGAAAATATTTTTATCTCATATGGTTTCTTCTTTTTATTTGTTGTTAGAATTATACAATTATAGTCTGAGAATAACTTGTGAAAGATATGTTGTGGAATTGTTATGTCGACTCTTATTTACTATTTTATTTCTTCTGTTCATTATTTTTTTTGCTAGATCATGTAGTGTATCTATTTTTTTATTATTTAGTTTGCTATAATCTTTAAGAAGACATGTAACTTATAATACGGTACATCAAATCACAATCTAATAAATTATTGTCCACTATAACTAATATTCATATATTTCACATTTGTATAAATAATTAATTAACATTATTCATTCTGTAGGGTTATTTTTTCATTCATTTTTTTAAATTATATTCTCACGCATCTAAAATGATTGGTTTGATTTCAATTTATTCTTTTCTTTTCTTATAATATGTTGGGATAATTAAGTATGATTTGTGAAACTTAAATAACACTGATAAATAATAAATAATAATAATAGGATCCAATTTTTGAATACTCAATTAAAAAACACTTCTTTTGACAAAATCCAAATTGATGAGATATTGATTTTATTTTCAAACAGATGTGGATTTATTTTTAAACATACACAAAAAGGATAAGTAACACATGGTTGAAAACACACTACAAAAAAAAAAGTAAAAATATGCTAATGACAATCTAAGTAAACATATGACTAACACATATAAGAAAACTTTTTTTTTCAAAGTAATTTGAGTTATAGATAACCGAGGATAGATTACCTATCCTTTGAGTTTGAAAACACAATACAAAATAAGATAAATATTTACAGATAGGACACTGCAAAACAATACACGCCTGATTTTATCTTCTATTTTTAAAACTATATATAAGTATGGAGAATAGAATATTATCCAATTTTGATAACCACACTTGAATATGTCATGCAATTTTTTTTAACAAAAATAGCACTATGAATAAATCCCACAATTTCTTTTAGTTCTATTAATACGATTGAATTTTTTTATTGTTATATGATTCAAATATTGCTTAACTATAACTTAAAGTCATAGGTTTCACATTTCCTTATATTATATAACATCATTTACTTTTCAGGGTTATTTTTTTCAATTAATTTTTCCATTTTATGTTTCATACTTCTGGAATCGTTCGGTTTGATTTTCATTTATTCAAAATATTTATAAGACTTATTATTGTGTTATTCCCTAAACATCACTAATACATGTTTTTCCATTGTGATTCATGTGAGGATATTTTTTTGTTTAATTAATTATTCTTTTTCTTTTCTATGTTTAGTTTTATTTCATTGGTTTTGATCCTTTCATGTTCCATACTTCCATTTGACTTAGATTTTGAAACTCAGTTAAGGGCGCGTTTGGTTGTGCGATTACAAAACTAATTCTGTAGGAATCTGAGTTTTTAAAATTGATTATGCAGGAAGCTCACTTTCCCAGCTTTTAGACACTATTTGCCTGAAATCTGTGTGCATGAAGATGCTACAGTAAAACTGTTTGGTTGCACGATTGCAAAAGCAGTTTCCTGCAATCGCAAACGCTGCGTAATCGCGCAACCAAACGCACCCTAAGACATATTGTTCTTTCTCGCGCATTTAGCTGTGGGTTTAATATAGATGGATCTCTTAGTTTAAATTTTTGTTTTATCTTTTGTTGACTCATCGAATTATATTTTTTTTTTGTCAATATTACATTGAGTTTCATATTGGGAATTAATTTTGCTTGTCATGTTTGTAACCTATATGGCCCTGTGAAATTGCCAGATTTTCAATAAACTCATAGCACATTTTACTTAAACAGGTTACTGTTTTTTTTTCTTCTTTTGTTGTCTCATTGAAGTACATTTTTTTAGTTTATATTGCTATTGTTGTATAATAAAAATAATGTAGATAGTTGAATAGTTGTGGATCACTTCTCTTTTGTATTCTCAATTATTTTTAACTCTTTGTTTTGATTGTGGATATATTTATATTTCTTGAAACACTTTGCATGTATTTTTTTTATAATTATATTATAAATGAGTTCAATTTTTTTAATAAACATTATATAAGATTGTATGAAAGTGCAAAAGCAAACAAATATTCATGTTAGAAGACTACTGTAATTTATGAATAATGAGAATTTAAGTGTTACGATTATTATGCAATCATGTGGAGAGCTAAATTTTAGATGAATTATTATATATGATCGAGTTGTGTCATGCGTATCAAAAATTTTGAATTTATTTTCATTATTTTTTTAATGGGATAAAAATCTTAAAATATGACAACCAATGTGTACTCAATCCAAAAAATGATAGGATGACATGTTCCACTTTTATTAATTAAAAACTTTTGGGTAAAAAAGTTGGTCACGTTTTTTAATTTTTTGTCACTGATCCAAATTTATTTTTATTTACTTATCTTAACAAGCATTTAATGCAACTTAATATAGCTAATATTTGTAATTCAAATCAACAAAATAATCCATGAGATCTTAACAAGCATTTAATGCAACTTATCGCACATGCACATTAGCTAGTAAGTAATAAGAGTGGTGATACCCAGGCCCCAACTCATAGACCCCATGAGATGTTATCACTTTATTGGTTGGCTTCTGATTTTTTAAAAATGAATAAAATGACAAAATACAGATATGCCATTCATAAAAAATAGATCCAATTGATCCAAATCCCCATTTTTCTCTTATTAATATTTCACATTAATTTGAATTTGCCTAATTTAAAATTTGTCTATTTTAAAAAATATATCTCTCTAAAATATGCATATTTCAAATTTTGAATTTTTAAAATTCTTATGAATTTTACACTAAAACTTACCTAATTTATACAAAAATCACTTAAATTATTTTTCATCAAAATTACACCAAAACTTATATAAATTACACCAAAATTACCTAAATAACACAAAAAAAACGTTCTAGTTTTTTTTTTTTTATGATTATAACTGTTATAGAATGTAACAGTGTTGCACAAATGTAACAAATACAAATCATCATGTGTATGCGATTGAATTTTACATTTACGAATGTAACAGAATGTAACAGTGTTGCATACATAACATTATATCATTCCAAGATTGTTACATTCCAAATGTAAATACAAAAACAATACACACATTTACAAGACTGTTACATTTCAAATGTAACAAAATAACAAAAATTATGTATTGCTTAAATGTGTCTCTTTCGAACCAAACTGTGATATTCATTAACTGTTACATTTATAAATGTAAATGTAACAGTATTAATCAATACATAATTTTCACAATGTAAATATAACAAAACGATACCTGACATCACTTGGAGGGGATGACGGCGGCGATGGCAGAAGCCCAATCGGACGCTTGGACGGCTGTGCCGCTTCATTGGAAGGCCGGGGAGGGGGAGTGAGTCCGTCGTGTCAGGGACCCCGCTTGCTAGAGCATCCATTGCCGACAAGAGATCCGATATTTCGGAGTTCCGATACAACATGGTTCCAAACCTACACAGAGATTTTCTTAGGGAAGGCTAATAGAGATCTAGGGGTGCAACTCGGGCGGGTTGGGTCGGGTTGAGGGCATGTCCAAACCCAACCCGCAACATACAGTGCTCAACCTGAACACGAGCCCGAACCCGAACTCAACCCGAAGGGTGCAACCTGAGCCGAACCCGACCTCAACCCGCGGGTTCAAGTCGGGTTCGGGTTGAACCCAGGCTCAGGTTGGGCTCGGATTGCGCCCCCCCCCCCCCCCCCCCCCCCTCTCAACAAACTCATCATTTCATTTTTTAAATCACAAATCCAAATTTCCCCAAAATAAATAAAAAAAAAACAATGCGACACTTCAAATCTCTCTTTCAGAGGCGTCCAAAGACGCTGTCCCGATCGGGGATGAGCGTCCCGAGCTCCCCCAGATCCGGATCGTCCAACAGAGGCGGTGGCGGCCCCGCCACCCCTCGATCCCGGGCGGAGGAGCTCGAGACAGCGACGGCAAGATTTCCGCCTTGGAACTCGTTGACGTCCTCTCCGAGCTCGGCCACCCCGCCTCGGACGCCGAGATCCGGGAGATGATGGCGGAGGCAGACTCCGACGGCGACGGGTTCATCAACCTCGGTGAGTTCATGGAGTTGAACACACAAACCAGAACGGATTCAATAAATTATCGAAAACATACATGAAAAAAAAATTTAAAGAAAGAGAGATTTGAGCAAAAACGAAGATTTGAGTTCATGGAGCTTACCTTGTCTCTCTCTCAAAATCCGAAAAAAAAGAAGATTTGAGCAACAACGTAAACTTTATAAGCTGCTCGATTGACCATTATTTATGGGTGACCAACAACTACTTCGCGTGGTAATGGACGGTTAGGATCTGCTCTGACTGTGTTTACTTTACAGGACATATGGACGGTTACGATATGCAAATCGTGTGTTTCTTAATTAATTGGTGGACGGATGAGATTGAATTCTATGGGTGAGAGTCGGATCGAGAAAGGTTTTTTCTGTCCGTGAATCTACGGGTTCGGATTCAACCCGACCAACCTGAGAGGTCAACCCGAACCCGACCCGAATTGGGTTCGGGTCGGGTCAGGTTGAACCCAACGGTAAAAAACCCCAACCCGAACCCGTCCACGAGTCGGGTTGGGTCGGGTTCAACCCGTCCAAGTTGCACCCCTATAGAGTTCCTAATGAAGGCTTATCTAGGTAGGAGACTTTATTTTAAGCGAGGTTAAGCGGATGCAAAAAAATAGAGTTTGCGAAGTTGGGACGAAAGAAAAAAACAGTGATAAAGTGAGATTGATGGGGAAAGAAAAACCTACTATGTGGCATGGTCAAATATACCTGTTGTAATTGCTCCTCCCTATGGTCGCCTTTGATCACCTATGGTCAAATGTTAGAAAGTAGGTTTTTTTTTGGGATCGAGGTGAAGACGATGAGGACTTAAAAAATAATTTATTGTTAATCTGAATTTTTTATTATAAAATTTGAGTGAGGAGAATTTTTAAAGATTTAATAAAAAATAACAGTAAATCATAACCGAAAAACCACTTTATAAGGAAATAATAAAAAATGGTATAATGAATAATGTCTTGATGCCACCTTATGGGGCCTAGTTGGGGCATGTGAAATTGAGGTCTGGGAATCATTATTGAAGTAACAAATATTTTACTTTTCAGGCGTTTATATTTATATGTTTTGAAAAAATACAATGAAAACGGCTCTCCGAGCCTTGGTGGTTCCAACACGGCTTCATCCGGAGTAGGCCTGTCAACGGGTCGCGGGTCGACCCGGACCCGACCTGATAGAAATATCCGACCCGAAGGACCCGACAATAAAAACGGGTTGGGTCTGGGACCACCCGACCCGATCTTATGGACCCAATGGATTCGATTGACCAAATCCAAATACTTTGTGATTTTTTTATTTATGATTCAACCCAACATTTATGATCCAACCACATTTATAACTAAATATTGAATATTCATTTAAAATTTTAAACATTTGAAATATTTTTACAATCTTTTGACTTCACGTAAAAGCGTAATAATTTAAACCGTATTCCAAATGTCATCTTATTAAACATTAAAAAATCAAAATAGTGAAAAACTATTTATAATATATTACACTCTATTAAAAAGAAATAAAAATGAAGCCATTGTAGGCCTTTAAGAAGTTTATCAATCTCTCTTTGTCTGACCTACTTTTGTTAATGGGTCGATCCGATCCGATCCGAGACCCGATATAGACCCGACCCGAAGGACCCGATAATCAAACGAGTCGGATACGGATCCACCCCGACCCGACCTCGACCCGACTCGTTAATAGGCCTAATCCGGAGCCTCGAATGCGAAAACTCCGGACCAATCACCAAACGCGGTCTCGTTGGGCCCCACCCAACGCCGAATCAACGTAACCGAAAAAAAAAAAGCGTATTTTCAAAATTTGAACATAGAAGGTTCTGGAAACCCTAACTTCGGACTATAAAACCAACCCCTTTCAACACAACTTCCCCAAAAAAACGTGAAGTGCACTTTCTTTCTTTTTTTATTGTCTCTCCTTTCATTCGATTTCAAGCTTTTCCTTTTCGTTCCCCCGACCTTCAGATCTACGAATCAATGGCTGGGAAGGGAGAAGGACCGGCGATCGGGATCGATCTCGGGACGACCTACTCGTGCGTCGGAGTATGGCAGCACGACCGGGTCGAGATCATTGCAAACGATCAGGGCAACCGGACGACCCCCTCGTATGTCGCCTTCACCGACACCGAGAGGCTCATCGGCGATGCCGCCAAGAACCAGGTCGCCATGAACCCCATCAACACTGTCTTCGGTGAGATCTCTTTCTTTGTTTCTCTCTTTTGTGTAGATCTGTTGTTTCTGCCTCTTGTTTTGTGTTGTTTGAGGGTTTTGGAGCGTGGGAGGGTTTTGGATCTTACTATTTGGGCGTCTGATACGCTAGATCTGTGGTTTATTTGTTTAGATCTGTAATTTTTGGGGGAATGTTGAATCTTTTATTATGTGTATTCTGGCGCTTTAGGTTGATTCATGTGTTATTTTTTGCTTTGTATGGTGATATGTCTTATAGTTAAGTTTGTGAATTTTCTTTATGTAATATTTGGTTTATAGAGTTGCTTTTGATCGTGATGTGTTGTCAAGTTTTGATTTTTCACATTATTGATTTATGTGACGTGATTTATATAAAGTCGAATATTAGATCTCAGAATTTGAACTTTTTTTTTATTACTTCATTAAAGATTATAGCTTTGTATTCATTCTTGCTATCTATGTTATGATGCACGGTAGGATTTCATTTATTATCTGATCAATGTGGGTTAGTTTGGTAAGGAAATGAGATACGAAGAATATATTCTCCTAATTTTGGGGATAAAAAAATCTTTTGATTTTCTTCATATTCACAATTTTCAAAACCGGATAAAAAATATGGAATAAATGTTATTTTAACCCTTTAGAACGTCAATATTCATTTTCATTTAAAATCTAGGCAACTATCACCACTTAATAATATTGTATATTTTATATACAAACATGATAAGTTATTATCATCTATCGCACTTCGCACAGATATACCTAATGATAGGTTGACACCCTTCGCGTAGATCTCAAAACTACCTAACAATAGGTTGATATAGGTACAAGAAGGGTTGCTAACTTGCTACCTCAGTGAGAAATTTTTTTATTTTTCATAAATAGATTTACATAATTCATTGGAATATATATATATCACATGTCCCCAACTTTGTAATGACATATCATAAAACATAAAGGGATTTCTGTATATATACCCCTGTTAAATTTTAATTTTATCAAAATACCCCTACAAGAATTCATAGTGCAAAAATACCCCTCAAATACTTTGAATGAGTGCAATCGTGCCCCTGTGGTCAAATTTCGTTTGGTATGGTTAATATTTACTGTTTTCATTTGGTTATAGGCATTGAAATGACCCTTTTACCCTCAAGTTACACGAAGTGAGTTTTTTTTTAATTTTTTTGCTTATATACTCTCTAAAAATCCGTATTTTCATAATTTCCCCCCCTTGTATTTTCAGCATTACATAAATACACCTGAAATTTTAATATATAGTGCAAATTTGCCCTTGAGGTTAGTGTTCATGAAGATTGATTAGAATATCTCTATTAGCCACCCATATGTAAATAATTCAAAATACCCTCCCCACGCTCTACTTAGATGGTCAAACTCTAGTTTCTTTTTCTTCCTTCAACCTTTTCTCTTTCTTCTTCACGCAAGGTTGAGTAGGGTGTGTGATTTAAATAAAAGGTAACTAGTTATTTTACAGGGTAGTTTTAAGAATTTCACCACGGTTCGGTCAGTGTTCCTAACAATGACCGATGAAAAGCAAATTTGCACAGTTTATTAAAATTTAAAGGGTATTTTGTAATGGTGGAAATGACAGGGGTAATTCCAAAAATACATGTTTTAAGAGGGGTATTCATGCAAATAAGCCTTTTTTTAAGAATTAGTAAGGGTATTTAGATCAATGTACTTTTTAACCATAATTAATCCAAAGTTCTTCACGACGTGTGATATAGGGGTATGGTTGCACTTACCTAATGTTTTAGAGAGGTATTTTTGCATTGTAGTTTCATATGGGTATTTTAACAAAATTAAAATTTAACAGGGGTATATATATGCAAAAATCCAAAACATAAACCAATTCAAATAAATGAGGTAATATAAAAAGCTATTTAATTTTTTATTAAAAATAAAATTTAAGTTATTGTGTTATTTTGTAGAAAACTATACAAATTTTGTTTTTGAAAAATTATATGGACAGAAACAAATTTGGTTGGAGTAATTGTAAAGTTTGATATAATCATTTATATATAATGCTTATATATGGACTAACTACGCATCACTCAATTATTCATATGAAACAAATTTTTAATTGATTAAATATGATTTCTCATATAATCATACAAGAATAAATACATAAAAGTTATTCTATGAAGAAAGACTTTATAAAGAAATTCTAAAAAAATTAACTGTAAACACTAATTTAAATGATAAAATGACTTTAATGAATTGAGGGGTTGAAATGGAGAAATCGATTTTTTTTTACCGTGTTCTTTCTTTGGGATGGAAGGGATCATGTGATGAGAAAATAAACTGCAACAATATGACATATAAGACAGTGATTGCTTTTATTTAAGTCTTCTGATGATCTTCTTGCTGTTGTCAATTATCAATTTTTTTTGTTTGGCTTCATGTTGTGTAGCCTCATCTATATTGTTGATTATGATTAAGATTAAAAGGATGAGCAATGGTTTGTGGGAGTATGATGATTAATATTGGTCCGTGTTTCTGAATACACCATGTCTGATTACCTATTATTGTTTCTGATTCCCACATCATTTGTTCCTAAGTTTTTTTGTGGAATATTGTCCAATTAAATTTGTGGATTTATTTGTAACCAGAATAAAATCTTGTTGGCCTCTCATCTATAATGAAATGAATTTTTCCATTGACCTGATCATTTGAAATTAATGACATATGCTTCATGGATTAATAAGGAGACGATATGGGAAAATGTGTATTTTTTTTTTGTTACTTCTCTGTTATTTATTGAGTTTCTGTCCACTGTGATGAGATATGAAACTTTTCGCATGTCAGACTTCAGAGGTACTTGTGCGCTGTACTTGTATCCATGAGAAGTGTTTCATCATATAAGCATCCATCCATTTGGTTTAGTCTATTTTGGATGCAGTAACAATTATAGTTTCAAAATGTTGGATCATTATTGATGTGTAAAGGGACGTGGTAGCAGTCAAGCATTATGTCAATGTCAACTATTAAAAAGCTCTATGTTTATTTTAAAATGACCCTCAAAATAACTGTTTTTTTTTCAAAATCGTCTCAAAAGGATTTTTTTACACAAATGGTTGTATTTGTTTTTACGTGGCCTAATATATGTTAAAGATTAAAATGTATTTACCTCCTGCCAATCTCTCCTTGTTTTAAAATTGCCCCCCTCTGTTTATTCATGCGTGATGCATGCATCCTTTACTGAATTTGAATCACACTTCTTGATACTGTATGATTATTCTGTGTGGCTGTGCCTTTGAATTAGTATCTGATCTCGAAAAGTCTAGCAAAATATTTCATTTTATAAAAAATGCTAATGTAATTTTTTGGTTTACCTGCAATGTACAAATTGGATGCACGATTGATAGCTGTAATAGAAGCAACTGCCTATAAAGTTTTTCTGAACATTAGTTTTATAGTGTTTGAGGCATTGATTTTTGAGGAGATAAAACTGTACCAAGACTGCATCTTTAGTCCTGATTAATTATCTTGCTGAACATTTTTTTGGTTTGAGGGGTGATCTTATGAGTCTGATTTATGAAGTAAAAATTCTATATGGGATGGTTATATGATACCTTTTTGAGCTTTGTGTCTGTCCTTCCTTTGACCTAATTTGCTTCATTGACAAATTGCTAAGAGGTTATTGTCATTTCTTTGGGGGAAGAGATTATTGACTTAGGGTATAGCATGTTTTGTCAGTGGCTTCAAGTACCTAATAGATTTATGATTTGCTTAAAATTGTGCTAGAAATCTATATTTGGATGAGATAACCTTATTAATATATTCTTTTTCAGTTGTGTTATTATGTTTTTTATTGATTTTTTAGTTTTGGATATAGTATTGGTGTACAAAGTTTGAGTTTAGTTCAGAGTTTTGAACTGAGAATCAAAGTCAAGTACAGAGTGTAGAGAGAATAACAAATATTTCAAGTATGCCTATGGTTTTGCTTTTATATTTGCTCAGTTATTCATAACTTTTTTGCTTATACAAGTTCCTAGTTGACCAATGGCTTGTTCGGATTTTCTATTCCTTGTTGCTGTGCCATTAATATGCTTCATTTCTTATGCATATTGTCAAATACAAAATAGTTGATCATTGTATTCTTGCACATCTTTTCAGATGCAAAGCGTTTGATTGGTAGGAGATTCTCTGATAGTTCCGTCCAGAGTGACATGAAGCTCTGGCCCTTCAAGGTCACCCCTGGCCCGGGAGACAAGCCAATGATCACTGTCAGTTACAAGGGTGAGGACAAGCAATTTGCTGCAGAAGAAATCTCCTCCATGGTACTCATCAAGATGAGAGAGATCGCCGAGGCCTACCTTGGCTCCACTGTCAAGAATGCTGTGGTCACTGTTCCTGCTTACTTTAATGACTCCCAGCGCCAGGCCACCAAGGATGCTGGTGTTATCGCAGGTTTGAATGTGATGCGTATCATCAATGAGCCTACTGCGGCTGCCATTGCTTATGGTCTTGACAAGAAGGCCACCAGTGTTGGTGAGAAGAATGTGCTCATCTTTGATCTCGGAGGTGGCACCTTTGATGTCTCCCTCCTTACCATTGAGGAAGGTATCTTTGAGGTGAAAGCCACAGCCGGAGACACCCATCTCGGCGGGGAAGACTTTGACAACAGGATGGTGAACCACTTTGTCCAGGAGTTCAAGAGAAAGAACAAGAAGGACATCAGTGGCAACCCAAGGGCTCTTAGGAGGCTCAGGACATCATGTGAGAGGGCGAAGAGGACCCTCTCATCTACTGCCCAGACCACGATTGAGATTGATTCCTTGTACGAGGGCATCGATTTCTACACCACCATCACCCGTGCGAGGTTCGAGGAGCTGAACATGGACCTTTTCAGGAAGTGCATGGAACCAGTGGAGAAGTGCCTGAGGGATGCTAAGATGGACAAGAGCAGTATCCACGATGTTGTCCTTGTTGGTGGGTCAACCAGGATTCCCAAGGTCCAGCAGCTCCTGCAGGACTTCTTCAATGGGAAGGAGCTTTGCAAGAGCATCAACCCTGATGAGGCCGTTGCGTACGGTGCTGCTGTCCAGGCTGCCATCCTGAGCGGTGAGGGGAACGAAAAGGTCCAGGACCTCCTCCTCCTGGATGTCACCCCTTTATCTCTCGGTCTTGAGACTGCGGGAGGTGTCATGACCGTCTTGATCCCCAGGAATACCACCATTCCCACCAAGAAGGAGCAGGTGTTTTCCACCTACTCCGACAACCAGCCCGGTGTCCTGATCCAGGTCTACGAGGGTGAGAGGACACGGACCCGTGACAACAACCTATTGGGCAAGTTCGAGCTCTCTGGCATCCCTCCTGCTCCCCGTGGTGTCCCCCAGATCACCGTCTGCTTCGACATCGATGCCAACGGTATCTTGAATGTCTCAGCCGAGGACAAGACAACTGGACAGAAGAACAAGATCACCATCACCAATGACAAGGGCAGGCTCAGCAAGGATGAGATAGAGAAGATGGTCCAGGAAGCAGAGAAGTACAAGTCAGAGGACGAGGAGCACAAGAAGAAGGTTGAGGCGAAGAACGCGCTTGAGAACTATGCCTACAACATGAGGAACACAATCAAAGATGAGAAGATCGGGTCCAAATTGGATCCGGCAGACAAGAAGAAGATCGAGGATGCCATTGACCAGGCGATCCAGTGGCTCGACAGCAACCAGCTCGCTGAGGCGGATGAGTTTGAGGACAAGATGAAGGAGCTTGAGAGTATCTGCAACCCTATCATCGCCAAGATGTACCAGGGAGCTGGTGACATGGGTGCTGGCATGGGTGGTGCTGGCATGGATGAGGATGGTCCTTCGGCTGGTGGAAGCGGCGCTGGTCCCAAGATCGAGGAGGTCGACTAAGGGACTTGATCATTGGTATGGCTTATGATTCAGTTTTTTGTTTTTTCAGGTCTTCTTGAACCCTTGGATTTGGGATCTGAAATATTTTTTTTGGGGGAGGAAGGAGTTTTTGCCTCTTATATTAGAGGCTCATGATTATTATCTTTGAATGCTTGATATACTAAGCCTGGATATTTTGCCTTGTTACAAGGCTGGGTTTTAAATTTGGTTTTTGGTATTTATATGGTTCTGAAATTTCGTTTTTCTGTTACATTCTGATTTCTTGAATATGCTATATCTTGCACTCAGCTGATCATATATCTATGTTACACAATATCATAGGTATTACCTATTTATAACTATTCTTCTATGAAAAGTATCATGGGTATGAATTATGGTCTCAGGAGATCTTTGGAGTTTGGACTCTGCTTTGTGTGCAATTGCTTAAAAGGTTTTGAAATTGGCACTATGGATCTGGCAACAGAATTCGAGGTGGATGAAAGTTGTCATTTGAAATTAATCATATAATGCTGAAATGATATTCTCCTACATTTGGTATATTAAAAAGAAGATGCTGATAATATTTTTGTTTGGTATTCTTTGAAAAAAAAAAAAAAATTTACAACCCCAACCTCATATATAATAATAGAGCTTGTATACTATGATAACAAAATGTATATTGTTCTATTGTAATGTATGAGCCTGTTGACATGACTGCAAAACAGATTGACTGTGTTAGTACTCATTTTTCATATTAGAAATTAAAGTGGACTAAATTCATGAAAATTAGAGGATTGGATCTGGTCAGTTCGGTCAGTATCGAACTGAACGATCCTTTAATCGAACTGCACAACGCATAAAATCAGTTGTTGGTTATATATTTCACTCTCTCATTGGATACTGAAATATTTAGAAATTCATATTTTCTCCAATAGCTTATTGGATCCAATAAACTATTGGAGAAAATATCCAATAAGAGAGTGATCTAATAATTGATTATGTAGTTCGATTTATAAACAGTTTGATTAAAAAGACGTGCAGTTCGATACTGACCGAATAGTCTGATTGGATCTAACCTCTGAAAATTACAATTCCCTACACTTGTACACTCAGTCCTTCACATATAGTTTTTATATCTCAACTCGATTAAGAAACACGCAATAAGTTTTTTCTTTCAACTATATGCTGCATTAGACAAGTATGTATATTATCTTCAAAAAATTTAAAATATGTTGAGACGGTAAAAATAACTCTATAAATTACCGTCTCAACATTTTTCTCTATGTAAGAAGCTCCTGACTTCTTCGAGAACTTGCTCTTCAGGGACTTCAAAAATAATTAAGAGATTCTTTAGAGGACCCAGAATTAATTTCCCTAAAATATATTTTCAAAAGTAAAAAAAACTATAGAACTTTCCGATTTAACTTTAATTCAAGCCTTAAAAAAGTTAGCTCCCTCGTCCGGAAAGAATAAAATAAAAAACAAAAGCACTTTATAGTTTCATTGTTTCTTCCTCCAATCCTCCCTAAGAATTTCCACACCTTAATTCAGATCTAGGAATCAATGGCTTGGAAGTTAGCAGGACCGGCGATCGGGATCGATCTTGGGACGACCTACTCATGCGTCGCGGTTTGGCAGCGCAACCGAGTCGAGATCATCGAAAACGAACAGGGAAACCGCACGACCCCATCGTGCGTCGCCTTCACCGACACCGAGAGGCTCGTTGGGGATGCTGCCAAGAACCAGGCTGCCATGAACCCCGTCAACACTGTTTTCAGTGAGATCCCCTTCTCACTCCATCACTGTAGGGAAAATGATACATCAGCCCCACTGCAATTCACACCTGTTTTTTTTTTAAATCATACACTCTTCAAATGAAGTACATATTATTATATAAAATGAAGTATGTACTGGGATACATCAGTATATCTTTTTCAAGTTACACCATACACTACAATAGCGCATTATATAATATGTTATCATAGTGTATGTGGCTGCAAAACGGACTGTAAAATGGACTGCGTGTATCAGCTCTTATCACTATAGATATATGGTTTGTGCTTCTGATTTTGTGTTGTCCGAGTGTTTTATTATGGAGTTTTGATACACCCAGTTCTAAAAATCACATGAACAATCATCATCAAGTAGCTTATGTTGAGGCAATCCAACCTATGATTAATCAGCTAGCACCTCCCCTCTCCCTCAAAGAGTTCATGGCATCAGATCCGAGGAGCATCATTTTTTTTGAAAAAGTAGCTTATGTAGGAAATATATACACGAACAAAAATCCATCAAGGGAATATGAGCTCAAAGAAAAGGTAAATGATGTTAAAGAAAACAATACCCAAGTGCCAAAACACACCAATAAAAATATCCCCACTTTTAATTGATATTTTATATAAATAATTTTTATTTATTTATAACATAAATAAATTTGTATTGCCCACATGGCATTACCTAATGGATCTCACTCTTTCTGAAATGTCATAGGAGTGCAACTTGGACTGGTTGGATTTGTCCTAACCTGACATTGGGATGAGTTTAGGTTGAAATTTTTGTGTTTGGATTCAATTTGAACTTAAACCTAACCCAAATCTAATTAGGGTCAAATTTGGTAACCCCAATTAATGTGAACTCAAAATAAGGTATAATAAATTTAGATGTTCCAAGTTATATTTTCTTTTTTTAATTTGTGAGATAAAATTTAAAGTTTTCAATTTTTTAAAAATTTGTCACCTTTACATATAGTTTCATCTCTTTATTCTATAAATAAAAATATTTCACATTTTCATATTTCTTTTTTTTTTTAATGTGGAGTATTAACTCATGTAAAATTATAAAATGACATAATTTTAAGTTAAATTTAAACTCAACATAACCCAAATCAAACTTGAACCCAAACCACACAAGCGGGTTGAGTTCGGGTTGAGCTTCTCGGGTTTAAATGTCAGATTGGTTTGATTTCCTTCAACTTCGGGTTAGATTCAGATTGAACTTTTCTAGTTAAAGTATTCTATTGGGTTGGACTTGAATTGACTTCCTTCAACTTCGAGTTAGGTTCGGTTTGAGTTTTAAACCGACCCAACCCATCCAAATTGAAACCAAAATGGCATGGTATGGTATGTGTGTTTGATAGAGGTCTTTGTGCACACCAATTAGAAAATGCTACGTAGGGAGTGCAAGGTTGTTTTAGTTGTGTATATGCGGTTTTTTTTATAAATATATAAGATAAGATAAACTAGGTGCTATTTGTGGAAAATGGTTTTGGATCTATGCCATGATTTCTTATATTAATTAAGTCTCTGATGATATCTTCTTCTTCTTCTTTAAATCATCAGGCTTTTCTTCTGTTTGGTTTTATGTTGTTTTATTAGACGGACATCTATTCCATCTTTTTGTTTAATCTATGTTGTATGCGATAACAATTATAGTTTCATAGAGGATGCCACTGTTATCTAGTTTGTTGCAAGAGTGTTAGAAATAGTTTATGTATCAATATTATTTTTGCATAATGGGAAGTGGTGGCAGTGAATCATCTGGTAGATTTACGATTTGCTGAAAATTGAGCTACACATCTATTTGGATTGGATAAAACCTTATAATTTCATTTATATTTTGTACTACATATTCCTGCTCATTTTATTATTTTCTTCTCTCAGTCGTGTTATATATATGTTGCTTTGCTTCTTCTTTTTTCAAGTTATTAAATATTTCATGCATGTCTAAAAATTCTCTCTTTTTATTGTCCATGTTCTTCTCATATGCATATCATAAATTATAATTAAAAATGCCTGATTGTTCACATCATTCTAGATGCCAAGCGCTTGATTGGTAGGAAATTCACTGATAAGTCCGTCCAGAATGACATGAAGCTGTGGCCCTTCAAGGTCACCGCCGGTCCTAAAAACCAGCCAATGATCACCGTGACCCACAAAGGTGAGGACAAACAATTTACCGCAGAAGAAATCTCTTCCATGGTCCTCATCAAGATGATCCAGATCGCCGAGGCCTACCTTGGCTCCACTGTCAAGAACGCTGTGATCACCGTCCCCGCATACTTCAACGTCTCCCAGCGCCAGGCCACCAAGGACTCCGGCATCATCGCAGGCCTTAATCTGATACGTATTATCAATGAGCCCACAGCCGCCGCCATCGCTTACGGGCTCGACAGGAAGGCCACCAGCGTTGGTGAGAAGAATGTGCTCATTTTCGACCTTGGTGGTGGCACCTTTGATGTTTCCCTCCTCACCATTGAGGAAGGTGTCTTTCAGATCAAAGCAACAGCCGGAGACACTCATCTCGGTGGGGAGGACTTTGACAACAGGATGGTGAACCATTTTGTGTGTCTGTTTAAGAGAAGGCACAAGAAAGACATCAGCGGCGACCCAAGGGCACTTAGGAGGCTCAGGACATCATGTGAGAGGGCGAAGAGGACCCTCTCTTCCACTGCCCAAACCATGATCGAGATTGATTCCCTGTACGAAGGCATTGATTTCTATGCCCCCATTACCCGTGCGAGGTTCGAGAAGCTGAACACGGGCCTCTTCAGGAGTGCATTGAACTAGTGGAGAAGTGTTTGAGGGATGCCAAGATGGACAAGAGCAGCAGCATCCATGATGTCGTCCTCGTCGGTGGATCCACTAGAATCCCCAAGGTCCAGCAGCTCCTACAGGACTTCTTCAATGGGAAGGAACTCTGCAAGAGCATCAACCCTGATGAGGCCGTAGCACATGGTGCTGCTGTCCACGCTGCTATGATGAGCGGTGTCGGGGACGAAAAATACTTCGAAGACCTCGTCCTGCTTGACGTGACCCCTATCTCGCTCGGTCATGAGACTGATGGGGGAGGCGTCATGACGGTGTTGATCCCCAAACACACCGTCATCCCCTTCAGGAAGGAGCATGTCTTCTCCACCTCCGATGATAACCTCACCATCCAGGTCTACGAGGGTGAGAGGACCCGAGCCCAGGACAACAACCTGTTGGGCAAGTTCGAGCTCTCCGGCATCTCTCCCGCTCCTTGTGGTGGTGTTCCCCAGGTTATTATCGTCTGCTTTGACACGGACAGGGACGGTATCTTGACCGTCTCAGCGAAGAACAAGACATCCGGGGAGAAGATCAGCATCACCAGCGACAAAGGGAGGTTGAGCGAGGAGGAGATAGAGAAGATGGTACAGAAGGCGGAGAAGTACAAGTTGGAGGATGAGAGGAACAAGAAGAAAGTGGAGGCCATGAACGCGATTGAAGATTACGCGTACAAGATGAGGAATACGATCGAGCAGCTGATGCAGTGGTTGGAGAGCAATCAGATGGCGGAGTTGGAGGAATGTGAGGAGAAGATGAAGGAGTTGGAGAGCATCTGCAGCCCCATTCGACGCCCCCGACATTGATGGAGGAGTCGGAAAGCTCGAATTTGCGTTGTTTGGGTTTTGAATGCGGTTTTCATGTATTTTGGTTTTTGAATATATTTAATGGAAACTTTATGGACTTTATGATATATATTGCAATGTTTAAAATATGGATATTTTCAATGTACCGAAATATCCTCAGAAATACGATATATCAATCGATACATTGTTTTATTGATCGATATATATCAATATGTATTTTTTTTTTCAAAAAATGTGTAAAAATGAAAAAATAACATATAAAATTAAAAAAACGTGAAGAAGAATAATGACATACTAATTTTTGGGGGGATTCAGGGGGTTTTTTTTTTTTCAAGGAGATTATGTTTGTTAAATGTAAGTAATAAAGTGTGTGTAAAAGAGTTGAGGATATGTTATTGGGACAACCTATAAAGAAGTTAAAAGCAACCACAATCAAGTTATCAAACAAGTCCACTTAATTAAAAACTATCTTCATCATTACATCAAAAAATGTCTTAAAAATTGTATTTATATCAACAAAAACAGCTTCTGTTATAAACAACAAACATGATTCATTGATTAATTAAAAAACAGTCATCATCATTACATCTTAAATAACGTGTATATAACTCTATTTCCAAACGCACCCTGAGTAATAGAGAAAAAGATTGCTGGGTATTAAAGTCACTCATCTTCAACCAACCTCATTAAATAATAATTAAAAACCATTTTTATGTCTTTGAATTAAAAACCATCTTCAGCATTATATAATTGTTTTAAATATATAATAAAAAAATTTAATTGAAATTTAATTATTTTATTTTTTAGATTTGACGGTAGGTTCAAATGGATCCAATTTGATTTATAATTATGATAATTATAAATTGATATTGAAATAATTATTTTATATTTTTTGTAGATATTCGTAGTGTTAAGATACTTTGATTGAAATTTGGTGAGATTTGGAGTTCGAAAAATTAGGTTTTTAGGATTTTGTAACATGTTTTTATTCTCTTTCCCGCCGTTGGTGACATCCTTATCCGGTGACTTCTCTTCCGACGTCCCTTCCATTCACCATTACCGGTGTCTTCTCTTTCAGCCACCAACTTGTGAACACGCGAAGAACGGTGCACAGGTCGAACAAAAAGTGAAATGGGAAGGTTATCATTCGACACAAGGGCTATCACCCATCGAATTCCCATTCGATAGAATGGAGTTCATTATTTGGCATACATGCTGTCGACCGTCAAGTCAAGGTTGACATAAAGGCTGTCAATGCTCAATTAAATTTATGTGTATACGTGATCCGTATGAATCGCACCGTATTACTACCATATCACTACAATGTGTGTGCGCACGCACACGCGGACCCTGCTGATTGCAATATCACATGTTCACATTTTTAAGGGCAATTTGTAAAAATAATAGAAAAGACCCTGGACCGATCAATGCTGCTGCTGCAGTGTCAACGAGTTTTTTTATAGGTATGATTTATAAATCACCATATTTGCTACATGATTAGATTTTAAATTAAAATAGAATCATGATTGAAACAAAATTAAATTATATATAAATATTAATGGATTATTTTGAGTTTTATCTCAATCTCAACAGATAAGATTAAAATTTAAATTTTATCTCAATCTTATCTATTACGATATTATCTGAATTTTAAAATCTCACATAATTAAAAATTTAAATTAAAAATCTCAATCCAGCAAAGAATTCTCCAGCAATTGCTTTCATGGTGGTGTGGAAGTGCCTTCATGGTTCTCATCCCACGCCGCTGAAGCTCCTGACTTCCTCAAGAACTTGCTCTTCCATCTCCACCAATTGGCGGCAAAACGCTTCAGCATCACTGGCTTCTTCACTGAAACTGAATCTGAAATCTTTCCACTGGTACTGATCGGATCCCTCCGTAGCGACAACGCTTGGGACTTTGGCAAAAACATTGAAACCCATTCGATCGACTGAGAGCATCAACGCGTCCTTTATGTCACAAGATGGTCAGTGAATTTAAGGAAAGATCAGGCTGGAAAATTTAAGCTTGTCACAACTAAGAAATTTCATTAGTGGACATGCAACTATTGATGTATGGGGAATCTCAACAACAGCACATGGTCCAGAAATTAGAGCTAAACAGAGATAGCTATTACAAGAGATGAGTTGGAGATGTAAAACCATTAGGTGGAGCAGCATGAACATGTCGACATTAAAATTATTAAACATACAACATTTACTTTTTCAATGATGCTTTGATTTCCAAAGTATTGCATCTACTTCTTTGCTTGTAACGGGCACAAATGCCATCGAACTAGTAAGTAAACAGGAGGTCCTGTGATTAGCAGTAATCAAACTGAATTGGAAAAATGAGCCCGCAAGCACAACCTGAGAGCATGAACATCAATACTCTAAGCCCCTGTTTGGATAGCGACATTAGTCATTTTCTTTTTTGTTGTGTATTTAATTATTCTCATTTGAAACCGTAATAATGAAGTTTTTGTTGTTTGGATAACTATGGGTAAGTTTTGAATAAAATGTGAATTAAATATGAATAAGATTTTATAAAAAATTAAAAAATTGTTTGACTTGTGAGCCCCCTGATTTATAAAGGGTAATAAAAAAATTTGGCATATGGGTTCCATATACCAATGGAATATATTGAGTGGTATAAAAAAATCTAGAGACCTATTCTAGCTTGTACATATAGTAACTTATTTCTTGCAAACAAACATGTCTTTTGGGCTTATTCACCCCTATTCCACCTTATTCCATATATGTTCTACCCAAACAGGGTTTGAGGGATTATACACATCTATGAATATAATGCCAAATTTGAGCCCTTGGTTTTCTATCCTTGGTGTCATGTATCGTAAGCTATTCCGGAAATGGGATCTATAAATTGCATTGCGCATGAAGTATTGTATAGTAAGATGAAGTCTTAGCAAATATCATCCGTCATGTGAAATAAATATCATTTACATCCTTACATAAAAGGGACTTTACTTGAATAACCTTTGCAGTTGTTAACCTGATAAAGGAATTAATACATAAGAAATGGATGATGGTGTGAAACTATGTACCCTAATTTTAATCAAGCAACCTATAATTGTTTGGTCAGGTGCTGTGTTTTCTAGACATGCATAGAACATTGTTCATGAAACATTAAAAAGTTTTCCGACTTACCCGTGCAATTTTATCAAAGTGAACAAAACAGAACAACATTAACGCTCTTCGCCTTGCTTCACTTTGATTGATCCCATCAACAAGCTTTTCAGCATATGGTGCTACACCCAAGACATGAAGCAGTTTGATCACACAATTAAAAGTCAGAACAGAGGTATAAATCCTTCCAAAAGAACTTGATGAAAGTCTTACATAACGCATCTGTTTTAGATGCTACAACGTCCTCAAACTTCAATTCAGATGTGCCTCCATTCCCATTAACAAATATGCATGATCTGTGCAGAAAATTCTCATATTAACTCTTACATAAACCAAAATGCTTGTATAGCATTCTTGCCACTTAATTTCTTTTTTAAGACCTAAAATTGTGAATTCCCAGTAGGGTCTGAACGTCACTCCTAATCGTGTACATCCAGAAAAACCAATAAATCATAATTTCTCAGAGACTATTATGCACATGTTTTGTCTGATCTACTGAATACAAAAATATTATTAAACCTAGGGTGTCATTAATTCCATATTTTTTATGATGAGAGTTTTCCGTGCCAAAATATCAACAAATGAGATATACAGTAATGGAGAAGCAACAGCTGGTGTTGTTGTTCTTACATCTACAGTTTGGAATGGAGAAAATAACTGAAACAAGAAACTAGGGCATAAAATAATGGACTGTACTGTGTACAAGAAAGTATAGTATGATTTGATTTTAAGAAGTGTATGAGAATACAACTGGCCAGTCTAGGTGTACAAGATTTTAGCAGTAAAATATTAGCTCAAACGATATATGCCACCATTGATTTGCATTTCCTCTAAGCTCATATAACAATGTTGATTATCATTTTTATATCAGGATGCATTCTCCATCACGAAAAGATGAAAAAAAACTGGAAATTTGGAATATGATTCCATAATTTCCATACATGGATGTGCTATATGCGGGAAAACATTCAAGCTTGTCCTAGACATGATGATACTAAAGACATTGCAGGATATAACTAAAATGAGACAAAAGGATGGAAACATGTCTTCCTTACCCGATTTTAAATTTATAAGGCACATAGTCGTCCGTCCCATTTAGTATATCCTGGAGGTTTCCACTTCTAGAGATACTGCTGATGCGAGAAGAATTTAATATACTGGAGAATGAATAACTAGCTTGAGACACTATTTCGCGTTCGGACAATATTGTATCTCTTAGGGTTTCACCAATGGACTTTAGCTGGGACCAAAAAAAGAATGCATCAGCATCACCTTCAAATAAACAAAAGCAATATAAATCAGGTATAATAACTGGGGATAACTAGGTTGAGTGCTGCTAACTAGAAACCCAAAATCAGTCCGTTAGACTAGAGTCTAGACACCTCAGAATAATATAACCACCTTATAGGTACATCGATTATACATTAAAATTATAGTTATAAATTATACTGACGTGTTTAATTATTACAATTATAAAATATGGGTTTGGATACATAGATCATTGGTCGACATGGATGTCAGGAGATCTTTGTTCAAGTCCAGGTTTACTCTTAGAAATATATAAAAATGATATATTCAATGGATTCCAGAAATTATGCGTATAGGATCACACTAACAGAACAATAACTCAAAAAAATAGGGTATATTATCTGGGAAGGAAAAAAAACCTTTTCATCCTTGAGAGGCCAAAGTTCACCGGTCAAAGCAACCCGAGCGGGTAACTGCAGCACGGAAGTTGGCTTCAGTAATTTGAGATTTATGAAGAAAGCAATACGCATGTGCAAAACATATAAAAAAATCTAATGATTAATAAATCAATTCAAAGATGATAGTAGGACCTTTAAATTTGCAGGCTGTCCTTATAAGCCAACCTACTGTATAAAGAATGTTGAATGTCAGGTCAAAAGATAATGCGACCTTTTAGCACACTCGTCAGCCACTCCATTAAAATGGTTAGATCAATGGAATGTGTAACTGGGTTTCACTGATCACACACCTAATCAATATAATTTGCAAAATTTCAAGTCCCAATGACACTTTTTGCAAATCCAAGACCTTGGAGTTGAAAGGCTTTTCTAAAATAGATTTCATCTTCCAACATTGTCAGCATCTAAGTTCTCCACTGCCTTCAAAATATTTTCTGCTTAGAACCTAAAGCTTATTCCTCCATCAACAATATTTTATGGACATATCAATGATTTCAGCCCTCTGACTTCTTTTCAGTCATTCTCTGAACATTTTTCATCATCTAAAACCCCATGGCATTGGTTCTATCTCAACAGTTTTATGTAACCTCCTTCAGCAAGGTAAATCTATGAATTATCTCATTACAAATAGCACAACTGTGCTGTTGGCAGCTTCGGGCATTCTGTCTCCAATTCAAGCATTATTGATTGATACAGCAGGATTGTTATTTTTATTTGCAATTTATAAATGATAATAAAGAGTTGACCGAGTTCCAAAACACAAAAGTCTGAGCCAACTCTATGTTAAAAAGGAAAAATTCTTGATTTTAAACACTATGAAATCCGACAAAATATGAATATGAATTAAATCACTTTGTAATTAAAATTCCTGAACTTGTATTAAATATAAGCAGCACTCATTAAACTCTTTACAGAAAATATCAAGATTGTTTCAACAAAAAAAGGACCGGCATATATTCCCTCATGAAGTTTCTGTTTTGAATAAAACCATGAATCCAGAGGTAACAACTACCTTATTAATCGATCTCAGCAAACTTCCAACTGGACCTGGACAAGTGCTACTCACAGCAATAGAAGCACGCTCATCAATAATTGTATTCTGCAGAATTCACATCGATGCTCTATCAAATAAGACGTATAATATTTGACTGCTGGCACCAACCATAACTAATCAGCACCATGATTGCTACTTTGTAAAACTAATTCATGAACAACATAACAGATAGGAACAACTTAATATGAACAAGTTGTGAAGCAAGCTTGGAATTCGTCGGTAAGCACCACCAACCTCGAAATAAGAGATTTGGGTTTAATTCCCACCCTTGACAGTTTGTGCACAAAAGTGGGGGACAGAAGGAAACTGAATCCACTTCAGAAATTGGATTAAATAAAGAACTAGACATGTAAATGAAAATTTCTCCTGTATACACATAATGTCAGCATTTTGTTAATCAAATATTCATGTCAGATTTTGGATAAAAATATTTGAGCAACACACTAGAAAAAGGAGGATGATGTTTACGCAATACAATATGTTAGAGAACATCATATGAGAAAAATAGTCATTCCACAAATTATCAACCATCATACAGGTGAAGACGGATACTTGGCCAAAAGACTTGAGCAGATAATAACATAACAACAATACAATATATCCAAAACCTGAAATAAGAAAAACAATGATCACTTCAACATCATCCAAAAAAATGGATAGCACCACCAAAATAAAACCAACCCAGTGCAACTAGCTCTCCAAGTGAGAATTTCAGGCCTTGGGTGTTTCATGTCTATGATTAATTGATTATATCATCCAATAGGAAGAAAAATGAACTTAGTATATCTCTAAACAAATTATGGCGAAGTATATCTCTAAACAAATTTTGGCGAACCATCCCTTTTAGCTCTTAATTCGAATCTAAACTGAATTTCAAACTTGTCTCTAATTATCTCTTAAATTTAAAAACAGTATGTCATGCTTTTCAATTTCTTGAGAATCAATCCGTCCATCCCTTTCCACTATCCAAACTGTGTCCATAAATGACCAAACTGCCTAAAATGATCAAAATGTCCCTGTCTGGCATCCCTTTCATCCATTCAGAGGTTCAGACGATCTAGTTTTATACGTGAGTCCAAGATTTATTACAATTTTTTTTATTGGACTGGGGCACATATTGGACCACGGACAGTTGTCATCAATTTGGGTTCATTGTGTACTTCAACAAAAAAAATTGTTTAATATTATTTTCGCATGTGTTTTTTTTTAGTAATGCAAAATTTTAATTATTGAAAGCAGATAGGTTCTTCTGATCCAGTTAACTACACAAGGGCTGCTTATGTGATAGTAGTATAGTACCAAGAAGAATGGTTACCATTGGCACAAAATATCTACTTCATTTATCAGGCAAGTCAACATTCAACAATTTTGAGCACATTAACCTCATTTTCTAATCAACATAATAGCATGAAAAGTTATTAACAAATTTATACCCAGGAGTCAAATATGAAAAGACCATTGATGCTCAAAATAGAGTTAGCCAAAAGATGCCCAACTCCAATAATGGAGGCATGATGAAATCATCCAAGTTAACCCAAGAAGTATCATGCACCTGAATGTTATAGCATTTCAAATGTATAACAATAAATATCCATCTTAGCTCAACTGTTGCGGTTTCAACTAAGCCATATTACATAACCACCTCTTAACAGGTTGGTAGACATACCCTTTTCACCAAGGGATCCTGGGTGGTTCGAGTGTTACTCTTGCTCATAAGAGAAGATTTTTTTAAAAAAAACCATACTTACCTACCCAATAAATTAGGAACCATAATATAAAACAATAACATAAAATCAAACAAATAAACATGTCACCCAACACCAACAGCACAAATGTTTCTCAGAAACGGCAATTAAAACAACGATATCGCCCAATCATTCTTCGAATATTGAAAAGAAAAAGAAGATAAAATCCATACCACATTGTGCTTGTCATCTTTTCGCACCCAAATGTACGGCCTCCCCTTCCGGAACAGATACTTGACCTTGGAACTATACACTTCATTTTTACTAAAAAAAATACCAACACACGATTAACCAATACAAATATTGCAAAACCCATCAAAGAACAACTTCGATCAAAACTCACTCTTTTTTTTTCTTACCTTCCATTGGCGTCGGCGCTAACTGTATTCAGTCGGGCTTGCCAGTTCGAAGTCAATATATTCTACAATTTCAAGAACCCCCCAATTCAATAAATCTGGAATTCAAAAAGACGTTCAAATAAAAATTTTACCTTGCATTTCTCAGCGAGTGTCAAAACCATGGACTTGTTTGGGTTCTTCATCTTTCGTTTCTATGTAATTTTTTTTTTTTTTTGAATAATCTTTGCCTGTCTTCGAAGTGTTTGTTTAAATGTTATAAACACCAGCGCCTACTCGTGGCTTCGTTTGTTAGGGTCCACAATTGGAGAAGAAATAAATCAATCGGACGGTTAATTATTGTACATGTGTCTAATAATGTTAAATCGATGGTTATGATTGGATCAGAATCAACCATTACTACACGGTTACTTCCAATTTGGACGGCTCGGATTGGACATTTGAAATTCTAGAAAAAAATTATGGGAATTTATAATAAGTTCGAAAATCAACCAATATTGATTTGTATGTAATTAGAAAATTTGAGAATAGTTTTTAAACAGTTAAACTTGCTTTGAAAACTTATTTTGAAAAATAAACTTCAAATGCAATACATTTTTACATAGTTTGAAAACGGATTAGAGCAACTTTTAAGTTTTACAGGAAACCGTACAGGCAGACAAACAATTTCATGTAAAATCAGTTTTAAACTCAACTTTTAACTAAAATCAATTTTCCAATTGTACAAACCAAACATAGCATCTGTGAATCACATTTATATTTATGTTATATTATGTAAATAAAGCAAAAATGATTTTTAAGATTAAAGCTTGCTTATAAATTCCAAAATTTTCCTGATACTCTTGCCATCCTCTAAAATATCCAAAAAATTCACAAAATTCATAGTAAGTTTACGAATTAATCACCAAACCTTGCTGTAATAAATTATAATGAAACAAAACTTATCCATTTACAAGAACATAATTAAAATTAAAAATGTACAACCAAAGTTACTAAAAATACTATGTTTAAAATTAAGTAGTCCCCATTCAGTCCAGTGAAACAATTCCATTTCTCAACCATACGTATTCCAATCAATCCCACTATTTTTTTTAGAACTATAACATAGTGACTGCTGTTCTTGACATTTGATTGAACAACGAAGCAATAACAATCAAATGCACCAAAAACCCAGGTTGTGTTTTGTCGACGGATATTCATTCTCAGGTCTGATTTCCTCATTCTCAGGTTTCCACCACCACTGATTGCAAAATAATTTACGGTCTGCAGAGATTTCTGAGGTCCTCTTCTTTGGCATAGGAAGTCGGTATCAGCTTCGCTGCGTGCGGGTATAGATCTTTGTAGGCATTTCGAATGGTGCCTTCAGCCACACCTGTAGCAAGAGAGATATCTGAAAGGACATGCATGTTAACACAGGGCATGGACAATTCATTATATATATGACAATGATTACATAACGATCAAGCAAATATTACCTCTAAGAAGTTTCTTATCATCCGAAAGCTGAGTTATCATGTAAATGATGGCTGCTGCCACCGACACAGGAATCCTCCTGCAAGCAAAGAACATGATGCACATGAGTAGAATTCACTGACGGACTTTTTATAGGGAAGATGTGGAATATCCAAAGCAACTCCTCTAGTCTCTATCAGACTTCTGCATCACATGCCATAGTAGATAAAGAAATGACATACAACGTGCTGATAGAAGAACAAAGTAATGGATAACCTAATATGATGCAAGAAACTAAAGCGATTGACCAATCTGTAATAACCAACTGATTCCATGTCATAATTCTAAGATTAATTTGCGAAAATTTTTAAATTATGTAACTACTGTTAGTTATATAAATCTTTTTAAAATAAAGATAGGAACAATTGTACTAGAAGAAGTTGCCCCTCGAACAAACTTGAGACGAGGGATCTCCAAAAACCTTTTTTTTTTTAAAGGACCACGAAATCATCATATAAGAAGTGTCTAGAGCATAACATAAAAGCACCTAGAGCATATTTCTTGCTTAAAGCCAATCTAAAGTTAACCCTTTTCCACTCCCCTGATAAGTTTGAAGTAGGTTCAGCTATACATAACCACCGACTTCACGTCATTCCCATATAGAAAGGAGTACTCAACAATGCAATTACCATCTTGGTTGTCAAGATGCACTTCCTTTTTAGCATGACCCTTGTGAATAGAGGAGAGGTGGCATATACCTCTCACATCATACACCAGAAGGGAATGAAAAGGGACCACCTTGGAAATGGAGAAAAAGGAATACCAATAGGTTATGCTCCTATGGGGTCCATTCCCCTCCCACTCAATTTACAAAATGCATGAGCTCCTTGTGCGACCTTTTAACAAAAGTAATACACACTGCACCCGATGCTCCTTGCATCTCCTCAAGCATTCCTCTGTTTCTCCCACGCCAAAAACCTGAACACACATTGAACAGGCAATTGTACTTCCTTAAACTCTTCACCCCTAACTGAAGCACCATACCCATACCTACAGCCTAGCTTAATATTCGCCAATTCTATAAATTTGATCACAAATTATGCTCTCAAGTCTAAACAAAGACAAAAACTGATTTCAGGATATAAAATTAATTCATTTAAATGTAATAGTTTATTTTACGAAACACAAGGTGCATTCAGGTATGTATACCAAAATAAAAAGACTTCTAAAGACAGCAAGAGCAACTAATGCTACTTCTAAAAATGGAACAGAACATGTATAAACAAAAAATTTAAATCACATGAATAGCTCAAGGAATCCCACAAAAATTGTCAATGCAAGGAATAAGAAATTGTCAATGCTAGGAATAAGGACTCTGGCTTCATTAGTAACTATAATATGATAAAAATAAACATATTAGAGCAGCATTCAAGATTACAGTTTTACAAAGCATACTAGAATGTAAAACATCCCCTAATCCAGACAAAAAAAGAAACCTCATATTCTACCCAAAACATCTTACTGATTTCCTTATCCCCTGACATGCCACGTTCAATAGGCCATTCCAAGAGACAATCAAACTATTCATTTGATTTAGAAACAATTTAGAGCTTAAATCTAACGTTTTCAGTTAATCTTAAAAACACTAAACCTTCTTTAGCTGAGAACTTCAGTAGAACACGGGGAAGAGATCATTAATAAAGTTAAACTATGTCATGAATTGTGCAAAAGTTCATGTTCAAATGTTTCTGGTATTTTTATCATAAACAAATATTTAAGAATTTCATTTTGACATGATCAATTTGAGTGGAATATGTAGGGTAAGGAAAAGATTTCTTTGGATAATTCAACCAGTTTCCTCCATAAAATGTGTGACAACTTTTGCAGTAGCATCAAGGTAATTTGGACTCAAGCAATATAGTCAAAATATATACAATCACTCATAACCTTATACCTTATATCAAGTTCCTCTGACTTCTGCACTGCCTCTTGAGCAGCTTTAACTTCTTTGTTGTTCATGCCAAGATGGGAACAGAAACGCCTCTGTAAATGCATGCCGAAAAC
This sequence comes from Acorus calamus, assembly GCA_030737845.1. Lineage (NCBI taxonomy): Eukaryota > Viridiplantae > Streptophyta > Magnoliopsida > Acorales > Acoraceae > Acorus > Acorus calamus. The sequence continues at coordinate 17,206,929 of CM060877.1, read as the reverse complement.
AGCTCAGAAGCTATGGAAAATCAATAGCCAGTATCCACATCCAGAAAATGGAAAACACAATGCTTGTCCAACAATGGAACACATAAGAATGCAAAAAAATCCAACTCACCAGGAAGTCCCCTGCATGTATAGCCCCCATCTCCAATGACTTACCCATCTCTATTTTCAGTTGTTTCTCAATGAAATTTTTGGCCTGACCAAATTCCTTCATCGTCACTCCATGGGCAACGGAACAAATTTCTAGTCAAATAACAAAGTCAAAAATTTTCAACTCATAGTCTGAAGAATAAACCAAGAAATACAGATCTTAGGGTCCATCTGTACCCTTAAAAGTGCAAGGCCTGTCCTCCTGTCGGCAAGCAATGTACAAGCAAGCAGCGAAAACTGCAGTCTGATTTTTCCCTTTGCTCGACTTGCGATCTTCCACTCTCTTAAATATCTCACATGCCCGATCCTTCAAAACACATTTTCAAACAGTCAGCAATAGAACAAGCAAAACCAGTAGGGGGGAGTGACAACTGACAAGAAAACTTCCAAAGAAAGAACAACCTGAAATTTCCACCTTACACTAGACCATACATGCAGACTCATAAATTCATACATATTGATATATAACCGTGTAGTACTTGAAAAACAAAGTATTAACCAACCAAATTAGTAAAATTTGTACCTTAAGCATGCAAGATAGCATTAGCATGCTATGATAGCCACAAAGTGAACATCTGTATCACAAACCAATATACTCCTCTAGCACAAGTCTCCCTTATCCAATCCCACAAAAATGAAAAGACGAGTTTATAAAATAATCCATAACACTGCCCAGCGAATTAGATAATACAGATATCAACATAAAAATGAGAGAGCACATTCCCATAAGGAGCTATGCACCATGAAAAGAAGAGAAAAAAAACACAAGTCACCTGACAACTTAACTACCTGGGAAAATACATGTTTAAAGGAATATAAAATATGATACAGACATACAGTGAGGCAATGGCTTAGGAAAGAAAAGGCTGAAAACGGTAAAACTGGAACACATTTTCAAAACACATTTTCAAAACACATTTTCAAAGTTCAAAAAGTTCAAAAAGAAAAGGCTATCAATGCTATGATAGCCACAAAGTTCAAAAAGATAATAAAATGTAGTACCTTGATAGTCCCCACAAGTCCCAACCTGAAACAAAAGGAGAAAGAAGCAGATCAGTACACATTCAATGAAGATCAATTCCATATCTTTGTTAAAAAATATCGATTAACACCAAATCAATCATTTCCCTTTCATCCAAATAATCACGCAACCCCGCCCACACAGTATTAGATAATAAAATTCTCCTAAATTAAGATAGATTCAACATCTAATAACGATTTTTTAAAAAGTTCATTCATTTATAGTTTACTATATAAAGTTGTGACTTTTCCTTCAAAGAACAAATTCAAACCCTAAAACCTCCACCAACAAAACCACGAAAGAAACAAAAGACAATTCAGAGCCAAATCAGCAGAGACCGTTCGGCCATATCGGCGATCGACCCGAAAGCGGCAACCAAATTCCGATTGGGATCATGGCCATTCCTCCACCGTCCGAGGGCGGAAGACACCAGGTCCCCGTCGTCCCCGCCCTTGCCACCCTTGCCGGGCCTCCTGGAGATGGAGGTGGTGAGGGGGGCGTCGGCGAGGAGGGGGTTGGTCCTGGCTCCGACACGGTTGGGGTCGTGGTCGCCGGAGTCGTCGGCGAAGGTCCTCCACTCGGACTTCTCGTCGATGGTGTGGGCTTCCAGGACGAGCCCGCACTCGAGGCAGACGGTGTCCCCCGACGCGTGGTCCATCACCACCTCCGTCTGTCTCTTGCAGTCCGTACAGTACGGCTCCGCCATTGATGGTCTCTTCTTCTCTCTATCGATATCTGTTGAGGATTCCCCGGTTTGATCGTTTAATCGTTTTTACTTTACCTTCTTTTGGGTTTATTTGGTGTGAAAGAGCATAATTGAAAATATTGGGGGGTATTTATAGGGGCGAGTGGAGGTCGGTGGGGGTGTTTGTAGTGGCACGAGTGGCATAAACGAACCTGGGTCCCGCACGTGTGCAATTTAGCTCAAATGAGAGAAACAGATTGAGTATCGTACTATTATTATCTATCAGACTTGATTGAATTTAGACTTATAGGTTATGTCTCTAACCAAACAACAATGTTCGGATCATTTTAAAAAATATATAAATATATATTTAATTAATGAAAGTTTTTTTTAATAAAAATTATAGTACATGCGATGCAACTTGAATGAATTAGATGTGTATTGTATGATTTTTTTATAATATAGTATATATTGAGATTAGTAGTTTTTAATTCATATGTTACATTAGTGATAGTGATGTGGTGATTGTGAATGTGTCGGTAAACGGATTGAATATATCAACGTATAAAACAATAAATTTGGTGATTCAAGTCGAAAAATTTTGAGAAAAAAATTACATTTTGATTTTTTTTCTTGAGTTTATATTTAGTTAATAAAATATATTCTTGATCAAAAATAGTTATGTACAAACCCAAACAAATTAATGTAAATTTTATCATTTTTTTTGTAATGAAGTATATACTGAGATGAATGAAACATGTATTACATTAGGTAATTTCATACAAGCGGATTGATTGTATCAACACCCACAAATTACTTTTACTGGATACGAGTTTAAGCCTGTCAACGGACCGGATACAGAGCGGATATGGTCATATCCGTATCCGAAATTTTTTTTATATATCTGTATCTGTATCCGTATCCGACGGATATTTAAAAAGTGTATCCGTATCCGATCCGAAATTTCGGATACGGATTCGGATAATTATCCGAAATATCCGAAATAAATAAATAAATAAATATAACAAATTTTCATTTAAAGTTTAAAAATTGACTTAAAATTAAAAATTCACAAACACAAGTTCTGACTTTACAACTATTAGAAAGAATAAATAAATAATTAAACATAACAAATTTTCATTTAAAGTTTAAAAATTGACTTAAAATTAAAAATTCACAAACACAAGTCCTAACTTTACAACTATTAGAAAGAATGTGAGTCACTTGATCAAAATCCAATGGTAAATATTAAATACTAATATTAACATTTTTTTAATGTCATCGGATACGGATATTTTTCGGATCGGATAGGTGTATATCCGTATCCGATCCGAAAATTTTCAGATACGGATTATTTTTTCGGATACGGATACGGATTTTTCGAATATCGGATATTTTCTGCATTTTCATATACGATTCGGATCGGATGTGGATATTTTTTCGGATAATTGACAAGCTTATACGGGTTGGACACGTAGGACTTGTTATGATAAACACTCTTTCAAAATATAACAAAAGCATGTTCTTTAAAAAATTATTTAAAACAATTTTAAGTTGAAAACTAATTTTTATATTGATTTCAAATTATAGTTTAATGCCAAAGAAGATAAAATGATAATGTTTTTATTGTTTAGTGGAAACTCAACTTTATTGTCAGTTTGTCACACGGATCAAATTTTGGGACATCAGAGTGAGATATTTTCATTTATTAGCTTCCCATGTAAATTTTTACCAATTTAAACTGATTGTATCATCCAGATGCCGTTGACTCAAATTTGACTAATTTGCTTTTCTAAATTTATCTTGATGCATTTAACAAAGGGCATCATCCAATCAATCTTGATTATCCTTTCCTTTTATGTATTATTCATTCAACCTAAGTTTGGGTCACCAAATTAGGCACATATGTGATTATATTCAAGCTGTACAAATTTAATGAATGTGAATTACCCAACACCCTGTAAAAATTACATACTCTCAACTATGAAAATATCCTCAAGTTAGCCGTTATATTTTTTCTCAGGTCATTATGTCCAAATATTGTTTGTTTGTGCAGATCATGTAATAATGTATGTATAAGGGATGGATAACAATGTACAAAATTTAGCGCGCATAAATTCATAACAATATACATGATTGATATAGCAAAATACAAGGATTAATATTAATATACGAGTTACTATCATACCCAGTGCATAATAATATAGAGTAGACAATGAAAAGGAAATGAAAGGAATGTAACCACTAATTTGATTATGTTTTCATATGTTCAAAAAACAATGTACCTAACAAAAATTGGTAAATAATATACTTGGTAATATGAAAAAGAATTAGAATGACTTGTTTCTCGGATGATGGTGGTTGTTATTATTGTTAGTGTGTGGTTGTGGTTGGAGTTTTTTTTTTTTTTTTGGTGTTTTGTTGTTTTTCTATTGGGTAGGAGAGCTGATTGTGTGGATAAGCCACGTCAACGAAGAAGGGCTCTTTATTTGTGTTATCTGAAATCTTATTTGGAATTATTATTGTCATTGTTTAGGCAAGTCATGACTTTTGAGCTGTAGGGGCCTAGGGGGGCATTCTTGAATGCTCCAATGTATAAAGTGAGTTTTTCCAACACATATACCCAATAATGTGGGACTAAAGAGGTGCAAGGGACAACAAAGAAAAAGAAGTTATTACAGTTAATTTTTTTCACAGTTGAAAATACAGTCTTATATACTTCGTTAAAATTCCAACATTTACATCGTTAGTTTTTTCTTACACTTATTAAAAATGAATTCATTCAAATTGAAATGGAGTAATATACAGTTTTTTCTTACGCATATACTTCATTAGATGATGTTTATTATTTTTAAAAAATAAAAACATATGTAGTCTGAGTTTTGACTGGATCTAATATTTTTCCAAAGAAAATAGGTAAAAGAAGCACATATTAGTCACTCTTTGAAGCCTATATAGCCCACAAGGCTAGTATAGACTGGGCTAAAAGGGAAAAATCTACAATGCTTTCAATTCTTTTGAACATATACTTCATTGAATGATCTTTCGAATTGGGTCAGGAATATCCAATTTTTGCTAAACAGGCATTTTTGCAAAAATATATATATTTCAGTAGACAAATATATACCTCTACAAAAAAATTTAAAACATGCTGGAGTTGCAATAGTTAATGAAACATTCCCAAATATTTACGGAGAACCTACTAAATGTATAGAATTTGTGAGTGGTTTTATGCAGCCTTTGCCAACTACCATTAGTCACTTTATCACCAAAAAAAAAAAAAAAATTTACAACTCAAATATATAAGAAGCTTCACCTGAACATACATCAAATGTGGCTTTAAAAAAAATTCCATGATTCCTCATCGTCGCACAACCAGAGTGAGTAATCCAACATATTGAGATTGAATCAGTCCAAATTCCTGAAGACATGTTATGAAAAGTCAGGCTTGTTTGATTGCTGCATCAACACAGGTTACAATTCAGGAACCTGAAAGAGTACCTTATGTTATTGGCTTTCACTGGAACCAATTATAGACTGGGCTCTACTTGATTCCTTTGCTAAGCCGCTGTAGATGGTAATTGAGGGTCTTGTAAGGATTCTTCTTCGCCTGTGTTTTCTGCAAGAGATAAAAAGAGTTTTCTAAGTGCATGGTTGACACTTCGAAAGAAAAAGGGAAATTAAATTCAAGTATTATTTTAATCCCTTATTTTTTGAGGCCCTCAATACTTTTAGAATATGAAAACTTAAACACCCAAGTTAACTGTTATATTTTTCTAAGACCTTCCGTCCACATACTGTACGTATATGCAGTTTTCATAAGAATATATGGATTACATCATACATAGGTGCATAACAAAGTACATAATTAACAAACAATATTCAGGAAATGGATAGTGATGTATGAGTTAACAGAGTACAGACTGCATACTGCTTGACAATGTACAATATGGGATAAGCAACAAAAAGAGACTGAAGGACCTAGAATAAATGTAACCGCTAACTTGGGTGTTTCACATGCTAAAAAACCCAGAGACCTAAAAAATTAAGGGGTTCAAACTAATTACTTAGCATTAATTTCCCCAAAGAAAAATAAGGTAATTAATAGAAACTGATATAGCTTATAATGTTTGGCATAAAAATGCATCGGTATAAGCAATACATCCAATGGAGCATGGATGTAGACACGAGACATGATGAGATAAAGACACGAGACACAGGCAAAGTCATGTTACTAAATAAATAAATAATTGCTATATATGATTATTTGATAAAAAAAATGAGTGCAAAACCAAAAACTAGAAGTTGATATAACTGCAGTGGCGTGCATGCCAATTATCAACTCCATTAAAATTTTACCCTTCTTTAGCCTCATATAAACATAAACATCACAATAGCCATTTAGAAGGGAAAAAAATTACAATGGTGTATCTCATAAGTCCTGTATTTTCACACAGTGTTTACATCCCACGTCCAATATGTATCCATGTGTTTTGACACTTGTCCAATGTGTGTTGCTTTGATCAAGATTATATGGACAACAGACAGAAATCATGATAATAATCCCACTAAGGACAATAGCCGGACATGACAAGTAAACTCAAGAACACTCCGAAACTGCTTTGCAAGATCCCAACGGTGTGGTTTTCACCTAATCCCCTGCATTAGGTGGGCGTATAGAAGGAAAAGGAAAATAATGCTTATAAGAAGTTTTCTTTCTTTTTTATTTTCTTTTTTAATTTTTTTTTTTCTGTCTGCAGAGATGGATTAGACCTTTTCCTTTAGATGGAAACAAGCGTTGTAGGCAATAAAAATTACCTGAGCTTCTACGCAAGCATACATGGCGTTCCTCTGCTGCACACATTTTTCATCATTGTTGTGATTGAGAGCCAGACAGTTAAGAAATGACACCAATTCCTTTGAGCAGGGTTTTCCAGCAGGAGCAAACTTCTTTGGGTTTATGCGAATTAACCCAGCCTTCCGACCCATGCTGCTTGTTCAACCTAACCACCAAATTTTAATATCATTAACCATCACAAGTTCCAAAATTAGAAGGATGAATGCCTCAACCCACCAATTGGAAACTATGGTCTCAAAAATATTACTTTTCATATCCCAACCAAAACAGGCAACATCATAATAAATAAGATGAACTTGAGGAAGGATTAGGCAGCGTTGCCAGACAATTAGCTCCTCGGTATGCATGATTCAAATGGTTTTAATGAGAAAACAATATTTGATAATCGATATATGCCCACGAGGGAAAATAAGTGCAGGCATAGTATGGAAGAAAGTGATTACCCAACCACGATGGTAGAGCATACAACATAACGCCATAAAACAAATTGGGAATGTAGGGGACAGAAAATAAACATCGGGCAACAGGTGCAATCCAACGTAATTAAGAAGTCAAAGAAATACAACTAAACAAGTTTCTAAGCATGGATTTTATATGCCCATTTATGTTCTTTTAACCACAATACAAGGAGAATAAGAATTGTCCATATGTGTTTTTCTGATACAGTATATTATTAAAAGAATCAAGACAATCTTAGCATGATATCCCTCAGTTAACCTGTTGACACATTGCAAAAACATACGCAGACCACCAGGAGAACCTGAACAAGATAGTATGACACAGCATCACCTCAAGTACCAGTGGACCCTTCTTTCAGTTCTCAGCATAGTTGCAGAATTAAGTGAATTAACAAAACAGTAGGTTTTATTTCACAACTATTTACAAGAGAGTGGGAGACACTTGAATTGTAATTAGATTGCGCAAAAAAAGGAAACATTTTTTCTATGGTATCAACATATTTCACATATTTTTTTGCAAGCCTTGGAAGATGAACTAACAAATATGCCCTTTTAATAAAAAGAAGTTGAACTTGATTTATGCTTATTTAATTAATTGATTTGAAATTTGTCCCATCGTGACTTATTATATGTCTCAATCTTATTATGTGCCAAAGTACCACCCGATTTAAATAGTACTGGTTCATTTATCATAATGAAATAATAAAATGTAATAATGTATATCACATATTCCAAAGTTACACAATCCTTTATGTAATCCCTGTTTTAAAATTCTAAATCCAAAAAAGTTCTACAGAGTCAACTTTTATTTTATTTTCACATGAAACTATTCAAATTCAACTTTTCTATTCTCTCATAAATCCTGCTAGGAGAATTTCTTGGTAATATCTCCAAGCTGTCACAATATTGTATTTAATAATTTGACATTCACCAGTAACCAAGTGCTGTTTCTGGGGGTGACACCGTATGTGGAAAACATTGGGGAAATGGTGATTAGTGCAGTGAAAAACTGGGTTTTTTTTTGTGCAGGGGCATCAAAGGTAGAGATTGTCAAAGACAAGTTTGTGATTGGAACTTGACGTTTTTTAGTCGTCTCAAGTAGGATCTTCTCCTACTTCGTCCTACTAGTTTTATATTTCCCAATTGGGCTTCATTTGATATGGTGTGTCTCCAACCACTTTGTGTTTTATTCAAATCTAATAAAAATGTGGAGGTAAGGAAAAAAAGAAGGTAGCCATTGAAAATTAGGATAAAGGTTTGAGTCTCCCTCGATTTGAGTAAAAATTTGAGTAAAGGTTTAATTTGGTATGGGTATAGATAATTGATTGGAGAGGTTATTGGGTGACTTTTACTTAAATTTAAGTTTGGGTACACATTTAGGTATAAGATTGGAGATGCTCTTAATATATTAAGTTGATGCCTACTGTTATTTCAAAAAAAAAAAAAATTTGACATTTCACTCTCAATTTTTTTTCCTCATCTCTTCTTTTTCACACAACTCTCTTCTTGTTCCCCTTAGATAAATTTCAAACCATTACACTTTTAATTATTATTATAGTTTTATTACAACTTTCATTTCTCACCATCTCAACCCCAATAATATATGCTCTCAGATTTCCAAACAATCTTTCTCGTGTATTTTCCACATATTTCAACACAGCTTTTTTTTTTTTTTTTTTGCTTGGTAAATAAACTTTATTTTTTCATTCAATAAACCTCTACAAAATGTACATCAGATAAGGATAGATAGATGGAGAAAGGTTGGGGGGGGGGGTGTGGATTGGGAGAGGTCAAAGTTGGGTCAGAAATGCAACCCAACAATGCCAAATACTTTGATACTCAGGAAAAGGTGTACTTGGGAACTAGAGATCATAGGATTAAACAACCTCCATTTTTTGTTACCTTATGCCTTTCTGATGAGGATACGACCAGCTTTGTCTTGCCCAATTAAAGCCTGAATTTCACTATTCAGTTGTGAAGGTCTGAATATGATGCTACCAATTTCGGATTGCCATGCCGCAAGGGCATCTGCCACCCGGTTACCTTCTCGATAGACATGAGAGACCTTCCATTGTGTAAATCTGGAGGAGATGTGTTGAATTTCGCGAAGATCTCTCAATGCATTCCACGGGATGAGACCCCTACCTAGCGCCCAAGCAACCACCGTAGTTGAGGCTATGGAATCTATGCCATTTCAACACAACTTTCCTCATCTTTTAACACATTTTCCTGAAATCTATGCCATTTTGTGTTGACTATGATTTTTAGCACATCAACATATAAATAAAACTTTGACGAAGCTATGGAAATAGGTGAAACCAAACATGGCCATGAAAAAGATAATGGATTTAAGATTGGAGAAATCTCTGGAAATTCGATCAACAAACGAGCAGAGATCAAAGTGCATAACCATATAAGAGGGAAAATCATCATACGAAGAAGATGAACAATCAAGAAAGCGTTCATTGAAATGTATACAAATCAATTACATCCAAAAGCAACCAAAACAAACCTTCCGTTCAATCACAAAATATGAGATCAATCATCATCACCGTCAACACAAACCCAACAATTCATTCCCGCAAAATAACACGTCTTTCAAAACGCCCTAAAATCTTCATCTGTTCAATCCAAACCTAAAATTTATAAATAAAAAAAAGAAGACACCTGTAATCCAACCTTCACAAATTGAGGGTCTCACTTGGAAGAAGAAGAAGAAGAAGAAGAAGCTGAGATGGGCGGTGGCGATGATCCCACAAGTTTGTGCGGAGAGTTCTCCAGAGACATCTTCGATGGTCCCTTACGAAAATGGACGGTTATAATCGATGGACCATCTAATTGATGATTCACTGTTTAATTAATGCTCTCGGCGTGACTTTGGGTTGGGATGCATTCCGGATGGCTTTCAACAATATCTAGGGTGTGTTTGGATAGGAGTATTGGATGTCTGAATTGGGATTGAGAATCATAATCCAGGTCAATAAGTTGTTTGGATAAATTTTAAAAGGGAGATTGGGATTGAGAGAGGGGGATTGGAAATCCTTGATTATGGGGATTGAGAATCCCCCTTAAGAGGTGGTATTCCCCCAATCCCAATCCAAGTGGATTGAAAAAAATAAGACATTTTAGACATTTTTGACTTAGGCCGTCCGATTCCATCATCCAACGGTCGTGATTCGCACCCGACCGTTAATATATATCGCGGACGCACCGACCGCACGACCGCATATATATATATATATATATATATTACTATATTAACTAATTTGCTATGATATCATAATTAATTTGCTATCATAACTAAATTTTTTATATATATAATATATGTGTGTGTGTGTCATAAAAAATTAGTTATAAAATATATATTTTAATATATATATAAGTTTTATGTGATTTATTATAAATTCATAACTAATTTGCTATAATATCATAACTAAATTAAAATATTTGTTATATATATATATATATATATATATATAGGGTATTTTTAGAAATATATATTTTTATATTGTAATCCATGCATTACCAAACACATGATTGAGATTGAGAATCACAATCCTGTTTTCTCAATCATGTTCCTTACCAAACAGATTGACATGATTCACAATCTTAATCCAGCTGGATTTAGAATCCCAGGATTCACTGAATCTCAATCCTACTTGTCAACCAAACACACCTAATTGCACATTTATAAATCGTACTATATATAATTTATGAATTGAAATTTGTAAAGTGTCATTCTCTTATTAAATTCTGTCAAGCTTACATTTGATCAATACCATTAAAATACAATAGAAGAGTGATATGTATCTAATAATTAATTGTATAGTTTGTAGTTAGATTAATAGGTTGTGCAATTCGATATTGATGGACTAACTGGATCTAAACTCTGTGATGCTCCTTCTATTTACCATGTTATGAAAAAAATTGTGTTATTAAATTTAGTCTCATATATCCTATAAACCCACTCAATAGTTGTAACAAAGTATATGTTTGATTGAAATTTTTCATATTTTTTATAAATCATATCATTTAATTTACTATATCATATCTTTTTTTACATAAAAATATATAACTCATTATATGAATTATATGATTTTTTTTAAAAAAAAATTTAAGATAGACTGTATTCTAGACGGTAAGAATTGAGTATAATATTTTGTACAAAAAATATAAAATTATATGTACTCAATTGAAATAAGCATATATTTTTTTATGAATCATTAGTTAAATTGTGTGGAGTTACTGTAAAATAATTTGAGTATAACAATTTAAAAACTAATAAGACTACAAACAAAAATATACAAAAATACATGTATTCTTCTGACTTGATCTTGCTGAATTGGGATGCGGTGATATGGTTTTCAAGAAGTAAAAGATGTTAGGGTTACTTTATTTGCATCCACCATCTTATTTTACACACATTTATTTGCACATATTGTAAAAATTTTAGATCCATTTTATATACATCTATTATAGTTAAAAAATGTATTTCATTGCACCCCTAAAAAGAAGATGAGTGCGACTAGACGAGGGAACTATAAGGGGAAAACATATATAGATGTTTCGATTAGAATTTTTTTTTTTTATAGATGCATTCATATAATTCATTAGAATATCTATTTCATTTTTTTATAAAAATAAATACATTATTAGATGATATATACCAAAAAATTCAAAACACGTGTGTACTGAGACTGGGACTAGAAGAAGGACTGTACGTAACATTATCCAAATTAAAATAAGTCAAACCCATTTAAGTAATGACTTAGGCCATCTCCAACCCTTACTCAAACTTATATCCAAATTTTACTTAAAATTTGAGTAAGCTTGATTTGATATAATGTTTCTCCAACCATCTACTCAAATCTTTAAAAATTTCACATCTTCTTTTAATTATTTCCTATAAACATTTTCAAAATCTTTTCCCCAAACAATTTTACTACTCCATTTTTCTTTCCTTTCAAAATATTTAAAATTAAAAATTATTATCATCCAATTTTTAAAAAAATATAAAAATAATATTTTTTTTACTCGAGTAAGAATAAGAAGTAAAAAAACAAAGATGAAGACTTAAGAAATAATATTATTTTATTTTTTTTGGATTTGAAGAGATGGTGAAAATTTTAGAGAGTGAGAAAAGATCTAATATAATTAAATTAAAGGTAAAATTGAATGGAAAAAATGTCACAATGGAAGAAAATGTGGAGATAAAAGAAAAAAAATGTTAAAAAATTTGGGTAAAGATTTGAGTCTCTGATTGGGATAAAGATTTGAGGAAAAACTTGATTTGATATAGGTATGGGTAAATGGTTGGAGAGGGTTTTAAGTGATTTTTACGCAAATTAAGTTTTAGTAAATGTTTAGGCATTTCCAATCATATACCTAAACATTTACTAAAACTTAAATTTGAGTAAAAATCACTCAAAAATAAAAATACAGGGAAAGTTAATTCGAAGCTTCATGAAATTCATATCAAATCTGACTTTTTATTTAATGCACACCATTGAAGATCATTTTGATTATCTAAATAGTCAGTATACAAAAATTATAAAGGTTTAGATTCTTCTATAATTGTAAATTCATGTAATATGGATAATTAAATTTTCTAATTTTCCAAATCACTTAAAATCGTAGAATCATATCATCGATGTGAATTTTGATAGTTTCAACTGTTGGATTTGAATACTGAATGACGTTTCTCACTCACAATATTTTCAGGATGGCAAAATCAAAGTATCTTTTTACCAAAAAACAAAAACCTCTTGATAAACATGTCAATCATCCTACAAAAATATGCATCTAATAGAGATGAAAATTTATATAAAATATTCAAATTCGGAATTTGATTATCGAAATATATCATATTGGTAATTTTACAAAGTATTCAAAATAGATCATGTGCTAACCATCAAGTCAGATAAAGATACATATAAATATATTATAACAAATTCGAATACTGATACATATTCAGACATATTCATTCTATGCTTTGAATATAAACATGCCAATTCAAATGTTCATACATTATTACTTATTAGTCAAAACATAAACTGGGTTTTTATTGTACAACAAGTCCAACCCTTTATCTATTAAAATAACAACAATCAAGCCATCAAGAAAGCAAGTGATGAAAGTAAAATATAAACCAATAATGTCTATTTCATCTAACTCAGTATCACCAATTGTATTTTTATGTTTTAAATACTATACCAGTAACCATGTATTGCTTATTCCAGTCCCAAAATCACAATGGAATACTAGAATTCTCTTATTCATTGTTGAGTAGAAGTAGTGACTACAGGTTTTGATTTTATCTCGGCTGAGATTTTCAACTCTGTCAAATTGACAGAATTCATCTCTTGAAGTACATGAACTTCATCGTGCAACGAAAATGGTGTCCTGACAAATGGAAGAACCATATATATATTATAAAAAATGTACATATATATTATAAGAAATGTACATTATATTAGTTTGAGAGGTGAGATATAGTCAGTATTCGATTTCATCAATTTTGAATTTCCAATGGATGACACATGTCACCTCACATGTTTAACATGTGAATTCTGTGACAATTTTGACATGTGTCACTTTCTCATTAGATATTAACAAGCACATATAAGATCTAATAGACAGATATTAAAACAGATAACAAGAGGGTATGCATTATTTATTAACTAATATATATGTTATTGTAGAAAATTTAGTAGAGTGAATCATTACCCATCGAAATCAAAATGAATCAATTTCATATCTTCTGAAATTTCAACCTCAACAGTCGCATCACGATCCGTCTTCACATAAAGGGAAAACAAATATAGGCCAATGTTAGTTACTCGAAGGACATATTAAATCATGCATCCAGAAGTGCATTGTTTTGAAAACCTAATATATATTGTTCACTATTATCTCAGATGTTTCAACACAATTCAACAACCGTAACAATTGATTATAGAGAAGAGAAACTATTCTGTAACACAAAGGAAATGAGAATCAGATTAGAACACAGTTCGGTAGGTCATGGTTTTTGAACCGTGATCTAACATTTTTTATCATGGTTTTTAACTATGATCTTTGACTTTTTTTGTAGTAGAGCTTACATAAAATATGTTCCTATTTTTACCAAAAAAAATATATATGTTCCTACTTAGACACGATTGTAACTAATAATCAAAGAATTTTGCTTTTGCAAATCCATTTTACATAATCGAGAATTAACGGGTAATTTAATCTTAAATTTTTTATTTCAAATTTTAATTTTTGCATCATAGTAAATTAAAACAACTTTTGTGAAAAATTGATTAATAGCACATTTCTTAGAATTGATTGTTTTAATCAATTTAGAGCATAAGGTGCCTTTGAAAATTGGTTCCGAACAAGACTTTAAAAGAAATTAAAGGACCTATATATAATAGGTATCCAGCTTATTCAATAAATATGTATATAAAAAGACCGAGATACAAAAACATACTTGAACTAGAAGGAACGGCAAGGCAATTCCTTTGGAGGTATTTTCACCAGACTCCTGTAGTTTCTGATTATGCAATACCAGATTATGGAGGCCCACAACCTTTTAAGAGAAAATGTTATAATAAAGCACAAAAAAGCAATAATTATAAAACTAGTAGTTGAACTTCAATTCTAAAGTCCTACATCCAAAACAAATATAACAGATAAATATCACATGAAAAAGTGTTGTTTACATGATGAAAGGTCATTAATCTTTTTTACTATAATGTAATGATCACAATCTAAAGTAAAAGCATAAGAAAAATACTTGGTCTTGTAATTCCTGCAGGTAAGCTGCCTTAGTTTGAACCCTGCTCATTAGTGTCATGCGTTCTTCCTTCAAAAAGATGACATCCCATCAATTGTCAAGATACAACTAGTTTAATAAACATATATTGCCCGAGTTCAGATCTAGTCATGTTTAAGTTTGATTAGTACCATTGACTACTGATGACACTGAATCAAATTTAGACATGATTGGATCGAAACTCATATAATTGAACAAATGAAAATGAAAACATACCTCAAGCTCGGTGATATCATCAATAATAGTTCTGGGATGTCCCAACCATTGTATCTCTTTCTTGTCCTTAGCAATCATTTCAGTTGCAATGAGAACATTTATTGCATCATATACCCTTCGTCTTATATTTTTCTCATCAGACTGAAGCATGAAAACAATACAAAATTTTCATTAAATACTTCATAAACCCATCCACCATGCATTTGCAGATGTAGAAGATAATAATGTGATAATATTGTCAATTTTTTTGAAGTAAAATTTAGATTTCATAGTTACCGCTCCAAGAGATGAACCATCACCATCTAAGGATCCATACTCAGCAACAATCTCATCTGCTACCTGAATAAGATCCACATAACATAATCTCATGAAAATCATGTAGAAATTATGCATAAGATGAGATATAGGGTGATACTAACCGTTGAGGGGTGGTGGGCTGGACCAATAGGCCAAGTGTCTAATAGGCCCATTGAGAGGTAAGAGTGAGATGATGTCAAACCCATGGTTTATATATGATTTATGTATGATCACAAATCTTATACTAGAATATAATTCAAAAAAGATTTATCATATTATACCTCATTATATGTTGTTCTTCCTTTTGACGCAATTTTCTGAATTACTGAACATGGGAAAAAAAGAATGTACAACAAAAAATAAGTTCTCTGTAACGCTCAATAACATGCACAAGTGCGAAGTATCTCTCAAATTTGGCTAAAATAAATAAATAAATAAGAATCATTATCACCTTTGATTTTTCTCACCTTTGAAACTGAGTTGACGAAGACCCCCACCAATAAATTTTGATTCTCTTCTCTTGTTTGGTACACTAAAACTCAATAAGAAAATAATTATATAACCATAATTTGCAAGAACTTTTTTTTTAAATGCTATATGTTAGCATTATCCCTTAATTTATGTTATCATTAATTTGCAAAGATACATTTGTTTAGCATTTATATAGATAATAAAAACATATGCAAATGATTTGTGATTTATCATTCATTGGTTCACATTTATCTAGAAGATGGTGGATCTGTTTTTGAATCAATTAAAAATTTCATGACTATATATTCATTGTATTTTCTTTTCCTACAACACTATACGTATACCTATCAACAGTAGTTAGTTTTCCTCACTAATTTTGCTATACAAAAAAATACAAACAATATTATGTCTATCACATATTATTATTTATTTATTTATTTATTTTGATATTGGATGGACTCCCCGTGGCTGACCTTACGGTCGAGCTGGGAAAGCTACCTCCGTATATTTGTCCGGTCTATCACATATTAATTACCATTCAGGAGACAAGATCTTGACATCTTCTTCTGCCATTTGGGCCTTGAAATAATTTGAAGAAGTTGCTTGTTCAGAATTACTACTTGGACATACGGGTGCTTCCTTGAAGACATTTGGGATATTGTCCCCCTCCATACTACTCATTAATATGCCAGGCACCCTAAGTGAATTACAATATTGATTCTGTGACCTTATTCCTGTGTTCAAGTGCAAAAAAATATGGATTATTATGGAATTAAACATAAATTGTATGTAGAAATCGACATGTAATTGACACAATATAGTAGAATTTTTTTTTTATAATAAAGGTAAAAATTTGCTATCCGATTTCATTTCTGATTTCAAATTATAAACTCTAAAGTGTGGAAGAATAGAAAAAAAATCATAAAACAGAAGAGTGAGAGTCCTCCATAAAGCCTTGGTTAGAAGAGCAATTTAACCAAACCTACCCACTCAGCGGTTATGCCCCTAACACCATTCTCCCGTTATGCAGCTAACAATATAGTAGAAATTGATTCAATGGGTTGGATTACATGATAATAAGAATCATGTACCATATAGTTACTTTTTGCAAGGGATCAGGAAAGATAGGTGGAGGATGGAGAGCAAAGTTTGGCCTGGAGGAGACTCTGATGAATTGTTATTTGATGGTTTGGACTTGTATAATGTAAAACTTTAGCATTTATGTATTGGATGAGATGAAAACGATAAACATCACCAAGAAAAGAGACTTTCGACAAGCAGGTTAATCATGTGTAGAAAATAAATAGACTCATATATTTAATATAAAAATAATCATAATTATTGCTGTAGTATTATAAAAAGAAACAAAAATTAATTTCCTCTAATTTAAAACTTTATTAAAGCGAGCGATGACTGTTAAAATGATATTCAATGCATCCCAAATATTAGTAGAGTAAAGATGGCATAGCAGAATAAGCGCTATCTAAAAATATATATGGATGACGTAAAATTAAAAGTTGAGACTGAGATACAGTTATTTTAAGAAACCTAAAGAGGCTTGAATATAATTTTAAAAAATGCAAGTAAGAATATACTATATCAGTTTCTAATATATCCTACTTAATAGAGAAGGTTATCGCTAACCATGCAAATGAGGGGTCATAATTTTACACATAATAAGTATTATCTATATTTTTTTCAATGAATCTCCCAACAATTTGAAATATTGACACTTTCTAATACATTAAATTTTATGACTTCAAGGTAAAATTATTTAGTAGACTAAAATTAGAATTTTTGGTGAGACATTGGGTCCAATTACACTAAACAGTGATACCTCCATTCATCTCCATTATTCATTTTAATCCTACCATTAATAAAAGAATCACTAAAATGAGTGCCAGGACATGTAAAAGGTAAATTAAATGTAGAAATACATCGACCCGACTAATATAAAAATAATATTTTGTTATACTAGTACTTTACAAAAAAATAATTCAATTATCTATTAAATATAAAAATAAAACTTAATATCAATGATCATTCTAAAAATTATAGCAATCCATGATCCCAAAATTGATTACTTACATATAAGTCTCAATAACAATCACCATTTCATGCAAAAAAGATGAAATTTTGAATTCCAAAACATATGTATCTTTGCAATAAGAAAGCACACAGCTAATTTACACAGGGTTAGCTCTTCAACAAATTTTAGAATTCCTTGTCACCAAAAAAATATTCAAGATACAAACATGATGAACACGATCTAAATAATAGTAAGAAAATATATGTAATGACTACCCATATTAAAACAATAGAAGCTTGTAATCCCAAAATCCAAAGATAATGAAATTTCAAACATTATAATGTAGGTTAAATCTGAATATTACCATCACATATAAAAAAAAATTGAAATCTTCAATTTTTTCAATTAAAAACAAATACTCTATAGAATAACTGAATTAACTTACTGTATGAGTATGACTCGGATCATAAAAAGCAAACCAAAATCAGCAAATCCATTGATGAGATGAAATATAGGGTTTTTAAACAGAAAATAACTGGTGTTTCTCCATCAAGAACAAAAAGAAAGAACAAAGAACATTATATATACCAATGGTATTGCATGCTCATAATCCTGGATTATGAGGGTAATATAGGAATACAAAAAAATCACTTGAAACTTAATGAAGATTCTTGGATTAATTAACATTTGAGATCCCCAAATATCCATACAAAATTTAAAAGGGGAAATCATGAAAAGTAAACTAATGCATTTCCCTGTCACAGAACTACGTATATATATTGAATGATAAAACTAGCCTTGAATTAAATGGTTATTTACATTGGTGAGTTTCCAATGTGATTTCACACTCAAACATGGTTCGTGTCCATTCTATTTATTTCCCTCCTTTTGGATTCCTATCAGAGTTTGTAATTCGATTATCAATAATGAAATCGGGTAACAAATATCTACATTTTCTTTATAAATCCGTGGTCATTGATTTGATGCTTAAATTTTAATATAAGTGTCAAGTGTCAATGCAATTTCACACAATTAAGAAAAAAAGAAGTAAAATGAAAGTATATAATACATGGAATACCTTTTTTTAATAAAAATACTAAATTCATGGTCAATCATTAATGACTATGTCATAACTAATAATCTATATTTATATTGGTGCCACTTTAATCACTATTCTATTTTAGTTTTCTATGATATGAAATAAAAAAAAAACTTTTAAGTTGATGGATAATTATGATTAGTTATGAGTGTCATGTATTTATGCAGTAGTCATACGATTAAGGAATAAATATGTAAAATGAAAGTATGTAAATAAAATGCTTTTAATAAAAATATCAATTCAAGGTTAATCATTAATGACAATATCATAACTAATAATCTATATTTATATCGATGCCACTTTAATCATTATTCTATGTAATTTTTTGTGATATGAAATAAAAAGTAAACTTTTATAAGTTGATGGATAATTATGATTAGTCATCATTTTAAAACCTGACGGCTAGGGCTGGTAAACGAATCAAGCCACTCGGGCTCGGCTTGGGTTCGGCTCGGTTTAAGTTCGTTCAGGCTCGTTCATTTAGACAAAATGAGTAAGCTTGAACAAGTTTAAAAGCTCGGTTAGGCTCGGGACCTGGATCGGGTTTCATTTTATGTTCAAATTCGACTCGTTTATGTTATTAAAACTTAATTGAAGCTTGACTAAACTCCTTTATAAAATCAGAACATTAAATTAATATAAAGTTATGCTCGTTTAAGCTCATGAACTTGGCTCATTTAGGCTAAAATTTTATTTTCAATCCCTAAAAACCCTAAATGAAGAAGAACGCTGGGCTCGTTGAGGCTCGTGAGCTCGGCTCGGCTCGACCCGTTTATAAACGAGCGAACATGTCAAAGCTCGACTCGTTTACATGTTCTTTGACATGTTCAAGCTCGGCTCGTTTATAAACGAGTCGAGCCGAGCCAAGCCGAGTTCACGAGCCTAGCGTTCTTTTTCATTTAGGGTTTTTAGGGATTGAAAATAAAATTTTAACCTAAATGAGCCAAGTTCATGAGCTTAAACGAGTATAACTTTGTATTAATTTAATTTTCTGATTTTATAAAAGAGTTTAGTCAAGCTTCAACTAAGTTTTAATAACACAAACAGGTCGAATTTAAACTTAAAATGAAACTCGATCCAGGTCCCAAGCCTAACCGAACTTTAAAACTTATTCAAACTCGGTCATTTGTCTAAATAAACGAGCCTGAACAAGCTCAAACCGAGCCGAACCCGAACCGCTTGGTTCATTTACCAGCCCTATTTATACCATCTTCTTCTAATAAGCATTGTTCAACATGTATTAATCAATTAAATGAACAATCGCGATTATACCACATCCGTAAGTAACCCAAAATTCGTGTAAAATGATGGGTCATGATACAAGACCATTTCATGAAAACAAAAATTTTATAAATACAAGACAAAAATAAAATAAATAGAACCACCCCACTTTAAAACTATTTACACTGTCTAGACCTGAAATTTTCAACATCCAGAACCTCCAACATTAAACTCTCCAGCTTCCTTGACCTCAAACTAGGCTTCAAGATCGCCGGATTCCCGAAAACCGAGCACGGGTCACCTCCAAAAACTGACCTCTGCACACACCACCCTCCCGGCGTCAACTGTCCGTCGGATCGTCTCAGAAGGTCCCGATCGATGAGGTCCAAAACTGGGTCATCTTTGTCAAACAGACGGGCGAATGGGGCTCCGCTCTCTGCCATCCCCTTGAAATGCTTGGATGTCAGAGTGATGGGTTGTTGGCCAGGTGGATTGTCCCACACGACATAGTGCAAATCGTGGTTGATCGTCGTATTCTGGAATTCCTGAGAGTTGCATAGCACGGTGTGGAAGTAGCTCTCGGAGGATGACAAGAAGTTTGAGTAGTACATGAGGAGGGTGCGAGGGAGGTTGTCCCAGCCCCAGATGCAGAACTCGAGGAATGGTCGGGACAGGACCACACATGCAGATCCTGCATGACATAAAAAGAATAACTCATTCAGTTGAAAACTCTCCATAAATGTCTAATAACCCGATGATCTTGTTTAGTAGTCTCTTCATGTCATCAATCAACACTACAATGTCTAAGATCATTTAAGCAGCATGTCAAACTAAAGCCATTACATTATAATTTGATGTGCTTCATAGATAGAAAAAACTGGAAAGATTTAAACTATGAAGGAAGTTGACTGTGTTCAATTTATTAAGCTTTTTGTCCTTTTTTTGGATTGTCATGTTCCAAATGTTTGAAATTAAAATGAACAGAACTTTCATGTCTGTTTCGTCAGGAGGAAAACTCAACTATTGCATTGTTTACACTCTGCAAGGGATATAAAACTACCAGTGACCGACTCCCCAGTCCTTCAACATATAAGAATAGACTTCCGAAAGGAAAGAGTAGCTTAGGACAGCATTTAAAAAATCATATCCATATAGTGTGAAGGTTAAAGGGTCTAGTTGTCACACTTGTAAATCTGACTTATTCAGCTACGTTATCAGAGTTTGGTCCACCAAACAAAAAATCACAGTTTTAAGCATGAGGCCAATTTGTGCCCCATTCTGAGGAGTACCTATTATTATGATCAATTACATCTCTTCCTAAATATATCAGATTCCATTTCTGTTTGTGAATCACGGGTTCGGTTCTACTTTCTACTAGAAGAAAAATAAAAGAATCAGAAAAACCAGTGAACAAGGATAATGCCGAAAACATGTAAAGATGTTAGAAAAAAAAAAGAAAAAAAAAGAGGAAGATAAACAGGACAACACAAATTATTCATACCTAAAAAAAAAACATCCGGGCTCAAATACATCATTCTTAAACAGAAACTCACAGGAGATATTCAGCAGCATTATAGGTTAATCCTCCATATAAATAGTAAAATGCAACCCAGAGGAGTTCATTTGAGAAGTCTCTTTTTTTGTCTCAACACTTATACACTGGGTGGCAAGAATAAATTTTCCTAATTAAGAAAGAAAATAAAACATGAACAGTTGTGGTCTACCTCTAGAAATAGCATCAAATGAACCAAATTAACAAAAAAGACAATTTTTTACAAGTATATAGACCTGAGATAAGTTTTTCCATTACATTTTATATATCTTCCTAGAACTGTTCTCTAAAAATCTCAAATATCAATTAAAGATTCTGCTCATTCCAAACCTGTCACAAATGCTTCTTGATTAAATATTAGTAAATTTGTGATAACCCTCATGAAGAGTTAAATTCAATATTCCAAGATTCAGCAGTAACAATCAACCACATAGAGCAAACCATAACACAGATTCATATTCAAAATATACAAAGGTGAGAAAAGAGAACAGAAAACTAAATCAAACTTCCAATTGTTACCTATATATACTTTGAAAGAAGAAGGAACTGTCCTTTTTTCCTTGGCCCAAAATATATCAACCTTTTTTGGATTGTAGAACCCTGGGTCTACAATGATAGGCCTCACCCTTTGATACCTGCAATCATAAAACTGAAAACGAGGTAACAAATATTGTTATGCATCTAGAGAAACAGAAATCTGGAATCCATAATCCACCGTTTTAAGCAATTTAGCAACAAAAACCTTAAACAAGGCCTGCTTACTCTTTCCACCCAATATTACTTGTGTGCTCTATGAAGTTCAGATCCCTAGGCAAGTATGAGAAAACATGAAGAATGTCTGCAGTGAAAAGAGAGAAGCAGGGTACACAAATTGAAGGTCAGCAAATTAACCAACAAACATAGAATTAGAATATTGTGGCTTAGATTTTTTCCCCCCTTCATTTATCTTCTTTACCCAAAAGTTTTTGAAAAAAGGTATGCATCCTACCCCAAATTTTATAAAATTTTAGAGAATGCCAATTACAGAAACACTAAAACACAAAAACAAAAGCACAATGAACCCCCCACCAACCACCCGGGTGGAGTGGGACGTTCTTTTTTACCCAAAGTTAAAAGACAAGCCACAGTCATTCATCATAATGGTAGGAAAAGCTCTTAAAATGACTGCCACAGTCAAGGCAATCATAAATAGGAATTCATGACACCAAAAATGAAGTCAGTGATGACTGATGAACTACAAGCCACTGGAGCTTGAGGTGAAAACAAATAACATAAAAATGAGAAATGACGAAATATGAATAGTTCGGAAACGTACCTGTGATGTGGTTAATTAGAAAAGGATATTTAGGTAATCATATAATTATCCACCCAAAATAAGGGAATGCAAATTAACCGGTTGTGGTTTGCCAGAGGAACCCTCTGTGTCATAACTCAAGAGTTCAGAAACCTCCCGTCTAAGTTTCAATAGAGCATCAACAAACATGCAGGGACCACTATTTTGTAGAAACCCAGTCTTGATTCCATTAAATAAAGATCTTACACCAAATGTACCATCCAGTACATCTACGATGAGGGGGAAAAAACTTGATCTTGATGTTTCAAAAAAATATAAGGTTACTAGTGTCTTATGGCAATCTCCTTGAATCATGAATGATCCCCTCCTTACATGTGCTCCACAGATTCCAAAAATGTTTCACCTTCCTATTTGGTAGTTTCATCCCCTTTTGTTTTCCTTTCATCATACTTTCAGTTGCAATGCACTCAACATCTATATAGAATGTCAAATGCAAGTTCACTCTTCAAATATATCCCAAACAGCCTGTGTCAGTTCTTAATTTTGAGGATCTATTGTGAAAGTTCTTAACTATCTCTTCAAGGACATTCATGGTATGCATTCATCCCAAATCAAAATAAAACCTTCCATGTCCTGCAGTGATAGATCATTAAATCATTGTGTTTATAGACACAATAGTTAGATAATTGTGTTTAAAAAGTCAAATCCCAAGGCCAATTTAATGAATTTATTAAGTGGGGCACTTACAAAATTTTAAAACCTTAGTTCCTCCTGCACATGAATTCATTGGGAAATGTTGTCAATGCCATGCAAAGAAAGCAAAATAATCCTCTGTACCTAATTTTCTAAAGCTAAGGCAGGCAAAGAGGTGCAGGATTCAGATGTGTGTGAATATATTGGGCAAATTAAAATAAATCCCAAGAAGCATGAGTCTAAGCTACAAAGTATATTCTTGTCAATGCTCCTAGTAAGTTTCCTTCTGGCAGGTGTTCTACTTTCCAACCAACAGTCAATATCATATTTCATTGCAACCTCTAGGCTAACTGTCATTGCTCCAACATAATGATAAAAAAAAAATATTTTTTTCAAGAAAAAAATAGCACGAATGTCTTGAGCCCAGGTATGAACCAATGATGATAAAATATGTTGTCCAATCAAGACGATCTTTCACTAACTAAAATAAAATAAAATAAAATGTTGTTCACTAATTTTATGTCACTAGAACATGGAATATCTTTCATAAAACAATATATAATCCAATCACATTAAACATTAGTCAAATCCTACTTAACTTTGCACACATCCATTCCAACATCCTCACTCCATCCCTATCCTATTTATATTGCTTTGTGATTCCCAGACTAATCTCCACATCATAGTAGGCTTTAATGCCCCATTTGGGAAGCGGAATAGGCAGGTATAAAGGTAGTATAAGGGTGGTATAAGAATGGATAAGGAAAATGGTTGTTTGTTTGCAGAGTATAACTTGGTATTACTAAGCCAGTTTAAACGAGTATAAGAGAGTATAACAATTCTAAGTAACCCCTAGGATAAGCTATACTCACTTTATCTATTCTCATGGGCCCACATGTCAAATCAATTATTTACATTTTATCACATCAAATCACCTCTCAACACCTCTTATACATCAAATGACTCACATGTTAAATCAATTTTTTTATACTTTATTTATATTTTATTCTTCATCAACCAAACAACTCAACATTTATTCTTACGTTTTCCAATGAGAATAAAAAAAACACAACCAAACAGAAAATCTCTTATTCATATAGATTTGTTATCTATTCTGGCATAGTTATCTATCCAGAATAACTCAATTCCGCTATTCAAACGGGGACTAAGTGTTTTATGATTCACTGATATAGGCATAGCTAGTAATTGACAACCACAATAATCTCAAGCCTCTTCACAACCATGTTCCCAACAAACTTGAACCTCATTAGGACCATCTTTATTTATAACGCATCTTGATGAATTCACACCCAAACATATAAGGCATGCATAAAAAACAGAACCATCTCTGCAATTTCCACCTCGACGATTTCCAAACATGACAAATAAACATGAATTCAATAACTTCAAATTACGGATTGGAATCCATTTCTAGCCTACATGTTCATAATGCATTCTTGATTGAAGAAAACAATCCTAGCAAGCATTATAACCAGCATATCATAGTCAGATAGCCAAATGCTTCAAATCTTCACATACATCACATTAAGGTAAGCATTCTCACAAAGTAAAAAAAAACAGCATAACCCACTCCGCAACATAACATGGTATTCGAACATGCATAAATAACCCAAAACAAAAACGAAGTTTTCATGGAAATCCCTCACCGTCTTGCGACATGAGAGGATAATCCGACGCATTGAGATTGATGAACCAATCCCACCCCTCCGTCTCCTTCAGCAACACTGCTACTCCGTGAAGCGTCGCCGCCACCACCGTCGGCCCCTTATAGGTGACCACCTCCGGCTCCCCAACCACCCTAACATTATCAAACTCAACGAACGCCGGCACCAATCCGACGTACCTCACCAGATCGGCCCGCTCTCCGGCCGACGCCGAGAGGTCGAGCTGGAGGAGGTACTGGTTCAGAGGGTGGTACGAGGCCTGGAGGATCCTCCGGAGCCTCGGCCCGTCGCCGCTGGAGCCGGAGATCAGGTAGGCGAGCCTGGGAGGGTTGAGGAGGTCTGATTGGACGGCGGAGACCGTCCGATCGGGGTCTGAAGGGTTTCGGTGGGGCTTGAGGGATTGGAGGGTCAAGATGAGGAGGAGAGAGAGGGCGAGGAGCGAGGATGCGAGGAGGCATCTGTTGTTCTTGAAGGGGAATCGGAGGAGGCGATGGGGTCTCTTCATGGATTGGACGATTAGGGTTAGGGTTTCGGGAAGAGAGAGAGAGGGAGGGAGAGAGAAGGGAAGTGGCAGTTATGGAATGGACGGCTGAGATCCGATTATGAGGGAAAAAGCAATTGATTGAACGGCTCCGTTCGTTGAGGTTTCCCTTTCTCGCAGACCTTGTCGGAGATGAGGTTGTTTGGAAATCGCGGTTTTATGAAATCGGAATTTTTTAAATCACGAAAATCTGAGTGAGATTTGTTTATCCCATTTACAGTTCCCACCTACTGAATGAATTTTTTTTTTTTTCAAAAATACATGTATATGTATAATTAGTTACATTGTATCCATTATTTCATGAAATATGTATATTTAAAAAATGTAAAGATGTGTGAATACTATAAAAATTTTTTACTAATAATATCAATAATTATGCAACAAAATAAAACAAAATTTGTTTTACTGTGTAAACGAGTTTTAAAATATCAAAAGATTGAATATAATATTACATGAGCACAACAAGAAGTTGTTAGTTAGGCATGGATAACAATAGAGGTGGATTTTAGTGGTATTTGACCGATGATGTCTTATAGGAAGTTGTTTAATAACAAAATTTGAGTCATTTTGTTTTTTAATTAAACAGAAAGCTCAAATATGTTACTAAATCTATTTTAGAAAGCAAACTTAATTATAAAATTACTTACAATTTAAAAAAACGCGATTTTTAAAAATCAAAGTCTATATAAATCACTTTATTCAAAATCTTATTTTTCAGACATGTTTCTAAATGCTATATTAGTGTGAGGATTTAGTATCATGTTTCTGATGGCCATTGGAATATCTGGGTCGACTTGAAATTATAAAACAACAATGATTTTTCCTATTATTTCATATCCACCTCCGAACTAAAATATTTTTTTCTAATGAAAGTGGTAAACAACCTACCTCAATTTCGTTGAAAAATGGAAGCCGCCTGAAGCACACGAGATCAAAATCAACAAAATCACATTTGACAAGGGTCGGCAACGGCCCAGCCCGTTGAAACAGGGCCCAGGCCCGCGGGCCTTCTTGGCCAACGGCCCGGGACGGGTCAGCCCGCGGTCAAAAAAACAGGCACAGGCCTACCCACGGGCCTGACGGGCCGGGCCTGGGCTTCGGTCCTACGGGCCTAAATTTTAAACATCTTATTTTTTTGTTTAAGTTGGTTATTTGTGTATAAATGTTAAAATAACACAAAATTGAAGTATAATATTGAGAAAAAATATTTAAATCTATTGAATTTTCAAAAATAAAAATATTGAATGAATTAATTGTTTAAAAACTAAATAATTACATGTATTTAAGTAGGTTGACGCCTACATAAATGTCAATTATTTTTATAATTTAATCACAATTCAAATAAAAATTACATAAAATCACATAACACATTTATTGTATTGCCCCCACGGGTCTACGGGCCGGGCCTACAGGCGAGTCCGAACGGGCCCTGTTCGGTCAGGCTTTCGGGCCTCGAGCCTTTTGGGGACCCTTATTTAGTATGGGAGACAGTAGAAGAGGTGACTATTAGAACCCAACCCAAACCTGACAAACAATTATTCATCAAAAACTATTATATCCGGAAAAAAAATTATACTCACATTAGTGCAGAATTTACCATTGTGATACCCAAGCCTATTGAGGAGCTGGTGAGTCAGGATAGTTAAGAGGCACATGGATTGGATAAAAATAAGAAAGATATTTAAGAGTGTTTTTGAAACATGTTTGAAAAATAAGATTTTAAATAAAGTGACTTAAATAGACCTAATTCCTAGAAAGCGCAGTTTTTATGTTTTTTTAAAAATAATTTTTTTGCTACACAGGCCCCAGCATATAAGCTCCTCCGACAGACCCCTTGATGTATCAACATTTTATTAGCTGTGTAGTTGATTTTTACAAAAGGGTAAAAAAGCTAAATACTAAAATACCCTAAATTAATATCCACCTTAGTTTCCACATTTTTCTCTTTTTCCGTTTTTTTTCACTTACAACCGTCCCTCTTTCAAATCTGATTAAAAGATTTGTTGGTTTTTAAATATCAAATTGAATCGAGAAAACCAATGAAAAAAAAAACCATCTTGTGTAAAACATTGAAGAAGACCTAAAGACCTATTATATCATTGATGAATCGATTTTAAACAAAACATTTCATCTAAAGGTTCTTCTACAGCCAAAAAATGGGTACTAAACCTTTTTTGGTATTTCACAAAACATGTATGTTGTATCTGATGATGGTGTTGATTACATGGATTTTTTTTTTTTTAGATTTTTTTTAAATTAACAAAAGTAAAAAAAAAAATTCTTTTATAGAAATCTGAAATGTATAATTAAATTTTTTTTATGTTTGTTATTGAAATATAGCTAACAAAATCAGATGAGTATTTTCTTATTTCATCAGTGACATGTATTTTGATTTTTCTTAACAGTATTGTTATGCGTAATGAGACCTTCTAATAAATGTAACTAATTATAAATTGTTACCGGTGTATATAAATATTTCGCAAATGTAACTAACTATTATAGTGTACTGAAAATGTAATTTTATTTGAAATGTAACAAATTATTATTAGAAAGAATGTAAATAACTAGTAGAAAGAATTATGTTTATTGATTTGTATAATGATAATGACATCCTAAATGTAACTTGATTGACAATGTGACATTATCTTTAACATTTGTTTAGTTTGTGCTAATCTATCTTGTGATTTATATTTCTTTAATCATTACGTGTTTATCGTTGTTGTTGTTAAGTAAATGTAACTAACTTATATACTATGTAACTATTTTATGTTATAATAAAAATATCTTCATAATCATTTGTATCTAACTATTCAAAAATTTCATTCCAACACTTGAAGAAAAGGCTTCTGCACATCTTCTTCTGTATCAAATGCCATTTCAACACTTAGAGCAAAGGCTTCTGCACATTGTTTCTCAACTTCAACACTTAAATCTTTTTGCGCACTACTATCCGTAAAAAATGTAACTGATTCCACAATATTTTCCTATATTGAAGTGCAAATAATTATCAAATAAAACTAATGTACTGTTATAATCACTTAATAACAAGAAAAACATAAAAACAAAAAGGGCACTATTAGACCCACTACCTAACTTAATTTCCCCACTACCCCAAATTACGAAAATGCCATTATTTTTTTATTTTTTTGTCTCCCTTTCCCACTACCCAGTTCGACAGTGTCCAGTCGAAGTGTTCTTCACTGGGACGACAGAGGTCCGTCGAACTGTCTGAATAAGTGTCGACAGAGGCCAAGTCGAAGTGTGTTTCACTAGGACGACAGAGAACCGTCGATCTGTCTGAACAAATGTCGACATGGATATGTCGAACCCTTCAAAACAACAACTTTCTTGTAAGAATCAATTCACTATACAATCATTTAAGTCCTTATGAAAAACAAAAATGTCATTTAAGTTATTTAAGTGTTTTTGAAAATAATTCACATATATATTTATTTAAATATAAGAAACTAAAATATTAAACGAAGAGTTATTTGAACCAAATAAACAGTAAACATTTCATATAGAAATAAAAAACATTATTTTCTTTTCTAAACAATTGAAGTCTGTTTAGAAAAGACTTCACTTGTTTAGAAAAGAAACATAATATTTTTTATTTATATAAAATGTTTACTGTTTATTTGATCCAAATAACTATTTGTTTGATATTTTTGTTTCTTATACTTAAATAAATATATATATATAAATGATATTAAAAAAGACTTAAATAACTTAAATGACATTTTTGTTTTTAATAAGGACTTAAATGATTGTATAAGTGATTGATTCTTATAAGAAAGTTGTTGTTTTGAAGGGTTCGACACATCCATGTCGAAACTTGCTTAGACAGATCGACAGATCTCTGTCATCTCAGTGAAACACACTTCGACTGTAGCCTATGTCGACATTTATTCAGACAGTTCGACGGATCTCTATCGTCCCAGTGAAAAACACTTTGACCGGATGCTGTCGAACTGGGTAGTGGGAAAGGGAAACGAAAAAATAAAATAAATAATGGCATTTTCGTAATTTGAGGTAGTGGGAAATAGTAAGTCGGGTAGTGGGAATAGTTTTGCCCAAACAAAAAATGGAATAATAAAATTCATAGTTCCACTAAATATCATATTAAGAGTCGTTCATATATTGGAATGAAATTTTGTTTCATGATTATGTTGTCCGCAAGGTAGTTACATTTGTCAATGTAACTAGTATTACTTAAAAAAATATTTAATAATTTAGTTAGATTTTACAAAAAAAACAGCCAAACCAAAAAAAAAGTGGAAAGAAAAAAACCAAATAATGGGTTAAATATGTAATTGACATTCAGAATGTTAAGCAACTGATATACCATGTTGAAAATCACGTTTCACATATTATTCAAAAAATAATAATTAACATATAAAAATTGAAAAAATAGTGAAATAATTGAAAAAAATACAATAAACATGTATCAAACCTTAATCGGCAGACAATTCAACAGGTGTCCAAAATTATTCAATGATTTAATCATGATCCGATAAAAAATGCTTATAACCTACTCTAAACAGCCTGAACAAAAAAAACAAATTTTTTCAAGAGAATAAATGGGACGGTTCAAATTTTCAAATTCAAAAAAGAAAAAACATAATTAATTACCTCATTAATTAATTGCATTGTCATTATCTTAACCACCCCATTAATTACGGGAGTCATTAACAAACACATTCAAAGGATATTTCGGGTAATATGAACACCGCCATGTCATGGGGTTTATGAGGGATCTATAAATGAGCCTTGTAAAACATTTTTCAAAGTTAAAAGTAACTTTTAATTAAGTCATTTTTTAGAATGCGTTTGACAACACTTTTTAGTTTTCTGCTTAATTAAAAGCGGAATCACTTTTTTTAAGTGATTCCAAAGGGGGACTTAAGTCTCACATTGCCTATGGGAGGAGATAGTTTGTATTTATATGTGAGTACAACTCTTACATACTAAGACACGTTTTAAAACCCTGAGTTCACTTGTGAACAAAACATACACTTTCTTGTTGTGAAAATCTACAATGCGTCACACGCGGCCTATTTAGAGTGTGTCATAGGGTTATTCAACCTCGTGTCACTCCATTATTAACTCTACGTGAAAAGTGTATAAGGTGTTTATAAATATGAGAAAAGAAAAAATTAGGAGAGCTAATGCTTTTAGAGGTCCCCTTTTGATCCAGATAATCTACACCATCATTTTCTTCCTACAATAATGACATTCTTGCTGTTTATGTGTTTGAATGTCCTTTGGTCCCACTTCAAAAAGCACTCACCCCTATGAAAAGTTGTCACCTTTTGTGGAAACAAACTCTACGTTTGAATTTTTTTTTCTGAGATACATAGGCCAATGTTGTATATAGTATGTTGTCATAGTACAATCTCATTAAAGATTTTGAAGTACAACACTGAAAAATGTGAAAAAAATATAGAAGATTCAAAACAAGCTAGTAAACTAGCATGGAACATAAAGATAAAAAAAGAAGAGGTAATTCTAACATATAAGTGGTTGGGGATTGTATACGGGCCTTAGCCTCGTAGACAGGACTGCATAACGGTAAGAGTGTATAAGCGTTTAAGCGGTGATACACTCAGTTCCTTTTCCAATCCGTTTTACAGTCTCATATATTATAATAGCGTATCATATATTATATTATTATAGTGTATGGAGTTTTATCAAAGTATATGGAATAAAACAAAATTTATTTTTCAAAAAGAAAAAATACACTAGTGTATACTTCATTTCATATAACAACATGTACTTCAATAAGAGAATATAATTTTTCTATTAATAAAAATGATGTGAACTGTAAATCGGGTTGGACAAGAGACTAGATGTATAATTTTCTTGAGCGCTCATTTCACACTCCATACATGGACATTAATGAAAAATGATACATCCAGCCCCATTGCATTCCACACCAATTTTTTTTTTAAATCATAAACTATTCAAATAAAGTACATGTTGTTATATGAAATTGAGTATATACTAAGATACATTAATATGTTTTTTTTCAAGTTAAAAAAATAATAAAAGAATTTACGTTATATACTATAATAGAAGCGCATATATTGTGATAACGTAGTATATATTATATTATCATAGCATATGAGACTGTAAAACAGACTGTAAAATAGACAGCGTGTATCGACCCTCGCCATTGGGCCAGGCTCTTACGGAAAAGAGGAAAAACTCATATTCACTGCATTCTGTGTCACGAATTTACATGCACTGCAGTTTATTTTTTGTCCTGATTGTATTTTCTAAAAAAATTGTTTGATACAATCATTTTTACTGTTTAAAACACTCACCATCTTTATTTTTTTTAAAAATAGTAAATATTATCTAACGATATTTATGTTTTAATAAAAAGTATATATTATTCTATCTTGAATCGAATCAACCTGTTTTTAGGAAATATAACAAATTTAATGATGTATATACCTCATTTAACTAACATATGTTTCACTAGATTTCTAATGATACATAGGGGGTTGTATTTTAAACTGTAAAAAAAAATTGAGTTTAACCACACCTTTTCTTTAAAAAAAAAGTTACACTCATACCCATTTTCAATTCCTAATATAGGGGACGGCACCCGCACCATATATTGAGAATCCCACACGATATCTAACCCACCCATTCTTTTTTATCAATCCCTAAACTCACCCCTCAGTCTACATTTAAAAATTTTCAATGGAAACCCACCCCAACAATTTTACTCCCCTCTTTCTTCTCCATTCGTCTTCTACCATCCCACACATTTGGGGAGGAAGCGCCGACACCACCTTCAGCAATGGGAGGAGGCGGAGGATTCGGCGTAGCTGCTCGAGCGGATCAAGGCGTTTCTCCGCAGGTGGCTCGGCGGATCAAGGTGTTGCAGAGATTGACGATTCATCGTCGGCCGACGATGCTTTGGGGGAGGTAGGGTATGTGATGGCCGAGCGTGTGAGGAGGGACTTCATGTCACCAGAGGGCCATGGATGGCGGTGGCAGTAATAAAGGTGATGAATGTGGTGTTGACGAAGAGGATGTACACCAGATGTTCGAAGAAATGTCCAAGAGGAGCGCAGAGCCTATGGCCGCGACAATAAGGTACACGATAGAGGTGGGTATGGATGTAATGGATGCCTCAGAGATCAGTGGTGATACTATGGGCGCCGATGGAGCGACGGATGAAGCGGACAAGGTGGTCGAGGTAGGGGTAGGTGGGGCTGGGTGGGGGTGGGCTTCGTTCATCTCAAAAGTCTAACAAACAGTTTTTTTAATATTTAATTTGGGGGGGGGGGTGTTCTGACTACATGGTGTGGGTATATTCCCCCCCCCCCCCAATATAATCTTCAATTATTTTGATTTTAAAAAAATAATATATCTATGAGATATAAAATTTATAAAGATGAAATTTATATTGAGATGAATTATATGGATTCATATAAAAAAAAATGTAAAAAGTTTCTAACAAAGTATATAGTTCTTTTTAGTGAGTGTAAATAAGCTATCGAGATGCGTAAGGCTATAAATGAGACTAGAACATCATTTTTATTGCACTCAGTGAGTTTTGTAATCTCATTTGCATGCCAAAAATGATCCTTCAACCGCTTGACCGAATATATATAATATTTTTTTCTATTTATGTACTTCACTTTTAATAATAATATCTGTTTCATTGGACGGATAATACTTCTAAAAAAATCAAAACGGTTGAAGATGCAGAGGGGAATAGAATGTAATTTTTTACGTAAAAATGAAGGAAAATTTAGACTTAATTCTTTTTACAGTTCAAAGCACAGATCACATATATATATTTTTTTAATAATGAACATTATCTAATGATGTATATGTTTTGATAAAAAGTGTATGTCACTTCTTTTCAAATTAAATGAATCTATTTTTAATAAATATAAAAAAATCTAACAACATATATATATATACATTATTTAACTATTCATATGGTTCTATGGATTTTTAAAGATGCATGTAATACTGTAATTTAGACATAAAAAAGGACTGGAAATAATTACCCCCAGAATAAAATATCAAATGTTATACATTTAAGTGCATGCAAAGACTGCGTGTAATGCGGGTCACGCAACCGCGTTAAGTGGCAGGGGTCCACAAACAGGTTTTCCCCCACATAAAGGGTGCAACCAAAATATTACATAAAATAAAGAAAAAAATTCAAATAACCCCCCGTGTACTGCTTGAAATCTATACAACTCTATGGTTTTTTTTTAAGACTGTAAAAATATCTAGGTAAATCTAAATAGTCCCTGATTGGCAGATTATGATTATTTAACAAATATCATGTTTGATTAATTCTAGTTGAA
Organism: Acorus calamus; assembly: GCA_030737845.1. NCBI lineage: Eukaryota > Viridiplantae > Streptophyta > Magnoliopsida > Acorales > Acoraceae > Acorus > Acorus calamus. The sequence continues at coordinate 17,172,501 of CM060877.1, read as the reverse complement.
AACATAATATACCAAATAATGTGTTAAAAATGTAAAAATTAAAAAATCATCTGTGAATGATGATTTTACCACTCTGGATAGGGTCTTATAATCTATCTAAAAAGATAAAATTGTCATGTATGCAAAGTTATTACATTTTTAACAAATTATACGGGGGTTTTGATATACATAAAATAAAATATTCGCATAATATTCTACATCTATCAAATGAAAATTTTACTCAGAAAATTATTTGGATTTACATAGGTGTTTTCAAAGAGTTATATAAATTTTAAAAAAAATCTTGGGATTACAAAGGATTTTAGTAAACTGAGGGTTATTCAGATATTTCCCTAAAATACCAGTTTCTAACATGGTTGAGTTGGTGATGGTATAATCCCTTCATCTGGTCGACCAGGCATCGAATCCGGTAGAGAGAGAGAGAAAGAGAGATATCAAAGATATTTTCTTAAAATAAAATACTAGTATGGTTGGTACTCTTGTTAACAACCTGTGTCACTCCATTATCAAGTCACCCCCTATGTGACAACTGTCTATGAGGGCTAAAAGAAATAGGAGAGATGATTCATCTTCAGAGAAGGGGCCACTTTGGTCCACATAATGCACCCCATCAATTTCTTCACAACAATGGCCTTTCTTAGCTTTTTATAGTTTTGAAAGCCCCCCTCCCACTATAGTCCATAGAACTTAACTTTTGAAATTTGTCACCTTTTGTTTGAAACTGAAGTTTTGAGGAGCTGAAGCCTTTGAGGTTTTCCTTTCTCACACGCCTTGGGTTGGAAACCAATTATATGTTTGATATTTTTTGTTTCTTCAAATAAAACATGTACCTTTACAGTGAAATTGAATTGCACGGCAAGGTTAAAAATAAGTTTAACTTGTAACAAATTCCATTAAATTTTAGCATACAATCTTATTTCACTAAGGAAGTATATATTTCATTTGATGAAATAGATAATCTATTTATTTATTTAATATAAATGATAATATATATGATTAGAGTATTATTTTATTTTTTTAAATGGATGTTTTATTATATATTAAAAATATATAATTTCAAAAAAATTGTGAGACAACTTAGTAACGACGTCATCTTTAATGTTTTGGCTATTAAGTTGCGTTTTGTTGCATAATTGTAAATCTAATTTAAAGCAAAAGGCAGATTTAAAAATGATTTTGTATGAAGTCGTCTCTCGACAGTTGTTAAAAAATTCAAGTTTTAACATGATTTTTACAGAAATCTGTCTGCAATTTTTTATCTCAATTCTTTTGTTTGAAAATAGATTTGAAAAAAAATAGTTTTTTCTAAAGCTATCCAAATTTATTTTGAAACGTGTCTAAGCTAAGCATGGACTGAATTTAAATTTCAATTGCTTTGTTTTGTTCTTTATTACTCAAATGCCCCTATAAGTGTCTGCAAGCCTGCAAACAGACCATTCATGACACATCAACCATGTGGTCCACATTTATTCCTGAAATTCACCCTGATTAGATTACATTCAAAGCAGTAACTTTATCATTGCGGGTTTTGAATTGCGATTCCACGTAAAGCAGGAGGAACAGTGGTTACAATTATCTAATAGTATATACTGCATTGTTATAGTGTATACAGTTTTATTATAGATTATAATATAAAAAATTATTTTTTAAAATAAAAGAAAAAAAAAATGTTGTTATATACTTATATTTCATTTTATATATAACACTATGTACATCATGGGAATTTTTTTTTTTTTTTTTAAATATCGGTCAAGACTGCAATTATGGTGGACATATCATATCATTTTCTGTTGTAAAAACATATTGCGGGTTTGCTCCTCCATGTATACTATTATGGATAGTATGAATCGGGTTAAAATGAGTCATAAAGTTCAGGAACGATAAAAATCCTCTTTCCAATGTATTTTAATAGTTGGTATGAGTATTACACAAAAAGAAAACTTTTATGACTTATGAGGAAGGTAACCGTGACAATTAAATTAAGAAAAATGTGTTTGGTTCTACGATTAAATAACTTTTGCGTTTGTAAAAATTAATCTTACAACCGTGCAAGCAAACAGTTTGTAATCGCAGCTTCCTGCAGACAGATTTCATGTAAATAGTATCAAAAAGTTACGATTGAAAAGAGCTGAGAGGAGGCAGCTTTATATAAAATCAATTTTAAACTCAGCATCTACAGAAAATCAGTTTTACAATCCCGCTACCAAATGCTACCTAATAGATTCCCCAAACCTGAAGGTACTAAACAGAGGTATTCAATTGCCGAACTTTTATCAAACATTTTAGAAGATTTAGGGTACTACTTTGTGACTAAGGTTGGAGGTTATAATGGATGAAAGAAAGAAACTGAACTTGGAATTCCTTTATAAAAAAAAAACATAATTAGAAGAAAAAAAAAAAGAATACCAGTTCCAAACAATTCTCCAAATGCAAAGCCAACCCAAAATTGCAAGCAAAGCAACCAAATTTATTAGATTATCATCATGTCAAGCAAACTTATTAGATTACCATGTCAAGCAATCATTAGATCAATCCCTACAACTTCTGTTAATGGAAAAAAGAATCCACATTGGCACTCACACACAAATATTTTAACAGCCTCAGCTGACATGATATATTTCCTTGCAATCTCAGATTTTCAAGTCTCGTCCTCCTCAATTATCACTTCAAAAAGACAGAACCATTGGACAGAAAACAAAGCAAAGCAAAAATTACTGAAATCAACATCTTCATTGATAATCACAGATCAATCCCTACCACTGTTAATGGAAAAAAGAATCCACATTGTCACTCACAGGCACTCACAGACAGACAAATATTTTAACAGCCTCAGCTGACATGATAGATTTCCTTGCAATCTCATATTTTCTCAGATTGGAGAGAAAACAAAGCAAAGCAAAAATCACTAAAATCAACATCTTCATTGATAATCACAGAACAACCACATCACAAAATCCATCAACAATGGTGGAAGACATAAATCAACAGTAAAAATTGAGACTGACCCACATGTTACCCTCCAAAGCTTCAATGAAATATGTGCTTCTCCTTAACAGGTGAAGAAGCCAAAGGTAGCACTTGTGAAGAACTCGAATGGTGTTGCTGCTGCTGCTGCTGCTGAGCTTTCTCTTTAGACTTCCCTATAACAATAGTAATAAAAGACCCATCATCATCAGCACCCAATGTAGGATTCAGCGGCTCACCGTTTCGAAGACGGGCCTTCTTCATTGCCTCCTCGATCAGTGTCTTCCTATAGAGCTTCTCCTCTGCATCCTTCAAAAATTTGAATTTTGGGGGCGGCGAAGACCTCACTCTGCTCCAATCAATCCCCTCCGGCGATTCAAACAATGGGTTGAACTTGTTCTGGCTGTAGCAATCCAAAGGCGTCAATGGGGGGGTGAAGAACGGCGGGGAAGAGAGCGGCGTCAAGAATGGCGTCTCTGTCGCCACAATTACGTCGCTCAAGCTCCTCCCCCTCGAGCCTTTCCGGCTCTTGTCCTCGGACTCCATGTCCTCCTTGGTCTCCTCTTTGATGGTGAAGAGGAACCTCGGCGGGCCATGGAGGTTGTGAAGCCTCATGAGCTCCGTTTCAACCCCCTCTTCGGGTGGTTTGAGGAGGTGGTGATCGTGTTCGGTTTCGGTGGCTATTCGGGGCTCTTGTGGGGTTAGAGCGGCTGTGGAGGCGGCCAAAGAGGAGTGCTTTTTGAAGCAAAAGAGATGGTCTTCTCCGCCGTCATCGACACCATTGTTGGCGATGATTCTCCTCTTCCACCAGAGGAGGTAATAGAGCTCCCCAATGAGGGCCAAGAAGAGGAACCCAAATACAAGGCTTAGGCCAATCCCCAATCCACTCAAAGATTTCATCTTTCAATCACATTCTCTCCCCCAAATACTGATAAAAAAATCCCAACTTTACACACTTTTGATACAAACCCAAGTTTGCAAACACCAAGATTTTAGCAATAATAATGAATACCCACTTGAAAAATCATCTGGAATCAAATTGGGGAAAATCTAGAACTCAGAAGGTAAAGGAACAACAAATTTTACTGGATCAGAATCTCAGATTGATTGCAAAATCCCCCCCAAACAGAGTTAAAAGAGCTTCTGCAATGCAAAGGACGATGACCCAGAAGAAGAAACCCCATGAATCAGACCTGAAACCTCTAAAGAACACATCTTTAACTGAAACAAGGAATCTTTCAAGAAACCCATCAAAATACAACATCGACCCATCTCACAAAATGGCTGAAAAATTCACAACAGATCACCATTTAAAATGAACTGTGATGAAAACAATGGATCACCTCCCAAAACCACTGAAACCTTAAAAAATCAGCTTTTTTTCTTCAACCCAACTCACAAAATGGCCGAAAAATTCTCAACAGATCACCATTTAGAATGAACTGTGATGAAAACAATGGATCATCTCCCAAAAACACTGAAACCTTCACAAAATCAGCCTTTTTTTTCTTTTTTTCCCCTTGTTTGTTTTTGTTTTGGACCAAAAAGGAGGAGAGTGTGATTAGGAAAGTCGCAAAAATCGAGGACTACTCACATGGGAATCCCCATGGCAATTGCCGGGTGTTTGTCTTTAGAAAGCTATGGTTTTTTTATATATATTCTTTCATTGTGATTTTGATTTTATTTTGGTTTCTAAAGATGGGAATCAGCACTGACAAGTTAAGAGTGTGCACTTGTTTATGTTTCATGGCATGACAAGAATTTATGACATGAGAGAATTTATTTGCTCTTCAACACCTATGGTATAATTTATAATTAAAATTTATATTTGAATCGTAATTGGAGTCATCTTGGAGTTACCTATGACCATATGTCAGAAAACAACCTAATAAAAGTAAAAAAAATAAGGTTCAAACCATAGCCATTTTATATTTGGGTATTTTTATTTTGTTAAGGATATTTGGGTATTGTTGATAGTTTTGTTTTTCTATAATATCCTATGATTTTTATTTGGAGAAAATAACTAGGGTTCTTTTAGTAACTCCTATTATTTTTAGATCCATAACATATTTTAAGATAGTTTTAGGTATTTATTTCTGAATCCTATTATTTCTAACTCCATAGGGATAACATGTGTTAGATGATGTGTTTGTTGTGTCGAAAATACCCTTACACTTTCTTTCTATCTCTCACAGACATCTTTTTTTACATCTTAAAATCTTAGTTTTCACTCTCTCCCTCCCAAAATCCCATAAGGTGAAACCCCCACCCATTCGGCATCCTCTTCATATGGGTTTCTTGAATTCTCTGTCATTTTTGGGTTTTGAAAGTGTTAAATTGTTAAAAACATGAATTTATTGAAGGTGAAAGTGGTGAAGAAGAATGTGAAGAAGAAGATTGAGAAAGGTGGAAGAGAAGAAATATGGGTTGGTGAAGGATAAAAATGAGAGGAGTAGAAACACGAAACCCTGAATGATGTAAGGACTCTCTTTTGGTCTTACTGAAAAGAAATGTGAAAATTATGTTATATAGTTATACGCAGATGATCTAAAAATGTACTTAGATAACCTAATAATGTACCCAATAAACCTAATAGTGTACTCAAACAGTACACACGGAAAACCTAACTGGGATGTGGATGGTTCGGGTATACTTAAATATTGAAAAAGTATTTTGTGCATGTGAATTGATGCTACAAATAGAAACTATTAATTTTACCTATAAATAATATGAATAAAAAATATGAACATAAAGATATTTTCAAACAAACTAAAGACAAAAATAACTGGAGAATGATTGTAAGGACAATTAATTAATTTCTCTTTTTTATTTTTACGTGAATGACTAGATTCAATTTATGAGTACATATACTTTTTATTTTCAAAAATACTTGTTCATGCATCTGGCTTAAAATATATTAAAGAAATTAAACCAACTCAAAATACTACAAATAATATTGAATTTAGCATCACTTTTTATATTTATTCAAACGTGTGCAATCAATTAGATTTGACATTTGCATGGACAAATTTTAATTAGATTCCAACATTACATTTCATATATAATTTTTTTGAATGGATCTTCTTTAGGAAAATATTTATTAATCGTGTGCAAGAGATAATCCAACTATTTCAATCTCAATACCATCTCTCTTCAAAATCTCTCTCATTGTATCTCTCTCCCACTCCCCAAGAGCAAAATTCAAGCAAATTGTTTTCTTTTTTAAATATATATTGAAGCATATTTTTAAAAGATTGTCTAGACTCAATCAAAAATCAATTTTTAAGGCCGGACTGTTTCATTCGGACTTGTAACCCTCACTTTTACAATATATAAGTGCCGGTAGCAAAGTCTATATTTTTTCAAAAAAAAAAAAGTAATTATAATCGTGGAATTTTTTTAAGGATAAAACAAATGCATGTTTACAGTGAATTCAATTTTAAAAACCCATTTTAAGTGAAGTTTTTATTTCAAACAAAATAACAATTGACAACGGGTTGGGAGAGTTTTTTATAAAAAAAAATTATGGTGGAAATCATACTTAATTAAAACTTGTTTTCAAACCCTCATATACAAAACTAAATTTTAATTATAAAAATGATTTTTTAGAAATCCAACATAATTATTTGTTTGGAAAAGATAATTTAAAAACTGATTTAAGTGATAAACTATTTTTTGAACTTGTTGTCAAAGCCTAATCCATGGGTTAAAAAATTCATTAAGAATGCTGATATATCCAGTTTGTTTTATAACCACATTGCAGTTGAGAAAAAAAGAAATGTGCATTGTATACTACACTATAACAATATATAAATTATTATTATTTTTTAAAATATATTATTGTATCTTAACAATATATATATAAATATATGTATTTTATATTTTTTTAAAATGATAATAATTACGGATAGATTACACACAGAGCTAATACATATCAATTCCCATTGATCAATATTTGAAACAAAAACAACCTTCAAATTTAATTCAACTTTTGAGTGTAGCAGCTAACATTCAGTGGAATTGAGAGGAGGGTGGGGGGATGAATAACGACCAATTGAATAGGACAGAATAGGGAGGCAATCGTGGGCCCCATATAGGCCCACCACGCATGAAAGATGATATTGCCAGGCCCAATATCACGGTCACGGGCATCATAAACAGTATGCGGACAACTATCGGTCAGCCTGTATGAATCCAAACCCACAAACGTACGTCGTATTTAAAGGAAACATTTTATGGGTTTTTGCATATAGGCCCCTATAAAAAAAAGGGTGTTGCTATATCTTGTTAAAAAATTTACACATTGTTTTAAAATAAGTTCATATAATTCACTAGAATATATATATTGTTATAAACTAAATAGAATATGAATACATATAAAGATATGTAAACAAAACATACAAGTATATAGAGAAGAGAAGTAGAGAGAGATTTCTTATTCACAATTGTTGGTTGTGGAATACAAGAGAGACCCCTCTATTTATAGGGTGCATGAAGGAATTCCAAAGGTGAGAAGTTACAAGTCCATAAAGGCGAGGGGGTACATAGTGGGGTGATTAATAGTGGGGGTTATGGAGTTGAATGAGATGGGTTATGGAGTTGAAGAGTGGGGGAGGTTATGACTTAGAGGAGTGGTGGGTATCCACTATATTCACAACACTCCCCCTTGGATGACCACCACGCTAAGATAATTGCCTCATTAAAACCTTGCTTGGAAAACCCAGTAGGAAAAAACCAAAGCGAAGGAAAAAGAGTACAATGTAACTTAATCGTATAATGGTTTCTGCGTTTAACACTGCCTCGTTAAAACCTTGCCAGGAAAACCCATTGGGACAAAACCTAGGCGAAGGAAAAAAGTATAGTTCACAAAATGTCATCAAAAAACTACTCCCCCTCATATGTACAAGATTTCAAGAATTTTGGTCGCTAACTCGTCGCATCCCGATGTTATACACCAGCTTCTTGAATGTTGATGTCGACAAAGCTTTAGTGAACAAATCTGCAAGATTGTCCTTTGACTGAATTTGTTGAACATCAATTTCATGTCTCTGCTGGAGCTCATGAGTGTAAAAGAATTTTGGAGAAATATGCTTCGTTCTATCACCCCTTTGATATTGAGCAATGCATGCTGCATTGTCTTCATAAATAGTTGTTGGAACATCTTTAATAAGAGACTGACGTACGAATATGATGAACCAAAGACCTTATCCACACGCATTCCCGACTTGCTTCGTGGAGTGCAAGAATCTCAGAGTGGTTAGAAGACGTGGCGACCAAAGTCTGTTTCGTAGATCGCCAAGAGATCGTTGTGCCACCGCAAGTGAATACATACCCTATTTGTGAGCGAGCCTTGTGAGGATCTGAAAGATATCCTGAATCTGCATAACCCTTCAATTGTGCACCATTATTGGAATCCTTTGCATAGAATAGGCCCATGTCTGACGTTCCACGAAGATAACGAAAAATGTGCTTCACACCATTCCAATGCCGTCGAGTTGGTGCAGAACTAAATCTGGCCAATAAATTAACTGAAAATGCAATGTCAGGTCTAGTGCATTGGCTAAATATAATAAGGCACCAATTGCACTAAGATAAGGTACTTCAGGACCAAGAAGATTTTCATCATCTTCTTTCGGACGAAAAGGGTCCTTCTTTGGGTCAAGTGACCTTACCACCATAGGAGTACTTAATGGATGACATTTGTCCATATTAAAACGCTTCAGGATTTTTTCAACATATGTTGTTTGATGAACAAGTATCCCGTTTGAACTCCGCTCAATCTGCAGGCCGAGACAATATCTTGTTTTTCCAAGATCTTTCATTTCAAACTCCTTTTTTAGATATTCGGAAGCCTTTTCGAGCTCTTCAGGAGTCCCAATTAGATTAATATCATCAACATATACTGCAATAATGGCAAATCCAAGTTCCGTTTTCTTAATAAATACACAGGGGCATATTGGATCATTGACATATCCTTCTTTTATTAAGTACTCACTAAGACGGTTATACCACATTCGTCCAGATTGCTTTAATCCATACAAGGATCGTCTTAGCTTGATTGAGTACATGTTTCGTGGTTTTGCTTCAGGCAATTTTAGTCCTTCAGGAACTTTCATATAAATGTCGGTATCTAATTTTTCATATAAATATGCAGTAACCACATCCATTAGATGCATGTCAAGTCCTTCTGAGACTACAAGACTAATTAAATACCGAAATGTGATTGTGTCCATCACAGGAGAATATGTCTCTTCAAAATCGATCCCAGGTCTCTGCAGGAAACCCTGTGCCACAAGACGAGCTTTGTATCTAACAATCTCGTTTCTTTCATTTCGTTTTCTTGCGAACACCCATTTACATCCTACTGGTTTAACACCTTCAGGGTTAGGACTACTGGTCCAAATACTTGGTGTTTTGCAAGTGAATCCAATTCTGTTTGAATAGCAGCTTTCCATTGTGGCCAACAATTTTTTCGTCTGCATTCATCCACTGAACGTGGTTCTGAATCATCATATGAAATGATTTCTGTAGCTACTGCAAAAGAGAATATATCATCAACAAGCACTTGCTTTCGATCCCACAATATTTGTGAATTTGCGTAATTTATGGAAATTTCTTCATTTCCATGTACTTGATCTTCATGTACGGGTATCACTTCAGGGACGTCAGTCTCTTCGGGGACTTGTGTCACTTCAGGGACTTCTTCTGTAGGATTTATTATTGTGAGTCTTTCAAGTGTTTCATGCTCTTCTAGAGAATTATTCTTCATTGTTTTTCTCCTTCGGGGAGCCGAATCTTTTGAGCCTATAGGTCTTCCACGCTTCAGGCGTGTCTTTGTTGATTCATTAGCCGGCATATTAACAGTTTTTCCTATTGGAATATCAATCCGAGCTGGAGTATTAGCAGCTGGAATATGTGATTTTCATCACTTTTGCTGCATCATTGAATGCATCTGGCAATTGATGCACAATTCTTTGAAGATGAGTGATTCTTTGCACTTCAGTTTCACATTGATTAGTGCGAGGATCAAGATGATCCAAAGATGGAGTTTTCCAAGTAAGTTCACGTCGTTCTTCTGGCGACGGATTTTCTCTCCCTAACGACGGGAATATTGTCTCATCAAAATGACAATCCGCAAATCGAGCGGTAAAAACATCTCCGGTCAATGGTTCAAGATATCTTATAATAGAAGGAGAATCAAAGCCTACATAAATTCTCAATCGACGTTGAGGGCCCCCATTTTAGTTCGTTGTGTAGGGGCAATAGGAACTTGTACAACACAACCAAAAATACGAAGATGTGAAATATTTGGTTGATGACCCAATACGAGCTGTAAAGGGGAATATTGATGATAAGCAGTTGGCCGAAGGTGAACTAATGTTGCTGCATGCAATATAGCGTGACCCCAAGCTGAAACGGGTAATTTTGTCCTCAAAAACATAGGACGTGCAATTAGCTGAAAATGCTTAATAAATGATTCAGCTAATCCATTTTGGGTGTGCACATGAGCAACAGGGTGTTCAACATCGATGCCATGCGACATACAATAGTTGTTAAAAGTTTTCGATGTGAATTCACTAGCTCCATCAAGGCGTATTGACTTTATAGGATAATCCGAAAAGTGAGACTGTAATCGGATTATTTGAGCAGGTAGTCTTGCAAATGCAGCATTCCGAGTGGATAATAAACAAACATGTGACCATCTAGCAGATGCGTCTATTAATACCATAAAATACTTGAATGACCCACATGGGGGATGGATTGGGCCACATATATCCCCTTGAATTGATTAGGTAAAAGAATCTTCTGGTTTTTTAACGGATGCCCAAATGAATTATCAATTATTCGACGCATCATTGTAGACCCAGGATGCCCGAGACGATCATGCCAAAGCGTAAAAATATCTGAATCATAGAACTTCTGGTTCATTACAGTGTATGATTCAATTGTTTTTATGGTTGTATAATACAACCCGGATGAGAGAGCATGAAGTTTCTCTAATATATGCTTTTGGCCTGAAATAATTGAAGTAATGCATAAATACTCCATATTATTTTCACTTATAGTCTCAATATGATATCCATTAAGACGAATATCCTTAAAACTTAGCAGATTTCTTCTGGATCTTGCTGAATATAATGCATCATTAATACAAAATTTTGTACCTCCTGGTAATATTATATTTGCTCTTCCGGAGCCTTCAATTAATTTTGTAGTACCATAGATGGTATTAACATTTGCATTGATTAATGTCAATATCGAGAAATATGTTTTATTCGTAGGATCGTATGCGTTGTTGCGCTGTCTGTCAGACAAATGTCACCAACCATAGCCATACTTGTAAAAAGAAAATGAAATAAATAAGATAAATATAAAAATAAGAAAATGCATTTCAGATAACAAAGAAAAATGATAAAAATACATAAATGACAAAATTTGATCGTACATCAGGTACGTGACCATATTTTAAGCACCAAATAGATAACAATCATTTTCCTTGTGTGAGGGGTTTGTTCCGCAAACCTTTGCCCTTCAATTATGCTTTTGTTTAATAGCAAATCACTTCCAGTGGTTTGAGATGTTTTACAAACTCTATGATTGTTGTGCTATTGACTATATAAATCATGATCTCATCATTCTTGACCACAACTTTCATGACGAACATAAAATACAATGCATTTACTTCAGGTAATGATGCTATGCCATTGAGTTGGGTTACATGAGAAAAAAAAATCGTTGTTCGGCAACGAGAATATATAAAATTGATGCTCTCAATATTGCTACAACTGGAGCATATTTGAGGCATAATGGCCGGTGGACTTTTGTCAATGAGGAATTAATCTTTAAATCCTCTTCATTATGATGATAATGGTGAATGCTAATCATAATTTACATGTTCCTGCTGGGATACATGGATTCATTTTTTTTTTTCATTTGGTCCTTCAAGGACCAAAAAAAAAAATCATATAACTTTTGTTTGGTCTTACAGGGACACGAGCAATCATGATTTATGTGTGGATATATCCTTCAGGGATAAAAATTATACGGTCCTTCAGGGACACATTCTAATCATATCTTTCACATGATCCTTCAAGGATCAATGTAATAATTTATGTAGTCCTTCAGGGATAAAATAAAATAAAATTTGCATGGTACTATTGAGACACATTATCCATAAATTCTACATGGTCTTTCAGGGATTCATGTAAATATAATTTTTGTATGGTTCTTAAGGGACTCATGTTATCACAATCTCACATGGACATGTGTAATATTAATGATTTTTGCATGGTCCTTCTGGGACCAATATAATCATAATCTTGTATGGTCCTGTAGGGACACATAAAATATCTACGAAGAAAAGTATTACTGAATTATTAAAATGGTCAAAAATCAATTCATAACACATATCTAAGTAATATTTGAAATGATAAAACATAATTCCATGGTCAACATGGATAGATGTTTTTCAGAAGACGGTGATGCATTAAACCTAGTAGTTTAAAAATGAAACAGAACATGACAGTCAACCAGGTTTGATAAACATGTAAATTGATATACACGTGCACCAATGCACATATCATTTTGTGAGCAATTGTATTTTTTTTTCCAGAATTCACATTACCCGATTTTGAAGAACATGCATGGATGGGAGAGAATTATTAATTAACAATAATATACAATATGAAAAATAAACAGACCATCCTCTTTTAACAAAGAATCTGTATAAGGTTTGCAAATTGACACTCATAGAAAAAAAATGTAACTGATCATGTTTCAAACTAAATGAGGTACTTTAAACATACAAAATGTTTACTAAAGAACATATGCATTATACTTATAGACAGCACTTCTCCATGGACCACGAGAAACATTAGAAATATTAGATGAAAAACAAACAGACCACACGATTTGTGAAATCGTGGATCCATCCGCATATTAATCACGAAAATGAAATTTACATGGTCGATATATATATATATATATATATATATATATATATATATATATATATATATATATATATATATATATGCTATATTAAATGCATAAAGAAATGTATTCCTAAAACAAATCTATAAAAGAATATAACGCATGGGTCTAGTTAATATGTAGCATTGGGTAAGAAAACTATAAAATTGTTTACCATGTTGTACACAAAATATAAGATAAAATCATGACGATTTGAACATCATGAACTCACCAAAATACAAACCTCTTTACGAGAGCGTCGTCGTGCTGATAACGTATTATAAACTAAATAGAATATGAATACATATAAGGATATGTAAACAAAACATACAAGTACATAGAGAAGAGAAGTAGAGAAAGATTTCTTATTCACAATTGTTGGTTGTGGAATACAAGAGAGACCCCTCTATTTATAGGGTGCATGAAGGAATTCCAAAGGTGAGAAGTTACAAGTCCATAGAGGTGAGGGGGTACATAGTGGGGTGATTAATAGTGGGGGTTATGGAGTTGAATGAGAGGGGTTATGGAGTTGAAGAGTGGGGGATGTTATGACTTAGAGGAGTGGTGGGTATCCACTATATTCACAACATATATTGTTTTTTAAAACACACACACATGGCCAGCTCTTTTATTAGGCAATTTAGACAATTGTCTAATGCCGCCAAATACACAAAAGCCCTTAAATTTTTATTTATTTATAAGTAGGTCCCGATATTGACCAATGATAACTTAACACATTGCAAAAACAAAAAAATAATTTTTTTAAAATTAATAGTCATTCTTATATGGTTAAAAATGACCATTAAAAAATTGACAATATTTTACCGATACCTTTTTTTTTTATATGACTAATAGGATTTAAAAGCTTTTTTTTAATAAAAAAAATTGGGATATAAAACTGGAGAGCCTAAAAAGTATATTTTTCACACCATTTCTTTTCTTCTTTTCAATATTTCTTCTTCATTCTAAAAGAAACCTTCTTCTCTCTTTATTTTTTCTATATATAAAAAAACCTCTCTGAACTTGTAGGGACGAAAAAAATTCTATGAAGCTAACAACAAGGAAGAAAGCCTTTTTTTTATTTGAATAATATAAAAACTTGAATATAAAAATTTAATTAGTAATTTTACATTCTAAAAAATTAGAAAATGATATATTGAAGTAAAAATTAATAGTTTAAAATTAAAATAAATATAATTTAATTGACTTAGGCCTAATAACATATCAAGCCAGCCCTGTGTGCGTGTGTGTGTGTATATATATATTATTAGATAAGGTATACTACTTAAAAAAATAAAAATGCGTGTCAACTGCAAACGAGATTGTAAACAGAGTTAAGGCTCAACTTGAAAACATGTTTGAGAATTAATTTTTTTTATCAAAAGTTGAGTTTAAATATGAGTTTACAGGAAACTGTCTTTTCACATATTAAAAAAAATCTATCGGACACTTTTTAGCAATTAATTTGTAGGTTTTTTTTTCTATTTATAAACGGGATTGAAAAACTCAGTTTCCTATAAACCCAAAAATTTCTTAAACCTATTTCCAAACGCTCCCTAATTCTCACAATTTCTATTAGAAAACTACATCGTCCTAGTTAAGAGTTATAACAGGAGAATTATGTGGTAGTGGGTTTTACACAGATTTTTAAATATACTTTTTTGGGTGCAATTTTTTAGATTATTCACTTTCTAAAATATCATTTAAGGACATTTGTCGAGGAAAAAAACCGTCATTGGGAGCTTAGAAATGTTTCAAATAATCAATTATATTAAGATAAATGATAATATCATTTACTTACAAGATTATTGTAGGAGAATAGGTGGTAGATCCATCAGACCATGTCAGATCTCAATGAATGCTTAAATGATAAAAAAAATGATAAATTTTTATGTTAGGCACATGAAATACCATGTGCCAATCTCAAATTAGTACACAGCTTGATAGGATTTCTTGGGTGCTAAGTACTAGTCTTGTACTAGGCCACGAAGTTTTGAAATGATTGAATACCCTCCCTCTTAAAAAATAAAGAGCAGTGGGTTTAATTTTTTCATAGTTAATTTTTTTTAAATACATCTTTAGAAGTGTTAAAACAAATTATTTTGTGATTCATTTCACTTGAAAAAAGGAACATTTGATGGAGATTTAAGCAATGTCATGAACTCATAACACCAAATGTTTGAAAAAAAAGGAACAAGAAAAATCGGCTTGTTTAGCTTTATTAAGAAATTATAAAAAATAAAATAAAATTGGTTTATTAAAAACTTATGAGGATTTATCTTTTGTGTGAATAATTATAATTTTTGTTCATTAGTATACATTAGAGTCCATTTTAAGATTCTGCTTAGACCTGCCAGTTCCCTATTATCTGGCAGACCCTGAATTTTTCCGTAATATATGTAACAAGACTAACAAGTAACAAGTGGTGGTAGGGGAGTGAGGATGTATTTAAATAGATATTCAGTCAATCATGCTGTCATTTACATATTTTTAAAAGGGAAAAATGCACATACCCCCCCCCCCCCCCTTCCCCAAAACATATGTAAATCTAGATAACTTCATGTATTTTTTTTTAAAATCCAAATAATTCCCTACAAACATAATTAAAATCAAAATCGCCTCTTCTGTTAGTTATGTTAACTTTGAGTTACCTGAATTTAACCTAACCATGTAAATTTACATTTATACCATCACTAAACAAATGTCAATCTAGCATCGATCCCCCACTTCCTCTTCAATTCCTCCTCTTTTTTCTTCTTCTTGAAGTTTAAAGTTTTTTTTATTTGTGTTGTATAAAAGAGTAAAAACATAATTGTAAGGGGTTATTTGTGTTTTTTTGTAGTTTACAGGGGGGTTATTTGAATTATTACATTTTGTTTGGGTTATGATAACAGAATATTCCATGCATATTCTAATTTTGTCAGTGGTTATTTAACACAAAGGGGTGATTTGAATCATTTGATTTTTAGTTATGTTGGGGGGGGGGGGGTATTTGAATTATGGGAAAAAGAGGAGATTATCTAGATTTTCATATATTCGTGGAGGTTACATGTATTTTTTAATCGAATTTATTGAATGCATGACATTTTACATTTTCATTTAGCTTGTTTTATTGAATAAACTTTTATTCTAATATCTGTTTAGTGCATTATGGAACAATATATAATATATTTGAAGGTTAACTTATCGCATTAATGAAAGAATCACACATGTGCAGTGTAGCCATTGATTAATGATGGAACCAAAGCTTGGACAATTAATTTGAGAATAAATTGAATCAAATCTATCTGACATTGAAGCTTCAGGAATACAAAAAACTACCCACCAAATTCTGCAGCTGCATGCATTGAAAACAATTTTTCTCTTAAATGTCCAACATGGGCCTTCTATATTGTGTATGTGTTTGTGTTTTTATTCATTCTGCCAGTGATGGCAGGTCACTGTATCCAATATGAAATCATTGGTATGCTATAAAATAAACTTTTATACACTTGATTTTTAATAAAATAATTCCTCAATCTTATAGTTCTAATTTTTTCCTAAACCAAAATGGTGAATGCTTCATCAAAAAGATCCATCACGCTGAAGGATCAAGAAAGTTTGGGATCATCATCATAATCAATCAGACCTTCTTTGACTGTGAGCTATGATATTTTTAGTGAAGTATGCCACAATACAAGATATTATAATATCCATGAACATAATCAATTTTATTTTTAAAAAGTTAGTCACTCCTTACATTAATTTAGTGTAATATTTATCCTTTTTAAATACTAATTGTAGGAGCCAAACAAACCCACCCAATTAATGATGTCATGTGGGTTAATCACTCTAATCAATGGAATAATTAATGGGTGACATTTATGAGAATTCAAATGCAAATCTTAGCGATAAGGCTTTACCTGTGTTAAGTGTAGGTTTTGGTATTGAGTCTTGGCGCTGACTTAATTCCTGTGTATTTTTGTAGGTTTGAAGGTACACAAATGAAAGTAGCCTACCTAGCGTGGCCGTAAGGCTAGCTACGAAAGGGTCCAAAGTTATCCAAAAAAAAAAAAAAACAAATCCCATATATAATTAAGGAAAATTGAATTTCTCAATTAAGATGACAGATGTGGGGATGTTCTGAGTCAATCCTAGAACCCTAGTTTGTGGTATCAAATGGAAAGAAATCGGGCAACACTAAATTTATCCTAATTGAAATGTGGGGTAACATAAATGAAAAAAAGGGAGTGATTGACACTTTTTTCTTTAATTAATATTTTATGTAAAAATATTTACTTAATTGAATGATGTACATATGCATGCAAGCTAATATATGTTTAGCAGTTAATCAGCATTGATACACCAACACTTATTCTCTTGGAAGCCTATAGTATTATATAATGTCATATAAATGGTCGGTTTGTTGGCCATTATTTTTTGGGTGGTGCCAGGAGACACATGGAGGATGCCATGATGGAAGAGGATACATTGAGAATTCAATTGCAACATGCATGAATCTCTTTTTATTTGTCATCAGTGTTTCACATGCAAAATGGGCCATTGTTTTTCCTTTTTTTCCCTCACTATCAGTGTTATAGACTTATAGGTGCCTGCAAGTGTCTGGCAAATGATGTGTGCCTGCATTAATGAAGTAAAAAGGAACTTCCAATCATTTTACTTTGTTCAATGGCAAAATCAAAATGTTGATTATAATCATTCATTGAAAGGACTGGCCTTTGTTTAGAGTTCAAATGCATACAGTTAGTGATTCAGAATGAGTGATAGACGCGTTGCTGGAGTGATTGGAGTACTAGAAACATCCAAGAGGTGAAATCACAAAAAATTAACTGTGGGTAGGAATAAATGGTGACAATTTGTAATCTCACAAAATTTAACGTGTTGTGGTGTATTTTGTGGAGAAGATCTGAATTAATGCATGGTATCGCCAACCATAAAAAATTTAATCCCCTAAAATAGGAAATTTGCTATTTATATAAATATTCACGTAATAATTTCTCCTTCATCATAAATCAAAATTAGTTGCCATCAATTCTAACCGTCTATAATGCTCGTTTAATTGTTCTATTTTTTTTTGTAAATTTTTTATTTTGGTTTAATGAGGTTCCTAATTGAGTTTGATTGAGCCATTATACTATAAGTTATTTTTCTGTCAATAATATTTAATATTCAGTGTCACTCATTTTTTATTTTCATTTTGAGAGTTGTGTTGTGATATCTTGACATACATAAGATCATTTTATCATTTCTTATTGCATTACTTAGATTTATGCGATTAGGTTGATCATAATCCTAGGTGAGAGAGATGACACCTAAGGCTTCCACCCTAGGATGACCTCCAAATTTTATTTTATTTTTTGAAGAAAACCTTCAAAAAATTTGTTTTTATCAATTTATTGTGTGTATTTTATAAGTTTTTGTATAATAGGGTCTACTTTAGAAATATGTCTATGACTTCATTTACCTTGTCTAAATTCAGAGTGAAAGTCAACCTTTTATGTGATACACATGAATTGTATGTAATCATCCCCATCCATACATTTCAATTAATATTGGTGATGAAACTTGAAGTAAATGAACAATGATAAAGACAAAGCTCTAAATTTAGAGACCATTGTTATTTGAAATGTCAGGTACAAGATGCAGAAATCTCTATTAATTTTTATAGGTAAGTGCATTATATCTGGTTTTGAGAATTGAGTGGATTTGTGGATGGGTACACGTGAGAGCCAAATAGGGACCTATGCCTCAGTGTTTTGTTTGCCTCTCTTACTCTCTAGAGAAAATGGTTGGCTCAATTTTTCATACTTCAATATAGAGATGATGGAGTGATTAAAATAGAAAGAAATGTGTAGACAGACATCTTGATAGTTAGATGGGACAACTTCTTGTTTTTTTTTTTTTTTTAGATGGGACAACTTATCTAACTTATCTAACATTATACAACTTGAATTGTTATCCTCTGATATGGCAAATTATCTCCCCATCTTTAGTGTGGGGTCCTTAATTTTCTTTTGATAGAATATTAGTTCTCATAAGTCATGGAAGTTTGTCTCTTATTATATCTAGAAAAATAGCTATTTAAATACAACAAATTAGTTTTAAACGTAATCACCTCTTAACATGTTATGTTAGTAGAGATTTCTTTCAAAGAAATAACATGTTAGAGCATCTCTAATCCTATACTCAAACATTTACTTAAATTTAAATTTGAGTAAAACTCACAAAAAACCCTCTACAACCATTTACTCATACCCATACCAAATCAAGCTTTTACTTAAATCTTTATCCAAATCAAGAGAGACTCAAATCTTTACCCAAATTTTTAACATCTTTTTTTTTATCTCCACTTTTTTTTTCAATGTGACATTTTTTTTCTTTCAACTCTACCTTTAATTTAATTATATTAGATTTTTTCCCACCCCCAAAATTTTCATCATCTCTTGAAATAAATAAAAAAAATCTTCTTTATTAAGTTTCATCTTTGTTTTTTAACTTCTTATTTTTACTCGAGTAAAAAAAAATATTACTTTTACCTTTTAAAAAAAATTGAATGATAATAATTTTTAAATTTAAATATTTTGAAGGAAAGAAAAATTGAGTAGTAAAAATGTTTGGGAAAAGACTTTGAAAATGTTTATAGAAATAATTAGAAAAGATGTGAAAATTTTAAAATATCTGAGTAAAACACAAAGTGATGGTTGGAGACACATAATATCAAATCAACTCAAATAAATAAAATTTGAATATATGTTTGAGTAAGGGTTGGAGATGGCCTTAATAGAGATTCTATCCGTCGAGGTGACCTAGGTTCAAATATGAGGAGAATATTACAGGTTGATTATTATAAATTTTTTTTTAAAGATTGATGTTTTCAGGATTTGATCTCATACCCCCTAATAAATAAACCCACCTAATTTTAGTAAAATTTTTAATTAACATTCTTTAAATAAGTGTCCCCCATCTCATATAAATTTATTTATTTCTAAATTATTGGTTATATATTCTTCCTTCCTGGAAACAAGAAAAGAGGGAGAATATGTTTTAAAAAGGGAGAATATGTTTAAAAAAAATTTGTGGTTGGACATGGCTATTTTTTCTCCAAATAATAAGGCATGCGATTTATCTAGAATTTCTATTGACATTGATTTGTGTAGGATTCGAATTTTTTTTTTTTAGGGTTTAAGGTTTTGTGCATTTGTGTGAATTTGTGTATAAACAATGGATTCTCATTTTTTATTTATATTTACATTAATTTTTTTTTATATCAGAATATGTTAATTTGGGCTGTTAGTTTTTATAAGGTGAGAGAGGGTGAGAGAGGGGCTTACTTATTATCTGAATATAGGGTTAATGTATGAGGAGCTTATAATTTAGTTTTAAAAATGTGAGGGGCTAACTAATTAGAGGAGTTTACTTACAATTTAGAGGGGCTTAGATAAAAACCACCCATGCAAATTTTAAAGAAAAAAAATGGACGCATAATCTGGCCCATGTTTATCCAGACCGAATAGTTATCAAATCGGGCCAGGTGAGCAAACTAACCTTAGGTCCATCAATGGTTCGGCCCATCATATCTTATTCGCGGATAGCGGCCTACGTCAACACCCAAACACCGCGGGGTCCGTCTATTTACACCCCTCTGTATACATCGCACACCCTGTGTCTTTTCACACCCCACCTAAATAAGATTGGTTCTTTAAACACCCTAGTATATAAATAGATTTGAGTTTTCCATTTCACACCCTCTCTCTCACACACATAATATCTCTCTAGCGAATGAAGAGGCTCTCCGTGATCGAGCTCCTCAATGCTCGGACCTTAGACGCCCAACGGGAGGAGTGGCTGAGGCTGGTGGCAGTTCTCCGGGATAAGACGACGATGAGGGAGATCATTAACATGAGTGAGAAGCTTCACAAGGCAAGTAACAATGAGATCATAAAGTATGGTGACATAGATGAGAGAAGGCGGCAGTGTTGATGAGGCGAGGGAGCTTGTGAAGGGGGTGGAGAAGACAATCCAAACATTCGACTTGCTGGATTTTGTTTGGGTTTTGAGAGGGGTTGATGTGCATGGGATTAAGGGGAGGATTGATGATGTGTATAGAAGGTTTGATGAGCTCTCGGAGAGGATTATAAGGAGGGAGGAGGAGGAGGAGATGAGGTGGTGGTGGGATGGGGAGGGTGAAGGACCTCCTTGATATATTGTTGGAGGTAGCCAAGGAGCTCAAGTTCACTAGGGAGAACATCAAATGTTTTATTTTGTTCTTTTGCTATTCATCGACAGCACGTTAGTAGATCAACATAGCATAAGTCGACTTGGACACTGTAAAAAATATAATATGTTCCCATCAACAGCCTATTTGTCTAGGCTTTCATATTTGTCGACAGTTTTGATGTCTACGTGTCCAGTCAATAGAAGGTGTTTGAATTTTAAATTAATTTGCAATAATGGAGTGGCTTCTAGGTAATGTCTTTTATATCCAAGGATTTAGCCAATTGGGAATGTTAATAAGTAATTTGTTATTTATTTCTCGGTTAGCGGTTATTGTTGTGTTAACTTTTTTTTTCTAGTCCCATCGACCGGATCATTGTCTAGGGAATACATATATGTAAACAACTCAGGTGTCTAACGCAATCCAGAATCACATGTCTACCACATTTCAGAACCTATGAATTTATTTTTTCTTATTTCCGTTGATCGGATAATTGTCTAGGAAGTACATATACATCGATTTTTTGTTTTTGTTTTCATTGATAGTGATGTTGTCTAGAAAATGCATATATATATATAGACACTAGACGTGTCTAATAAAATATGAATGTATTTAGTACTTAATTATAAATGAATATATAAAACTTGACCCAATTATAATGGGTGTTTATATAGTAAACAGAGGGGTGCATTTAGCCGGACCCAACACCGCGTAATGCAAGTCAAAGACAACGGAGTGGTCGAATTCGATTCCAATCAAAAGCAAAGCCTTCCGAATAAACACAGTCCTTCGTTTCTAAGATTTCACGTAGACGACTTTTTTTTTTCCTTCTTTGAATTCTAAATTCTTATCAGATCGCGATCAAATAACTCCAATAAAAAAAAATCGTGATTTCAAATCGCGATTTCGGCCCGGAAAGATGAGCTTCCTCTTCGGCAAGCGAAAGACCCCCGCAGGTATTATCTGTGTGTGTGAGTGTGTGTGTGTGTTTTCGATTTCAATTCGATTAGAGATCGCGTTGTTTGCAATATCATGAAATATCAGTGGATTTCATATTGAATTCTTGTTTTTCCATGTTAAGAAGATTGAATTTTGCAAAATTGTGTTTTTAATCTCCATATAGCGCGTGAAAACGTGATCTTTAATAATTTGGAATTTGAAGTAAATATATAATCTTGTTATCAATTTCAATCAAAATTAGATTTTTGAATAAAAGTTCATGGATTCTACAAATATGGTATTTTTAGGGTTAGGGTTTATGTTTGTTATATGCGCGTCTAATTCTTGGAGGATTGCGTTTGCGCGCAGAGCTTCTGCGGGAGAATAAAAGAATGCTAGACAAGTCTATTAGAGAGATTGAGAGGGAGAGGCAAGGCTTGCAAACGCAGGAAAAGAAGCTCATCATGGAGATCAAGAAAACCGCGAAGCAAGGCCAGATGGTATTTTTTTTGGAGATTTTTTTTTTTTTTTGTGCCATTAGCATCTTTAGTTCAAGTTGTTTGAGTGCATGTATTAGTCTTGACTTGCTTGAAATTTCTTTTGTTTATTTTTTCTTCAGTGAGTGTCTACTCATGATCATGAATTGTAAGTATCTTTGTGTATCATCAGAATTACCTAGAATTAGTTAAATATACTTTTTATTTTCTTCCCATGAGAACAATTTGTTGAATGATATCACTGAGATAATTGTTTACCCATTTTAAGTTACCACCTCAAGCATTTGACTATATGCTATCTAATAATTGGTTATATTCATTAATAAAATACACCTTTTTTCTTTAGAAAAAGGTGGGATGTATATCAGTTTTATTATATATATAAAAAAACATTCCAATGTCCAAGGAACGAGTATTTCCTTGCAAAATCAAATAGAAGTCCTTTCTGAGTCCCAAATTGTGCATCCATTGCTTCCATGAAAAAATCAATGCCCCTACGAAGTTTACAGCTTGAGATTCTGAGTAGATCTTTATTCCGTGCACATGATACATTTTGCATGGTAAAAGTTCACAAGATAGAAGCTAGAAATTTGTCTTGTTGGCTCGAGTACTTTACTGTTGACCTGCCCTGGGGTAATTATGTAATGAGATTAGATATGTTAGATAACCTCTCCTCCTTACAAGGTATGCGGGCAGAAGGCTGAAGGCTAGAGGATACGGGAGCGCTAAGGCAAAGATATCCCAATCTTTTGTTCCGGTCACGGTTTGGGCTACTTGGACTGCACAGAACCATCTCATCTTCAGGAACTCTAGAGTATATACATCAAGAACATTTGGGACATGGTGATCAACCTTGTCAAAGATTGGGTCAGGCTTGTGCTGGGGCAAACAACGTTATGTATGGAGGAGTAAGGGGTGTGGGCTGTACTGTTTTGGTAGACCCCTCCTCTACCTTTTTACGCTTTGGACATGTTTCTTTGATTTTGATATAAATTCAAGGCTCATGCTTACCATTTCAAAAAAAAAAAAAAAAGTTTCAAAACCATCTCTCTCACAAGATTCCTGTATTAACCATTTTCACATCCATCTCATATCTTTAAGTGATGAGAAAGGATACAGTTGGGGAAGGTCTTCAGTGGGTCAACTTTGGTTAACAAGTAGTATCTACTGCAAGGAAAGATGAGTTTGTGTCCCTATGATAGTCCTGTTATTTGATTGAGGCTGGGTATAGAATATTGTAGTCTGCTCTGGCAGATCCATTAGAAATAGTGTGGGGTCAAATTTACTGCTTTTAGTATGTATGCTATAAAGAGGACCAGCTTTCATAAATTTACTACAAATTTACTACCTTTTTTTTCTTTTGGCTTATGCTTCCTTCTTTTGTTGCACACTTGTACTGATTGAGGTTCTATCACATGCAATGAGGATTTAACAATCCCAACTCCCAAGTGTTTTTTCCTCAACAAAAAGAAAAAAAAGAAACTATTGTCAAGAGTTCTGCTCTATAGTTTTTTTTAATGGATTTTGAAGAGGTGGGTCAATTTATCACTATGTTCTAGTGCGCTCACATCTACTCTGGCTTCCCCTTCCTTTTATTTGGAAAAAAAGGTGTTCAGAAATTTTAAATTCCGATAACATAATCCTACTGCAAACAAAATTTAGACAACATTAACAAGTGATGCTGATAAAGAGAATGATCAGATATTCAAAGAAAAGGTTTCTGATTTTGATCAAATATGTTTATTTGCATTACTTAGTCGTAAAGCAGCTTACGAATTTTTGAATGTCAAAGCTGGACCGAAGTCTATTTCTTCTGCTTGATGCACATGCTTGAGCATAATAGTGTATCTAATAGTTAAATCTAAGTGTGCTGTGTGCATTTGTGAATATTTAGAAGACAATAGTGAAATGCACACATTGTTTTTTTGAATGAAAGAACGACACATTGTTATATTTAAGGTGTCTCTATGTGCTTCATTACTAATATTTAATGTGTATTCTATTTCAGGGAGCCGTGAAAGTAATGGCTAAAGACCTTATTCGAACAAGGCATCAGATCACGAAATTTTATGCACTCAAATCACAGCTCCAAGGTGTATCTCTGAGAATCCAGGTAATGTTGGCATCTTTTTTTAATTTGCTGAAGATGTACTGTTCTCAGGTATTCCTATTCTTGTACTTCAGTTGATGAGATTCTTCCAATATTGGTCATCGCGTACCATTATGTGTAAATCACATTAACAGAACATCATCAATATGGACTATTTCCCAAATGTCTGGGGTTAGCTTTATGAAGCCAAGGACGTCATTGTTTCATATCTAAGTTGATTCTCAAAGGTGGAATACAGTTAAGGATATTCTCAGCTATGTGGATTTGAAGCTTTGTGAGTTTGGAAACATAACAGACATTGTCATGACTCATGGTTGTAAGGGTGGATGGCAGAAGAAGATGAGATTAGGAATGAGTATACTAGAGGAAATGGACACAAATATATTAAATAACAGGGCATTGGGTTAAGTGGTATGGATATGTGACACTTCCCAATGATTGCCCTGTGTGCCTGTAACAATGAGTACAGCTAGGTACTGTGGAATCGGCTGCTGACCCCAGAAATGGGAGGGTGCTCCAATCGGATGTGTAAGTGCCTTCTGAGAGGGCTCTGGTTTCATAGGACAATGAATCACATACCAAACCATTGAAAAAGGACAATTTGATGTTGATGATGTATTTATGGACACAATACAGATTCTTTTATTTTAATTTCTGATGAGTAATGGAGAAGTTTTGCTTGGTTATAAAATGTCTCTAAGGTACTGTATGTTAAACTTTGGGGAAAAAAATTACAACATGTTGACAGTCATTTGATGAACTTGCTAGAAAAATACGTAGAGCATGAGGTGTGACACATGGACATGCTACTTGAGGAAGAGAATCATCTACCAAGTGGTCCAAGCCTATAGGCAATCTGAAAAAAAATAGGAAAAGTACAGAAGGTGAATGAGATGGAAATATTGATG
This sequence comes from Acorus calamus, assembly GCA_030737845.1. Lineage (NCBI taxonomy): Eukaryota > Viridiplantae > Streptophyta > Magnoliopsida > Acorales > Acoraceae > Acorus > Acorus calamus. The sequence continues at coordinate 17,146,896 of CM060877.1, read as the reverse complement.
GCGCCTTCGCATGCATGAACATGAGCAATGTTGGCTATTGAGTTGTCAATTGTGATTTGTGATTCACTTTTGCTATTCTTTCCCTCCCTTAACCGATGATGGCACTGAATATTAAAAAATCCAAGAAAAAAACTTTTTCCTTCCGTTATTTACAACTTACAAGTACAAACATCTTGTCCCAGCTTTACAGTTATGTTTTCTCAGGCATGCATGGGTTGATCAGCTTTTTTTTATTTAAATCCAACCTTACTACATTACAGTGTATATCCATTTTTGTTTAAATTCTTCTCATTGTGGTCATGCACTCTTTCTGCCCTCTGTACAGAGCAATAGTCGTACATGCAAAAATTGATACTTTAAGAATAAGCAATTACTTGCAGTCACATTGCTTAGAACTGGGATCTGTCTCCCATGGCTTTCAAAGCATGATGTGGTGGTAGCCAGGGAACTAGATCTTGGATCAAGACTGACAATTCTCACCCTTTTACTTCTTGTTGGAAGACTGTTGGTGTTTTTCCCCCTTTCATCAGGACAGGAAGACACCACCGCGGAAATAAACACCAGTATCTGAGAATTAAGGATGATTTAGAATTTAAGTCTTTTTTGTTAAATTCTTTTTTTTTGGTTACAGAAGGTAGATAGATAGTTGACCATGGTTTCACTTACAGACATGCATCTGAGCCTGTCTTTTTGTTGTAATATGGATTTTTTCTTTGTTAGTATATTGGTCATTGAATTGATTTCTTTAATCTGTGAAGTTAAATAAAAACCATAACCAGTATGTTTTTGGCACCAGATTTGACTGATTTAATTTATTTTTTAATATATTTAGACTCTAAAATCAACTCAAGCCATGGGCGAGGCCATGAAAGGAGTCACCAAGGCCATGGGACAGATGAACCGGCAGATGAATCTGCCCGCCCTGCAGAAGATCATGCAAGAGTTTGAGAGGCAGAATGAGAAGATGGAGATGGTGACTGAGGTGATGGGAGATGCCATCGATGATGCCTTGGAAGGAGATGAGGAGGAAGAAGAGACCGAAGAACTTGTGAGTCAGGTCCTCGATGAGATTGGAATCGACATTAATTCAGAGGTAACTTTTATAACATATCATCATCCCCAGATAATATGCTTCACCACTGTTCCACTGAGTTGAGTTTCCCCTACCTATTTACAGCTCATCAATGCACCATCGGCAAAGGTGTCTGCGCCAGCAGCGGCTAGCAAGGTTCCTCAAGCCGAGTCTGAAGACAGCGGGATTGACACTGAACTACAAGCCAGGTTAGATAATCTGCGAAAAATGTAGTAACTCCTACGGATCAGAGATTCACGACTTCTGATCACTGAGTGTGGGGTGAAAATGTTTTTATCTTGGCTTCACTGTAATATATGATGCGGTGCCACTATATATTTGTATTATGTGTGATTATCATTGGACTATAATATCATCAAATTTGCTCTGATTTATATGTTGGTTTGGAATCTATGAGCAGCCATATTTGTGTTCATTTATTGGTAATGATTATTTGTGTTCATTTATTAGAAAATATCCGTTTGCGAATTTATATTAAAAAAACCAAATATTTGGAATGATTTTAAAACGTACCTTCAGTTTTTTAGGATTGCATCATCTCATCCAAATTTGTCATGAATCTGTCAGTTGTGCTCCTTGCTCCTTCCGGGTGTGATCATAGTTGGGTGTACAATGTCCCTGTTTGGGTAGTGAAACAAGTCATTCCAGGATAAATAATTATATTAATATAGATATGAAATAAATCATTTTATGTTTGGTTGTGCTTTTAGTTTTTTTTATTAATAATGAAGTTTTTGTTGTTTGTTTGATCATTGTTAAGTTGTGGATAAAATGTGAATATGATGTGTATAAGAAATTATAAAAGATTAAAAGTTGATTTGATAAGTGGGCCTTTTAATTTTATGAGAGATGATGACAGTTGATTTGACATATTGTAGACTCTCCTTGTACCAGTGGAATAGATCTAGTGAATAGACTCAATTTCAGAGATCTGGAATACCAATATCAGTTTATTATCATTTATTCTGGTATAGTTATACTCCTTTATTCTTTACAAACGAACATTATTTTGGGTTTATTCACCACTATTCCACCCTCCACTATCCAAATAGGGGCATATACCATTTGATAGTGACAAATCTTCATTATTTTTGGTTTATTCACCACTATTCCACCCTATAGCTGTTCCACTATCCAAATAGGGGCATATATCATTTGATAGTGACAAATCTCTCTGATTTTTATTTTATTTTATTTTTTTTGAAGCTATGACTCTATATGAGGTCTTATGGAATCTTATCCATTCGTGTATGATGGTAAACAAAGTGTAAAGTCAATAACAGCCTAAATACTTGTTCAAATAGTGAGCTGTGTCACTTTTCACGTGTTACGGATTGTATATCTAGACGATAGCAGATATTCACCGAGTTAATATAAACTAGGGTGTAAAAAGGTTCGTGCAGTGCCGGCCCGACTCGTTAGCAAAATGGGCTAACGGGCCTTGCTGTGTCCGCCCATTACTTGTAGACGGGCCGTGCCGGCATAGCCCGATCAGTGGAAGGCCAGCCTAGCACGGCCCTCCATGCTAACCCGGTGGGCTCACGTGCCATGCCGTGTTAGCCTGGTGGGCTCATTTTAGGGCCAACGGGCCAGCCCGTAAAAATAGCCCATTTTCTTTTCAAATTTAATAGTTAATTATTCTATATTCTAAAAGGTTTAAACTATTAATATTAATTTTTAAAGTTAAAACTTGAATAAATTGAAAATAAAGTTTTAGAAAAATATTAAAAAAATTATAATTCTATATGAAACATATAACATTTATGAAAGAATATAAATATTTCTTATATTGAATATTAAATTCTTTGAATACATACACATTTATTAAATAAATAAATAATAAATAAGACATTGACAAATAAAAATAAATTAGTCGGGCTAACGGGCTAGCGGGCCTAATGGGCCGTGCTAAAAATGGCACGGCGGGCCATGGGGCAGGCCTAGCACAACCCGGCCCGTCCCCTATTTACACCTCTATTATAAACTATCTAAACAGTATATATTAATGATTGATAAGCCATGTTGATATGGAAAATGTCATTGAATACAATGTCAACATACATTGACATCAGTGTTGATATTAAAATGTCCCTTATTAGCTAGGATTAGTACAAAACAATGTATATTAGTACATAAACAGATCTTATTTGGAATAGCAGTCCCACACTGTCCCTTCCCTTCCATGAAAGGCCTAGTTGGACTTGGAACTCACTTCAGGCCCCCTTTTTATGCATCAAAAGGCCTAGTTGGCCTTAAAATTTCATTGAATATCATGTCAACAATATATGTTGACATCAGAACTAGACATCATGAATACCTTATCAAACTCATAGTTTGCTTTTATGAGAATCACAACAGTGTTTCTACACATTCTAATCTCTAATATAAAATTCTGTGAAGGGGCAGAAAAACCATGCACAGACCTATTTTTTTATAATTCATATATTAACCTGACTTATTAATTGATATAGTTAAATGGGATATATATCAAGGGCCGGCATCTTATTTAAATCCACCATTCATGAATGTGACAAACTGTGTTTTTTAGTGTTGCTTCCTTGGCACTTATCATCCATAACAAACTATTTATATATTTGTTGGAAGTTTGAAACATACGAAGGGACAACATGTGCAATGCACATTCACTGTTCTGGCAGATGACGATCGGTCATTCGGTTGATAGATTTTCTTTATGTAGGGGGCTAAATGTAAGGGTTATCAAATGCATTTTTCAGAGGGGGCATAATGCAATAGAATAAGACGAAGTTCCTCCCTCCATATGTAATTAGTCAGAGTGTCCAGCCACTCAAAGTGGCATAACCCTAGGGTCTGATCTTGCATGGTGTATGAGACCTGGGATCTCGTTAGGTCCAACGCGCATTGGATAATTAGATTATCCAAGGCGCTCATAATCGTTCGATTTTGACACTTCCAAATAAATTATGACTTAGATATTCTGTCGAATTTAAAATTAATATATGATTAATTCAATTAAATTTGTATTTTTTTTAGGATTCTTCGTAACTTTATTTATCCTAAGATGATATGATCAGATGATCAACGATGTATTGGACAATCTAATTGTCCAACGCGCGTCAGATCTAACCTGGTACTTGCGATTCCACCACATGAACTCTTAAAATATAGGTCTCCCATGCATTTTTACAAAATTTTTTTATCTTTACATAATTTATAAACAGCCGTATAAAAAGAAAATAATAAGATTTGAGAGCCCCAATTCATTTGGGTGGGAACCCTAGGTGACTGTCAAATCCAACTAGGATGGAATAACATTTTGAGCTCATCTATAAATGATGAGATTGACAAATCAATTCGTCGTTAAATAACTATATTTCATAACTTATTTTCAAACGCAATCCAAAAGCAACCCCGATTTATTGTCAAGGACGGAATTGGCGTGAAAGAGCCACAAAATTACAAATTAACAATCAAACCCCCCCCCCCCCCCCCCTCCCCCCAATTAAAACTAAAATCAATGAATGACTCAACCCAAAAACACCTTAAAACTCCACTAATAACCACAATTTCCAAACCAATACCAAAACCAACAAAAAAAAAACCCTCCCCCCCCTTCCCCACTCCCTAAGCCACCCCACCACCACCTCCACCCCAGGCGGCGATAGGCGAAGGCGTGGCATCGGCACGACAGAGCGGGCAATTCGAATGGGAGGAGAGCCACATGTCGATGCACTCGACATGATAACAGTGTAGGCACTCCGGCAGCAGCCTCACTTCTTCCCCGTCCTTGAACTCCGACAGACACACCGCGCACATCGCCTCCTCACCGCCTCCGCCACCTCCGATGGGAACTTGTTTGCCGTATGTTAAGGAGGGGATCATATGTATATCAAAGCGCAGGCTTGGGGAAGGGTCGACGTCGGAGGCGGAGGAGGAGGGAGGGAAATTGGTGGTGGTGGAGGGAGGAGGGGGGCGGCGGGCGGCGCACCAGCTGGCGGAGAAGCAGTGGTAGAGAGTGAGGACGGCGGCGGTGGACATGATGCCGACGACGGCCACGAAGAAGGTGTTGTGGCTGAGGTCGTTGGTGGTGGCATTGTCCATTGTTGGTTGGGTTGGGTGGGGGGGGGGGGGGAGTTTTTTTTTTTTGGGGTGTCTGTGTTATTAGTTGTGCTTGGTGTGTTTTTTTATTTGTTTATGGAAACAAGGTTGTTTTTGCAATGTGGGCGTTGGTTTCTATGATTGACTTTTTTTTTTTTTTTTTTTTTGTTTTTTTTTTAAATAAGAAAAATGTTACATTTGATTTTTTTTTTCCCTTCGAGCCTCTCTAATCCTATACCAAAATGTGCACTCAACCATAAATTTGAATAAAAGTCATTTAAAAATATTTTCAAAGTTACTCTACATTTTAAAAAGATTTGAGTACATACAAAATGATTGGAGACACACCATATCAAATAAAGTTTTTATTCAAATTTTATAGATTTGAGTAAAGATTGAAGATGATCTCAATCCAACTTTTAGTCTTAAATTTTTATTTGAGATCACGCGTGCGCGTGCGCCGGTGTGAGAGATAATTCTTTTTATTTTATTTTATTGTATGTTCTTTAAATGATGCATAATATGAGACTAAAAATGAGGTTATTTTTGGGATGGATGTATCAAAGCCATTTAAATAAAGAATTTTGTTACTTGAAAAAGATTTGACTAATCTAGCAATGCATGTTATCACTTTGTGATTCGTCCACGTGAAATGGGGTCATGATCGAATTTATTACATCATTCCTTTTCTTATGAGTGAATTGGAGAGATTTATACAATAGGTGTTGATGTAGTTTTTTTTCACGTCACTAAATAAGTATATAGATGAACTCACTTGTACAGCATACCCACTTCAATATTATAAAAAAAACCCAAATATTATGAATATGCATTTCATTTCTTTTTATAAAAAATAACTGAGTATATAATTCAAACAATTAAATCACATGTCGTTTACAAAAATGATTAAAAAGGACTAAACGTAACCTTTTTCTTTCATGAAAAATTTAGGAACGTGAATCTAACTAATTGCTATCTAATATAAAAAACTTGCTTATGATAAAAACGGTTAAAAATCATCACAATGTCACTTGTTGGAGTACATGAGAATGTCAAAATTTGGATGTGATGCGTGTGTGAATGTTTTTCAGAAGAAAAAAAAAATGAAAAATGTCAAATTATATATATATATATATATATATATATATATATATATATATATATAGGGAATATATGGTCGCGACCCTCGGTTTTACGTGCGCCCCTCGTCTCCCCGATCCCGTGCGGTCGGTAAGTCTTTCTCTCTCTCTCTCTCTCTCTCAATCTATAGTGATACATCTTTCAAAACCCTAAATTGATTGATCGAAAATTCTTGTTGCACTTATTGGAAATAGCTTATGACGATTATGTGTTTTTTAAACGAGAGTTTATGCTAATTAGTGATTATAGATTTATAGGTTTTATTGGGCTCCTTTAGTTCTTTATTAATATATTGATTTAGGGTTTCGTAGGGTTTCATTAAAAAAAATTTGTTGGTTCATTAAATTTGTTGGTTTATAGAGATTTATGTCTTTTTTGAAACAGTTATGGACAAATACTTGAAACAAAAGTCAAAATTTGATTCACCACATCCTTCAGAAAGAGATGATAATTCATCAAAACAAAGTCGTGTAGAAATCAATTTGACAGATCTTCCTGCAGATCCAGGGCTACGATCACGAATTACATATTACAATCCTAATGATAGAGATCCAATTCGTAGAGCATATTTGCAAAGGGGTCCTTGTCAACCATGTGGTCATAATTTTCCACAAAGAAAGTTTGGACAATCATCACGGCGATTTAATCAGGCTTGGTTTAAAGAATTTGGCAACTGGTTAGAGTATAGCATAACAAAAGATGCTGCATTTTGCCTATGTTGTTATCTTTTTAAAGAAGATATTGGAGAACAAGGAGGTGGTGAGTCTTTTGTTGGTGAAGGTTTTTCAAATTGGAAGAAGAAGGAAAGATTACAAATTCATGTGGGAGGTCCCAATAGTTCTCATAATCAAGCTTGGAGTAAATGTCAAGATTTACCAAATCAAAAGCAAAGTATACAAACAATTTTTTCCAAGCAATCGGACCAAGCTCGAAGTGAATACCGAATCCGCTTAAATGCTTCAATTGATTGCATTCGATTTCTTCTACAACAAGGGCTTACATTTCGTGGTCATGATGAATCTGAAGATTCAAGTAATCAAGGAAATTTTCTTGAGCTTTTGGGATTTCTTGCAAATCATAATGAGAATGTGCAAGCTGTCACATTGAAAAATGCTCCTGAAAATCTCAAGTTGACCGCACCTAATATCCAGAAGGATATTGTAAATGACATTGCTGTTGAAACCATCGATTCTATTCTTCGAGATATTGGTGATGCACTTTTTTCTATTCTTGTCGATGAATCTCGTGACATATCAACAAAGGAGCAAATGGTTATTGCATTGCGATATGTTGACAAGAAGGGGTACGTGGTTGAGCGTTTTTTAGGTATTGAGCATGTTATTAATACTAGTGCTCTCTCACTCAAGGCGACAATCGAAGATTTGTTTTCTAGACATAGATTAAGCATGTCTAGGTTGCGTGGGCAAGATTATGATGGGGCTAGTAACATGCAAGGTGAATTCAATGGCCTTAAGACCCTTATAATGAATGTGAATCCATGTGCATATTACATTCATTGTTTTGCTCATCAATTACAATTAGCTCTTGTGGCCGTTGCAAAGAATCATGTTACAAGAGTTATTGAAGCACTCAATAAAGGAGAGCTTTCAAGTGGGCAAGGCCTTAATCAAGAAATTATTCTCAAATGGTCAAGTGATACGCGTTGGGGCTCACACTATGGTACTTTGATAAGCTTGATTAGTATGTTCTCATCTGTGATTGAAGTGCTTGAAATTATCTCTGAAGATGGTTCAAATTCAGACCAAAGAGGGGAAGCATACATGTTATTGGACTCCATGCAATCTTTTGAATTCATATTTAATCTTCATTTGATGAGATCTATTTTGGGAATCACAAATGAATTATCACAAATATTACAAAAGAAAGATCAAGATATTGTGAATGCTATGACTTTAGTTCAAGTATCAAAGCGGCGACTCCAAATGATGAGGGAGAGTGGGTGGAGTTCTCTACTTGATGATGTATCTTCCTTTTCTGAAAAACATGATATTAGTGTTCCTAATATGGATGATAGGTTTTTAGCTCGAGGAAGACCAAGGCGTAAAGCACAAGAGATGACAAACTTGCATCATTTGATAAGCACAAATTGATCCGTCTCGTCCAATTTTATCCTAATGAATTTTCTTCATTAGAGCTTATGATATTGCATGATCAACTTGATAATTATATTGTTGATGTGCTCTCAGCCGATGAGTTTTCAAGTTTAAAGGGTATTGGTGATCTAGCTCAAACAATGGTCAAAACTGGGAGAGACATAATATATCCATTAGTTTACTTGCTTGTGACTTTGGCATTGATTCTACTGGTTGCAACTGCTAGTGTTGAGAGAGCATTTTCAGCTATGAAGATTGTAAAGAATCGATTACGCAACCGCATGGGTGATCAATGGATGAACGATGGCTTGATTGCATATATAGAGAAAGATATATTTGGGGACATTGACAACGAGACTATCATTCAACGCTTCCAAAGCATGAAAACTCGTCGGGGTCAATTGTAAAGATGCCAAATAGAAATGTAGATCACATATTATATTTTTTTGTACTCTTGAACTAATGTAAAGGGTGGTGTAACTAGTCAATTTTTTGTACACACCTTATAGTTCTAGTTTAATTATTGTAAAAGGTGTAATTAGTCTCTTTTTTTTGTAAACACCTTAGAATCATTGGCTTGGTCCTCTTTTATACTTCATGAATTATTATATTATATGGATTTATTGAAATTATAAATGAGCTTCAATGACTTTACTTTTTGTCCTTGAATTATTGTGTGGAGTGTTGTTTTTTTTTGTACATCCCTTACAATCTCAGATTTATAGAAAAAAAATTAAAGATTGTAGTTGAGTGTCGCCCCCCCTAGAATAAATTCCTGGCTCCGCCACTGCTTCCTCCTCTTGCTATTGCCACTCAAATCATGTGTCCGCATCAACCCAAACATGAATAAGTAAATAGATCATTAGATTAACTACAAAATAGTTGCCAGTCAGGTTCATAATATTTCTTCCACACAGACAATTGAATAAAAAACTGATTTGCCACAGGGAGATGAAGTGAAGCTCTACTAATACCATTACCTTAACCAAATATTAACATACTCAAATGCAGACAATAAACAAAGTGCCTACCACCATATTAGGTCACCAACATAAAGCTCATTGTGGTTCATGATTATCAACATAAGAAATAAATGATTTAACACAGTATGTGATATGGAAATTAATTTGACCTTTCATTAAAGTTTTGTGTATAATTGGAAAATTTAATTGCGCTCAACAAGAATGGTTGAATGAATGATATTGTTAAAATAGATCTATGGTCTCCTAGCAAAAACATTTTCTGAATTTCTGCCCTTCTCCTTATTTGAAACCCAGCTATTAGGAAAAAAAAAGCAGAAAAAGTGGTCCATGAGGCTTAAATCCAAACTACCAAACCTATTGTTGGGCAAATTCAAAATCACACACTGTGAGTCTATATGTAGGATGTCCTGGTAAGATTACAAGAACTCAAGGTAACCTTAATGCACAACCTTATAAACATGACAGGGACATAGAGGGACTATGAGCGAGTTGGAGATTGCTTCAAATATGAAAATATAAATCGATGGCATCCACTAATTATGCAATCAACATTCAACAATATCAGGTGTCTATCATCTAATCTAATGACAAAGAACAAAAAGCGTAATATCAGACATTCTTTGAACCAGCAATATCAGGTGCCTATCAGCAATATCTGTCTCTTGACTAAGAAAAGTGGAGGCTTGAGAGGGTGTGATCAAGTGTAATATCTTACATTCTTTGAACCAGTTGATTTTTTTTTTGAGTCACTTATTTTCCCTTCTTCATAACAGTGCCACCATAATAGGTGCTATCTTTTTTTATTTCTTAGCATTCCATTCTGCCCCTTTGAATGGATAAGTTAGGCTTAAGAGAATGGTGTTGTTTCATGTAAACTTTATATGTAATCCTGTGTGCAGTCTTATTTCACTAACTATGTATATACTATATGCGTTAGAGAATATACACAATTCTTTGGAGCATATACTTCTTTTTTTATTAAAAGAAACTTAAAATTGATAATTTCAAACAAAATTAATACATATGAGGGGCAGTACATAGAACTGCATTTGAAACTGTACATAATTATTAGTCTTTAAGAGAAATGGTAGAAGGCTATGTAATTGCCATCCATAAAGGATTAATCATCCACTAACAAGAATGTTAAGCCCAAACACACACAAACTTAAGCTATAAGTTCAAATCAAATAAAGAAAAATAGGAACAACAAATTATGCCATAAGTTAAAGAAAATCAATAAGCATGTTTCTTTCATTTCCAATGTTGGCATGTACCATACAAACATAAAAGATGAAGGAATCCTGACTTGAATATCATTCTCACTGTGTGCCCTTCTCAACCAAAGAGAAGCTCCAAGATCCACACCCTGGAAATCAAGAAAGCTCGGTCTACCACCCGAATCATTCAAAAAAAAAAAAAACACACCCACACCCACACACCCACACCCACAAATTCATTTAACAAAGAAATCCCTGTTAAAAAAAATACATATTCAGCCATATGAAATTCAACAAAAATCCTACACAATCACACACGTTCAAGCATATGAAATTCAACAAAAATCACACACATTCAAACATATTCAGACAAAAATATTCACATAGACCCACATACAGATGAAATTAAAAAAGGTATTTGATGGAAAGAGAGTCATGACCGGAGGATGGTCCTCAAGGGGATGCAGAGGGAGTCGCCGATGGGGTCGCAGCAGGGGATGTGGAGGGGGTCGCCAAGGGGGTTGTCGATGGGGGTCGCAGCCACCGGGGTCCGTGCAGTCGTCGACGGGGTCGTAGTCACAGTCTCACCAAATATGTGTGTTTGAGCGAGAGATCCCCGTGAGCTAGAGAGAGAGATCCTGTGAGAGAGAGAGAGAGAGATAGCGAGAGAGATCCCGTGAGGGTTTTCATTTTTTTTAAAACGTGGACGCACGGTCGACGTCACGGGTGCACAATGGTGTGCATGGTGGCACGACCGCACCCCATCAACCCCCATATGTGTGTGTGTATATATATGTGTGTGTGTGTATGTATATGTATAAAAGTAGGTAATTCATTAGATAAGAACCCGTGTTTGAAAAAGTTTCAAAGTGTGTGTTCCCGCATCTAATAAAAGCTTTCTAACTTTTTTGCTAGATGACATGAACATGAGTTGAAATTTACAACCTATAATAATCATAGATATAATCATAATAGTATGCTTATAATGATTTATTTATCTTTATCTTATCTGTTTTTTTATTTATCCAAAACATATTTCCTTTAGTTTTTAAATCAATTTTTATGTTTTTATTAACACAAGTCAAAATCCTCTCTTTGTATTTGAAAAATTATCATGGGGACTAGCATAAATGATTGGGGCACTTGCACTGGAAGGGGGAGGTTGAGGGTATTGGGCTGAAGGAGGAAAGAATGCACATTTTGGAGTGATCAGCGTGGTAGAAACCTTTACCCCCTCCTTGATATTACTCCGCCGTGGGCTCCCTCCTCTTTCCCCTTGCTCTGTGTTATTTGCTATGTTTTTTTTCTTCATATCCTTAATTCAGTCATGTTCTATTTTATTTAGAATTAAAATGAAGATGCTCACAATTCTCTAAAATATATATATGAGAATAATTAAAATAATAATACTAATCATTAAATTTCTCAGATATAATCCATCATATTCAAATAAGATTAATGATGCATGCAATCTTATATATTTGTAGTTTATTTCATGATATTCATAAGCTTTGATTGTTTTTAAGATATTATATTTTGCGATTCGAATGTAATTCTCGCAAAGAAAAAAGATATATATTTGTAACAAAATAAATACACAGGCCATGCTCATCACGGAGTAGGGGACAAAGTTGCTTGGCCTCAGGTTGACAACTTACTAACCTGGCCTTTTCTCTCTTTCCTTTATTTCGGTGTTTTTTTCCTTATCTCTCTCTCTCTCTCTCTCATCCTTTGTAACCACATTCGAATATCATCTGTATTGATTTTGTTGATCGGAATAGATATGCTTACAAGTTCATAAAAAAAGCCTTATAAAATAATTTGGACGGTATAAAAAGGTTGTATATGACAATGTCCTCTGTGAAATGTCACTTTTACCCCCCACATTGAACAAGGTGGACCAATCTTTAGAATAATTTGGGCTTTGCCTAAGTTTGGGAATTGTAGTTTGATCAGGACTCGGCCCAAAAGATATTGGGGCTGGATCACTACCAGGCAATTTTTATGAGATATAAAGTTAGAGATGGACTTTAAATGTGGCACAAGCCAAATATCCACAGATGAAAAGTTCTGTAATATCATGGAATCCAGGTAGCTTTATTTTTAGATTAAAGGTTTCATTTGTCAGTGATCCCATTAGTTTGACTTTGTATGGGAAAGTTTGTAAGACTGAATTATTGACTCCTAATAACCAATGAATCACATAAAAATAACCCCTCATTTCCAATCCACTTTGGTGCTTTTGGGATTTTTTACACACACTTAACAAAATATGTATTTTCATTAAAAATGAAAAAATCTAAAGAATATTTTAGATTCAATCATTTTTATTGTAAAAAAACTCAGACTACACATGTTTCTTTTTTTGAAATAATAAACATAATCTAATGATGTATATGTTTTGATAAAAAAATTTATATTGCTCCATTTGAGAAAGAACCCGTTTTTACTAAGTGTAAGAAAATATTTAACAAGATATATACATTATTAAACTATGTATATGCTTTACTAGATTTCTAACGAGGTACATATAATTGTATTTGGACTGTAAAAAAAACATAGTGTTACAGCGCCTAAAATTAAATGAATTTTAAAAAAAATTAAAAAAAATGCATGTTATATAAGACCGATAATGGATGCCATTAAAGTAAAACACTAGAATTTCCATTTGGCATTAAAGACTGAAATTCTTCCAAGCACTTATATGTCACTAGTTGAAGCACATGTGCGTTGCACATGTATTAATTTCATGAATGATGTGTTAGTGGAAGAGCACATGCAATACACCCAGGATGCTGGATAATGTAATATAATATAAATTATAATTATCCAAACATTTAGAGATGTACTCAAAATAAGAATGAAAATTTTTATAAATGATTTTACTGTGTAATTGTTGATGAACTATACTATGATGATGTACCACAAAACATTTCATCAAATTTCAATCATATTGAAATGTAAGAAACATTCTTTATATTTAACAATCCAAATCCCATGTGATATTCATATATTAAAGTTACACTCACAATTATCCCAACTAATGCTGAGAGAGAGATGTTGATTTGATGATCGATTTCTCTGGTGGGAAGGCAAAGCAAATTAAGTCCCTTCTTCTTGGTTGACTTGATCTAATGATGAGAATAATACAAATTAATCCTAAGAAGCCCAAGCAATTAAGAAGGCAATTCCATTGCATTGTATATGACTCAAAGTTAACACAACATAAACAAGTACGATTTTGTTTAGTTAATACAATGACGCATTAAATCCTAATAACAAAAAACCCTAAAAGATGAAGAGTAAGGTTCAAACAACCCTTTTTATTTAGTAAAGCTGTAAAAAATCCAAAGAATGACCAAATTTTTTACAGTTAAATTTTGAAGATGGAAACTTGAATCTAAATTTTTTTTCTTTTGTTATGGCATCCATCGTTCTTGTTGATGTCCACATCTTCCACCTCATCGATACGCTCTACATATTAAACAATCCAATATCCCATTGCTCTGTCGTTTTCGTTAATTTTATTTTCCTTTGTGTAGAACATATATTTCTTCCCGATGCATGATATGAATTCCTTTTGAACTTGGATTGCATCTCTTTCTGTATTGGGATGTGAAAAAAAATTAGTATATTGTAATATTTAATATTAAATGAACCTAAATTCTCAATTTACCTCCTCATTCATGCTGATATATTGTGACATGGGACAATCAATTAAGATCTCTGATTCATCGAACAGTGTAATCAGAACGCTTTGTTCTTCATCTGTCACAATAAGCTTGAGGATGTACCTAAAATAAAAGTGTCTATCATAAGTAATATGTTGTCATACGATCATGCCACCTATTAATTTAGTAATATGTACCTTTGAATGCATTCAACTTCATTTTTTTTACATTTGTAGCATCCCACTGTGCCTTCTTTCATTTCCACCTTACTAAAGCACTTTGTGCATGCATTGTAATACGGTTGTCTTTTGTTGTCGATGCTGAGAATGTTTCTTGTGTAGGAACAGAAGGTTGTCTATAGTTTCTTGTAATTTTGATTTGTTAATTATTGTGATGAAGTATGAAAATTTAGATTGTACAAGTAGTATATTATATGTGTGTTTGTGTGTGTATTATAATTCATATATACCTGGACTGTAGTTGTCCATTCTCGGATGATTTGGTCGATTGTCATTTCTGTGGAGTGTCGAACTGTCTTTCTCGGTGAGAGTACGAATTTTTGTTCCCCAAGCTTGTTCATAGATAGCAAACTGTAATTTTCTGTTAGTTATTTATCTAGAATAATATGATCCATTAAAGTTGAATATAATTAACAAAAGAAAACCAAAACCATACCGTTCTCGAAGTCTTTTGCCTTTTTGTTATGAACATGTGATGAACATGTGCGTTGCATATGAACTACTTTGTTAAAATGTAATTGATGAATATTAGTCGTGTTGCACATGAACTACATTGTTAAAATGTAATTAATGAATATTAGTCATGTTGCATATGAACTACTTTATTGAAATATAATGAACCGATATTAGTTGGGATTATTGGTTTGTTGTGAAGTATTATCATTAGTAATTTTTTTTGTCAATCATATATATAATTTTTCAATACACTGAGCTGATTTTTTTTGTAATGAGCTGAGTTTTAGATTATTGTTAATGTTGTGAGTAGATTGAAAAACCATCTACTCTATCTAACAAACGTCACAACAAAGAAACAAATATTCCTTCTAACAATCCGCACTAAAAGAACTAAAATTAAAAGTTCTAATTATGAATTCAAGAAAAATCAAAACTCAAAATCTATCAAACATAAACAACATAAAAAAACAATACATCTAAAATTCTGATGACAAAGACATTTGACTAACATGTGTGAGCAATAACGACCAATTCATTATTTATAAAACCTTTCAACCATAACTCATTTTATTGTGTTCTTCTCCTTGTTTTTCACTGATTCTCTATGTTGTGTCTTTATATTATGAAAAGAAAAATGCTCATTAGACTGTAAAAAAAAGAAATAATAAATCAAACTTTAAAAAATATATATATATAGAGGGGTGATTACGTGCGGCGAACGGCGGGTGCGACAGTGATCACAGGCCGTCGATCACGGGTCCATCGCATCGGATGGTCAGGTACGATTCACATCGACCGTCGAATGCGATGGACCCGCGATCGAACGGTCCACGTCGCGGCCGCACCGGTTGTTCGCCGCACCTAATCGCTCGTGTGTGTATATATATATAAACTATCATGATATCCTAAAACGTAATGATGTGAAAGGAATACCAGCCATAACAAGTTAAATATGATTCATTTAGCAACCATCACAACTCACAGACGGTAAAGACGTAAAAATTCTTTAAAACCAGTTTGTTTCTTCAACTCTAATATGTAATTGTTTAGCTAGAGAAGGCATAAATTGAAGGTATATGAAAATTAACAGTGCTACATATACAGGGATATGCTTGGAAAACATTATGAAGAACATTGGTTAACGATTTGAGAGGATATAAATTGCCTATGCCTACTGATGTTGACAAGAAGAAAAATCAATGATGAGACAAATTTGATAAAAAGCATTTGAGACAGTGGAAATAATATTTAATGAAGACATTGAATGCAAATAATATATAATATTTGTGGGGTGTCATGTAACATTGTTCACATTTCAAGTAAAGCATGCAGTTTGCCTTTTCCCATTAATTTAACGACCACCTTTTTGGGATCAACAATCTGTGTCAAAGAGTCACATACTAATTCTTTGTACCACACTTTTTTTAATGACATCCAATGCAGTACACAAGGGGAATGAAAAAAAAATACTCACCGCAGATTGATCATGAGCATAACATCTGATTAAGCAAGTCTGATGGTTTCACCTCTTAGCTTTCGTGATGCCAATATCTCCATAATCTGACTGTAGCAATAGAAAAGCACAGTAACGTCGATGATGTAAATGTTGTTGTTAATGCCATAAGATATATAATGTAATCACACTTTGTTTCTTAATGAAAGTGCTGGTGACAATAATCTATCTTATTTTAAATAAAAACATAAGATACATCAAATAATTCCTTTCCTCAAAAATCAATATTAGATCATAACAACTATTTTTATGGTTGTTTTAATCCTAAATCAGGGCTCCTATTGTAATTTATAATAATTAAACTGGTACATGAACTCTGCACTTGCTCCAACAACAAATACCATTAAACAGCAAACTGGTAGTATTCTAAAAAGCTATTATAAACTCAAAATTTATCCAACGATATTTAGTTTTCTAGGAAAAAGAATGATGTAAAGACAATAATCAATGCTATTTAACCAATTTCTTCATTTGCTAGAGTGAAAATCCAATCAATTCATCAATCTCCAACTATATTTAGTTTTCTAGGAAAAAAAGACTGTAAAGACAAGAATCAATGCTATATAACCAATTCCTTAATTTTCTAGAGTGAAGTCAAAACATTCATCAACCCAATTTGTTAGATATCACTGTGTATATATTACTAATTTGATATAAATCATGATTGCAAATACACAAAGCAAATTAATTCAAGATTCAATTTGAAGACCAAACCAACCGTCTCAATGGCTGTTTTGAGAAAAAGAGGGATTGCATTAGACTCCCCCTAAATTTGATAAAACTTTGATTAAAGAAAAAAGGAAATCTTATGATCTTTCAAATTATATATAGCCATTTTTTAAGTGGGATTGCAAAGTCTGAGCACCAAAGACAGCACTAAGAGCCAACAAAAAAAAAGACGGCACCAAGAACTTCCATTTGTAGATTGAAATAGTATTATAGTACTGATATGGGTGATACTCGTACCCAGGATAGTGTCGAATGCATTAGAATAGTGATCGAATGCTATGTACATTTATTCGACAACATGTAGAAGAACATCAACTTCATCTTCTAGTTCATCAGCCTAGGAAGTAAAAAATGAAGTAAGAATAAGTCTAAACATTCTACTAAACATGATGTGAAGAGTAAGATACATCTGCCTGAGAAACACAAATTGGAGTAAGAATAAGTGTAAACATCATTATTCTACTGGGACATCTTGTACTTTGCGGATTAAACCTATATTGTATTTGCTACTCGATGCATTTTTCCTTTTTAAAATACTACAGTAAGAATATGTACTATAAACTCATTGGGTTCAGGAAGACCTTTAAAAGCTTCTCTTATAAAACCACATATCAGGTTCAGAATGGATATTTATGCTATTTTAGTGTTTTGATGGTTGGATTTTCTTCTTATTATCTGCATGAACCTGCAAGAATGTAGAAGAATTTTTTTATCGGTACATGTACATTGTTACTACTATTGGGTGTATTATTAGTTTTGTGAATTATGGAGGCAAATTGATAATAGGTAAAAATATCATCATTTTCTTCTAGGATCATGGGTGTGTGTGTGCAGTTTGATCTCTATATAGTGATATATACACACATATATTCAACAGTTGTTCTAATGATAGAGTTCTTCACTCTGTAATTTGTGTGTGTTCCCATTTTCAAACAATCTATTTGGATTTAATAAACCCATGACATGTCATTGAAAAATATTCAACATACAAACATGAGATTCAGTCTCTAAGGACACTGCAAATCCATTTTCAAATTACACCGAGCAATGAAGCGAAGTGGCAAAGCATGTCAGAAAACTTAATCACAAACGCACTCAAAAACTATTTATGTTATTTCCAACTACTTTATTCATTTGTATAAAAAATAAATAAAAATGTGATATAGTGTTGCTGAATTTACCTGCTTGAGGACTTCCAAGATCATTGCAAGGCATATATACAATGTATTAGATTAAAGTGTGATATATTCATGGTTGAGAAAATCTAGAAGTTCAATCTCAAAATGAAGTCCTTCCTGACACGGGAATCCCTCAGGAGTTGTAACTGGCCAGTGAACTTCTCTATAATACCATGGCACAGGTCAATAAAATAAAATGCACCCCCAATATCCATTTCTACGAAAGCGATCACAATGATTGGAAAAGAAACTGGGAAAAACGATATAAAAAAAATCATGTTCTAAAAAAATGATTGATTGGCTAAATAAGACAAATATGCATATTTAAAAATAATAAAATGCAAAAGCAATGTGGCATCAACATAAACATTATTATGGGAGCATGAGAATAGCATCATGATAAACTTTCCATCCTCTATTCATGCAATAGACAAAAAATTTAGAAAAGAAAAATAAATAAATAAAGCAATTCGATGCATGATCTCTAGCACTATCTCTTGAACATATAAAAATACAAAGTCACAATGAACCAATCAAATGTCTTTATCAGTTAGTGAACCCATTGGTTAACAAAAAAGAAAATATTTTTACAACAAGACATTGGGGATGGAAATTTCATGTTTTATTTCTGATTAAAAAATCTAACCAGAAATATTGATTATCCTTATAAGGTTTAGACTAATGTACTAAATTAAATAAAACATATTCATGCTAATAATGAAGAAAACTGCACTGCATTTTTGTTATCAGAGTATCATTCTGCAGTGGATGACATTCAATGTTCAGAATAAAAAGATAGATGGCCAAGAAGCTTTTCAGACATAATTGCTCTGAGAGATCACCCATAAAATACATAGTAGAAACAAAACTCATAAATAGACTTAAGAACTAAGCTGCAACAAGACTAACCAATCACACTCCATTCCAAATCCTTTCTTCAACAGGACTTTTGTAGTAATATAATCAATTGTATCAATTGGTGAATAGACCTGAATGCGGAGATAAATATCATAATAAATAACAAATTGCTACCATGGTATTCTATATCTAACAAATAGACAAATCATCAGAAAATACAGTGGACATTAGAAAATCATATCATGAAGAAACTAATAAACATAAGAAAGGAATTGGGTAGGGGATCATGATATTAAAAACCCAATTTCATAATATGAAAATTTGACATGTGTAATAAAATGTTTGCAACAGACATGCACATCAATGAACAACAACTTAACGTACGATACTGAAAATGAAACATAATAGTTGGAGAAGATGGGAAATTCACCGTCATCTGTCAGCTCTTTTTTCCAGTGAAGCAACTGCTCTTTCTATGTATGCCTAGGAGCAAGGGAAGCATTTACACTTTGAGATTTTTTCCAATGTCATAGTCAATCTAACCAAAACTGGGGAAACCATTGCAATCTTAAAGGCTTACATAACAAAAAATCTGAAAGCTTCGTATGACCATATAAATTTATTTGTAACATTTATTTCTCGTTGTTTGAATGAGACTATGAAAGATAAAAAGCAAAAAGCAAAAGCAAAAAGATGAAACCAATTTAAAAATTACCACATCAATATATCAAGCTAGAAATAATGTCGGATTCTCTAGAACATGAACACAAGACAAACACATTGCATACCAAATAACAAAAACAGGTGAAAAGACGTTCTAAATCTTGCAAGACAGATACATCATACATCCATCAATCTAAAAACACACTAAAATCTAAGAATTCACTAACATTCAATAAAATACAAAGATCAAAACCCATCTCAAACATACTCACATAATTATCATATGATTCAAAACCCACCTCAAACACATTGCAGTTTTTTTTCAATATGGTGGAAGCAGAACAAAAAAAAGGGACAAAAAGAGAAAGGAATCATAGGAAATCGAATTTCATCAATTCCATAAAAAACAACAAAAGTAGTAACCCAACTAAACAAAAGCCACCTCCAAACTAAACATGAAAATCTTTGATAAAAAAATTTCATTGAAATACATACAACCTATGTTTTTAGGTTTCCCAAAAAACATAAAAGAAAAAAAAACTAACAAATGATCAACATTAAATAACATTCTAGACAGAAGGAAGGGACGTGGAGAAGCGGAGTAGAGGTTCCTCCTCGCGGCTTTGGTCGCATAAGATCCCCCACCGGTGTAGGGAGGCGGCGATCATGGTCAAACATGTAAAATCTGTAAAAGAATTTTGGGTCTCAGCATGGAGGGCTGTCGACCAACGCCATCGGAGGTGGATTGAGAGAGAGAGGGAGGAGGGTTGAAATATCAATCAAAAGAAGAGATGTTCAAAAAGTATAGATGAAGAGAAATGTAACAAAACTACAACAGAAGATGAAGCGGTTTGGGAGACGAAAAGATGTGAGGGTAAATGAAAAAGTAAAACTGTCAAAAGGACAGGGATGTATTTTCATAAATTCAAAAGGGTAAAACTGTCAATAGAAAGTTTTTTCAGGATTGGTGCTTTTATAAGTAGTATAGATAAAGAAAAAGCATTCAAATCAAGGATTATATAAAATTGCATGTGGAGAAATCAACATGGGCAGGTGTTATCTAGCCTAGCAAGGTGTTATCTAGCAAATCTTATATACTATATAAAAAAACAAAGTGAGAAGCACATGTTGTTTTAAGTAACCCTAAAACGGATGAAATTCGTGCCAAGTGTCACTCATATGAGCCTCACAAGATTAAAGTGAGGTCCTTTTTTTTGCTTGGTGACTCCCCACTTAAAACAAATCCCACATAATTAGCATTAATTTACTTTCACCCCCTCTTTTTATGAATAATTTAAGGATAATAATTCATTGTCTAAGAAGGTGTTTCTCCTAATAAGAATGCACCTTTAATTTGGATGTAGCGAGCTCACCTGCCCAACCAAAATTAATGATAAATATAGAGCCAAAGACATAATAATAGGAGACCTGATTATGTGGACTGATAGACACCTCAAGTGTTGGGCATGGTAAACATTGTTTAATTTGAGTTAGGGAATTTTTATATTGAATCGAACAATTTATATAAAATTAAAAAGTTCACTAAGCAAACTGAGTAACCAATAAATTCATTAAAAATTTGACATCAAAACATACTCTTTTTGTTGAAATGTGCAATTCATAACTTGAACTGAAAAATTCATATATATAACTTAATAATAATTTGAAACAAATTAAATTACTTATGAATCGACTTAAATAAGATGACATGAAAAATAATTTTTTAAATTTGGAGCATTCAATTAAACTGAATAATTTGTATTGAATTAAGGGTGTGCTTATAAAAGGACACTGCATTGAACTATATTAGGTCTGTCAACGGGTCGTGGGTCGACCCGGACCCGATCCGATGGACCCGACAATAAAAACGGGTTGGGTCTGGGTCTACCCCGATCCGATCTTATGGACCCGTTGGATTCGATTGACTCAGCACAAATATTATGTTATTTTTTTAATTTATGATCCAACCTAACACTCATGATTCAACTAAATATTTATAACTAAATATTAAATAATCATTTGCAATATTCTTACAACATTTTGAATTCATGTAAAAGTATAATAATTCAACTGTATTCCAAATGTTCCCTCATAAAATATTTAAAAATCAAAATAGTGAAGAACTATTTATAATACAATATACTCTATTAAAAAGAAAAAAAAAATAAAGTCATTATATGCCCCTAAGAAGTTCTTCAACTTCTCTTTGTCTGGCATGAGTTTGTTAATGGATCGGCCTGACCCGAGACCCAATATGGATCCGACCCGAAGGACCCGATAGTCAAACGAGTCGGGTCCAGGTCCACACCGACCCGATCCAGACCCGATCCGTTGACTGGCCTAAACTATACTCAATTCACATAAATCTTAAGTTGAACTGAACATTTGAGTTTTCGATTTTTTCTCATACCCTAATCGATCCAATCCTAATTGAGAATTCGACCCCAATAATAGGCTATAATTTATTAATATCTTTCATAATCAGAGAGATAACATAACATGGGTACTTTATATAACCCTGAATAAATTAATTAAGCTGGGTTGAGATTGGATTGATTTGTCACGTGGTTGGAGATGTGGTGGGTGAAAACTCAATCCAATTTTCATTTATTAAAACTGTCATCTGTTAGAATTAAGTGACCAAAAATGCATTCATCAATGCATATTATTGGGTGATGTTGAAACGGTTGCAATAACCTCATGCAACGTTTCATTCCAAATCGGTTTCAATTGTATGCAATGGTTAATATTCATAATTGCATGCATTGAATGAAATGATGTAACTGAATATTCATTTGTTGTATGTATCATTTAATTGGGTTGATTAATATTGCTATCTATATAAAGGTCTCATGCATCCTTTGGTAAATGAGAGAGTGTGACGATCAACAAGATCAACAGAAGCACCCATTCCATGTATAAATATATTTTCCAAGGGTTGTGTCAGTACATTTTTTTATCTTCCATTTCTAGCTATTCTCTTTAATCCGTGCGTCTGAAAGGATCCCAGTCTGTTCAATGTGGTTCTTCTGTAGCTCGCACCCCGGAAGAACAAAACCTATTGTGGTCGTATCTCTCAGTGGTAGGAGCCATTCAACCCTGTGCATGAGGGAGCCTTATTCACCGAGGACAGAGTGTTTTCACTCACTTCCACATTTCGGATACATTTTTCTAATCCTCATCTCCATTTTATTTCATGCTTTTACTAGATATTTTAGTAAATGCATGATTTGATATATATTTGATGTTTATATTCTTGATATAATTATTATAAGAATTTGTGTTTAGCCTAATATTTATTTGTCATGCACAACAACTCGGTGAATAAGTACACAAATTCTTATATGTATGTGGAGAAAATATCTTTTAGTTATTACATGCATGTTCAAGCTAGATGTTAATTGAAGAGTTTTGGATTAACATTATATAATATTTGATGGTTGCAAATGGGTAGTCAATCTAGTGGCCTAATGTGATTTTTATTTTCTATCCGGATAGGGAAGAATTTAATTTCAAAAAGTGGATTTTATTTATTTACTTTAGGTGATTGGTAACCTACTGATATATTGTTTTGGGGGCTTATTATAACTTTTCATAGTAATTGCTTTTTACTGGTTATGTTTTGAAACCCAACAGTTTGAAACATTTACACGTTAATGTTAATAGTGATAGTGGATGTTTAATTTAAATTTAAAACATCTTAATTACTGCTGTTTCATGTTCTAATGCTCCTCCATACGTTGAAAAGAATAATTGTTAAGTTTGATAATTGTCTATATAAGACATGTGTGATTTATCATGAATTTGTAATGACATGTAACACTGCATGCATGAAATGAATATGTTATTATGACTTTGAAATGTATAACATTCACTATGTATATCAACATGCAATGCTTAATGAGGTCCCATATATAAAAAATACATCCGTTTTATCTTCATGCATATGATGTGTTAAATTTGCATGAAATAATTGCATGCATTTACAAACATGAGTTACAAATTATTTATCACATTTATTGTGTTATTATTATGTATTGAGGACTCATAAATTCTCCCTCCGTTGTTACTATTTTGATAGTTTAAAATCAAAACACACCAATATATATTGTACTATATTCTTCATGCAACATTGGATTTTAACTTTTACAATTGATCCCGCATTCAAAATGCATGACATGGGTTTTAATTACATATTGCGTTACAATTTTTCTGGATTGATGATTGTGTTAGGGATCTTTAATTAAAAGTCTGGATGTGTGTGTATGCAATAAAAAAAAAATTCACTAAGTCCCTTCTCGTTGGGCTAATCTGGGTTGATTGTCCCCTTCTCTGCAGAAGAAGATGAAGGAGATGGTGTATGGAGGAGGAGGATTGGAAGTGTGGGTGATGGTTTTTTGGGACCTATCAGAGTTGGTTCCCAACTAAGAAGTGGTTTATTTATGCAGGGAATATTTATGTATCCTATTGGAATATATATTAATTTCAAGGAAGACATGATTATATTTATTTCAAGGTTATTGATATTCCAATAATATTCTGACATGAGATTGAATAAATGGAGTTCTAAATTATTTGACTGTTGAGACTATTGGAATTCTTTTCTCGGTCACTATTATCATTTATTCAAAATTATCATTATATTTTGCTGATGATCAAGGAGACTATTGATAAGGGTTTTCTCAGTGATCTCCATGTACCAGTTTCACGCTCTATTGGGTAAGGCTGATTATATCAACCGGTTTTCAATTTATGGGAGATTTATATATGTTATTTGGTTTTCTAGAGGTATTATCTGAATAACTATCTGGGTATATTCTTCATGTGGCTTTCATATTTTGTGTATTATATTATGGTAATCTAGAAGAATATTCAGTGACAATTGATCTATCTGAAGTATGTGAGTCTAGACCTAAATTTTGATTACCTTAATTATTAATGGTTATATTAAATAATTTTATGGTAATCATGCTCACATAAATGCCTTGGTCAATTGCATACTCTTATAGTGAAATTATGATTAACATGCGAGTTAATATTTTCTATATATCTGTATACTCATGTGATGATGACCAAGTTTTATTGCTTGCATGAATAAATAAATAAATAAATTGTGATTTATTTGTAGAGAATATTTTTGCATGCATTCATATCCCAAATTTTTTTTAAAGTAGTCTTTAAATGTGGGGGTATTTTGTGAAAATAAAAATTACAATGGTAATTTACATACCCTAAAAATGCAGGGGGACATGTACCTCATTAATTAAAAAAAAAATTGAGAGAGACTACAAAATATTGGGACAAGAAAATAAAATGTCTAGACAACTATAAATAAAACTTGAGTTGATTCACCTTATATCTAAAGGAATATAACTCGAGTATGTGAGGTTGCAGAGAACTTCACAAAAGGGCTTGCGAGATGACTCGTCTTAATATCGAAACCGAGGGGGATGTGGTTAAGCCCATAAAAAATTACCTGCAGTGGGATCCCTACCATTATGATTAGAGATCCCATGAAGATGGTTTTCAAGGGGTTAACGAAACTGTACGGGTAAACTTGTGAGTACTGTAGAGGAAAAACTCCTCTAACCCATCCCTATGGTAACAGTGCTAACTGTAGTGGAAGTAGGTTGAGCTAATGCTCTTAATGAGTTCGAGTCCTTTTCGGACAGGGTGTGGTCCATGCAGACACCCTGGAGAACTCATCTATATGAGTGCATAGATGTGAGACCGCGTTCTTTGGGATTTGGGCTAATTCTCTAAGGCACTCAAGAAAGGATACGAGCACATGGCCGTAACGTGCTACCCCGCAGAACATGACTCATATGCTGTACCATGTGTGTGATCAGTGAAACCGGGCTAAAGGGGTCGAATTCAAGGACTTGGTCTATTCAGGCTTCTCCGGGGGATATGATTTACACTAAATGAAGGTTCAAACCTAAAATGTACCTTCACTTATTATATAGTATAAGACGCCCAAAAATTCTTTGTTCTAACCCAAATCAATTTGCTTCATCCCATATTAATCTGTCCCATTCCTCTGTCTATTTTATTTTGTGTTTTATTCATTTTTGATGAGTGGGGGATTATTAGAACTAAGTGACCAAAAATGCATTCAATGCATATTATTGGGTGACGTTGAAACGGTTGCAATAACCTCATGCAACGTTTCATTCCAAATCGATTTCAATTGTATGCAATGGTTAATATTCATAATTGCATGCGTTGAATGAAATGGTGTAACTGAATATTCATTTGTTGTATGTATCATTTAATTGGGTTGATTAATATTGCTATCTATATAAAGGTCTCATGCATCCTTTGGTAAATGAGAGAGTGTGACGATCAACAAGATCAACAGAAGCACCCATTCCATGCATAAATATATTTTCCAAGGATTGTGTCAATACATTTTTCTATCTTCCATTTCTAGCTATTCTCTTTAATCCGCGCGTCTGAAAGGATCGCAGTCTGTTCAATGTGGTTATTCCGTAGCTCGCACCCTGGAAGAACAAAACCTATTGTGGTCGTATTTCTCAGTGGTAGAAGCCATTCAACCATGTGCGTGAGGGGACCTTATTCACCGAGGACAGAGTGTTTTCACTCGCTTCCACATTTCGAATACCTTTTTCTAATCTCATCTCCATTTTATTTCATGCTTTTACTAGATATTTTAGTATATGCATGATTTGATATATATTTGATGTTTATATTTTTGATGTAATTATTATAAGAATTTATGTTTAGCCTAATATTTGTTTGTCACGCACAACATCATCACTGTATAATAAGAGATTTATATTATAAACATTTTTTTTCTATCTTTTGAGAGGCACTCGATCATATAAACAACCCACAATCATTTGCATCACCACATGCTTAATCTAATAATTGGCATTGTTTAATACTTTGATTAATTATATAAAATGTTTAAAAGAAGTGCGAGGCGTAGGTGGGACGTCACGTACTTTGGATTACTTTTTTACCTTCTCATCCTATGAATCTTCATATAATAATGAAAAACAAATCAATATTTTATGACAAAGGGCCATCTAATACATGCCACGCGTTGGATAGCTTGTCAAGGACAAATTTTTTTTATTATTATTCAAGCTTCACTCATTCAATATGATACATTACACAAACATGAAAAATCAACTATAAATATTGACTTGAAAATGGATTTAGATCTATAAAAGACCAATTTTGAATCTAAATCATGCCCAAAAATAGGAAAAGAAAGATATTATTAATTAGCAATACATAGTTTTTTTTTTCAAATTTTTATGCAGTTTCTAGCATCTTTATTTTTTAAAAAGAAAAATAGGACTTTTTGTGGATGTAACCCTCAAAGATCCTAAATTGTTAAACATACCCTTTTTGAAATTCTATTGCCCCGATGTTTCTTGAAAGGATTTAAATTGTGCATGACTTTTTTAAGTGTATTTATGCATAAATAGATATTCTAAATTTACAAAAATGTCCTCAAAACAGCATTGAGATACAATTTAAATAATTTTGAGGGTTACTATTATAAATATAAATCACGATGATTTTTTTTTAACAAAATGGGATTTGAGGTTGATATTTTTTCCCTTTAGTTAAATTTGTAATACTTTTGGGATTGAAACTTCAAAGGATTACTTAGGTAGGAATTTAAGTGTAAAAACAAAACAAAAACAATATGAATTTTTGGTTGTGCCATTAGAGTGCTTGCGCGCGACTTCTTTATAGGCTGTCTACGTATCCCTGAGGGATCAAGCCACACATAGTTCCCGTAATGCTTTTGTAACTGTTTTATCACTAAGTGTTTAGTAGATTTTTTTTTCCAGGGAAACGTCCCTCATACTTACATCCCACGTCGGCCCTTGATTACCCACGTTTTGCTGGTAGTGGGTCTTAAGTGCCAGCTTGACGGTTATAGGCATTAGTGATCTTCTAACCGTTTCTCCGTTCTGCTCGAGGTCCCTTGATGTATTCGCCCGTGCGTTATGCTAATGAGTCTGTCCGCGATGAGTAAGGCCGACCAACCAGACCTCATGTCTGGTCGTGTCTTAGATTACTTGATGTGACATTTGCTCATGAGGTGTTCGACCGTCCGACTAGATGCTTCAGTTTAGTTGTGCCTACCCACCTGATGATGTCATCATGAGGTCATCCATCTTGGACCGGGTCTTGTGGGTTCTAAGTCAGATGGCTCATGTCAGTCTTGTCATGACACGTATCTTAACGCAGATTTTTACCTCCACATGATTGTTGATAGAAGTTTATGTTAAAATACCCTTAAAAAGTCTTTTGGATGACTTGTATATCTTTATAAAAATGAAATATTTAGCATCTTTTATAAAAAAAAAAAAAAACTTAATCTAATGAAACATATGTGAAAAGCTCGAGGTTACATAAAAAGTTCTCAAATTCTTTGTGTTCCAAGTAAAAATAAATCATCATGTCTACGACACTTTAACCTTCTCGAACTCCTCTGGTTCTGTACCATCAACAAAGGCTATCACATTATCTAGCAAAGAGTCTTTTACATTCAATTTCTCATGATCTATCAAGCTTTCATTCATGGTTTCCATTAATTGATCTTTGTAGCCTAAGAGCTTCCCTTCTTGATCCAATACCTCTTTAAGAATCTCAGTAAGAGACTCGACATCACATTCGTCCTTTAGCAAAAATCATTTAGCTCCAAACATGAATATA
The DNA here is from genome assembly GCA_030737845.1 of Acorus calamus. NCBI lineage: Eukaryota > Viridiplantae > Streptophyta > Magnoliopsida > Acorales > Acoraceae > Acorus > Acorus calamus. The sequence goes on along the minus strand of CM060877.1, from coordinate 17,118,262 downwards.
AAGATTGCGTGTATCAATACCTTATAAAGTGGGGGAGACTATTTAATAAATTTGGATGCATAAACTAGTGTATCTAACATTTATTCACTTTTTCTCTTTTTTTTAGAACATAAAATAAAAAATAAAAAAATAAATTAATAATACATTAAATAATTGACATGAGTATTTGCATGGAATAGCCCATGGATATCTGTCTCAACACACATTTAACTAATAATAATAATAATACATAAAAACCCATCAAATGCCATAATATGTTTGTTAAATAATTGTCAATTTGTCATCGCATTTTCTAACATATATACCCTATCAAGATAACTTATTGTGGGGGTTTCCAGACATTGCAATGTGAACAAAAACTCTTTCAAAGGCCCCACTTGATGTCTCACACACACTCCCCTGGAAAATCAAAGTTGTTAAGACTGTGTCACTTTTAAAGGTCAAATATCGCGTTTTATTTATTTTAATAGTTCGGGCATTCAGTTTCAAATCAAATTGCATATTTGTGGTTCTGGTGTTCACTTGGGCTTACATGGAAGTTTTTGTAGCATTTTGAGGTCTTTTAGAAATTATGCAGTTTCGATTGGTATTTGGATTTAATTTTGTTAATGACCAAGATGAAGTAGTAAAAATCTAGTTTTATCATGAGATGTTCAGTATTAAGTTAGCTTTCATACAAAAGTGGAATTAGATCAACTGGATTCATGTATCAAAAGTTATGGGTGTTTTTCCAATTATACCCTGGGGATATGAAATCCAGGCAGCAGCCCTGTATGATGTTTAGCCTAGATTTCGAAATAGCTGAAGAGGTTATTTGATCTGGGTGTAAACATGAAAGCTGTAGATAATCTTCTTAGCTTTCCAATGCCACTGGAATCATGCAATTCCGAGCTGTATTGAGGAAGTTATGGCCTTTTAAGTGAAGGCTGTACAGAGGTTTTAGTCCGAGGACAGCTCGGACATTCAGTCCGACCTTGCCCATTAAATCCCCTCTATATGTTACGACTTCAGCCCTCTCTCACCCTCTCATAGAGCTCTCTCTCCCTCTATTTGGTCTCTCTTTTCCCCCCTTTGTGTGTGTAAAGGAGGAGAGGAAGTTGAAGGAGATCAAGGTGAAGAGGAAAATCAAGGGAAGGAGCCTTGTGTTTGCTTGATCTCTATCTTTCAAGCTCTCTCTTTGATCCCTCTTTGTGTTGGGTCAGCTAGGGATGGTGGTGAAGATGAGGTGCTTGTGTTTATGCAACAACAAGAAGAAGTGGAAGAGAGAAAGGTGTGTGAGCTTGTGTTTATTGTTGGTTGTTGTTGTTGTTTCTCTCCCTCTCTAAATCAGCCCCCCCCCCATGTGTTTGGTTTTATGCATCTATGAAGGGTGTATGTGAGATGGCTGATTTGGTGGTGGTTGTGGCTGTGCTATGTGGCATGTGTGATGGTGGTTGTTTGTGGTGATGGTGGTGGAACTCCTTATGTGCACCATCTCCTCTTCTTCCCAAGGTATATTCACTTCCCCTTTGTGCCTTGTATGTGTTTGTGTTTATGCTTGTATGAGTGTGTATTATTGAATTTTGGTGCTGTTGGAAGAGTGTAATGTGTAATTGCTACTGCACATGAGATGGTTGCATTAATGCATGAATGGGGTGGTTTTATGTTGTAAGGCAGATTTTCTGTCTCTTTAAGATCCTTGTGTTTGAGGTATTTGGAGGCATATTTTGAGGCTTGTGTCTTCATTTCATATGATCATCTATGTGTCTAGATGCTATATATCAAATTTGGTGTCATTTGGTTACCTGTATTGAAAGATATAGCCTAATGTTCATGGTCTGTCCGGATTCGCGCAGAAATTAACCAGTTTCGGAAAATAATTTATTTCGGGCATTTAGGGATCTTATCAAGTTATTATGTCTTCATGGAATATGATCCTAACATATCATAGAATGTGTGTGATTTATTTCAGTATTTTTGGATGTGTATTTTGTGCTGTGGAGACTAATGTTTGGGGCTGGTTGTAGTAGATGGTCTAATCTTGTATAAATATGTGTCAAAGAGTTATTATGCATGGTGTGGGCAATACCAGGAGTTGATGTTTTCATGAAAAAGGCTTGTATATGTGTCGAGATGATTTATATTTAATGGAGCATCATTGGTTGTTCTTGCAGATCTCGTAGACCGGACGCGAGGCGATCCAAGTACTAGTGAGTGGTTCGATCCACCCCTTTTGGGAAGCGCTCGATGCATGTAGTCATGCATCGCGTATCCCTGGGGCCTTATAACTATATTCAATCTTTATTTCTAAAAGAGTATTGCTATACTAAATCGATATTGTGCTAGTTAACCTGTATATTTAGTTTATATGTGATATTATCTCGATGCGTAGTCATACTTAGCACTATTGATTCGTATGCTTCATTTATTACTGTCTTGTGGAATGCAGGCTAGTCTATGACTTGTGTTGTTTGACTTCCATTCTATTCATTAGTTCTATGTGAGAGGTTTGGAAGCTTAGAGTGAACTGTATTTTTGCTTGTATATTCAATTAATTGAACTCGTATATGTGTATATGTGAATGCACATGGTTTAATCACAGGTTATTTGGACATGTGGTCCATATACCTCTTTTATGATAGAGTTTCTCTTGTAATAATTGTGTGTGTGTTTAATTAGTCAGGCATAACTGTGATAGACATATGTGCGATCCATGGTTAGGATCATATTTTATTTTACTATGCAAATGTAGCAGGTTATCTACCCTGCATCCATGCGATGCTCTCATATAAGAATTCAGAAGAATTCATTTATTGTATTCGTTAACCGATATCTATGATAGTATGTTTGGTCTATCTGTAATAGGCGTGTGGATGACCCATCTTTAGGGTCTTGCCATCGTATTGTTAAGTGCGAGAACTTAACTGTTTTTCCTCACGTCCGAGTGATGCATCTGTATAGCAATTCAAGAGAATTCATTAGCATTGTTATTTGCTAGATGATTATAGTTGATCCTTGAGGATCGTATTGTGAGCATGGAATGCTTCTCCCTTACCTCGTATCCGCGTTGAAGCTACCCGGCGTTGGAGCTATCCTGGATTCGGCTCCTACATCATAGGAGGCCCAATGTGTATTTCGATACCCTTGTGGCTTCGTACCTATCTTGGAAGGCCGTCAGGAAGAGGGCTACCCGGGAGAGGGCTACCGGAAGGTTAAGGGAGTTAGCGGGTTGATTTCCTTTCTAATAGTCCCATGTCACCCTAGGGGTGAAGATGGGGACGAGGTTGGAGTGCTTCCTCCCGCATCGTCGTGCGTCGAAGTTTCCGAGCGTTGAATGCTTCTCCCCTACCTCGTATCCGCGTTGAAGCTACCCGGTGTTGAAGCTATCCTGGACTATGCCTCCACATCGTAGGATGCCCAAGGTGTATTTTAACACTGTTTTGGCATCGGACCTACCATGGATGGTTGCTAGGAAGAGGGCTACCCGGGAGAGGGCTACCGGAAGGTTAAAGGAGTTAGCGAGTTGGCTTCTGATTTCAATAGTCCCATTTCACCCCCTAGAGGTGAGGGTTAGGGTAAGTTTGGGTCACGTTGTCGCGTGACATTTATATTGGGAATGCCCAAAGTATAATACATCTGCTGAATGGTGTGAGGCATTGCGATTAGACTTAAGGTACTATGTTATCTAATAATGATATTCATTATGGTTAACCGTTTGGTTCCTCTCCAAGAGTTCTAAGAGATTCCCCCCTACGGGTCGAGGGTTAGGGTGAGGTGAGATCGCGCCTTCACGTGACATTTATATATGTTGAGTTTCATCCCATATTCTTTTTTCTTAGAAAGAAAAACAAAGATGATGAACTAATATCATATGATTATTATAGAGCTTGGATCCTTGCCACTCACTGAGCTTGTAGCTCACCCCTCGTGTGTTATTTTTTTCACCAGGGATTGGGTTGGCGTGGAGCTAGAGCATCTATCTGGCGTGGTTCGTGCGTGGAGTGTCCCATCTTTCAGTTGGCGAGTGCGAGGCTGTCAGCAATCCTATTTTCTTGTATATGTATTAGTAATCGTGCGTGTTGCACATATGGCTGTATTGGACTAGACTTGGACTCTCACAGGACAGTGTTTGTGTATTCAGGTCTGTAATAATGTTTTTGATTTACAGACTTATTTATACTTTATACTTCCGCATTTTTTTTTATTGGCTATCGCTTCCATGTAGCCTTGTTACCTTATTCGATCCTTGTCAGTTTTTGTGTGATTGGTATGTTCTCGGGGCGTAACAAAGATGGTATCAGAGCCTGGTCCTGTCAAAGCCTAAGTCTAGTCGTGTAGATGAGTCGTAGGATTTCTATCCAATTACTCTGATCTTAGTTCTCCGCCTTAGGTTGCTGACATGCCTCCTCACTTCCGTTGACGTGGTCGTGATTGCTCTTGTGCTCCGTGAGATTGCCGACTTGGTCGGCGGAGTAGGGTCAGTTGTTGGGTCCCCTGTTGTGGGACCAAGGCCTAGATAGGAGTCTAGACTTAGCATTCCATATTGATAGACTTATATTGACCGTTTGCGTATGGATCACGCTTCGATTAGGGAATTTATTCCCCTGCATCGGTATTGCTTGTAACTACGGAGTCCGCGTATGCCGCTGACTTCTAGTGTTTGAGTGTAAGGTGTGTGCCATCACTTTAATGTGATGTCTTCTTTCATTCTTTTCCTCTCTCGGGGTTAAGGGGCCTTGCGGGGTCATCGTTGAGACCCGAGCTAGGGTGCTCCGTGTTCCTTGTTTGGTTGTCGGGATATCCTATATCGGGACCTCATGGTGCCCTCCCAAGGGGTTCTTTTCCCCAGTTAGGGAATATATTTAAAACATTTGTTTGATGATTGCCTTTCCCTCTCACTTGGAAAGTGCTGTAGCGAGTGGTGATGCGTACGATCGAGATTGGGTGCGTCCTTTAGCAGTTTGGTGGGCGATTTCTTATGGACTGGGTTCCATAGCCACATCTGGGGTCGCTTCGACATATCATCGTGCGTTGAAGCTACCCGGTAGAGGCCAGAGCTCCGTGAGGTGCTCCCAGGTACTATCCAGGACGCTTGTTGGTGTGCCCATATGGCAGAGATAGTGGGTATGGGAGGTTACCAGGAAGAGGCCACACCGGGAGAGGGCTACCGGATGATGTCGAGAGCGTGGACTCCCCGCGATGAATCTGCCCATTGAGTGCAGGATGATGGAGTTCCAATTGTTGTAGTTGGGCGATCTGTCAGTGGCGGCATGTGGAGCACAGTTGTTGATACTGTCACATTTTACCCCCACATTGGTCGTAAATGAACAGACGTGATGCAAGCGTTCATGATGGGACTTAACTGCCGTATCTGGTAGATGACGTCGCATAGGCATTGTCGGGGTTCAACGACCTCCTATTGCGCGTCTTACGGATTAAGTGCGGTTGTGTAGCTTACCCAGCGTGTCAGGGTCATCATGAGCGCCAGGCTGAGGATCATCAAGATGCCGAGGAGAAGAAATTGGACTTAATAGTTCGAAGAGTTGTTCTAATCTCCCCTTGGGGGGGGGGTTGAAGATAAAGTACCCCTTATCGCGAATTGATGATCTGTTTGACCAGCTCTGGGAGCGAGTGTCTTCTCTTAGATCGATCCTCGCAGGGTACCACCAATTGGAGATCCGGGAGTTGGACGTCCTATAGATGGCATTTCGTGACCGTTTTGGGCATTACGAGTCTTAAGTAATGTCGTCAAGGTTAACGAATGTGTCGAATGCCTTTAAGGATCTCATAAGTTTTATTGGATCTCCTTGGACTAATTTAAGGTAGTCTTCATCGAGGTTGCTAATGGCGTGATGTAAAGGCGACATGGGTGATTTTGTTTCTCCATGTGGCATGCCTCAAGCAAAGTTTGAGAATCATCATCGCATTGGGAAGCGTCAGTCCATCGGGATTCCTCAGTGGAAGTGGTAGTGGGTTATCATGGATTTCATTGCGGGCTTGCTAAAGTCGTGTTAGGGTCCGATGCCGACTAGGTGATCATTGATCAATTGATTATGTTCGCACTCCCCTCCCTATCCGACTGACTGAGTCTCTGGACGATTTGACGCGGATATTCGCCTCCGTGATTATTAGTCTTTATGGCACTCCGGTCGATAATCATTCAGGCTGAGACACGAGGTTTACTTTGGGGTGTTTGTGTAGCCTTCAGTAGGCTTTGGCAGAAGCATCCAGTTAAGTATAGTGTTCATCGCCAACGGACAGCCAGGCAATGAGAACGATTTAGACCTTGAAGGACAGGCTAAGTGTCTGCGTGTTCGACTGTGGGGCAGTTGGAGAAGCATCATCCATTTGGAGGCGGCTTGTCATGTAGCCTTGCCTCCACAGCTGGCTCATGCCCACACCGTCGTCCTTGTCTCATATTTGAAATGTTATGCCCACAATCCTGCTCAGGTCATTTCGTTTGAGCGACTCATCCTCAAGCTGGATCTGTCGTTCGTGGAGCAGTAGATCGAGATAATGGATCAACGTGAGAAGAGACTCCACACCAAGACCGTTCCTTGGGATAAAGTGAGTCCGTGGCACCAGTCTGGTGCCTAGGCCACTTGGGAGTAAAAAGGATACCATTCGTGATGCATAACCCTATCTTTCCCCACTAAGATTCTTAAATTTCGAGGACGAAATTTTTCGAAGGAGGAAATGATGTTAAGACTGTGTCACTTTTAAAGGTCAAATATCGCGTTTTATTTATTTTAATAGTTCGGGCATTCAGTTTCAAATCAAATTGCATATTTGTGGTTCTGGTGTTCACTTGGGCTTACATGGAAGTTTTTGTAGCATTTTGAGGTCTTTTAGAAATTATGCAGTTTCGATTGGTATTTGGATTTAATTTTGTTAATGACCAAGATGAAGTAGTAAAAATCTAGTTTTATCATGAGATGTTCAGTATTAAGTTAGCTTTCATACAAAAGTGGAATTAGATCAACTGGATTCATGTATCAAAAGTTATGGGTGTTTTTCCAATTATACCCTGGGGATATGAAATCCAGGCAGCAGCCCTGTATGATGTTTAGCCTAGATTTCGAAATAGCTGAAGAGGTTATTTGATCTGGGTGTAAACATGAAAGCTGTAGATAATCTTCTTAGCTTTCCAATGCCACTGGAATCATGCAATTCCGAGCTGTATTGAGGAAGTTATGGCCTTTTAAGTGAAGGCTGTACAGAGGTTTTAGTCCGAGGACAGCTCGGACATTCAGTCCGACCTTGCCCATTAAATCCCCTCTATATGTTACGACTTCAGCCCTCTCTCACCCTCTCATAGAGCTCTCTCTCCCTCTATTTGGTCTCTCTTTTCCCCCCTTTGTGTGTGTAAAGGAGGAGAGGAAGTTGAAGGAGATCAAGGTGAAGAGGAAAATCAAGGGAAGGAGCCTTGTGTTTGCTTGATCTCTATCTTTCAAGCTCTCTCTTTGATCCCTCTTTGTGTTGGGTCAGCTAGGGATGGTGGTGAAGATGAGGTGCTTGTGTTTATGCAACAACAAGAAGAAGTGGAAGAGAGAAAGGTGTGTGAGCTTGTGTTTATTGTTGGTTGTTGTTGTTGTTTCTCTCCCTCTCTAAATCAGCCCCCCCCCCATGTGTTTGGTTTTATGCATCTATGAAGGGTGTATGTGAGATGGCTGATTTGGTGGTGGTTGTGGCTGTGCTATGTGGCATGTGTGATGGTGGTTGTTTGTGGTGATGGTGGTGGAACTCCTTATGTGCACCATCTCCTCTTCTTCCCAAGGTATATTCACTTCCCCTTTGTGCCTTGTATGTGTTTGTGTTTATGCTTGTATGAGTGTGTATTATTGAATTTTGGTGCTGTTGGAAGAGTGTAATGTGTAATTGCTACTGCACATGAGATGGTTGCATTAATGCATGAATGGGGTGGTTTTATGTTGTAAGGCAGATTTTCTGTCTCTTTAAGATCCTTGTGTTTGAGGTATTTGGAGGCATATTTTGAGGCTTGTGTCTTCATTTCATATGATCATCTATGTGTCTAGATGCTATATATCAAATTTGGTGTCATTTGGTTACCTGTATTGAAAGATATAGCCTAATGTTCATGGTCTGTCCGGATTCGCGCAGAAATTAACCAGTTTCGGAAAATAATTTATTTCGGGCATTTAGGGATCTTATCAAGTTATTATGTCTTCATGGAATATGATCCTAACATATCATAGAATGTGTGTGATTTATTTCAGTATTTTTGGATGTGTATTTTGTGCTGTGGAGACTAATGTTTGGGGCTGGTTGTAGTAGATGGTCTAATCTTGTATAAATATGTGTCAAAGAGTTATTATGCATGGTGTGGGCAATACCAGGAGTTGATGTTTTCATGAAAAAGGCTTGTATATGTGTCGAGATGATTTATATTTAATGGAGCATCATTGGTTGTTCTTGCAGATCTCGTAGACCGGACGCGAGGCGATCCAAGTACTAGTGAGTGGTTCGATCCACCCCTTTTGGGAAGCGCTCGATGCATGTAGTCATGCATCGCGTATCCCTGGGGCCTTATAACTATATTCAATCTTTATTTCTAAAAGAGTATTGCTATACTAAATCGATATTGTGCTAGTTAACCTGTATATTTAGTTTATATGTGATATTATCTCGATGCGTAGTCATACTTAGCACTATTGATTCGTATGCTTCATTTATTACTGTCTTGTGGAATGCAGGCTAGTCTATGACTTGTGTTGTTTGACTTCCATTCTATTCATTAGTTCTATGTGAGAGGTTTGGAAGCCTAGAGTGAACTGTATTTTTGCTTGTATATTCAATTAATTGAACTCGTATATGTGTATATGTGAATGCACATGGTTTAATCACAGGTTATTTGGACATGTGGTCCATATACCTCTTTTATGATAGAGTTTCTCTTGTAATAATTGTGTGTGTGTTTAATTAGTCAGGCATAACTGTGATAGACATATGTGCGATCCATGGTTAGGATCATATTTTATTTTACTATGCAAATGTAGCAGGTTATCTACCCTGCATCCATGCGATGCTCTCATATAAGAATTCAGAAGAATTCATTTATTGTATTCGTTAACCGATATCTATGATAGTATGTTTGGTCTATCTGTAATAGGCGTGTGGATGACCCATCTTTAGGGTCTTGCCATCGTATTGTTAAGTGCGAGAACTTAACTGTTTTTCCTCACGTCCGAGTGATGCATCTGTATAGCAATTCAAGAGAATTCATTAGCATTGTTATTTGCTAGATGATTATAGTTGATCCTTGAGGATCGTATTGTGAGCATGGAATGCTTCTCCCTTACCTCGTATCCGCGTTGAAGCTACCCGGCGTTGGAGCTATCCTGGATTCGGCTCCTACATCATAGGAGGCCCAATGTGTATTTCGATACCCTTGTGGCTTCGTACCTATCTTGGAAGGCCGTCAGGAAGAGGGCTACCCGGGAGAGGGCTACCGGAAGGTTAAGGGAGTTAGCGGGTTGATTTCCTTTCTAATAGTCCCATGTCACCCTAGGGGTGAAGATGGGGACGAGGTTGGAGTGCTTCCTCCCGCATCGTCGTGCGTCGAAGTTTTCGAGCGTTGAATGCTTCTCCCCTACCTCGTATCCGCGTTGAATCTACCCGGTGTTGAAGCTATCCTGGACTATGCCTCCACATCGTAGGATGCCCAAGGTGTATTTTAACACTGTTTTGGCATCGGACCTACCATGGATGGTTGCTAGGAAGAGGGCTACCCGGGAGAGGGCTACCGGAAGGTTAAAGGAGTTAGCGAGTTGGCTTCTGATTTCAATAGTCTCATTTCACCCCCTAGAGGTGAGGGTTAGGGTAAGTTTGGGTCACGTTGTCGCGTGACATTTATATTGGGAATGCCCAAAGTATAATACATCTGCTGAATGGTGTGAGGTATTGCGATTAGACTTAAGGTATTATGTTATCTAATAATGATATTCATTATGGTTAACCGTTTGGTTCCTCTCCAAGAGTTCTAAGAGATCCCCCCCTACGGGTCGAGGGTTAGGGTGAGGTGAGATCGCGCCTTCACGTGACATTTATATATGTTGAGTTTCATCCCATATTCTTTTTTCTTAGAAAGAAAAACAAAGATGATGAACTAATATCATATGATTATTATAGAGCTTGGATCCTTGCCACTCACTGAGCTTGTAGCTCACCCCTCGTGTGTTATTTTTTTACCAGGGATTGGGTTGGCGTGGAGCTAGAGCATCTATCTGGCGTGGTTCGTGCGTGGAGTGTCCCATCTTTCAGTTGGCGAGTGCGAGGCTGTCAGCAATCCTATTTTCTTGTATATGTATTAGTAATCGTGCGTGTTGCACATATGGCTGTATTGGACTAGACTTGGACTCTCACAGGACAGTGTTTGTGTATTCAGGTCTGTAATAATGTTTTTGATTTACAGACTTATTTATACTTTATACTTTCGCATTTTTTTTATTGGCTATCGCTTCCATGTAGCCTTGTTACCTTATTCGATCCTTGTCAGTTTTTGTGTGATTGGTATGTTCTCGGGTCGTAACAAAAGTAACAAAAATCTATCAATCCCTAAGCCCTAAATTAAGCAACCAAATACATGTTAACATCTAAACCAGCTCCCACATGCACTGATTTGTGGCAAAACGTGCCAAAAACCCTTATGCAGAAACAAAGATCTCAATCTACCCCTTTATAGGGTCCCCTTTTTTTAAAGGCCCACCACTTTGATTGATTTTAGGGAAAATGATACGTTCTTCTACAGTTCCCAATTGTTTAAATTTTATATATTCACCTAATAAAGTATATATTATTATGGAAAAGTATTTATTCACCTAATTTTATATACCACCACCCCTTCCCACTTGTATGCTCCTTTGTCATCTTGACTTTTTGTAGTTCTTTCTAAGGTAAACGAGCTGCTCGGACTCGGCTCGGTTAAAGCTCGTTCACGCTCGTTCGATTAGATAAACAAGTCGAGCTTGAACAATTTTTAAAGCTTGGTTTGTAAACGAGCCCGAGCCGAGCCGAGCCCGAGCCTGGACGAGCTCGTTTACTTAATAGATAAAAGGGAAACGAGCCGAGCCCGAACCGAGCCCAAGCCGAGCCCGAGCTCGAGCCCGAGCTTATGTTATTTTCACATGTATAAGGTATTGTGATTTGTGAAATGTGACTTTTCAAATGCTAAAAAAAGGTTTTTTTAGCTAAACGAGCCCGAACCGAACCTTGATTTGAGCTTTGGCTTGACTTGTTTAACAAACGAGTAGAGCCGAGCTTCAACCGAACTTTTCACGAGTCCAACGAGCTGAGCTTGAACATGAAATAAAGCTCGGTCCCGAGCCCAAGCCGAGCCTGTTGCTAAACGAGCCGAGCCTAAGTCAAAGCTCGGTTCGTTTACTACCCCTAGTTCTTTCACATGAATACAAATTGACTATCTTTGCTTCAATTTTTTTTTTATAATGGTAGAACACATATAATCTTTAATCAAGTAATTCAATACTATTTGATTAAACAAAAATGAAAAAAAATTGTATGAATTCAATTATTTCAAATACATATTTAAGTTTTATTAAAATATGTTTTGCAAAATAAACAATTCAAAGACCTTAACCGCTTTTTGATTGGTGTAAGATGAAAGATTTCAAAGCAAGACTTTTCGTCTAATTCCCATCGCGCTTCTTTCTTATAATCTACCCAGTCTGAGCCATTATGACCATTAGATGATCTAAAAGGGCGTGACTATGAGAAGATTTGGGGTGATGGTCAATGTTCGTCACCGTCGACTAACGGCAGCGGTGGTGAAATTGGGGAAAACGAAATCCCATATTTGCGCATAGATCCCCATAAAATCATAAATTTATTACACATTTACACTTGCTCCACAATTTTAAAAATAAATACCTCCATACCCCTATATTATGCATAAAATCAAAACATTGTATTATGGACTTGGTTTTGCTCTTCGTAACCCGAACAATAACCTGTATGATATACAGATATTATAAATTTTTACGTGATTATAATTTTATTTATAAATTTTTATATGATTATAATTTTATTTTACATGTGATTTGCCAAATTCCTTTATTATTACTTTTTTTTTGGCATCAGTACACCTTCTCATATTTGTTTTGGCGTTGCTAAGTTTTATAATCTCTTTCTAAACTCACCCCACTATCATTTATACCAGTATATGATTTTAAACTTCACGTGTGTTCAAATTTGTTGGATAATATACATATGAATCCGTATGATGGATATAATTCGGATAATTACTATCCACATTATATGATTTAGTTACATTTTAATATATTAATATTTAAATTTTTTTCAAATTTTTTTATATAATATATGCATATAAATGTAAAATGAAATATTTATGAAAAAAATGATATAGTATTTTTCGCATAGATTTTTTTTCAAATAATTGATAGTTTACTATGTTAACCTAAACTTTTGATCGATTAGAAAAAAGAAAAATGTTACAATCAGTTTATTTTGCAGTCTAAAACCTAGTCCATCCATGTTTTGATTTTTTAAAGATTATATACGTCATTTAATGAAGTATATGTTTTTATAAAACATGAAGTGTATATTTCATTGAATTAAATGATATTATTTTTAAAAATATAAAATTTTAACGAGATATATATTTGATTATAATAATTAGAAGCGATGATATATAAGACTAAATTTAGAAAAGTAAAAAAATTAGTGTGTAACCTACTCTAGTACAAAAAAAGACTAAACTTAGGCTAACCGACCTGAATTATGCAGGATATATTATAATGAGTTTTAATGAGGATATGTATACAAATATGTGGTTCATTGAGAGGCATAAATAAATAAATCTCAAACGGAGGTCTCCACTGGTGAAGGTGCCTTGTGAATTCGTGACGGCTTCTTAAACAGATTCCGTTATCCGTCTCTCTCTCTCTTTCTCTCTCTATCGGTCGTCTCTTCCCTATCTCTCTCTAATGGCGGTGAAGAGTCTCGTCGATCCGCGGATTCAAAGAGATCTGGAGGTGGTTTGAACCAAAAAAAAAGGTCGTCGATTCCGTTGTTAGGGTTTCAGATTTGTAAATCTATTCGATTTATTGTTTTTTTTTTGTAATCTATTTTGAGTGGGGTTTGATGGGTTTCGTCGATCTCCCGAAACTCATTCCCTGAAAATTTTAGGGTTTTGTTCAATTAGGTTTTCCAAAAACATTGAAAAAGATCCCACCTTTCCAATCTAGGGTTCCATTTTTTGGGGTTTTTTTGGTTTTGAAGGTCGTATGTTTGAATTTATTAGGGTTTCGATGGTTTTGGGATATATGGAACGGATTTGTGAGGGTTTTTTATGGGATGCTATTATTGAATGCGGCGGAGCCGTCGACCGGGCTGACATCCCACCAGATCGGGCCGTTCCTCACCCCCTTCGGTAGCATCTCCGGCGGCTTCGTTTGCCGTTGGTGGCGGCGACGGCACCAACGATGGGGGAGTCCCTCCTGACCTCGCTTACCATGGAGAACAACAGCATCAGCAGCAACAACAACCACCACCACCACCCGTCGACGCTCCTCTCGATGGACCCTAGCGGCGGTGACTGCGATCGCGACGCCCTCAGCCGTCAGATCGTCCTCCCTCGCCCGCCCCCCGACATCAACCTCCCCCTCTCCTCCTCCCCTCCCACGACCCCCTGGAACCCAAACCTCGACCCCTGCGACCTCCCCGACGTCGGCCTTGGCCCGCAATTGTACGAAACGGACACCCTCTTGAACCTCCCGAAGCCCGCTGTCGCCGGTGCTGGTGCCCGCAAATGCATCCGCCGTGGCGATAGCATCTGGGGCGCCTGGTTCTTCTTCAACCACTACTTCAAGCCCGTGCTGATGGAGAAGTCGAAGGCGAAGGTCTCGTCGGGGTTCGAAAAATCCGATCTTCGGCTGGATGTGTTCATGGTCCAGCACGACATGGAGAACATGTACATGTGGGTGTTCAAGGAGCGGCCGGAGAATGCTCTTGGGAAGATGCAGTTGAGGAGTTACATGAACGGGCATAGCCGGCCCGGGGAGCCGCAGTTCCCGTTTAGTGTGGAGCGGGGGTTTGTGCGGTCCCACCGGATGCAGAGGAAGCAGTATCGGGGGCTGTCGAACCCGCAGTGCGTGCACGGGATTGAGGTGGTGCGTTCGCCCAACTTGGGTGGTGTTACTGAATTGGACAGGAAGAGGTGGGCTGAGCTGACGGGGCGGGAGGTTAACTTCTCTATTTTGACTGAGGCAAGCGACTTTGGGTCGTGGCGGAATTTGCCCAACATGGAGTTTGAGCTTGAGAGGCCGCCTCCCACGCAACCGCCCACTTCAAAGGGCGCCACGTCTTTGAATTCAAGGAGGTTGTTGCTTAATGGGTCGGGGTTGAACCTCTCAACCCAACCTTCAAACAGCGGGGTGGATAATGGGATGGACCTCTCGCCGGTCTGCAGCAAGAGGAGGAAGGATTTCTTCAATCATGGGGGAGTGATGGATGAGGAATTTGTTTGTCTTCCTGGTAACTTATACCCGTCTGACCGGGGAGTGCAGGACATGGATATCCACCCGATTGAACCAGCGTGGTCAAACGACTTCACGGGGGTGATGAGGCACACTTATGGGCCAGTCACCGCAGCCAAGACGATATATGAGGATGAGGAGGGGTATTTGATTATGGTCAGCTTGCCCTTCTCTGATCCACAGAGGGTCAAGGTTTCTTGGAGAAATACGCTTACACGTGGGATAGTGAAGATACTCTGCTTCAGCACCGCCCGGATGCCATACATCAAGAGACATGACAGGACTTTCAAGCTGACTGACCCATCTCCCGAACACTGCCCGCCAGGGGAGTTTGTTAGGGAGATACCCCTTGCAACCCGTATCCCGGAGGATGCGAAACTTGAGGCTTACTATGATGAGACGGGGACCGTGTTGGAGATCATGGTGCCAAAGCATCGTGTTGGGCCCGAAGAACATGAGGTTCGAGTTTGCTTGCGACCGCACCTTGGAGCCAATGAATTATTGTTGACTTGAAAAAAAAATTGGTGGAGATCTCATTGGTTTTGCTAACTATGTATCATGAAAGAATGATATGTCATTGTGATGGAAAGAAGGCGCTTCACAGGATTCTTGATTTTTGATTGGGATGGCTCTGAAGCGTTGGGCAAGGGAGCGTGATTAAAAGGGGTAAGGATCTTATATGATTAATTATGTGGGATCATTTTTATAGTTTATTACTTATGTTATTCGATTGATGACTGTATTGTAGATTTTTTAGTTTCTTTTTATGTTTCCAGTTTTTATCTTACTGGATGTATCAGCCTCTGAAAATTGTTCGATCTTTCTTGATCTATATAAATATTGTCAGTTTAAACTGTATAGATGTTCAGAATGACTAATGGTGCAGCATTGTTATCAAGTGATTTTGTTACTTAATGAAGTTTTTTTTATATTCTTCTTGAAGTTGCAACAAATGCTGAACTTGGTAGCTGGCTTGATCAATATCTCTGTTTTAAATATTTTATTATTCTTTATAAATTTGTTGAATACACATTTTATTATCAGTTATCATGTACTGTTGAAGACATTTGTTTTTCACTCTTTCTGTCATTGATGCCAATTGATATGTAGATTGAGTTTTTTTTTCTTTGTATTCAGCGGTTTTGTATAGCTCTTGCACTCTAGTTCAGTTATGTTGCTGTTCAGGGATATGTATCGGTGAGATTGGTCGAACTTCCATTTAAAAAAATTTATTCGTTCATATTCTCTTTATTTTCTACTATGAAATATTGAGCACGCTTTTTCTTCTAGGCTTGTATGATATGAGCTGAACTGTTTTCTTCTGGGCATTCCTTTTATGCTTGGTGATTGGTGACTGAATACTGTAGATCCTACTCAGTAATGATCTTAAATAAACATATGCTTAGGAACATGTCTAGGAATTACTCACAAGCATCGAGCCCAGTTTCGCATGTCATTTGTGGCAGCGAACATGAGATGTCGTGCATTCTTGAGCCATGACAGCTCTCATCATGAATTCTGAAACATCAACCTCAACCCTGCAAAGTTGATGGAAAGCCTTAACAAAGTTCAAACCTCCAGTAGATAATAGGAAGGGTGAACTATGGGATGTACATGACACTGATCAAATAAGGCACAAATGAAGGTCATAGTATCTAACACTTGCTAATGGTACACATTGGCATCTTTAAGTTCATAAATCAGTAGACACTCATAACAAACGGACTTAGCACTAACCATAGATCAGAGGACATTCATAACAAATGAACTTAGCACTAACCATCTAGTGATGGTTGGAAAAGAAAAATAAATTTCTACCCAATTTCAAACATTGAAATTAATGATGTGATGATGCATCAAATATCAGAGGTAGTATATATTCATGAAATGAAATTCCTTATAGGCTTATACCTTGTGTATGTCCTCATGTAGATAAAGAGATCAGCATATCAAACATTCTGAAATAACATTTTAGAAGAACTATTGATGAAGCCTATGGTGCATGCAATTTAGTATGATCCCTTATCAAAATTCTGGAGACTAACATGGTTTCAAGTTTCAGTAGATAAAGAGATGAATTTTTACAATGTTATCACATCAGTTGAGAACCAGGAGGGGAAAGTATGAACCATTGAAAGCCCAAATAGTGATTCTACACGAAGCAGAAGATGAAACAACTAGAAAGAATGAACTATGCTGGCACATTTGAAGGCATAAAACTCTCTTACAAAATGGTTGAAAGAGGTTTCATTTTACACACTGCGTTACAAGAACCACAAATTTGTTTGATTGAAGACAATGATCATTTCGTATCACTTCGTTTACCCATTAAGAGGCATTTTGTTGTCAGTTTGTTCCCAAACAAGGTATTATCATCCAAGAAACATAGCCAATGATTCATCAGATTTGGGATGAAACTGTGTATGCCGAAAATGTTTGGGAGGCTACCATCAGATTCATTCAAAACTTAGGGGAGGCATTGTGTAGGAGCGATTTCCATAGGGTTTCAGGGGAGCGTGCTAGTGATTCATGAGCAGGGGCGGCTCCACTTGTATGGCTACAGGTTCAATTGACCCCATCCAAATTTTGGTAAAAATTAAACATTACCCTTCCAAAATAAAATGCGTTGGCTGGGGTGAGTGGGTGACACGTGGACACATATATGTTGTGGTGGTTTGGTGGGGCCCATCAAATTAATTGTATTAAATAAACCTCTTCCTACCCTGCTTCAGGTATGTAGTCACATATCTGAGTTTCATTTATATTTTCTTTTTTTATTATTAATTTTCTTTACCATTTTTGTATGTTAATATAAAAAATTTCATCATTACATAATCGTGTATGAATAATGTACAAAACCCCTTAACATTACACCTATCTGACTTCACCTATCTGTTTGGAAAATCATGGATTTTGTTTGGCTCTTTAGTTGATTAGTTGTTTAATTTTTTTAATGTATTTATGTTTATAAAATTTTTATTTTACAGATTTTGCCATTTGGTCAACGGATAAATTTTTAAAGAGAAAATCAACTAAAACAAGATTTTTCTCCTAGTGAAGAAAATTGTGATGCTCAGCAAAATCACGTTAAAGACAATCGTAAAAGTTTATATATTGGAAATCATTGATCTCATTTCTTTGATGATTTTTTTTAATGTCGGTTGTTCTTTTTTCAAAATAATTTTTTTTATAAATATATAATAAGTGTAGATTTTTTAAAAATTTTGTGAAATTTATTTTTTTAAATGACCCCGTCTATAGAAATTTCTGGAGCCGCCACTGTTCATGAGTATTTAAATAGGTGGCTCTCTGGTAGAATATTTCATAGCTCTGCCTTTTGTTTTCATTTGAATTTGTATGTTCCAATTTGGGTACTTACTCTTATTTAATAGAAGTTGAATGCCTACCGTTTCAGTAAAAAAAAAAGAAAAAGAAACATAGCCAATGCAGTAGCCATAGAGTGGAATATCCAATTCATACTAACAAAAAAATTTAAAAAAAAAATCCAAAATAAGAAACATGCGACTTTCATTTTTGAATTTAATTTTTTTTTTTTATGATCATTAGTTTTTTAGATAAGGGTAAGAATTGAAAAAAAAAAGATAATTTGAAATATTCACTAAATCTATCTTATTCAATTCCACAAATCCTTAATTTTTAAAAACAATTATTTATGGTATTACAAATGAATATAATTAACAAACAAAGGTGAATCCTTTCGGCTGTTTTTTTTTCTTTTGGTTTTATTTTTATTTTTATTTATTTATTTGGTTGTTTTGCTTCCAAACAAACCGTGGATGATGTTTTGCTTTTATAAATCTGTTTTAAAAGGATCTACGGAATGGGTTTTTTTTTTTGTTTTTTTATTAATTACAATCCGATTCTAATCAATCCAATATGCTCCCTAATTAACTGAAAAAAAATTCCACCAACTCTAACCAGCCCTACTTTGTCTACATAAAGAACAGTTCTACCAAAAAATTGAAAGTTTTTTTTTTTATAAAAAAAAACAAATTGAAAGTTGAAAAAGAAGCCCAATTATTTCTAAATCCTAAGCCTTATAAAGAAGAGAACTTAGCCCATGTTTCATTTGAGCATTGGCATGGAATAAGTTAGAATTAATTGGAATAGCTTCATTATGGATGTTTGGATGACTGAAATAGATGAAAATATATATGTCAGAATTAACTGGTGTAAAGTGGTATATGAATTCCAACAAACCCATGAAATCAAGTTATTACAGGTTATTCAAAAAAAAAAAAAACGTGGGTCTACTGTCTAATCAACTAGCATTACTTCTTATAAATCAATTGTTATCATTTTTTTCTCCTTTTATAAATCTGTATCCGCACCTTATTACATTTTATTCAAATAACAAAATTTTATTATTATGTTTCCCAACGACAATAATTAAAAACACTACAAAACAAAAATCAATTTATTTTTATTTGTACTAGAATAGTCATAAATATCAGAATAACTTAATTCTCAAACTAAACATGGAATATGGTTTCCCTTCTCTCCTTTAATTTATTGATATTAAAATATATCTTTTTTTAGATGAAGTCTTAACCAATATGGATTTTATCATATCTATAAAATTAATTTCTCCAACAAAATATTGAATTGGAAAAAAAACGTATGAGATTTATTATTTGTGTTTCTCAAATTTTATTTTTGTTTATATCAAATTTTATCAACATTACATTTTTTTAAGTAGTCTCATCCACATAATTAATATATTCATATTATTTTTTTTGTAAGAGTTAAAATAAAAAAGGAATAATATGTTTTTTTTAATAAAAAAATTATGAAATTTTTTATTAATATAATTTGGATTTTTTCAAAAACTTTTTCTTTATTATTCTTTATATAGTTAAATTTGGAGTGCCAAATTTCAAATATAATTTAAAATAAAATGGAAAGTCAAATTTCAAATAAATATAATTTATGGAAAAATCCATATAACCACCTCTAAATTGACCGAAATCCATATAACCCCCTGACTTTTTCTAAAGTCCACGTTACCCCCCAAAAACACATATTTAAATCTAAATAGCCCTGAAAACACTTATGTAAATTCAAATAACCCTCCGAATTAAATTTTCTTTGACAGATGATAAATTTTTATTTTTATTAACTCCATCTAAAAACACAGTACAAAAAATCATTTACAATTGGTTAAAAATGTGAAAAATCTTATGTAAACGATAATTTTATCCCTCCAAATAAGGTTTTATAATTCATCCAGATGAGTAGAATTGTTATAGAGGGTTTTACGCATTTTTAATACATTAAAGTGGGTTTTTGGTATTGTGTATTAACCAAAAAGACTATTAACAAAATATTTCTCTTCTGTTAACGGAAGTTTAACTCCGGAGATTATTTGGATATACATAAATGTTTCTAAGGGGTTATTTGAACTAAAGGAAAAAGTGAGAGGGATTCGGGGTTATTTGAATTTTTCCCTATAATTTATGTTACATAAGTGTAATTTCAAGTAAATATATATTTTTATGAGATAATGATTGTTGGCCATGGTAGATACAAGCGATGGAGTAAAAAGGAGGTGCAAGTGATAATGAAGATAAACCAACAAATAATGCGAACATAATCTCCACGGACAATGTCGCATTCATTTCATCAAACAATGATATTGCAGATACTACATATGATGCAAAAATATATGATTCTCTTTTATAGGATTTCAGATAATGTGATTTCAAATTTTACATTGAATTTTTATACTTTTCCCAAATTGTGAGTTCGTTTTCACCTATACAAGTTCTACACATATAAAAAAAAAAAATGTTACATAATTTTTTATTTTTAAAAAGTTGTACCACAAATTTCTCATAACAATATTTTAACCAATCTACTCAAATTAGGTGGGTTGAATTTCATGGGATAGAAACTTTTTACTTTCTATTGCATCCTTCCTTACAAGGTCAAATTATTTTTTCACCTTTTATAAATTATTATTTATAGTTTATTCATATTTTATCTACAAATTATTCATAATAAACTAAATAACAAAAATTTTATTATTATTTTTTAACAAAAATAATTAAAAATACAATTAAACAATAAATAACTAATTCTTTATTTATATATTAAAATAGTTATGAATATCAGAATTATTTAATCATTGTTGCTACACAGGCCCCAAAAATTAGGCCCCTTTGGTGAGCCCCAATATGTGGCATTATCTTATTGGTTCCTTGATTGACTTTTTCAAACAACCAAAAAGCCAATGACCTAAATACCCTTATCAGAATTTTAAAAAATCGCACCAATTAGAACATACCGCCATTAAGTCGTCGTTACAGAATCCCAAAAGACGCGGGTCATTAATCCTTCTACCAATATTTTTCCAAAAAAAAAAAACAAAAAAAAACTAGGGTTTCGATTTGTGCGTCTCAGACGGTTTCAAATTTGTGCGTCTCAGAAGGTTTCGGATTTCGACAAAAACAAACGAACAACATTTGCAAAAAACGAACAGAACTGCGATTCGAGAGTTTGTCGGATCATCTTTCCCAAGAAAAAAATCGTTAATAATGGCGAAAAACAAAGTTTACATTTCTTTCAAAATCGTCCACAGCTCCTCCTGCTTTTTTTTTTACAAATAAAACGTATCATTAGATTAATTTTTTTCACTTGCAAAATATGGAATACAATCAAGAAACTGCCTCAAAATATGATGTTCCCTCCCCAAAATTGTGAAATCAATTTGTTAAAATTGTGTGTATCTGAAATTCATCTATTTAATATGTAAATCTGAGTTGTTCGATTACATGTGCAGAGTTAAACACATTATACATTGATAATCTTCAACAGAGTTTCAGATACATGTATCTGAAAATTCATACATGAAAATGTTAAGTACTTGTATTTGAAATCCATACAGTTCAATGGCAAACATCTGATATAGCAAATATCCATTTTCTGTGTCTGATATAACAAACATCTGATAGAAAACACCTTACAAAATATCTATATGAGATACTTGTATCTGAATCCATACTGTATCTGAAATAGAAACAATATTATACCTTTTCGTATGTGAAACCAAATGCCTTTGGTGTATCTGATACATAATTAAAACAAAATGGTAAAAATGATAAATCATGTTAAATACTTGTATCTGAAACCAAATACCTTTACATATCTGATAATGTTTTATACTTTTTTGTAAATCCCTTTGGTGTATCTGAAATAGCAAATATCTAATGGCATGTTTTGGTGTGTGTTCAGGAATATATGCATGTTACTACAAATACACTTGTTGATTTGTTCTGTTTTGCCTATTTGCTTATTTATCTTATGATTTGCTGATTTCAACTTTTAGATACACCTGTATCTTGAACAATAAAAAGTGCATTACTATGACATAATATTAGCCATTTAGGAGTGCATTGAATACTGATATTGTATAATAAATATCACAAGAATTATTTTGCAACTAAGAAATCAATATATGTTTAATTCTGTAGTTCCAAAAGAAAGAGTTGTTGAACTCAGAAGACACAAAGCGTACTATCCCCAATACTGATCACCAATTCACATAATTTTTGAAACATTCGCTACAATGGAGTTGAGCAAAAAGAATTTGGACTTGCTGCAGAGAACTCTATTTTGGAACCTATTTCAATCCTTCATTGACAAATTGTATGACTACAGCAAGACAAAGAAAAATGACGATGATGCACTGTCCATCATCCAGTCGTTTGACCACTAGTCTGACAGCTTCAACGTTGGTGAAAAACGAATAAAAATCATAGTAGATGAAGTGGATTTGATATTTGGGATACAATTAGGAAAAAAAAGTCGAATGTAATTTTTTTTAATATAGCAAGTTCACTTGAAATTTTAAAGAATTTACTTATTGTACTGTATCTTAAATCATGTATTTTTCACACAATTTCTTTGGGAGGGAAGCCAGAGACATCTTTTGTACAAAGAAGATTTCAAAATGTCAAGAGGCTATATGCTCCACGAGTACAAGAACAGCTACTACAAGCATTCGAAGGAAAAACAAACACAGATTTTAAAGACTTTACAAAACTATGTTGTCTGTTTCTATTTGTCTGCCTTTTTTACACAAATAGTGGATAAACACTGGGTTGTCTGTTTGTACAAAGAAGATTTCAAAATGTCAAGAGGTCGAATGCTCCACAAGTACAAGAACAGCTACTACAAGCATTCGAAGGCAAAATAAACACAGATTTTGAAGACTTCACAAAACTATGTTGTCTGTTTCTATTTGTCTGCCTTTTTTACACAAATAGTGGATAAATATTGGGCTGGCATTATTTCAAGTATGTTGATGACATCAGCAAGATCAATGATTATGCATGGTCCACCTCAATATTGGAAACTCTCATGCAGTCCATACAAAAGCATCCATCAACTCCATTAAGTGTCGCAGGATGTATCATGTTACTACTGGTGAGAAACCATCTACAGTTGGCATTTTACATTTGAATGCAATTTCATGACATTCACTAACCGAAGGTTTTCATTAATGCAGTATTGGTTGTGTGAACATACACGCATAATTCAACCATCACAGGCAAACAAATTTCCACGGCTCTTAAAATGGGATCTGCGGGAACTGCATAAAGCCATGGCCAAAACAAAAATCAAGAAAAAAAATCAGGTACTTAGAATTTCCATCTTAACTGCATGCAATACTCACATTATAGAGCTTATCAGATGCATCTGTATCTTAAAAATAATTTATGTTTGATCAATAATATAAACTGTATGTGTGTACCTAATTTAGTTATAGCTAATTTTATTTTTTAAGATACACATGGTATCTTAAAATTCAGTGGATTTACACATGTATGTGATTACATTTAGTATTGTTGTGTATTGAATAAAATTTAAAATGGCTATTACATTACAATGAATCAAAACTTTGGACCTCACATTATTGATTTTTTCAATAGAGGATGAATAGGCATATAATATTACTAATTTGTTTTTTCAGATACAAATGTATCTGAATAAATAGCAATCTTATATGTTTGATTTAAGAACTGTGAAGTACTACGGTATTTTAAAAAATAAATTTTAGCATTCTTTGAAAGATCATCTCTAACATTTCCAATAATTACATTATCTTTCTCGTAAAATACAGCTCTAATTAATTTGAAAGTCACTATGTATATATATAGTATTATTGTTATTGTTTTAAAGTAGTTGTATCTTAAATACCAAAATTATAGGTTGATGTATCTTAAATTGTGAGTGAATTTTATGTATACTTGTTGACTGATATTTAATAACTGCTGCAGGTGATCATTGAGGAACTCAGCTACAAATTAAACGAATTAAAACAACTTGGCAATAGGACTTCTTCTAGGGGTCAATCAGAAGCAGAAGATGATGAAGATGATGATGTAACTCACACTGATTTGTTCAAGACAGTGATGACAAAACAGGTGAAGAAAATGAAAGTGATAATGGAAATCAATCACCGGTGAATGATGAAGACCATATAAGTTTATTGGCTGAATTACAAAAACGGATGGTGGATATGGAAGAGGAAAATGTAAATCTGTTGCAAAAAGACAAAGAGATGGAAAGACAAGCTACTGAGTAGCAAGAGGGGTGGAAGAAACTCTCCTCCGAAATAAACAAAAAAATGATGAAATTCAAATTTTGGAGGACCAGATTAAGCTAATGATTGAAAAAGTTAGACTTAGATATGCAGAAATTGAAACAGCAAAAGAAGTTGCATCGATGCTAAAGAAAAAAAAATGATGAACAGCAAAAGCAGATTAAGGAATTCTAACTGGATGCCACAGTCCATAACATCACACAACAAGTCAGTTTGGAAAAAGAAAATGAATCCCTACGAGCAGAGCTCAAAGAAAGGGATGAAATAATTGCTGATCTGTAAAATTGAAAGTCCTCTTCAGGTAGTTCCTTACAGATCTGGTCACCTGCGCATGGGCCTGTGGACACCATCCAATATCACACAATTCCTGAACAAGATAACAACAATCGATCTATGATTTCAAATATCAAAGCTGAACAGTGAAAGAGCACAAAAAACACTGAGTTCAAATATACATTTGATTCATCAAACAAAGCTAGGGGTCGAAAGAGGAAAAACATTGGGAGGGGAGACAAACAGCAAATGAAACCCAAAAAATTCAAATACAGCTTTCCCAAAACTGCTGTTGTAAAGCTCATGGACATACAAGACTTGGAAAAACTTAAAAACATTGTGACACTCACAAAAGGAAGGTAATGAATAAAAACTGTTAATTAGCCTACCTTGCTGATTTATATTTTTATTTTATTGCTCAGTTGAAAACTGAAAGTATTAATAGCTTTTTTAAGATACATCTGTATCTTAAAAAAAGGTATATGGCTATTATAATCAGCAATCATGTGCTTTACATTTTAATGCAGGGGAGCAATATGGGAAGGAAATATTGATGTGGTGCATTATGAAGACATGAGGGCAATTTCAGAAGAAGATGAAGTCCCAAACAATGTATATATCATCAGCTAAATATAGTGTAATTTAGAATATGAATCTGAATTTTTTTAAGATACTTCTGTATCTTAAAACATGTATGAAAATAAAAATGATTCGTCTAACTCTCTACAAAAAAATACAATTGCCTAGGTCATTGACGCATACACGGAGATTTTATATGCTGAGCAAGGAGATAAATCAATCGACCTAGGCTCATCTTATTTTGTATCTGCCAAAATTTTCCAGTCGCTTTTAAATAAAAATTAGAAGCATTTGTTTGACGCCCTTGTGAACAAGATGGTAGATCTCAACTTCCACAGTTACATACATTTTCCACTCCACAACCATGGCCATTGGACGTTAGCAGTGTATAAAATTTCTGAGAATGTGTGGCAACATTATAATTCACTCCTTCCAGCTGTGAAAACAGAATATAACAACCATTTATAGTTGGTTTCACAATTGGTAACATTTCATCATATTTTGCATAGTTTTACTAACTATATGAAATCAGTTTAGTGTATCACACATATTTTTTTCTATGTATCTGTAATTTATACAGAGGGAAGAGTTTGAGAAACATTTCAGTGCTAACAAGGGTGGCAAAATCATCTCAGTCGCAGATGCACCCTAGCAAGATATAATGTCGTAAGTAACATTCAATATAAATGTTCAACATAACTTATTATTTGTATCATAATATAAGTTGTTTTATTCACATGATGGATTATGGTCTAGTCATACTAAACATCATGAAGCAATATGCAGCAAACAAGGAAGTGACAACGCATCACATGAATAAGAAAAAGTGCAGACCAATAAGAACACACATTATGCATAAATTTTTGAATGACAAGCACCATACGTATACAGATGAAGATCACATGGTCAGAGAAATGTACATGAAGCCTTGATCAACAACGGAATGGTGTTTGTTCATGAAAAATAAATTCAGTTTTATTGACAGTTTTTTGTTGATTTTTGGAATACTGTATTGTTGAATTTTGATGTAAGTCTGATTGGTGTGACTGTGTGTTTAACATTGAATTTGATACAGTGATAGATGAATCTGAATGTGATGATGTATCTGAATTTCTACAGTGATGATATCTGAATGTGATAACGTATCTGAATGTCAATTGTATGTGGAATGTATTTTGTCTATTGTGTATGTATGTGAGACTTTTTAGTATGTGTATCTTAATTCAAAATAAAGCAAATATAATTGGCTGATTATCCGGCTAGTAGATAATAATTGTTGATGTGCATCTGAATGTGAAATGTGTATCTTAAAACCTGCATAAATTGCAAAACAGTGGGAATTCATATATGAATTTAATGTAATGCAGTTATAGATGTATATGAAATTTCTACTGTATCTGAAATTTGTATTTAGAAAATGAATCATATTAATTGGCTGTTTTTCCAGCATAGTAGATCATAATGGGTACTATCTGAAAACCTATCAATTAACTAATGTGGTGTATCTGAATGTGAAATGTGTATATTAAAGCCTGTATAAATTGCAACACATTAGTGATTCCAATATCAAATATAATGACAATATTAAATGAAGTCCACAAACACATTTAAAATAACACACTTTGACATCAAATGTGTATTACGAAAAAAGCCCACTGCAACCTTTAAAAATATTAGATCCTTAAGGTATTTTTGTTTTCTTATTACTTGGCATGTAAACCTTTGATGCCTTCCTTCTTGAAGGTGGACGTCCTTTACTTTGAACATGAATGACGAATGCACAATTGAATCTGGAATCTGCTCATCACCAACACTACATTCATTTTGATCAGTAATTTATTTTGTCAAGTCATTATACAGAACATCAAATGTTTTTTGCACAACTCAAACATTTCAGAGAGACAACAGCAACATTAGCGATTGATATAAACTTAGAATGCAAGTCATGGTGCCTCCACATTTGCTCATTTGACATGTTGTCCACATAACAGTTTTTTACAAAATTGTGCATTCATTTAATGCTCTTTCGCCAACGATCAAGATTGTAGTTTTGTAAAACTATCATCATGTTGATGTGTATCAGGACTTTCATAGAATGTCTACACATGATACCCTTAAATTAAAAAAGGCAGCATAGACATTTAACCTCCTGTTTACCTTCATCAAAACGAACTTGATATGCTATTTTTTTCGTCACTCCATCCTTCCCCTTTGAAATATCATCAACTTGAAAATATCTGATACAACCCGCATCTGATACATGTACAAGATTGCAGAAAATCATTCCCTTGATTTCGTTATGTACCATCCTAAAAATATCATGTGTATGTGCCTCTTGGAATTGTTTCTCAAAATGGAATTCAGTTAGCAACGGAATGATAGAATTTGTTGAATGAAAATCAACATTTTTCTCCTTCTCAACCTTGCTTTTCAATGCATTGTCGTACTGCTCAACAAACTGCGTTAATGTTGTTTTTGAATTAACATAGTCATAAAAAAAAACGCATTCATACTGGAACCCATCATACACGATCATTAAATAATGATGAAAGCCACATGTTCTCTGACATTCCATGCTCCTCGATCATCTATTGCCAATTGGTGTCAAAATCATCAGGTGTAAGAGACTCATAAACGATGGACTTCATTCGTTTCTTAATTTCATCATAGTTTTTGAAGCTGCAAACAAATAACTATATTAACTACTCATCAAATACCAATGGTGTATCTGAAAAATAGAGATGTATCTGAATTTTGAAATGTACCTCAACACAAAACACAACAATGCTTACCTGCCCAACTTCTCTAGTAGCTTTTTCATGATGTGCCACAAATATAGTCTGTGACAAGATTCTGAAAATACTTGAGCCACAGCTCCCTGGATTGCTTTACATTGATCAGTGACTGTAGCATTCGGCTTACGTCCTGACGTGCACTCTATCCAAGCTTTGAAAAGCCACACATAGGTTTCAGTGTTCTCATTAGACAACAAACCACATCCAAACAAAACAGATTGACCGTGATGATTAACACCAACAAAAGGAGCAAAAGGCATGTCATATTTATTTGTAAAATAGGTAGAATCAAATGAAATCACATCTGAGAATGACTCGTATAATGCTCTAGATCTTGCATCTGCCTAAAAAATATTTATCACTTTGAAATTCTCATCAAAATCCACAAGGTGAAAAAAAATTTGGATTCCTCTTTTGCATACGAACAAAATAATCACACACAGCTTGGGCGTCTCCCCCGCCTAGCCTGGCAAGTCTAGATCTAGACAAATAATTCCTAGCATCCTTCTCCTCATAAGATATGCAATCATAACCACCAGCCTTAATCACTAATGAGTTAAAACTTTTCGATGCTCTAATTCGAGCTTAGTCATTAATATCCAAAACTCGTTTGGACATAGGATTAATCTTCCTATGACACGCAAAATGGCGAGATTTAAGGGGGCTTAAATGATGGTTATGATCTAAAACCACATTTGATATTAAAAAACTTTCATTTCCCTTCACACTAATGTTTATCCTGGCACCACAACCAGTCTTGATTGAAGACCGGGCATTAAACGCATTTTTTTCAGATGGCACATGCTTCTATTTCTACAGCAAGCCAGTGAAAAGAACTTTTGCCTTCCATTTTCATTATTTTTCTCGTGAATCTTAGCGCCAAATCCCACCTTATGAGCAAAATTATTATAAAACGATCGCACCTTAGATTCAAAATGAAAACACATCCCAACAGATGGAATATATTATTCTGCACTTGCTACTATCTCATTCACATTTTGCTGTTCAGCCAGCCAAATCAGACACTCCCTTTGGTAAACTGCTTTCCATATCACATGTATTGTGGATGTCTTCCAGATGAATTGAGTCGTTAAATGCGTCATCCATCAAATTGTCCTTGCTGTCTGTTGAGAAATATAAGGGTTGTTAAATGTTATATAATTAAAATTCAGATACAATGTTGTATCTTAAACCAAAACAAACAATATAGATTTTTAATTATCAGAAATGTTAATTAACACAGTACATAGATTTTAAAAATAAAGTCCTTCAAACCTTTACATATATGTGTCAAACTGTCAATAACCAATTCACTATTAATAGGGTACACATTAATCAATTATATATATATAGATGTCAAAATTGAAACTGGACTGGAATACAAATTCAAGATACACATGTATCTAAAATTGGAAATAACATCTACACATTCAAAACTAGTAAATATTAAATATAATGAGTTGAATAATGATCATTTAAAGCTATAAAAATATGCTCAATGACACAATAGGCATACAGTTACACATACAGACCAGTAAAACTGACTCTTCAGATCATACGTAAACAAAATACATGCAATTAAATCCAGATACACTATGTATCTTAATTTAATTTGAAATCGGTATCCAATAAAGGTATGTGATGATTCAAAGAATTAATAAAAAAATTCACTTCAATATCAATTATTCTGATCAAAATAAACCTAACCTGATTGGATTGCCATATTTTATTTCCGGAATCAGGGCGCGAACAAAAATAGATGAACCGTGCAATTATAATATTCTCCACAGATAAAACTGAGAAAAAATAGATTTCGATTTTTATTTTCATTTCACCGTTCAATCTGGATCTAAAAAATATCTACATACTGAAAATCGCGCAAAAAAGAAACGTGTAAATCGTAAAACCTGGATGTTTGCACCATCGTCAAAACGCATAAAGAAACATTGAAATCTTCTCTTTCAACTTTAAAAAATGAAATCGCCGATCAAATGTGAATGAGAATTGAAATTGATGTTTGTTTTTTTATTTTGGATTTTTTTATTTCGAACGTGCAAGAGATAAAAATGGAAATAGTTTCTCAAATCGTAACTAAATCAGGATTAATAGGGACGGTTATGGAAACACGGTGATATTAATTAAGGGGGTAATATTAGTTATTTAATTATTTGTCAAAACGGGGCGAATTATTGCTTCCCTGTACTTCTTCTTCTTCGAATCGATCCCTCTCTCCTAGGGGTGGTAAACGAGCCGAACGAGCCGAGCTTTGACGTGTTCAAGCTCGGCTCGTTTATAAACGAGCCGAGCCGAGCCGAGCTCACGAGCCTCAACGAGCCTAGCGTTCTTCTTCATTTTATGATTTTTAGGAATTGAAAACAAAATTTTTGCCTAAATGAGCAAAGTTCATAAACTTAAACGAGCATAACTTTGTATTAATTTAATATTCTAATTTTATAAAGGAGTTTAGTCAAGCTTCAACTAAATTTTAATAACACAAACAAGTCGAATTTGAACATAAAATGAAGCTTGATATAGATCCCGAGCCTAACCGAGCTTTAAAACTTGTTCAAGCTCGCTCATTTGTCTAACTGAACGAGCCTGAACGAGCTCAAACCGAACCGAGCCCGAGCCGAGCCCGAGCGGCTTGGTTCGTTTACCAGCCCTACTCTCTCCCCTGTTAAGGTTTCGAAATGAACCCACTTCGATTCGATTTTAGCGTTCTGTCCCGATTCGATTCGGGTTTGGTCCGGTCGGGACCTGATCCATTGACAGATCTCTCTCTATATAAAGGGTGCCTCTATTTGCACCCCTTAAATTGGGGTGCACACCCTTTTTTTTACACACCAAACACTTAACCCTGAAATTTTTTAAACACCCCCTATATAATTGAGAAACCTAATTTTCAATGCACACCACCAACCCAACCCTTTCAAAATACATCAAAACCCTCTCAAACCTAAGAAACCCTAAATCTCTCACCCCTCTCGCCGTGAACCACCCCCTCCCCCCCCCAGTCGTCCGCTCGCCGTCATCTTCCTCTCCGTGCAAACCTTCGGCGTCGACGATCACAAGGTATTGTTGGAGCCGATGTTGTTGTTGATGGTTTATGTGGAGAAATCCATTGTTTTGGGGGGGATTTGTTTGTTTATTTGTTTGATTTAGGGGGAGAGAGATTTTGTGGAAAAGGAGAAGAAGAGGGTGATGAAATGTGTCCTTTTTTTTGCTATCTATTGTCTTTCTTAATGTCTTGATGAATAGGGTTGTGTGATTGAAATTGTGGGTTTTTTTTATATATGTGCATGTTGTTTGTTTGGTTTTGCTAAATGGCATTCCTATATGTATGTTAAAATTCTGTTTATTGTGGTCTATTTTGAGGACTACTGGTATGCTAATCAGGAACACCATTATCCGTTCTTATTTAAATACCTGTGTGGCCAAGAATCATGCAAAAACTTTGGATTTAGTGGATAATTCGGATTTTATGTGTAAGAGGATCCATTTGATAACAAGCATTTATCTCAATGTTAAGTATCTTGTCATAACACTGAATAACTGTTCTTGTTGGATGGTTAAGATTCTGCCTCAGGGATTTGTTGAGTAATCGTTCGACTGGCTGATTGAGAAATCCCTGTTTCCAGAAACTATTTCAATAAATCAGTCTTCAGTTTGACATTTTTTCAGTTGTAAATCAACTTTACCACATCTTGATTTATGCAGTCATAACCTTGTTCCTTTGTTTGAAATTTAGCAATCATCTACTTCAAAAAATGCACTTTGAAATTTATGCCTCTATTTGCATCATGAAAATTGTGAGTTGTGTGTTTCAGATTTTATGGTTTTATATTTGTTATTGTGGTCATTTTCATTGATTGATCTTATATATTGTTTTTATCATAAGATTACATATTCTATTTGCATGGAAGAGGAACTAGGAAATGGAAATGGAAACAAAAATGGTTAAATTCACATAATGTATTCATGTTTAGCCTTAGATCCAATTTGTTTAAGTGAAATCTCATATGTTTTCATGTATGTTTAGGAATCATGGTTAGTGTTTGAAAAATTTGAGAATGATTTAACCAATCAATGAATCTATTGTAGGTATTCAATCAGTTGACATAAACAGGAGACAAAGAATGTAACTGTGATTGGTTATGTGGGTGTTATTTGGCATTGAATTTCTTAAAGTGTTTAAAATGAGGGTTGATGGTGAATAGTTCAGTTTGTATTAGTTATTATTTTAATTTGAGTCTACATTGTGTTTTTGTTGGGGGGCTTATGATAAGAAGAGTGATTGTTGTTTAGGATTTGATTCATGTTTAAATTTTTGTTTAAGACACGATTAATGTTTAACTTTCACATTTAAGCTTATATTCTATTTATTTAAATGATCTCATTGTGTTGGTTGTAATTTTGTAGGGTTTGATTTATGTGTTGCATTCATGGTTGATGGTTAAATCATTTGAGAATGTCTTCGACCTCAATCTCCCGTCTACTCACGCGTCATCATCATCCACATTCACTATTATTCTTCACCGACATTCGCGCCACCCGTCTCTCTTCATGTGTTGCTTGGTGTCGCCCTTCCACTCACGCCGGCCGTCTCTTTCTTCACCGACATTCACGCCGGCTGTTATTCTTCATTTTTTGAACAAGATCGTTTGACATTTTGTTGTTGCTAGGTTTATAAGTTGTTTCAATAATGTATGTTTGGGTTAATGTTTAATGTTTGAATGTTTGGGTTAATATTTGAAAGTGACTTTGTAAAATTTCAATATTCAGCTCTTTGGATATATGTTAGAATGTTTTAATGTTTGAATCGTTCAAAAAATAAAGAATAAGATTAGTCTGCTAGTATCGACACTGATATTGTCGCCATATAGCTAATTCGTCGACACACAGAATGTCGACACACAGATTAGTCTGTTACGGGTTCAGGTTTCTGAAGCCTTCGACACAAGAATTGTCGGCGTAAACGTCAAATGTCGACACTGACAGTGTCATGGTTGATGGAGACGCTACGGGTTCAGGTTTCTGAAGGCCGCGACACAAGAATTGTCGGCGTAAACGTCAAATATCGACACTGGCAATGTCATGGTTGATGGAGATGCTACGGGTTCAAGTTTCTGAACCCTGCGACACTATGATTGTCGACTTAAATGTCAAATGCCGACACTGATAGTGTCGCTAAGGATTCAGATGTTATGGATTCAGGTTTTTGAACCCCGCGACACCCCCGTTGTCGATCCAAATGCCAATGATCGACACTACGGGTGTCGCGAAGGATCCGAATATATGGGTGTGCACAGATCCGATTATAAACGGATCTTTTGTGTATTATCCGTTTATGAGGGGTGTGCACCCCAATTTGAGGGGTGCAAATAGAGGCACCCCTATATAAACCCCAACATATCCCTCCACACCCGCCATGACCATCACTTCAAAAACCTCTCTCTCTGGATCTCTCTCTCTCTGGATCTCTGAATCCGCTTCGATTGAAGGACAGCCAAATGGGGCCGATTTTCACCATCACTCCGAGCGATCCGCACGACAAGTGGGGCTTCTGCAGCAGCTGCGGCACTTGCGTTGCTTATAAGGATTCCCATCAATGGGTACCTCTCTCTTTCTCTCTCTGTCTGATTTTCTTGATAGGTTAGTGTTGGTGAAATCTTTATCATGTGTGTGATGCAATACTCTAATGTTCTTGATGTTATTGTCTTCTTGTTTATATGATGGCCTTTTTTGGTTGCTCATGTTTCTGGGTTAATGTGAAAGTAGCCTTTCTTGAATCTTGATTGAGACATCTTATTTTATTTGTGGTTTGATTTCTGATCTTCTTCATCTGGCCTCTTTTGTTTTTTGGGCGCATTGATTGCCAAAAGAAACACCTTTTTTTGCCTTAAAAATACCGCTTTTTGATGTTTCTGATTATATTTAATTTGTGGTTGTTGGAAAGAAACCAACACTTGCAATATGAAAGATGCAAAATAGAGAAGAATGTTCTCTAGAGTGAAAAACACCCAAGATTGTGCTAGAGTATGAGTAGACTTTTAATGGCTTCAAATTTCATTCATACTTATTCAAAATGAGGGAATACATGGTTGTTATATATAGCATACATACCCAATCCGAATTTACAATACTCTGTAAATTCATACCAAGAAAAACTAAAAAGCTATTACATTTTTCAAGGAAAATAAGTAAGGGAGGAATATAAGTGGGTCGCATAGAAAATCACATTTATTCTAAATGCTAATAGAGTTCCCAAGACAAGTAAATGAGAGAGGAATTTCAAGAGTCTAGCTTA
This sequence comes from Acorus calamus, assembly GCA_030737845.1. Classification (NCBI taxonomy): domain Eukaryota; kingdom Viridiplantae; phylum Streptophyta; class Magnoliopsida; order Acorales; family Acoraceae; genus Acorus; species Acorus calamus. The sequence continues at coordinate 17,084,170 of CM060877.1, read as the reverse complement.
GAATTTCAACAGGTTTGTTTCTTGGATTGACATCGGATGTGTTTAAATTTTTTTTTTTTTGGTGCCTCAGAGGAGAGCACTCAGTACTTTTTTTATGTAATTTTTTATATGATATGTGTTCAAGCTTCTATATGATACTCGTATGGTGGTTTAGGTAATTTTAGGTGTCTTTACCAAACTGAAATTTGATGAACTCAATATATGGTCTCCTTATGGGTTTCAAATTATAATCCCAATACCTATAACTATAACCAATTCTGATGTGTCAAGAGGCAGCTGTTATTTTAGAGGACTTTGATATTTAAAGAAGACCTTTACATTTAATATAATGCAGTGTGACTGATCTTGGTGTGACATTTTTAAAGTTCCTGATTCTTTAATTCTTCTTTCATATTTGTAATGGTGTACTCATCAAGACAGACAAAAGTAAGCATTAATTTGCTCATCATTTGTTTAGGCCGTGGTTACAGCTTTATGTATGAATTACTTATTGCAAAATTATCTTGAAAGCCATTTGAGTTACAATACCTTTATTTAAAATAGGCTTATCGCAATTTTGTTATCAATTGTAAATGCCATATGCACATATCAATAATCCATTTTGGTATTATCAATTTTTTTTTTCTATTAATTTTTTTTTTCTACTTTACTCTCCAGATGGCTGGTTTATGGCCCGGATTTCAAGTGTTCTGCAAAGTGTAAGTTGTTTGCTTTGTAATTAATATTATTTTGTCTTCTGAGTAAGCTGAATGAGAGATTATATTGTAGTAGGAGAGAGATGATGAAATTTTTACTATCTATTAATACTACATCACTAGTGGATCATTTGGTATAGTTATGGTTCAGTGCATGATAATGCATCTTAGAACTGGTATATATAGTGAACTACAAATGTGAAGTGTCTGTTTAGATAGATAGACAATGATTCATGTCCCATTTAGTATTCATATTTATCTTACAAACACTGTCCTTCTACAAACACACACACACACATGCAACTCTAATATAAAGACATCCCGAAGGTATTTTAGTTACAAGTTTCTATAGCTTCAGTGATTAATATAACTTCATATTTTGTTGCCATTTGATATTTTAAGATATATAATTTTACTTAAGCAGTATAGGATTCATGATTTATAATTCCATCAAGTCTCCAATATGAATTGGTTGTTGTTTATATGCAACTCTAATATAAAGACATCCCTAAGGAAAATTAACACCCATGCATATTGAAAACTGATGAAAATAATGTTCTCCTTAACTATGCAGTATTAACGTGGTTATCAAAGATCGACCTTTTCCACAGATTATTGGGAATCTTGAATACACAATGGTCAATGTTCACTGCTGCAAATGCTTTCAGCATCTGGGCTGTAAAATTGTGTCTGTGAGTATTATATTTCCTGATATGTGTGTGATTTGTGTTGTGTATATGTATTCATACTAAAGTTTTTGTCCATTAATGTGTGCTAATCTATTAATCATTCAAGTTCAACTCTCTTGGAATGTTTCAAAACCACATATATATTTGAAATAATAGAAGATTACGTCACGCCAAAGAAAGTTTCAAATGTGAAAATGCTCTTGATCTAAGAACGTAGATTATGTCTTTGATCAAACACATCTGCAGATGTTAAAAAAAAGTCCTCATTATTAGGAAGACAAGCTTGTGTATTTGCTTCGCCAAATAATTCCAAGTATTATAGTTCAATTACATTGCTCTAGTGAAATGTACATTTTTAAACGTTCATTAATTGCTCTAGTTTTGTTTGCCTCAAGTTGTCTTTCTCAGTTATATGCATATAAATTTACATGGCTGTTTTTTGGCAGGTAACAACACCGGTAATTAAGTGCGAATGCTGCCTAGGGATGTTCATTCTTCAAAAGTATAACTTGCATATTTGTCTAAAGACTCCAATAGGGAGATTGATGTTTTTAGATGACTAGTTTTCTTGCTTTATTGGTTGATATTCTCTATGTTGCAGGAATCTATTGGGGCCTAGAATGACTGGCTGCCACTGACGCAGTTTCAGAGTTATGGTTGATATACAATTGAAGAAATGGTGCTAGTAATCTCTTGATACGAGTATTCAATTCGTCTAATGGAACTTTGTTTTCATGGGCATTACAATGGATTAGCAAAATCGAAGGACAGAAAAAATCATCATGCATGCAAAATTACAAATAGACAATAATGCTGCAGATGTCTTCATATAAGATATCATGACCAGTGTTGATTCAATGTTCATATTTTCTTTATTTCTCTGTTGTATGGTTCCTTTTTATCCTTTTAATTTCTGTGAAGATTGCTTTGTTCGGAGAAAATGTGGGAATAAGCTGAGATTAAAATTTGTTATTGTACTGGTTAAGGGGGTTGCATGCAAAAATATTTTTTATCTTTTGTAAATTTTGAATCATATCTTATTCACTTTTTATCAATCATTAACTAAATAATAAAAAATTTTATTATTACGTTCTCAATGAGAGTAACTAAAAGCATAATCAAACATGAAATAATTTATTCTTAATCTATACTGGAACAATAAACTTTTGTTGCTACTTTTAACAAAGGGCTATAAAGGTTCCAATTGCGTCAAAATGTTACATTAATCACTGCTGGCATCTCCATTTCATGAAGCACAAGTTTTGATTATTTTTTGAAGCAGATAAATATTTTGCTAATAAAGGATATTCTTTTATTAAATTTGTTGGTATATACTCAGAATTGATTATATAGATTTTATGTTTTTTTTTTTATAAAAAAAAGAGAGTGTGTTCGTGACGTATCAGCGAAACTAAATTAGACATGGACCTGAGTAAATGGGCCTGATTAGAAAATGTCCGAGCAAGTCCATTAAAAGATGGGCAAACCAAACTTAGTAGGGAGGATAATGTTTACGTTAATGTGAGTATATACTCCGTTAATTTTTAATCAACATGTATATGACTAGAATTGAGGCTCGAAAAAAAATTGGGTGTTACAACACTCAACTTAGTATTTTGGGAGGATAATTTAAGAAATAAATGTTAGGAACAATCATTTATTATGTCATTTTTATTGTTTTAACATATTTTGAATCTTTGTTGAAATCATATACTAATCTTATAAAGTACATATCTTCACAAAAAATAAAAAATATGTACGAAATAAAAATATGTACTGAAAACCTTCTTGCGTTTTACCTATAATCATTAAACTGGATTTATATGCTAATCAACACAATTTGTCAAAAAAAATTGTAGATCGAAGGTCTCATAGTTTATTAATTGGTTCATTTGCATGCTCTCAAATGAACTCTCTTAGCTTGATTTAAGACTAAATGAAGATTTATATTCATTAGCCTGTTATTCAGTAGTATTTAGTGATAATGATGTAATATTCAAATGCAACTTTCACTGACGCTTGTCAAATGTATTGATTCATAATTAAATGGAAAATGTTTCACTCAGTCCATTTTGCCGTTCAAAATATAATCCCTTCATGTTTTTATTTTTTTAAAATCATATACCTCATCTAATAAAGTATGTATTTTTATAAAATGTGAAATATATACTCTGATGAATTAATTATATCATTTATATAAAAAAATTCAATGAAATATATATGTCGTTGTAGTGAGTGGAGGGGCTTACGAGATACATGAAACTGTAAAGATTGAGTATAACGTTCTATTTAAAAATACGCCATCTATCCTTAATATCTCATAATTTTTTTTATGATAAGGAACCCAATTAATTGAGAAAACTCCGGATGCACACCTACAAACCTTGTGCATCAGCATTTGAACTCGAGAATTGGATGGATTGTTATTATTATTATGTTTATAGAAATAGAGTCAACTAGATGGGTAGTAAACTTCCTATTTACAAAGAAAATGAGCTTCTAGGTTAGGTTTTCTTTATTATGTAAAATTTGATTAGTGATTACGTACACAACATCATCTATCTAGAAGTTTATAGAACATGCAACCTCATGTTTGGTACGTATTGAACAATTCATGGCGTCATTAATGGCATCATTCAAAATGACCTAACATCCATTAATACATGTGCTCACCTCTCAATGACAATAGGGAGTTTAATTTGAACCTTCCTTTAGTTTGATTTCATTTTTTCCACATCAATTTCCTTTGAATTAGTGCCATGGAACATAATGTGGGAGAATTCCAAGTAAAATACATGAGTCTTTTTTAGAAGAACTGAATTAGGTGTAGTGAAAACCATCGGAATCAGGGGCGGATTTAAGGGGGGGTATACGGTGGCCATGGCCCCCCCTCCTTTTTCATTTTTTTTGATCTTAGGTTTAATTAAGTGGGTTGATATAAACACCCCATCCACAATGGCCCCCCCTCCAAAACATGAAATGGATGGTTAAGATGATCATCTCCCATTCCCCCTGAATTAGGATCCCCCCTAAATGTAGTGAAAACCATCGGAATGGTCCACTGACTGGATAACCAACTTGTTTATGAAACCCAGTCATTTAATATATATACATATATAGCAATTGTTTTCCATATGAAACAAGTTTTTATCTGGATAGAGTTGGGGCTTACACGGTTTGTACGCGTATCCTAAAAATAAATATGTATTTTTTTATTTATTTATTTTTATATCAGAGGGACTCCCGTGGCTGACCTTACGGTCGAGCTGGGAAAGCTACCTCCGCCTGTTTGCCCCGGTCCCACGGAAATTTTTTTCGAATAATCGCTAACAAACAGGTGGGTAAGTCAGCGCCAAGACTCGAACCTAGGACCTATCGGTAACACCGCTAAAACCTGAACCGTTGTGCTATGGACACTGAGGAATATCAATTGTTCACACTTTATCCTTGACCTGCCTAGTTAACCTTTAACTCCCATTTAGATGTGGAATATAGGACCGGATAACATGAAATAAAATGGAATAGGAGAATTTAAATGTTAATGTATGCATTGATAAACTGGTATAAAATGGTATATGAATTACAATCAACCCTTGAAATTAAAGTTACTTCAGGTTATTCCACTCAAATAATCTGTTGGTCCACTGTCAAATCAAATGTCATAATCTCTTATAATTAAATTACATATCAAATCAATTAGGGTGTTGTTACACTCAAGATCCATTTTCAGCCCCAATTCTGACCTATATGCGTCAATACAAAATTAACAATGCATATGTTCACGTTAACAAGACATTTGTTAGTGCTAGCAAATTGATCATACATTTTAACAATATTAAAAAAATTATATAATTAAATACTCATACAATTTGCTAGACAGTTGAGATATTCCCTGAGTTGGGGCCTTAGATCGAATGGATGTACGCGTAAAAACTTATAAAAATTGGTGTTCCCAAGATTTGATCCTAGTCATCTTTCTTTGGAGAGGTGCTAATCGACTTTTCCAAAGATTTTTTTTCTTAGAGCAATGGAACATGCACGTTTATTTCATTTAACATTTACAAAAGGTACATACACCAAAACATTTAGGAAAAACATTTAGGAAAGGGACATTATATAGAAGTGTCCATTTTACTCATGTAGTCATGTTTATCCTATTTGATTTTTTAATTGTTGGTATTTTGCCGGTGTTCGGGCTAGTTTAGTAAGAAATTAAATGGTGAGATGAAGAGATAAATGATAGAATATAATAAATGTGGGCAGTGGATAGCTTATCTTATTTGTTATAAAATAAATCTACATAAAATGCAGACAATTGATCTGAATTTGAAATGAAAATGGGAACTGACTAGTAATTATCAACTTTATTTGTCTAGAAGAAATGTGAATAATAATAAAATTATAGATTATTTTAATCTCCTAGATAAAACAAGAATATGTTTTTTCAAAATTTTATCTACTTGTCATTTGTCAAACTACCTTCTTGAATTTAGATGTTACTACATGAAGAAAAATAATGTATCACCAAGAAAACTTTATTAAATATTGTTTGTATTTTGTCAATCTACTCGGCCTAAAAAAAAAAAAAACAACAACACAAGTCAAAGTTTCTCGAGTATATCTCTCCCCTTATATTAGTCAATCTACATACAAGTCAAATGATAGGTTCAAAAGGTGACCATAATTAAAACACAAAAAAATTGAAGACCCATCAAGTCCTGTATGGAGTCTTGAACCGGTCCTAAATCTATCCATGCTGAGTACAATGAACCCCCATCTACATATCTTTCTCCAACCACATGATCAACATTCAAAATGCATGAAAAAGATGGTTGTCCACACTCTATAACCGCCCTACCAACAACAAACACGCGCGGGGAAAGATCCATGTAACCCTTGTAAACTGACTGAAATGAATATAATCCCTGACTTTTTTAAAATTCTTATAACCCAATGAAAACACTATGTAAATCCATAGCCTCCTCGGTTAAATCTTCATTGATAGATTAAGAATATTATGTGAATATTTTGTTTGAGTTATCCTGGCTTAAAACACAATATACCAAAAAACTCATACAATGTGTAAAAAACACGAAAAATCATCTACAATTTTACCACTCCGGTAGGGTTTTATAATTTATTTAGAGGAGTAGAATTGTCATTCACAAATGATTTCGTATTTTTAATAAATTGTAAGATATTTTCAGTATACTGTGTTTTCAACCAGAATTAATCAAACGAATTATTCACAAATGATTTCGTATTTTTAACAAATTGTAAGATATTTTTAGTATACTGTGTTTTCAACAGAATTAATCAAACGAATTATTTATAAAATATTTCCTATCTGTCAATGAAAATTAATTTTATTTGGATTTACATAAGTATTTTCAATGGATTATAAAGACTTCAACAAAAGTTAAGGGAATATATGGATTTCAGGCAATTTACATGTGATTATTTAGATATTTCTGTGTGGGTGGTGTATGTTAGACCAATTTACTGACTATAGAGATTAGTCCCCACTAGATCTCACATGTATGAAATCGAAACCAACAAAGGTTTCTAGTTGGTTTGGTTGTTATGTGAACCCTACTCTCCATGGGGCTAGAGTTTTTCTTGATTGGGACACATAAAGAGATTGGTCACCTCCTAATATTCTTCTAGAGAGATGGAGATGGTTTTTCTTTTGCAAACCTAATAATGGAGGACCAACCAAAATTTGTGTACCATAATCAAAACCAAAATTTGTGTACCATACTCAAAGGGTGAGGTAATTAGCTATACAAAGACAAAACAAAGAACTGAAACTGGAAGCCTCTAGGAGTATGGAAAATGTGAAATAAAATCATTTGCAATCAGAATGAGTCATGAGATCATCCAGTGAAAAAAAAAATCAATCAATTTCATTATTCAAATTAATCACAAGAGTACATGACTTATGAGGCCTTCAAATTGATATATACACATTTTATTATTAGATATTTTTTCTTGTTAATTTTCATTTCATCAACAATACTCATAATTGTTTACACTACCCTTCAACTTTTATAAAATTAATTTTGTGCGCAACTTCTCAATCATTAAAAAATCATCTAACCTTTCTTTTATATTTATTAGTCACCCATGAGAGTGCACATAGGATGATGAACAGTTGGACAAGAATCGTAAGTTTGCTCTCCATACACAATTCTTCAAAAAAGAGGGAATACTGCCTCATTAATTAATTAAATAATTGTATATTCAATCAATGTATCATATCCTTAATTGATCCACAAATTTTCTTCAGATGAATTGATAGAGAAGACTAAATTAAGCAAAACGTTAAGAATAAGAAGATGCGTCTATCATGGGCATGGAAATCAGTGTTTTCTCACTCTCAAAGTCAATTCTCCAGACCCTTCAACCCCACCACATGTCCACATACATATATATCTCTCAATTATATTATTAATTATGTATTACAAACTTGTCATACTAGCTAACACATGCCTCCATCTCCCACTGATTTACAACTCTTTTGGGTTCTAATTTTGTCACAATTTGGTTGTTGTTGATGTTGCTATTGTTGTTGAAGAGTGAGTATACTTTGACTATAGTTTACTATGACAGAGTTGGTGCAACAAACACACCACCACCAAATATCATTATTTACTGAAAATCAAAGTGTGAACTCTTTCTCTCTCTAGAGGATATTCTAAAGTACGGACCTTCTAGAATAAGAAATTAAAGCTAAGTGAGTTCAGGATCCGTGCCTTTGAAGCAACACCAAAGAAACCCTAATCCTTCACATCTGTTTCTGACTTTTTCTGTACAAAATTGAAACCACCAAACCTTTCCAAATTTTCCATCTCTTACACACATGTTATGATCACTTGAACTGTATATAATACATGAATTAATATCTCTAACAAAACATACTTAAAAAACAATCATCTTAAGAAGTGGTTGGAAACCATGTTTGATCTCACCTCTGGCTTAATCAAACCGAGAATGTACTTGCACATGGGAAAGCTTTTGAGTAGTTTATATGAGAGAATTATATTGGATTTCTTAGTGTACTTGTTGACATTAATTAATTAGTTTAGCACGGAAACTGTGTTTTTTTTTACAAATCAAGATTACTTGAGCATGTCAGTAGATCCAAATGAGGGTTAGCGTGAATTATCTGGAGTTTAAAATCAATGAGGGTGAAATATAATGAACACACGCACATATATATATATAATGTAATTTTTTGTATTGTTATTGTCTCCAAAGCTGACTTAGATGCAACTAGACCTTTGTTAATGGATATATACACTCACAAAGAGTTACATCACCAACTACCATATATTATTATTGAGCATGCATGTTTTTGATACTTCCTGTCCAATAAATGAAAGCCTATGTGGTTCAAGCGGTTGGACAATATATATAATATAATTAAAATTAGAGCTTGTTAACCTTCCATATCACAGCATGTTATACGTTAATTAGATCACTTGATGATTGACAGATCTGTTAAACAAATACAAATATCTTCCATCTTTAATAGAAGGTGACATGAGAACATGGTGGAAGATGGATTATCAGAAATCCGGGGGTGGGAAAAAGATTGGTCCTAAGGTCATTAATCAAACACTTGTAATTATATGAAAAGTCATCGTACTAATTTTTGCTAGTTGGATTCACTGATTTTTTTTCTTCTCAAGATTAATACCTTCCTTAAAAATTTATATTAATTATTTAAAAATATTGGATTTATTGGATGCTCCAAACACATTCAAATGATACCAAGAAAACAATAGTTAAACACCGGTCACATTATCCAATTGATGAGTGAACATAAATTCCTGTATTTTGCCACATTAAAATGATTTCACTTCAAAATGACATCAAGAGTGCATTTTTTGGAATATAATTCACATGATATATTGAAGCACCAAGTCAGCCTAGTTCACTAATTTGATTCTCACCTAATTAGGTCAAAATTTTACTTAATCCCAAATCTTCTTACAAATCAAACCAATAACAATTCCAGTCAATCCTAATGAACACTTTCCCTTGTTTGGATCACAAAGAGATTATTCAGAGTTAAAATATATGGTTATACATAGATAGAAGAGGATTGTGATTTTTTGATGCGGTTGTTACTCTTTCTTTGGTTGGATAAATTTTTGTGTCATGTTTATTTTGTTAAAATAAAGTTGATAGTTTTCTATAAATAAGCACGAATAAATCATACCCGTCCCCCAGGTACAACTATCTGCATGTATGTCCTATAACTCTTTTATTACATTTTATTCTATTAAATAAACATTTGTTTTCAAGGATTAAGCCTATTTTTCTTATTCACCTTAATTATTAATACCTTATTCACCAAGCAAAATCAATATCTAAACCCACCCTAGAAGTTTAAGTAAGAGCTAAGGACAAATCAATTTGGTAGTATGGATTAGATGGAAAACCTTTAAGATGAATATCAGGTCCTCTCTTACTTTTTATAAAAGGACATATGCCATGTTTAAAAGACCATATAGATAAAGACGGTAAAACAATGGAAATAATTTAAAAATTGCATCTTCATTTTCAATATTACGTAAGAGATGATGAAATAATTGTGTTAGGTTTTCCGTTCTTGATTTCTAGATGCTTTAATCACCTTAGGGTCCCTAGTTGACTGACTGTGTGTGTGAGTAGCTGTTTGTTTCAACTCTCAAGCTGATCTTATTATAATTTATTTTTTTATCTAACTCATGAAGGAGTCCAAAATCGCCAGTAATAGTTGTTGAACTTTTACATCTATCCATTATATTGCAACACAGTTAAAAGGAAACCATCAATGATGTTTACAAGGGTCTATATAGTATAGCTATTTTATGAGGTTATGCTTTATCTATCATTGGAAGAGATGCTTCAAATAAAACATGAAATGAAAACTATATTGCATGCATATATGTTCACAACCATGGTATTGGCATTAGTTTGCCTTCTCCTAGTCTCCTACTTTAACATAATGGTATATGTTACATTGTTAATACTTGCGTTTGTAACCTCTATTTGTTATGAAAAAAGATAATTTGTTGCGTGATTGTCATCTTGATTGGATACGTACACCTTTACGATGATTATCTGATTAATTTTGAGGATGCATGCCTATGTGCGTGTGTTTACTTTCTCAAAAAAATTACAAATGTGTTTAAATTTCATTGAACCTAATGAATGATCATAAGTTTTATTTTAAAAAATATATTTTATTTGACCTCTTAGAAAATGGGAATTATAATAATTTATTTATTTAATTTTCCTATTGCCATTATATTCTATTCTTGCTTATTATTTGTTTTTTATTCCTTTTATTAAAGGGTTTTTTGTTTTTAACTCCCTGCAAACTGTCGTATTTAGCGATCGCCCCTCCATTCTTTGTATTTGAGTTTTACTCCCCACATTCAAAGGATAATTCCTTTTTATTCTGTGAGGGACCTATCTGTAAATTATTTAATTTTCTTTTTAGTCTCTGATAGGGAGTAAAAATGAATTATCCTTTGAATGTGGGGAGTAAAACCCAAATACGAAGAATGGAGGGGGCGATCGCTAAATACGACAGTTTGCAGGGAGATAAAAATAAAAATCCCTTTATTAAAATGTTCTCCTCTCTCTAGAAGAAAAGGGCCCTTTCAATATCAAACACTTGTGAACATGCAATTGGACTTTCATTAGGCCAACCAAAGCACCACATCGTTTACTCGGAACAAATCAACCACTCTCACATTAACACTTTCTTCACACAGCCTCCTCACAACACCCCACTTATATATATATAAATTAAAAAATAAGACTAATAACTCCACAAGAAAAATTCTCACAAAATCAGTTGACTTCACTTTATCCCTTCTTAAGTGGTTTTGTTCACACAAAAAGAACTCTATTTTCATCCAAAACAGCACACCTACAGTGTCCATGACAAAGAAATTGACTAACAATCTTGTTTTACTATTCTAAAACAACACTCAACATCACTACTTCAACAACTCTCCTATCCAAGCAAATTTTGATGCTTTTACTTAACATCACAGCAATATGTTATCATGTTAAAATCATTTTTTTATTATTAAATAGATATTTGAACAATAATCAATCACAATTTTTCAGCATAAAACCTATCTATTTAATCACCTCATAGCTGGTTCGAAAAAAATCGTCGACTAAACCAGTGTGCTGATTGGTTTTATTAGTTTTTTTATGCAATCAAGTTGAGGGTACGTGGACCAAAATTCAGACGGTGAAGATTTAGCCAGTTCAACTGGCCAAATCAGATAAGATTTTAAAACACTCTCTTATCGATAAAAAAAGAGTAAATTGCGTTTGGTCCGCCTAAAGTCTTTGAAACCTACAAAAATACCCCTTAAAGTTCTAAAACATTACACCCCCTGCTATTAGGTTTTCCGTTAAGATGGGACAAAAATACAGTTTTACTGTTTTAAATCATTATCATATTTTCACCTTTTAATTATCTGTTGTGCATGTGAGTTAATTCTTATAAAAAAAATGCATCCATATGTATTTAAAAAATTAATTATTATATTAAATAATCACAAAACATATCTAAAATTAATTCATTGACTCTTTTTTGAATATTTAGAAAAGTTATTAAATGATAAAATAATAATTTTGAAGTATTTTTGTTCCATCTTAATGGAAAATCAAACGATAGGGGGTGTAACTGTATGTTTTTGAACTCCAGGGACCCAAATGCATTTTACTCTAAAAAAATTTAGCAACAATTAATATTCGTACTTTTTTTTTGTGCAATTTTTTAAACATACTAATCTAACCTAGCATATATATGAGACTAGGAGTGGGGATGAAATCCTCCGCATGTTTTTGTATTTTTGATAGCATGATTAAAATCAGACTATTTCAACTCTAGATTCATCAACACATTTCCCATGATGAAATCCAAACACAATAATTGAAGGAGTGAGGGTTAAGTAACTACAAATCAATAATAACCCAACTGATTCAATTGATTGGTCTAACACCACTGAATCAATCACGTTTACAAAACGCCAAAAATGGTTTTATTCACGCGTTTTAAGCGAAACACAAACTGATTCATTCATTCATTCATTCATTCATTCACAAAGGTGTGAATGTGACCGAGTTGCTTTAAACGACTCGCGAAAAAAATCTTAAACAGCCGCGTCGACCAGCGCGCGCGCGCGTAAGACATCGAGAGACGGAGAGGACTGACTACGTTTACTTTCATGCCAAGTTTTTGGTCTCTCTTTTGGTTCTACTACTAATAACTTACTACAAATCGTCATAACCGAAGCTTCGACGTAATTACTTCGTCACACTGACGTTACACACCCAGCCAAAAAAAAAGAGGCCCTGGCCTAGCTTATAAATAGACCTCACCAAACGCACAATCTTCCATTCTTTCTTTCATTTGTTGTGGACTTTTAAACAAACAAAAAAAAAGAGGTATGTTGAAGAGGGTGAGAGCAGACCACCATCATCAAGAAGTGGATCAGAGCGTGAACATGGCGAAGGTTCTCATGCTCCTCGCCCGCGGCGGAGGCGGTGTGCCTGCGGCGGCGGCGGTGGAGGAGGGGAGGGTGTTCGAGTGTAAGACGTGTAACCGTCAGTTCACGTCGTTTCAGGCGCTCGGGGGGCATAGGGCGAGTCACAAGAAGACGAGGCTGGACGGCGGCGGCGGTGCGGCGAAGGGGGCGGCGGTGGAGAAGGCGAGGGTGCATGAGTGTTCGGTTTGTGGGTTGGAGTTTGCTATAGGGCAGGCTTTGGGAGGGCATATGAGGCGGCATAGGGTGGCGGGTGGCGGCGGCGGCGGAGGGGGAGGAGGGGATGGGGGGAGGAAGAGGGCGTTTGGGTTTGACTTGAACTTGACGCCGGCGGAGAATGATGGGGAGGTGGTGGGGGGTGGGTTTGGTGAGAAGATGCCTTTGATTTGTTGGGTGTAGTGGAGATGAGAGAGGAGGGGTTTTTTTTTTTGGATTTGATTTTTTTGTTTCTGGGGGGTATTTATTTTATTGGTTTATATATATTAGTTTTTTTTTGTATACACATACATATTGAGTATATGATTCAGTATATATTATTTTTTACTGCTTGTATATAAGCTTATGGTTATGATCTGCTTTTAATTTTTGGGATTTGGAATAAGCTCTAATACTAGAAAACATGATTGCTTTGTGTGGATAAAACTTGATTGGTTTGGGCTGTGAAACAAAAAACAAGATTGTTTTGTATGGATAAAAGTTGATTGTTATAATTGATTAAATTACCATAATAATTTTAAAGGATGATGGCAATTACCTTATTCAACCAGATTTACTCTTGAGATGAGTATATGAAATTTTTAATAAAGTACATATTTATTTCGAGTGTATAAAATATGGATAGGTGATAGCATATTTGCTTGGAGGAAGGATAACTTTTACCATATACTATACAGAATAAAATAATGTGTTCATTGATTCCGGAAATCTATATACATGTCTTATGTCCATAAAACACAGACGTGTACGTTTTCATGTATAGATGAGAAACCAAGGAAGTATATATTAAAGTGTGCTTTAAACGGTCAGATGGGAGAGGCCCCATCGCTCTTCAGCAGGCAATGGATCGAGTACATTAGAAATTGTGAGACACAAAAGGATTCCATCATGTAAAATCATCAGGAACCAGATCCGTCCAACGACTGGATATACACGCGTTGAACATTCTAGTACGTAACTGTCCAATCTTATCACTTCAAGATAGATCAATTTAAAAAGAGTTATAAAATTTTTTTAATCAAATTCTAATTTTAATTTTTGAATCTGACATCTAAATATCTTAATTATAATGCTTATTTTGAAGTGATATAAATTTAGAAGACCACGAGCATGTTGGGCGTGTTAATTGTCCAATGCGCGTTGGATTTAATCTGGACTTATTACTGCGGCACAGGTTCTTGACAAATATGCATGTTCCACAAGTACACAAGTTCTCAGCCTTTATCAAATGACATATTAAGGCGCATTTTGAGTCATTTTATACAGGGTTAACTACTATCATGGACATACAAATTTTGAATACAAGAAACCTTGAATACAAGAAACCAAAGCCTTAGTTGGGGGGGCTCTCATTAAAAAAAAAAGAAATTTTTTTTTTTGTTTAATAGAATTGGAGGCATTTATATTTCAATACCAAGTATAAAATAGAAAATGTTAAGAAGAGTGGCAGAAAAAGTGAAGAACAATGAAAAAGGTCACAAGGAACAAAAAGAAAATAGGGATACTATTGCGTGCGGCGAACGGCGGGTGCGGCATATATGGGTCCATCGCATCAGACGGTCGGGTGTGATTCACGTCGACCGTTGGATGGATATTATTGCCGTTTGCCGCACGCAATAATTTTCATATATATATATATATATGAATCGCGATTACGTGCGGTGTGCGGTCGGTGCGGTGCGCGATCATCACGGGTCCATCGCATCGGACGGTCGGGTGCGATTTACGTCGACCGTTGGATGCGATGGACCCGCGATCGGACGGCCCACGTCGCACACCGCACCGACCGCACACCGCACCTAATCGGAACTATATATATATATATATATATATATATATATATATATATATATATATATATATATATAGTTCCGATTAGGTGCGGTAGCGATCACGGGTCCATCGCATCGGACGGTCGGGTGCGATTCACATCGACCGTCGGATGCGATGGACCCGCGATCGAACGGCCCACGTCGCGGCCGCACTACCGTTCCGCCGCACCCAATCACTCGACTATATATATATATATATATATGAAAATTATTGCGTGCGGCGAACGGCGGGTGCGGCCGCGACGTGGGCCGTTCGATCGCGGGTCCATCGCATCCAACGGTCGACGTGAATCGCACCTGACCGTCCGATGCGATGGACCCGTGATCGACGGCCCGTAGTCGCTGCCGCACCCGCCGTTCGCCGCACGCAAACACTTACCGCGGCAGCGACGTGGGCCGTCCGATCGCGGTTCCATCGCATCCAACGGTCGACGTGAATCGCACACGACCGTCCGATGCGATGGACCCGTGATCGACGGCCCGTGATCGCTGCCGCACCGCTGTTCCGCCGCACCTAATCGGTTCCCATATATACCTATATATATATATATAGGTGCGGCGAATGGTGGGTGTGGCAGCGATCACGGGTCCATCGCATCGGACGGTCGGATGCGATTCACATCGACCGTCGGATGCGATGGACCCGTGATCGAACGGCCCACGTCGCGGCTGCACCCGCCGTTCGCCGCACCTAATCGGTTCCCTATATATATATATATATATATATATATATATATAGGGAGCCGATTAGGTGCGGTTTACGGTCGGTGCGGTGCGCGATCACGGGCCGTCGATCACGGGTCCATCGCATCGGACGGTCGGGTGCGATTCACGTCGACCGTTGGATGTGATGGACCCGCGATCGGACGGCCCACGTCGTAAACCGCACCGACCGCATACCGCACGTAATCGCGACCATATATATATATATATATATATATATATATATAGGGAGCCGATTACATGCGGTTTACGGTCGGTGCGGTGCGCGATCACGGGCCGTCGATCACGGGTCCATCGCATCGGACGGTCGGGTGCGATTCACGTCGACCGTTGGATGCGATGGACCCGCGATCGAACGGCCCACGTCGTAAACCGCACCGACCGCACACCGCACGTAATCGCGACTATATATATATATATATATATATATATATATATATATATATATATATATATATATATATATATATATATAGAACTGATTAGGTGCGGCGAACGGTGGGTGCGACAGCGATCTCGGGCCGTTGATCACGGGTCCATCGCATCGGACGGTCGGGTGCGATTTACATCGACCGTCCGATGCGATGGACCCGCGATCGGACGGTCCACGTCGCGGCTGCACCTGCCGTTCGCCGCACCTAATCGCGAGCGTGTGTGTGTGTGTGTGTGTGTATATATATATATATATATATATATAAAGGAGTGTTTAGGTGCGGCGTGCGGTCGCGTGCGGCGTCGATCACGGGTCCATCGCATTAGATGGTCGGGTGCGATTCGCATCGACCGTTGAATGCGATGGGCCCGTATCGACCCGCGAGCGGCCCGCTGCACGCTATCACTCGGTATATATATATATATATATATATATATATATATATATATATATATATAAAGTGATCCATTTTACCAACCAAAAATGAGACATTTCGAGGATTAACCTTGTAATGTATTTTAAACACGTGTCGTTGTTTTTTTTTTTTTTATATAGTTAATGTTATGAGATGAGATCCTACTAGTACTTGTCAGATCTTCAGCGTGATTGCGCTGCGATTGCGATTACAGGAAGCTGCGTTTGCAATTGCGCAACCAAACAGTTTTGTAATCACAGTTTTAAACCCAGCGATTGCAGGTAAATAATGTCTAAAAGCTGCGATTTCAAAAAGCTGAGAAAGTGAGCTTCCTGCAGAATCAGGTTTGCAATCGCAGATTACTGCAGAATCAGTTTTACAATCGCGCAACTAAACGCACCCTAAGTGCCATTGGAACTGATAATATCTATTTTATAACATGTAATAATGATTATTTATGATTAATATAATAAAACTAGTTAAAAACTGCAATAGTTATCGCAATAAGATGATAATATTGTTTTTACATAATAGTTCTAATATTGGGAACTTGAAGCGCCCATGTAAATAATTAAAATTATTTACAAGCACAATTCATGAACTGAAAAATTATCATGTAAATATAGAACTCAGCTTCCAATGCATTGGAAGGTCGGTTGATACGAGGTTTTAGAAAAGCAGCTTTAAGGAACATGGACCTTTGCTCCTCTTATGGGTAGAAATACATACGTGGAATATAAGTATATATATATATATATAAACATGTGTATTTGTAAGGAATATATGAGTATAACTATACTAGAAATAAATGAAAATAAATTGTTATTTGTATTTTACTCAATCTATTCAAATTAACTGTTACAATCTCTTATAAATTAAGGGATTCACATGTCAAATCAATTTTTCACCTTTTATAAATATCATTATTTATATTATATCTATAACTAATATTCTATGGACCAAATAACAATTACTTCATTAGTAAGTATTCCAACGAGAATAATTAAAATAACAACCACAAAAAAAAATTATTCTCCTGATATAATTATCTATAAAGCAGAATGGTTATCTACTAGTCTTCGTTCATGCATGATGTGCTTGTAATTAAAAAATATTTTTTAAAAATATGTTATAAAGTTACAAATAAAAGAGATATATTATAACTAAAAATGGCCTACAGTACACACACACACACACCCACCCCTCAACCAATCCTATGTTGTCAAAATCCCCCATTTAAAACTCTTAAACTATCCATATCCCTCAAATGGATAAAAATTGATGTTCATGCACAATTTAAACTCTTTTAAGAGTGTTGTTGACAATAATAAATCATCAATGATATTTTTCCTTTTTTAGGGGTATATATGCCCAAAAAAAACCAGTAAAAGATATTGATATTTGATGCATATGGATATAATATTATCCAAAATATATATATAAATAGATAGATTTTTTTGTTTCATCCTTCTCAATATAAAACTAATAAAAAAAATTATTCTTACATTTAATCTAAAATCAAAGATCATATAAATAAAGAGAAAATAGGAAATGAAAATGTTACAAAGGAATAGACTTGAAAACCTAAATACATCTGGCTAGTATAATAGATAGATATGCAATAGTTATGTCGTTATTCAAAGAGAGACTCAGTGTGTGAAAGTGTTCATAAAGAGCCAAATAAAAGCCTTTTTCACTCTCCTTCAAAGTCTCTCTCAACCCCCCTTTTTCCCCTCAAACAGGAGAACATGTTATAAAGGAGAGGTATACAGGAGGTAGTATAGGATTAATTCCAACTCGCGTGTGAAAGAGTGTTATAAAAGCCTTTTTTCACTCTCCTTCAAAGTCTCTCCCACACCCCATTTTCCCCCTCAAACGGGAGAACATGTTATAAAGGAGAGGTATACGGGAGCTTGTATTGGGTTAGGTACAACTCACATTGGACAATTTGATCATCCAACGCATTTGTGACCATCCGATCTTATCACTTTGAGATACGAATCATAAAAAATTAGAATTTTCTTTTTATGATTCAATTGATTCAATTAAATTGTGTATATCAAAATAATAAGATTGGACGGTCACGATGCGGTTGGACCTAATCCGATCCTATGGGAGCTCGGGTTGGACCTAGCCTGATCCCATGGGAGCTAAGTTTCTTGCCTTTTTAATCTCAACGACACACCATCTAGTCTATCTGATTAGGTGGACTTTGCTTAGGGTAATCACACATAATTCTTTCTTTAAATGGTAATCACAAATAATAACTTTTAATATGTTTTCTAGAAATAATATTATTTAACGGTCATGAACGCGTTGGAAAATTAAATTGTTCAATTAGCATTGATTCTAACTTGATCTGCTTTGCTTAATATACATGAAGGGAAAACTTTAGACAACCTCATTTAGGCATTCAGAAATCTAATCATTATAATCTGGTTTTTAAGAAATTTGTTTGTGAGATTTTTAAATGTTATGTTTTTATGAACAAAACGCATGAGCTTCTCCAATGTCAAAACTCCCAAACTCGTATGAATTTGCGATGCGAAATGTTTTATTTTTCCACATCTGAATTTTTATCACTACGGATCTAACCAGGGCCTTGGAGTTAAATATGAACAAATTTTCACTACTCTGTTTTTGAGTAATTCACTTGTGTGTGTGTTTTTTTTTTTAACCAAGCATAAAATCTGTGGCCATCTCAAATCTATGGCAAGGTCACGCAAATGTCAAGAGATTAATTTAACTAGTGTTTGATGAAATGAGTTATTTTGCAACGAGATATACTATGATATTATATCATATATACTATATGTGCTACGTTGTCATAGTGCATGGGGTTCTATCATAATGTATAGAGCATAAAAATTATCATTTTTTCAACGCAAAAAAATGCACTAATGCATATCAATATATACGTAATTTTACATAACAACATGAACTTCAATAGAGGAGTGTGTGACTTAAAAAAAATAAAAATCAGTGTGGACTATAATTGAGACTGCACAAGAGGCTAGACATTTCATCTTCCGAAATAATAAAATTCAAAGGAAAAAGATACACTCAGTCATGATTACCGATCAAAACTCAGACATAAAGTGTTTCCATTTTTTTTTAAATAGTAAACATCATATAAGAGGTATATGCTTTCATAAAAAGTGCATATCGTTCTATTTCAAATTAAATGAACTCATTTTTAACAAGTGTAAGAAAAAGTTCAATGAGATATATACATCATCAAATGAGGTATATACTTAATTAAATCTGTAACGAGATATATATGGTCTGTGTTTTAATTGGTAATCATGACTAGTGTAAGAGCACTCAAATTCAAAATGCAACTGCACATGTAACAATAAGGGGGCCCAAAATGTCTAATGGGCCTATGGGCCTCGAAATTATGGAACTCTTCGAAGGGTTTTGTCGCTAGAGGGCCATTATAATGATAAAGAGCGGTGAAACCAGGAATTTCTCCGAGGGGGCTTGAAGATTTGTCCATGGTCCTCTGGTGGGGGTTGTTAACCAATTATTTATATTCAGATTTTTAACTCAACTTAACAATAAAAATATGTGTGACAAGATATACATTTTCTCATTTTAAAAAAAATTGCTCTAACTAATTAAATGGAAAATTGAAACAATTAGGGGTGTAACTCAGACGGGTTAAGTCGGGTTTGAGTTCAACCATAACCCAACTCGAGATTGGTGAAACCCAACTCAAACCTCAACCCAATCCCACCCTCGGGTTTGAGAAGCTCAACCCAAACCCAACCCATCAGGTTTTGTTCGGATTGGGTTCGGATTTGATTCAGGTTGGGTTTGGATTGTATTCAGATTTGACTTGAAAAAAGTATTATTCCAAACAATTAAAACTTTGCAATAGTCAATTTTTCGTATACCAAAAATAAAAAAGATAAAAATTAGAAACATTTTTATTTAGATAATAAAGATACGAAAACTATAGAAATGAAGGATTCTAAATAAAATAATTGTACAATTCAAATTTTATTAAGCACATTAAAAATTATAATTTTACCTATTTTACTAATATATGAAAACTTCTGGTTTAGGTAACCAGAAATCTCAACTCAAATCCGACCCAAATTGAATTCAGGTTGCTCGAGTTCAAGCTCGGGTTGAACCCAAACACTAAACCTCTAATCAAAACCCGCTCAAATTTCCGGTTGAGTCGGATATAACCCAGCCAAGGTTTTTTTGGACAAAAATCCTGGATGGATCCCGTTTGGCCCGGGCCCTAAGGTCGGCCTTTGTCCCTGCTTTTGTGGGCTGTGGGCCGAGCTGGGCCAGATGGGTTATCCTTACCAGGGGTTCAACAAAGCTATTTTTACATGGAAAATGATACACTCCGACTATAACTCAGTCAGAAACTCAGACCCCATGTCGGATCCGACGTGGCGAGTCTGGCTGATGTGGAATTGTTTAGGCGGGCCCGTTCGAATTTTGAATTTCAAAAATCATTTTTGAATACCCACTAACACTACATTAAATTCCACTCTTATTTTTTTAAATAAAATAATCTTCAAGCGTTGAATGTTTATCCCCTCGAAAAGAAGCGCTGTCATTGATTAGACTAATTGATTGGATGTTTCTAAAAGTATGAAATACACCGTCGTTGAGTCTATAAAAGTTGGACATGCTCTTATGGATATGGTATATACAACCAAGTATCTGGTATATACCAAGAAACACATATTTTTGGCGTGATTACCGAGGATAAGCTTATCTGAGGTCTAACAAAAAGCTTTCAGCATCTATTATTACAACTTCGTTCTCTCTCCTCTTTAATCCCACATGACTCACATGCTCTCTCTCTTTGACTAAACCTTTTCATCTTCCACAAAACGAAATTTCTTCCTCTCTCTATCTCTCTTTCTTACGCTTCTCTTACTCACCCTCTCTGATCTCATCTATGGCTTACTATCGGTGCTACAAGTGTGGTATTTATTTTGCATCTTCACTGTTTTGCAAGTGTGGGGCATCTGCTGCGTCTTCACCATCTTTGAACCATGGATTTGTTGCGTCTTCACCATCGTCACCCTTTTGACTGTTGTTTTCTTATTTTCTTTTGTTAGCAAATGGGTTCATAAATTATTTTTTGCAGATATTCTTGTTTTCCTTATTTTCTTTTGTTAGCATATGATTTCATAATTCATTTTTCACAGAGATTCTTTATTTTCTTATTTTATTTTGGTAGCATATAGTTTCAAAAAGGAATTTTTCACAAAGCTTCTTATTTTTTTATTTTCTTTTGTCAGCATATAATTTCATAATTCATTTTTCATAGAGATTCTTTATTTCTTTACTTTGCTTTGGTAGCATATGATTTCAAAAGGGTATTTTTCACAAAGATTCTTATTTTCCTTATTTTCTTTTATCAACATATGATTTCATAATTCATTTTTCACAGAGATTCTTTATTTCTTTATTTCTTTTGGTATCATATGGTTTCAAAAATGTATTTTTTACAAAGATTCTTATTTTTCTTATTTTATTTTGTCAGCATATGATTTCATAATTAATTTTCTACAGAGATTTTTTATTTTCTTATTTTATTGTGGTACCATATGGTTTCATAAATATGCAATATTGAAAGATAACATTGTTGTTATATACTACGCATATACCATCTTTTACTTGCTATACACTTATATTAGGCTAGTATATACCGCTTTACATATTATTTATCCATTACTGATTTTCTTTTTTCATTTGTTATTTATTTATATTTAATGCTTACAACATTTGAGATGGATTTGACAGCATGTCTGTGATTACCGATGTAGGTATATGCGTCGCCATCAACACAATTCAAATGATGGGCTGAGGCATTTTTGCAGTTATTTAGAGGAGACTAGATAATGAAGGAGACTGGATATCCAGAGCAAGCATTAAATCTACTCTATTTAGGGGTTTCCTCGACATCCCTCCGTTCA
The DNA here is from genome assembly GCA_030737845.1 of Acorus calamus. Taxonomy (NCBI): domain Eukaryota; kingdom Viridiplantae; phylum Streptophyta; class Magnoliopsida; order Acorales; family Acoraceae; genus Acorus; species Acorus calamus. The sequence continues at coordinate 17,061,646 of CM060877.1, read as the reverse complement.
AGATAGAGAAGTGCTTGTTTGAGAGAACTTTATCTTTTTGGAACCCCGTGTGGGAGAGAATTATCATCAAAGGGAGGGAACGTCAGTTCACCCCGTTGGATGTGGTGATCACGTATTGTCTTTCGGCACGCGGGGCACCTTTGATGGACGAAAGCAAATCTCCTTCATCAGCTTTCGATCATAAATACTTCTCACACGTTGAATATATTTGTTTAGTGATCATGAAATCGCTATTGAGATTATACGATCTATGGAGGTATATGTCTCATTTGATAACGTACATACATATATTTGATTTGATTCGATGATGTAATAAAATTAATTTATTCCTGAAAGTTGGTGTACTATCAAAACTAATGTCTGACATTGGGGAGACCGGGGTACCACAACAAGAAGCAAGCTACAGTTGCAACATCATCAACTAAAAAATAGTTCCTCCTATATGACTCCATCCACAAGTAGGAGCATAGTGCTTGGACGAAGAGGGCTGTCAAGTTATTGCAGAAGATTGTGCTAGAGAAAGTTGCGAGGTGGCCCCTCATTCTTGATGTCCCTGTTCCGCAGCAGTCCAGTGGACAAGATTGTAATATCCTCGTCTGCCATTGGAATGCTTGAAGAATGTTTAATATTCTTTGTTATTTTAACACCAATGATGATATGACTTATATGGTGTTATGATTACAGCTGAATTTATGGATGATGAATTTTGTAAAGTTTGAACATTCTTATGGTACTGTTTTGACTTATGCAAATTCTGTCATGTTTTGATTGTCATATAAATTAGTATTGTTTGGTAAAGAACTTTGGTTATGATTTTTGGTTGTGTGGTGTGATTATTTTGTTGTAAAATATACCTTTGTGATTGACACAAAAATTTTGTGCGTTGAGTTTGGTGATTGTGTTATATGCTTTGGAGGGTGAGGTATATGCGTTGTTACCTTACGTATGTGTCCAGATAGTTACATTAGTATGGATTAAATAAATAACGCGATAAGAAATGTGAACGCCATTAAAATAGCCAAGTTCAACCTTTGAGAATAAATGAACTTCTTAAAATATGAACCTAGCAAGGTATATACTCAATTAAACATTGCATATGCCATTAAAAAATAGTTAAACACGTATTCACATTTATTATAAATAGCCAAGTTCATAACGTAAAACATCATCTTACAGGGCTTTTTGAATCTTTTTTCAAGATGTACCAAAGACAATGACGATGCCTAAACATGGGCCATTCGTGCATTCTGGAAGCACGGATATACAAAAATTAGTACATGCGCTTTTTGAAAGAGCATGTACTTCAAATAACGAGGTATGTACCTCAGATCAACAATTTGTCTGTATGCATTATGCGTTATTAAATTCACTTGTAAAAAAACAACTCGTCTACAAAAAAATCCATCACACCTCAATCAATTTGAATCATCGTCGCCACCACCATCAGCTACAGCCACAACGAGATCCCTCGAAGACCCCCAGACAGGAAACTCCAACCGCGTCACACTCTCCTCCACCACCAACTCTTCCGCCATGTCACACAGGTTCTCCATCTCTCCAATCAGCGTCGCCTAGACGTCCACCTACAACAAACAAGCGCATCATCAGCACTGACATTTTCACACATGCATTTCATCAAACACATTGTGATCACCACCTACAATATGAGCTCATCAATGAACGGTCTGACAATGCTTAAGATCATCGGTTCGGATGGTGGCGCAGAGATGGAGGCGGTGGGGACAGCGGGATGGAGGGGATCTTGGATTTCATGTTGGCGAGCTTCGAAGAGAGGGACTTCTAAATGTCGAGTTCCTTCTTGTATCTCTCTGTCACCCTCTTCAATGCTTTTTTTATTTCTTTATGCCGAATCCTCTCCTCCGCCTCCCTGTCTACGGCGGTAGAGGGTGATGATGGTGGTCATCATCTAGGGGATTTAGCGGTGGCGCTTGTACACGAAGCCGTCATCGACGCGGACCTCCCACATGGTCTCCCTTGGTGACATTTTTTGTGTGAATTTTTTTTGAATTTCTGAATTTGGGTATTTGGGGGTTCAGGATTGGTATTACATAATTCGGGCGGAAACTTTTTTGGAGAAAACTTTTCAGATGATTTTTTAGAAGCTGACTTGGAAAAGAGAAAAAAAATTCCACGTAGATGAGCTGACGTGGGTGTAAAATATGACTGAGTTTATAATGAGTGTAGCAGCACTCTATTTTTACAGCTTACAAAAAAATTTACAAAAGGGAAAATCCCCATGATTTTTTTTAAAAGTTGTGCATAATCTAATAAAGTATATATATATGTTTATAAAAAAATAAAGGAAAATTAATTAGAGGTCCCTGGGACCACCTGTGTAATAACAATAGGTCCCTTGACTTTTTCTCTTTTTATTAGGTCCTTAAGTTACTGCTTGTATTATATTTGGGTCCTTCCATCCATATTCTATCCATTCTACTCATTTGTCTTCCCCTTTTACCCCCAAGTAAACATTAATTTCCTTATCTCCCCCAACCTCTCTCTCTCCCCCAACCTCTCTCTCCCCAAGCTTTACTTCTCCCCCAACCTCTCTTTTTTCTCCTCCAAGCAACTCAAAAATCTATTAAACCACCTCCACGAGCCCCATTGTGCCGATCTCGCCCCCAAACAGCTCCAATCGCGCCCCCACAACTATCTCCGCGTACCCTACGGCGCCCCTCACCCACCTCCGGTGACCCCAACCTCCCAATCGCGATCCCAACCTCCACCGAGCCCCGATCTCACCCCTTGAGGTACCAATGTATGTTTTTTTTTATTGAATCTTGTTGAAATATTGTATTCTTCTTTGTAGATGTTGTAATGTGAGATGTTTATATGAATGTTCACAAATAGGGAGTGTTCAGAATTTCAAAGTGTAAGAGTGTACACAGTTCACTTAGCAGTGTACATATACAATATATGGCGTAGTGTGCAGCGCTTGTTCATTTTATTTAGTCGTGCATGTTGTACATTTCACTCTTTATATAGTTGTGCATGTTCTTGAACTATGAGATTCTCAAAGTGTGAATAACAATGTGCATATAGAACTTAATAGTGTGTGCATGTTTGTGTTGCAATGTAGAAAATAAACCGCTCCATAAATGATTATTATTCACCGTATTTCCTGTCGGATACATTTCACCACGCATATGTGGGTGCGATTCCACCTGTGGTGGGCGCTCAGAGACCAGCTGAGGAGATAGATGAAAGGGTATTCATCAAACCTTCATTTACGAAGATCAGGCCAAAGGGAGGAAGAAGAAAAAGAGGATAGAGTCGCAGAAAGATCCAGATACGATAACCCACAATCGATGTTCAAGGTACAAGTGATTTTGGACACAACAGGAAGACATACAATAATCCAGTGGTCGTTGAAGAATGATGTATATTTCTGAAAATTTCTTAAACATCTGTCTTTCTTTATCAATGATGTACTGCTCTATTGATAGTTTATAAACATCTATATGTCTTTATCAATGATTTATTCTATTAAAGTTTATGAACATTTGTCTATGTTAAAAGATTAACAAATAATCTATGTTTCTTTTACAATGATATATTTTCTTGATATTCACATATTGTTTCATGTATAACAATGTACATACTGTTTATAACATTGTACATACTGTGACTTACAGAACATGTAACAGTTATAACAGTGTACATATTGTTTATAACGGTGTACATAGTGTGACATATAGAACCTGTAACAGGTATAACAGTGTACATATTGTTTATAACGGTGTACATAGTGTGACATACAGAACCTGTAACAGGTATAACAGTGTACATACTGTTTATAATGGTGTACATAGTGGACATATAGAACCGGTAACAGGTTTAACAGTGTACATACTGTTTATAACGGTGTACATAGTGTAACACAGAACCTGTAAAACACATTTCAAACATAAATATCGCATATCCTTTAAACTTTTAAAACACAAAACCTGTAACATATCCTTTAAACTTTTAAAACACAGAACCTGTAACATATCCTTTAACAGGTCTATCTTAGACTGTTATGAATATTTCAACATTCACATCAATTACAACAAACACATCACATCAATTACAACAATCACATCACATCAATTACATTTGTTGTTTATATATTTCAGACTGTTCCTGCATTTTCTTAACTAGATCCTCACTCTCTTTAGCTCTTTTGATCATTTTGACAATGTACTCCCCTCGGAATCTTGAAATGTCTTTTTTCGTAAATTTCATATTAGTTCCTTTGATGAGACGCTCACTGTATTTGAGCACAAACATACCACAATCAACCCTACAAAAACCATAATAATGTATCGAATCACGTTTGGCGGCCAATCAAACTTCCATAAACAAAACCAACATGTAATCTAGGTTTAGATAACATTACATAATAATTTAAGGTTGGGGATACACAATTACAAGAATAGATAAGGATGTACATATGAAAACTAACAGTGCACAATGGATGAAATATCTCATAAATCTCACATTTAACATTGTCAATCAAACATTCGTAGGGCTTAAACAAATAACAGACAATGCCAATCAAAATGTCATCTGGGGCTAGGGCTACAGATTCAAAAGAATAAATTCAGGTGTACATAGTAAGAATAGCAGTGTACATCCAAAGATTATCAATGAAAAGTAAATTTCAGAGAGAAGACACAGAACAATACAATAAAAAAATGGATAAAACATAGATTTCATTGTCTTCAAGTCCAAGAGAAGAAAAACAATGTACATATAAACATATAAAGCTCTCCCATACATACCTTTCGAGCCGTCGATGTTCTTCGGAGCAAGGTTTGTCACCGTCAATGCTCTTCGGAGCCAGATTTCATGGCGCGGACGACGAAAATGGGAGGATAAGAAGGTATTAAGGTTTCGCAGGGGATTTTGGAAGGGCTTCGGGGATTAGGGTTTCGCAGGGGATCTTGGAAGGGCTTGGGGGATTAGGGTTTCGCAGGGGATCTTGAAAGGGCTTGGAGGATTAGGGTTTCGCAGGGGATCTTGGAAGGACTTAGGGGATTAGGGTTTCGCAGGGGAGATGGAGATGGTAGATAAGGAGAGAGACTTAGGGAAACGAATGACTTTCGCAAGGGTTTAATGAGGGGCATAACGGGGAGATCACACCAAATATGGGACGGCAGTTAGTGTCAGGGACCTAAACATAATACATTCAGTAACTTAGAGACCTAAAAAAAAAAGTCAAGGGACCTATTGTTATTACACAGGTGTCCCCAGGGACCTCTAATTAATTTCTCCAAAAATAAAGTGTGTATTCATATATGAATTCATTTATAAAAATATAAAATTTTATAACGAGTTATATATCTCGTTAATATGAGTGTATGGTACTAATGAGTTATATAGGTTCAAAACTGGGGGTGGAAAAAAATAACGCTAAAAAAATGCAATTGTTACCATTTTTTTTAGAAAATATTATATTCAGTGTGAATATTTTTTAAAATATAAACTTGTCTGATAAAATTTATATATTTTTTAAAATAAAATACATAATACATTTTATACTTTTCATAATAAATAAAATTACATAAAACAATCACATGTATATAAACACAGGATGACAATATGTTTTTAAGAGAAGTTGCATGTTATAGTATTTAAAATACCAAATAGTAGTATTCATATAGAACATCTTTATTAAAGTTCAAAATGACAAGAAACTGGATATGAATTGTAATTCTAGTGTAAATTAGCATCTAAAAATAGAATTCATTCTAAATTCAATATTAGCATGTGTGATGTTACACAAACGGGGCTGGAGTGCTACTACATGTGGACACTCGATTCAGTTACAAAGTAAGAATTAAATATTTCATCTTCAGAAATCCATAATAAAAAAATGAAAATCATATTTAAAATTCGAGTAAACTTGTTTCATGTAAGAAAAAAAAATAAAGAGACCTACATACCTTATAATATGGATAATCCAATATATGTCCCTGTTAAAGTTAGGTAGATGTACGAGTCTCATAAATTTGTATAAATATATGTATATGACCATTTTATATATGCAAACTTTAATAAGATTAATTTTATACTCTTATAATTAAGCAGGGATATCAGAATATTATCTGGATAAGGGGGGTTATAAAATCCAATCAAAGGAATATAAATATTTAACATCAAAGCATTTTTGAACTTTGCAAATGAAAAAAAAATATTGATCACACGGATGAAATCAATATAAAAAGATAAAAGTTAAATAGATGGCATAATAGAACAAAAATTTTAACTCCAAAGTATTTTTTACTACGCAAATGAAAATAAAAAATTTAAATACATATCATCACATCACTTGGATATATCCTAAAATCTCTAATATCTACAGAATTAATTATTGAAGATGGATAAATTCATATTGAAAAGTAACTAAACTTTAAATAAATATCATTGTATCTTTTCTACGTATCCTAAAATACATAGAATTCAATTAGAATAAATTAAAAAATTTCAAATTTTCTATGTACCTTGCGTACGAAAAAAAAATATTTAGATGGATAAATTCATATTGAAAGAAAACTCACAAAAATTCAATTATCATTCCTAGATTAAATTTTTATCCAAATTTAATGGAATATTCCCAAAATATGTCATTACAATGTAATTGTATATACATTACAGTATTTATAAACAATCATAAAAACAAATTAGTCTTTGTAAAAGATCAAATTGACTCTATAAGATTTTTACATTTCTTCATTACTCAGAAAACATTGTTTGGAGGGTAAAAAAGTTAGACACAATTTAATTATTTCATATTATATGTTAAGATGCCTTTTCTTGGGCTCACTTTCCTGTCAAAAACTATCTTAATTGTTTATTTTAAGGTTAAATTGTTCTAATTAAAGAATGATCACACATTTGGTTGCATAAGACCCCTGTATTCATGTAAAAAAAACTTTTGCCCACTGTTTATGTTTTTAATCTGAAAAATATTGATATACATTATTGTATATGGCCATAGTTAGATTTTTATTATTGCAGATTGATCTTATGTTTTTGAATTTATGTTTTTGTCAAATGAATGAAATTTTGATTCATACATCCGATTTAGGAAAAATGTCTGTTACGCATGTATCTGGGTGAGAATAAGTATCTTGAAAAAATAATTTATCAATATATGAAAAAGATGTTAGATACTTTAATAATGTGAAACAAAAATTGTTTGTGGTAAAAAAAATGTCATAATCTACGTACATTCAGAATTTGTTGGGTTGAAAATAAGATACAAATAGTATCTGGATGAAATGTGTTTATGAATTAAACATTATGTTAGTAGTTGTATCGGAATGTTATGATGAATCTGAAGTAAATTATACTACAAACATCATTGTTTAATAGTTGTATCTGAATTTTATGATGAATCTGAATCAGCAAATATTTAGTAGTTATATTCATTTGCTTTGCTATTGAATTTGAGAACTAATTGATCGATGTAGCTAAATATAGGAGTGTATCTGGATTTTTGTTTCATTGAATTCAAGTTATGTAAATATGCCATTATTGCAGGAATCCACTAAGACAGCATTGCAAAACAAAGGAGATGCAAAGCATATTATCCACAGTACAGATCCACGTTGCACAAAGTTTTTGTAACATTTGCATCAATGAAATTGAAAAAAAAATGTCGAAATGTTCTGGCATACTCTATTTTGGAATCTGTTTAAATCGTATTTGGGCAGATCCTTCAAATACGACGTAACAAAGAAAAATGATGATGATATACTTTCCATCATACAAGCATTCGATATGAAGAAGAATTGTTTCATTGTCAGTGGGAAGCAACTGACAATCATAACTCATAAGGTTGAACTTATATTTAGGATACATTCAGGGAATAAAAAAGTGAAAGGTACACAATTTTAATTGCAATAGAATTTGGTTGATTCAATGCTTTTATATATAATATGTATCTAGAATTTACTAATGAAACTTCAATATTGATAACAGTTATGTTTAGAGGCAAACCCGACACCCCATTAATACGAATAAGGTTTGGGACTGTTAAAAGGTAAAATACTCCACATATAAAAGACCAACTGCTGAACGCATTTGCTGGAAAATCAAATACAGATTACAAAGATTTCGCAAGATTGTGCAGCCTATATTTATTCGTCTGCCATAAGGGCCTACATCGTATACAGATTCTTGAATGACAAACACCGAACGTACACTGACGAGGATCATATAGGATCAGAACAATGCATTTGGAACTGTAACTGACAAATGTGTTATGTTTACATGCAAAAATAATGTAGCACATCATTGCACAGTCTAATTTTATTTGTCAGTATATGACAATTTAGACATTTGTCGGTTTTGTTGCTGTTTCATCAACAAAAACAATATTGATATTTTTTTTATGCAATCTGTAAATGAAAATTTTTATGTGCATCTATTTAATGTTGTTTGATCATATGACAACAAAGTTTGATGAGAATGATTGGTTAGGTGTTCAACCATGTAGGAAAATCTATAGTGTTTGAAATATCTCATATGAGTGGTGTGTATTGAATTATGTGATGTGTATCTCTATCTGGACACATGGCGTTCAATGAAAGGTGACAAAGTTATTAGATTTAATGAAGAACAATGTTTATTTAACATGTCTATAAGCAAATTTAACATTTACACAAATAAAATACCGTTAAAAAATAATTGGAGGTGCATATTTAATTAATTTTTTGTATTTATTCCATTCGAGTATCTAAATTTGGATCACTGTATTTGAAATATGAAAAAAATCATTTTCATATAAACCAATCTACATAAACACAACAAATTGTCTCAAATTGTAATTTTGTCAAAAACAAGAAATTTTTCTGCACATGCAACAATCTCATCTACTGGTTGTCGATCAACTCCATCTGACAATTCCTTCAGTACATTAGTTTCTAAAGAACATGTACCATCAATGTCATTCAAATGAATTGAATCTTCACGTGTGTTATTCATGAAATCATCATAGCTACCTAAAAAAATAAAAGAAAACAGTTACAACATGTGTGAACCATTAAGATACAATATTATGTATCTAAAATCAACTATAGACAGAAAAGAACCACATGTTAATCAACATTGCTATGATATTACCTCATGCTTGTGGTATTAAGATACAGTGTATGTGTATTTAAAATTCATATAATATAATAGTCCATATGCTTATATATCATTTGCTTTGATGATTAATTTATATCCTTAAAAATACATGATACAAACAACTAAAAATTTAAGATTTACATTGATCAATTCATCAAAAAAACAAAATAAACGAAGCACGGGCCGCATATCTGATCTTACAAACACAATTTACGTTTTAAATTCAGATACACTTCTGTGTCTAGATTCAAAAAAAATTAACGTCCAGAAGAAAGAAAATCATGAATAAGAAACGAGTCTACAAGATTAAACATTCTCAAACTCCGATCAGATTGTTTCAAACGAATCAATAGTCTGACCTGATACGATCGCCATTGATTGCACCACAAACAGATCGAAAAATAAAAAAGCTGCAATCGAGATCAAAATCCTTGCCAAAACTACACTCTAGATTTAATTTTCTATTCTTCTGAATCCTAACGAATCAATTTTGTATTTCATGAACACAATGCAATCAAAATCAGGATACTCGCCAAAACTGTAATCCATATTTAATTTTCTCTTCTTCTGAAATCCAAACGAATCAATTTTGTTTTTCGGGAACACAATTTCTTTCAATTGAATTGTTTATTTTCCAAAAAAGAAAGAAACAATAAATTGATTTGTGTGATCGGTTACATCCAAGGATTGTAGGATCGGTTACATATTAAATGCTTATTTAAAAATTAAGGGTAAATTAGAGATTTCAACTTTACCACTCATGGGGTTTGAATGTGACCTATCAATTGAGACTCAAAAATCATTATTGTTATGGACTTTGTGAGTTTTTAATAAATTATATATTTATCTTAACTTTAACGAGGACTGTGAACCGAGTTTTGAAAAAACCAACTAACACCCCTTGTTCATAAAAAATGACCAATGATCACTTTTTGGAGACACTAATTAAAAAAAAAAAAAAAACTTCGACAAACACTTGTACGATATTATTTATGTTTGCAAGGAAATTAATGCCTTAAACCAAAAAGAAAAAAAAATTCTCCACCAAAATGCATAAAGAATCGATTAATCACAATTCACAGTACCGCAACATTATTATTTTTTCATAATACAGAACTCTTTTCGTATGACAAAAACAAAATCAAAACAAAAAACAATCAGAGAGAGACACAAGAGACAAACACGAAGCACGTATATCAATAAAGCCTGACATTCAAAAAATTAAAACGAACTCTTCCCAAATGATAACCCAAAACCCATCATTTCTGTTACCATCATAACAACCTCTTATGCTCTCTCAAAAGCCCCCTCTGAAAAACAACACAAAACATTCCCTCCTTTTCATCCATCTTTTTCAGAACCACCCCCCTCCAACAGAAAACACTCTCTTTATGTTTCTGTTTCTCTTTCCCATCCCGCACGTGCCGATCTCGCCCGCGCACGCGCGTGCGTGCATGGGATGGAAGCGCATCATCGCGCGCATCGCACGCCGACGGCCCGTGCTTAATCATCAGCCATGATTGAAAAACTTGGACGGCTATGATTGATTTGGGGGGTTGGTTTCAGAATCTCGAGGCCTCTATACAGCTTTGCACCCTCGTTAGGAGCATCTCTTCGGCCTGCACACGTGCGCATGAGTTGGCAGTGACGGCGGTGCCGGAGATGGAGTTCCTCTGGCGGTGGTGGTCGGAGGAGATTTGGACGGAGAAGAGGGAGGAGACCGGACGGTGGTCGGAGAATCTCGACTCGCCTCGCACATACCACTGTTGCTTTATGCCGTCGCCCCGCCAGAGTATCCTGTCGCACCTGGGTTGATATTCATGATGAATTTAGTCAGATTCTACTCGACATTCATTCTCATTCTCTTTTTACTGAAAAATCTAGAAAAGTCATTGTTAGAATCATCTGTTCTTATGTTCATTCTTGAATATCTAAGATAAAGTTTATCATGAAAGAATGAATTTTCATTTTGAACCAATCACCGAATCGTTTTCTGTTTGTCCCATTGTGAAATAGAAACCATTGCAGTCAAACCTTTTAAGTTTATTGTTTGTATTAAAACAAGGGAAAAAAACAGGTTAAAAAACTTTGATTAATTTTACTTACTGAGGTTGAAAGCCTATTTAAGTATCTTCCATTAAACAAGTGATCACATGAACATAAGTTGTCATGGACAGGTAATTAGAGACATAAACAAAGGGAGAATTAAATAAATTGATGGCTTGTACTATTTAATCGTCAAGTGGGTCACATGGAAATTGCATAATGAGACATGCATTAACAACATTTTCTTTCTGCCTCCTCTGTCTGGTCTTCTTGTAGCATAACTGTGAATACCCAATAATAAATTCTTTATTTTAATCCACCTTGTTTGGTATTCGTGGAGGCATTTCAAATATGTGACATCCAATGATCCAAAGTCATACCAAAAAACAAGGTAAATTAAATAAATGAAAAAGATGTACCATGCAGGGATGCGGCGCTTCTCTCGGGACTTGGTGGTTTGGACCACATAACAATCAGAGTTGGCTAGGTACTTATAAGTAGGGGCAAAGTGAATCATCCCTTCTTTCCACCCATCAAAGACCCGACCTGCTCTCTGTTCTATCCTTAGCTGAGAAACACATATAAATCTTTAAGTGATGCAGTTCCAATAAATGTAACTACATTTGAATTCTATTCATTTTATTTGCTTACTTGATCTTTCTCCAGTAATGTTTGCCAGTCATTTTTCCTTAGCAGCTCCTGCATGTCTCCGTACCCGGACGCTAGTCGATAATTAAGATCACCAAGCCATATAACATTACTGCAAAATATAAAACATTATAAATCAATGTTAGAAGATGAATAGGTCCATGACACGAGAAATATTAACTCACAACACTGATACACTTAGTCCTTTTTGCCTATCTGCAACCTAAACATTAGTGTGTGTATATTATTTTTATATCAGATTGTATTTCAATAGATAAGAATATAATTTTTTTAAAATGATATCAAAGAGAGACACAGACAAGGCTACATACAAAGATAGACGTATAATTTTCCATTAATTCAAGGAAAGAGACTCACTCATGGTCCATGATAGTGGCATGCGACCGATGAGACCGCCGGATGAACCTTGTCCTCCTCAATATCTCCGTTACATCACAATTCCTCCTCACTTCATCCCCCTCCTTCTCCCCCGATGTAAGGTGCGTACACACAAAGCAAAACGTTGTCCCCCGCATCGTCATGCTCATCGAGATCGAACCCTATTCACACAACAACCCAGTTTTAATAAAATAAACTAATGTCATATTGATGTGACATCATTAACCCGTTTCTGTATCGAACCTTATTTCCCATGTAACCCATGATGCCCCGCCCGACGCACGAGACCCTGAGGTCGGTCACGTGACACATAAGCTCCGACCGGACCCACACGCACAAAAAGATCCCCACCATCTGTTTGCTGGCCGCAAGCGCGTATCCAGCCGTCGATTCGGTGGGGTCAATATCGATGAACTCCCCCGCGTCGTCGTCCTCGCTGGAGCTCGTCGACGCGTCGTCGAATTCTTCCTCCATCGACAGCAGTTCCGAGAAGCTGACCCTCGGCTTCTGGTCAAACCCCGATGTTGACCTCCTGGCATTACCGTAATTACGTGCACAACCAGTGGCCTTTGATTTCGGGTTGAGCGCCTCGCGAATCAGGGAAAGCCACTTGGCGGACGGGCGTTTGTCCTCGGCGCCCAACACGTTTCCCGCGTTCAGGGGGACGATCTCCTGGAACCTACAATGACCGTAATACCCCTGTAAGAATGACCGTGTTTTCTTGGGCAGAGAAGTAATTAAGTGAATTACCCGAGGACATAAACGTCCGGAGGAGAAGATGTTCTCAACCAGCCTCGCAAGTTCAACCCGGCGTGGGGAGCCTTCCCTCCCACGTTCCAGGTGCCGGCGAACACCCTGACAAATTTACGGAAAAACCCAAAAATGAGAAATAATTATTCATTTTTTTATTGGGGCGCTAGAAAACAAGAAGCCACTTTTGGTCTCAGATGGAACAACCAGTGGCCGTTGATTGGGGGAGGAAAGAGAATCAGGACCGTCAAATCAATGGACTCACCTAAGGTTTTGCGGATCGGTGGGTTTCGGGATTTCGGGGCCCCCAAATACCAACCATCTGAGAAGTTTGAATTATTAATAACAAATACCGAAGAAGTCCCGTTTTGATAATAATATCATAATTAAGGCTTCATAAAATCTTACCCGAAAAATGGGCGTCCTTATCTGAACAGCTCTTCCTTCGGTCTTCCACTGGAACAGGAAAAAAGAAGAATCTTTTGATCAGACGGTTCAGAATTAGTGATAAAGTTGATCGGACGATCGGGATTTACAGTACGCATGATTCTTACCGTAGTCGGAGTGGAATTCGTTCGGCCCGGTCTTCATATTCAACCACTTTCGAACTACTGCTTTGGGCCATGACGAGGACTGAAAAGTAATATATATATATATATAAGTCAAATTTTCAAGGGTTAAAATTGAAAACTTTAAATAAAACAAAAATTGACATTCCTCACCTTGTGAACATGAACTCTCTCCGTCTTCATTAGTTTCTGAAACCGAAAAAAAAGGAAAAAATTATAAAATAAGGTTTTTAAATGAATAAATCGATCGAGATTGCGAGATTCCATACGTGACTTGTAAATATTCGAGTATTCTATTTGTTTCACAGATCTCAAAAAAAAAAAAAATACAGCTGACACTACTTGAAAAGGAGAAGAATTAAATAGGATGGAAATTAAAAGGCCTAACTTTTAAAAAGATCAAAAAAGCTTTTTTTATGATCATAAAACAGAGACCAAAATGAAAAACAGAGAGAAAGAAAGGTGTCCGAATCAGTATATCATTAGAGTATGTTAAAAACGAAAAGATCTGACTTTGAAGGTTCGTTAAAAACAGAAGCCTCTCACCAGATCGAGATCCGAAAATCACGCAAAGGTTATCGAACTTTGAAACAAAGGCGACCACATTGACCGATCCGAATCCACCTGAAAAAGGAAAAACAGAACTCATGAGAAGATAAAGAAGAACAAGAGAGCTTCGGAAACAGAGGATCAAAGGGTCACAGACCTTCGGTTATGAAGGAAATCGTGATTTGATTTGTAATGAAAACTTGAAATTTGGGTTTTTTATATGAGAAGATGAGAAGTGTTTAATGGAATGGTGGGGACGGGATTGGGAAGAAAAAGAAGAAGACGAAGGGATTTGGGGTCCTTTTATAGGAGAGAGAAGGGTCGGTTTTTGTTTATATTTTTTGGAATATTTTACATACATGCCCTTATTTAATTTAATTTTGTTAAACTATCCCAGTTAAAATCATGTTTGCATAAATACCCTTGAAAAGCTTTAAGCCAATGCATCCATACCCATGCAATAATGGTCTGTTTGCTGTGGCTTAATTTTTTCATTTTAAAACCGTTAGTGGCATGTGAATTCTCTCATTTACCCCTCCACTGCCTGAATAGAAGGGGTTCGATCATACCAGCACTAATGCACCGGATCCCATCAGGACTCCGAAGTTAAGCGTGTTTGGACGAGAGTAGTACTAGAATGAGTGACCTCCTGAGAAGACTTGTGTTGCACCCCCTGAAATTTAGTCCCCAACGGCTATAGCACAACGGTTTAGGGCTTGCCTAGTTAAAAGGGAGGGGTCTTGGGTTCGGGTCTTGGCGCTGACTTACCCACCTGTTTTTTTACGATTATTCGAAAGAATATTCCGTGGGACCAGGACAAACAGGCGGAGGTAGCTTTCCCAGCTCGACCGTAAGGTCAGCCACGGAGAGTCCCTCCGATATCAAAAAAAAAAAAAAAACTCTCTCTCCCAACAACCTCTATTTTTATTTCATTTTGTGAGTCTCACAATTCAACCCACCGAAAGAAGGGGTGGATGTTTTGAGGATCGTGGAAGGAAGAAAGAAAGGGCAAGACATTGGAAGAAAGAAGGGGTGGATGTTTTGATGAGGAGGAGCGTCCCCGAGCCAAAATCAACAACAAAGCGTCTTCCCATATGTTTTCGATGTAGAAACGCTGCCCGCCGGAAATGCATTTATTTCGACCCAGCTATATTGCACATAATGTGGCCAGGATAACAATCTTGATCACCTAGGAGATAGTTTGTGAGCTGCCCGACCTATGCTGCAATTTCATGTGAGCGTAAAATGTTGGATCAATAGGAACTCAAGAGTACCTTACCCCCGCATAAGTTTTTTTTTAAATAGGTAAATATTTGCTACCCGATATTCATTTTTGATCATCGAATTACAAACTCCGAATGGGATAAGTGGGGGAAAATGAGAGGGAAACCAAAGAGAAAATAGAAAACAAGGAAAATACAAAAGGATTAGAGGAGTGACGTGCCCGAATAGAAGAGGTATCCACACCGGGACACAGTCGCCTCCCTCAATACAACCCTGACCCGATACTCCCGACGTGTTGGGCGAATGCCCCCCCCCGCTATACACCGCTCCCAGTCGCTTACCAACAAACCGAATGAGTCCCACATGTTTTTCAGATAAGCATTGGCACCCCGGAAAGATCACCTCATTGTGGGTTTTTCAAATCGTCGGGGCAGTTCACGAGTCCCCCCACTTCAGGGGAAAAGTACTAAGATCCTGATCTTTGGGAGTGATCCACATCCCGCACAGGGTGACGTTGTTAAGGTTAGGGTTAGAGTTTTTTTTGTTCTATTTCAACGGCGTGATTTTCCAGGGATATTAATTGATGCAAACATGATTTTAATAGGGTATTGTGATAAAGCTAAAATTTAATAAGGGTATATATGAAAAAAATTCTTTTATATATATATATATAAAGAGGGTCACATCATGTGACAGCTGTTATGGGTCAAAGCGTCTCGTCTCGCGTGAGTCAGAGGGAGTGAGTGAGTGGGTTGGAAATTTATTTGTTCGATTGGATCGATAAATAATTTCTCAAAGTTTCATTTGAAAATTTTTCTTAACCCTCAATTTTAAATTTTTTTTTTTTATATAATAATGTTGTGATGAATCCATTTTTACTAATTTAGGACCTATTAGAAATAAAATTAGTTAACTTTTAGATTTATAAAAAGTTGTCCGAGGTCAAAAGCTATAGGCATATTTTTATAAAAAGAAATATCTAAAACTTGAATTTTTAAAAAATTGTGTAGAGAGCAGCTTCATGTAAAATCAGTTTTAAACTTATCTTTTACCTAAAATTAATTTTCAATTTTGCACCAAATACAGTCTTAGATATTATGTTTTAGAAGAAAATTTTAAAATTTTAATTTTTATTAGGCAACATAACAATTTTAATGTTGGTTGAGAAAGGATTAGAGATTAAATTTTTTTTTCCAAAATTAGTTACCAAAAGGATTAGAGCTTAAAGTGTTTATTGCTATTTCAACTTGGTTTTGCATTTCCGTTTTATCCTTAAATATTTATCTAATAACTGACAATCTTTATTTAGTTAGTTTTAAGTTAAAGGACAAAATTGAAAAAAAAACAATTGGATTACATCATTATCCAAAATTTCAATCTGATGATCATTGAATTTCTTAAAGGTCTTCAAAAAGAAAATTCATAAAAATTTATGATTATAATGCACATAAACGAGTTTAACTAATTTTTTAATAAATAAATATTGTTATTAACTAATTTTGTTGGCAAGTGTCTACCATTTCCAAGAAAAAAATTATCAAGATATTCCTTACATTTAATTGGGATACACTTTTTAATTCCATATCTAAATATATATTTATAAATTATTATTTTATTTTTTGATAAATTTTAATATGTCCAAAAACTTTGTTGAGATGTGAGGTGAAAAAAATCAAATGTTGCCTGATACACTCGTTCCTAAAAAAACGGGTTATAAGTGCATATAATATCAAACAAAATATAAGAAAGAAAATGTGTATATCTATCATTACCAAAATCAATATAAATACATCTTTATCCAGTATCCTTATCCTTTTTTTAAACAGTCAATAAATATATTCGTAAAATCAAATAATAAATCAATCAAATTCTGGCAACAGATGAAAACAGTTATTCGTTAATTAGATGAAGATTAAAAGATAGTGTTTAATTTGGCGTGTCCTTTCCTCTCTTTTTGCAAAAATATATCTGCTATATATCCACAATAAATGAAGGTCCTATTACGTTATAATTGTACACTGATAATCTATATAGAATCTAATAGAGGACTGGAATAATTTATCCAAATTTTAAATACAGTAATTTATAAATAGATAAAAGACAAACAAACAAACAAAAAATAGTGATGATTGGAATGAAATGACAAAAACGAGAAAACTATAAATAAACCAGAGTATATAGACATAACATGTGTATCCTTATTAATGAATAAATTAGAATACACGTAAGAATAGCTAATCGGTATACACACATGTGCCCAAGCTCGCCGAAAAAAAAAATCTTACAAAACCTTTTTTTAGTATAAATTTTTTTTTAAAGAAAAACAAAATTTAAAGAAAACTAAGTTCCAATTAAGTGCAATATACCTGTAGCATTCACATATTTTAATTTTTTTAAAATACATATTTCATGCAATGAGACATAAAATAATGTATATATAAATATAAAATAAATAAAAGTTTACATGTGTGTTTCATCTAATCAGTACCTATCAAGTTATATGTGGGACTGCAAAAGAGTTATAAATGGGACTATGTTACACAATGTTCTTAATAAAAATGATACATTACCATGAATGATATGTGTCCATCAAAACACAAAAAGATTAATATTCATTCATTAAAAAACTAATAATGAAATCTCACCAATAATGAGCACGATTTATCCATCCTAACATCCAAATATGAAAAACATTTTTCTGCTCATAATAAATAATTTTGTGTCATTTGTGACATCTTCAAGCATAGATTCAATCAATCTTCAACATTAAAATCAAGTTAACATAAAAGATTAGCTTGAAAGTGATCTAATATTCAAGTGCCTGACAAGTCATTCCATTGAGGGACCCATAACAGGTTGGTTGATCAAGTGTGTCCTCCAAGGGTGCCATGACTACAAGAAATTAAAACACACACACATGGTGGACAATCTTAGGTTTTCTCCATCAAATTGCATGTGCAGGTTGTTGACTGCATGAACCACACCTGTGGACATGATTTCATGTGCCCACAGAAGAAAAAAAAAAGGCTCCCCCCGACAAACCATATTTGCTCCTAGGTCCCTGTATATCCCAACTTTGTCATACATTCCATGTTAATCAAATTATTATTTCCACCACCATCACATTTTGGGTCCATTTGTTGTTGGCCTCCACCTACTCTCTCCCTCGGTAGAAGGGTTTATGTTTAGCAATGACAACTTATTTTCATTTGAATTGAGAAATCCATTGGCTATGCATTGGCGGAGAGGTGAGACCCGGAGAGTTGCTCCTTCATTCACCCTACTGGTGCCGTTATGCGGATCCTCGAGGATGTCCATCGATCACCGGTCTTCCGATCTCAGGAGAAGCAGTGATTGCGGCCACCCTTGCGGACTATAGGGGGCTGTTTCGAGAGTTGATCGGGGAATGGGAGTTCGTGGAGCGGGAGCGGACGCTGAACCGGATCCCCTTGGGAGGCTTTTGGGGCAGTATGGCTTTGGTTCTTTAATAATTTTATTGTGAAGGAGCAACTCTTCAGGTCCTCCGCCAACTACAAACCACAGTCCAAAAGGATGCAGAACAGTAGTGCATAAAAGCATATGCTATGTTAGCAAAACATACGATATGTTAGGAAAGCATACACTATGAAATACTTATAATAAATAATACACTTACGTTGAGAAATACGGCACATGCACAGAAATAGCCCTTCCCATCCCATCCTTCAGGGTGCTGGACTACTTTCGCGCATTTGATTACAGTAAAAACCATGTCCGCGTGCACTGCTTTGGCCCACGCATAGTTGCCAAGGCGACTAAGATCATCAACCATGTTCACGTACTCTATCGAACATGGAATTCTTTTTGTAAAACATTAGATCATGTGTATAAATATTTTAAAAAGTTTGTGAGAAGTTACATCAAAATTAGTTTATATTTTATTACTTAAACCTATAAATTTTCCAGTGTTCCTTCCTTATCTCTCCATTTATAGTTAGAGAATCTTAGATACAACCCGTTTACAGTTTCACTTTCAGTTCATAATTGCTTGAATTTTTTAAAAATAGTATGTTTCATTTAATTAAGTATATATTTTTATAAAATAATTTATATGATCCGGCCAATATATAGAAAATATAAAAATATTTTAATTATGTATATATTTCGTTAAACAACTACCAAAATATACGACACTGTAATGGAAAATTTTGTGTAATTATACTCTTTATAAAAAAAATTAGGCCGAAAATTAAGTGCACCCACTCAAATCAACCATAGGGAGGAGGCTCCACCATGTGTGATATTTGTTATATGATCCCCACTGAAAGGCTACAAAGCCATTATGGTTATCCAATTTGTGTGTGATATTTGTTATATGACCCCACTAAATATTATTAGTTAATATAACAGTGTAAATATCATTCTTCCCTTTCAAAAACTTTTGTTCAATCATTTCTTTTTTTTTATTTGATATCTCAAATTCGTTCATTATTAGGTGTTGTTTGTTTTTAGAACAAGATGAAAAGAAAAAAAAAATTTAATCATGAAGGTGTAGTTTGGGTAGAAATATAAATTATTTTGAGGTTTATGACTATTTTAGGAATAGATAAGTAAACCAGTGGAATAAGTGATTTCTTGTTTGATTGTATTTTTAGTTATTCTCATTTAAAAACGTAATAACGATATTTTTGTTGTTTGGTTGACCATGGAAAAATTGTAAATAAAATGTTAATAAGGTGTGAAAAAATATTTATAAACTGTACAAATTTATTTGACATGTGAGCTCCCTTATTTATGAGAGTAATTATAGTTGATTTGATAGTGGGGGCCATTTATACATGTGAAATGGATTGGATGGAATAACACAATTTCACGAAGGACATTGAATCCAAATATCAGCTTATTCTCACATTTCTTGTCATAGTTATACTCATTTATTCCTTCTAAGCAAACAATTTTTTAGACTTATTCTCCCTCTATTATCCCCTTATTCCCTCTTATTCTCCCCCGATCTTCTGTCCAAACAACCCCGAAAAGAATATGTTGTTAAGCATTGATACACTAAGCCAGTTTTGCAGTCCTATATACTATGATAACATAGTATAAATTGTACTATCATAGTGTATGGAATTCTATTATAGTATATGGTGTAAAAAAATTATTATTTTTAACTTAAAAAATACACTAATGTAGTATATATTTCGTTTTATATAACAGCATGCATTTCATTTGAAGAGCGTGTGATTCAAAAAAAGAGAAAAGGTGTGAATTACAATTAAGGCTATAATAGGGCTAGACGTATCATTTTCCTATGTTGTTTAGCATTATTTCCAATGAACTGGAATAAATCATGATAGGAATCGGATGTAATTTATTTTTTCTTATTCATACATAAAATCACAGCTGTATTATGATAAAAACAAATATAAATGTAGAAAAAAATCATTTAATTCTCTTTCATCCATGTATAACTATTTTAAATTTAAATGAGTTATTGGTGAAGAGACATTAGATTCATCTCCCTATCTCTCAGTATCATAGCGGGGGTTGAATCGAGAAAGAAAATGATTTCGCATCTACAATAATAAAATTATAAAAAGAGGTTTTATTTGGAGTTCAGGAGAATGATTAATTTAAAAACTATATTTTGTACACCAAAAAAAGAATGAAGCAAT
Organism: Acorus calamus; assembly: GCA_030737845.1. Taxonomy (NCBI): domain Eukaryota; kingdom Viridiplantae; phylum Streptophyta; class Magnoliopsida; order Acorales; family Acoraceae; genus Acorus; species Acorus calamus. The sequence goes on along the minus strand of CM060877.1, from coordinate 17,040,666 downwards.
TGATAGCTAACACTTTTTTTTATAAGTATAGGTAACACTTGATTGATATTGTGGGGATTATGATTGGTTTCTTTTTAGTTGCACGCCGGCTCATTATATATAAAAACATTAGGGAGAAAGAATAAAAGAAGATTTGCACTATAAATATTCTTAATCCCTCAATGATTTTCTCCATGATTCATATTATGTATCATTAGTTTCATATTTTTTTGAGCTTGGAGTGTCTTTTCTCATGGACCCCTACATGTTTTAATTTGATTTGAAATATGAATCCAACATGATTTGTCTAAAAGGGGACCCATTTTAAGGAATGGTGGTTGACAATTGGATCATGCTAAGGCATTTTGTACATTCTTCAATGGTCCCTCTCAATGAAAAAAGGTGTGTTTGAAGACATATATTCCTTCATTATATGTGCATCTTTTTTAGTTGAGTTTGAACATATGTAGTGTTTTCTTTCTGTGGGTCATGAAATGAGTGACACTTGTTGCGGGAGAAATCAATTCACTCAAATCAAGCTCATTTGTCTTCAAAATTATGATTATGATGATGTTATTCTCAATGCTCCTAATAGAATGATTGGAGCAAGTACACCTTTAATTGCTTCTTTATCAATCTAATATCTTGGGATGAAATTGAGAGAAACATTAACTCTGATCCCAAATGAAAAATATGTGAAATAAAGGGGGAAAGAGGGTGACCCATTATTTTGTCATCCATCAAAAGCATCACAACCCAGTTTTAAATTACCACTATTTTAACTATGCATATATATTGTAATATATATATATATAGTCGGATGATAATATGCGGCGTGCGGGCTCGTGCGGACGCGACGTGGATCGTCCGATCGCGGGTCCATCGCATCCAACGGTCGACGTGAATCGCACCCGACTGTCTGATGCGATGGACCCGTGATCGACGGCCCGTGGTCGACGCCGCACGACCGCACCGACCGTATAATATCATTCCTATATATATATATATATATATATATATATATATATATATATATATATATATATATATATATATATATATATCTTCTAGATTGAAATGTTTTTGTAATTCTATTAAGCATGGATATATATAATATAAGAACCTGCCATAACATGTGTTAACATATGTCATTTAGATTCTCCAAACACCTAACAAATGCATTAAAATTTGATAACATGTCACCATGATGGGGACCGTTACATCCACACCTCTAAATGATAAACCCACACCATTTTTTTCACCCACCCCATTCATTTATATGAACTAATAACCCCACCCATACATATAAATTTGTGAATCTTGGCTAGAGAAATCCACCCCAAAACATTTTCCCTCTCACCTTCCTCTCTCTATTTCTTCTTATGTGAATGTTCTCCTTCACAGGTGTTCCCCTTCAATAGCACTCCATCGCATCGCACCGCCGTTCAGCCCTTCTTCCAAGCCCCCGTTCCCCCATCGCACCGCTGGCAAGGACGCCCATCTGCAGTTGGTAGCTTTCTTCCTTTTCTTCTTCTTGTTCTATCTTCTTCTTCTTCACGTTCTTTTCCATTGGAGCTTGAGTTTGTTGAATGTTTTGTTCATGTATGAAACCCTAAACCCTAAGGTGTTCAAGATTCATGTGTATGTAGTGAATGACATATGCTTTGAAACCCTAGGTAATTTTTTGGGTTTTTTTTTAGCTTGGTAATCCTAGGTGTTATTAGAAACAATATGTATTCATCTTTTTTAAACAAATGTAAACATAAGTTTAGGGCCTTTAGACTAGTTATATGGCATTTTAGTTGAAAAAAGATATGTTGAATGATTTTTATTGTTTAATTGGCAATGGTTTGTAGCATTGGTGGATTTTAATGAAATTAAATGTACAATTAATTGAAAATCACATTGAAATTGCATTATTATTATTTTTTATTGATGTTGGTATGAAGAACTGAAGGGTTAGTTGAATGAATTTATTTCTTTGATTCAAAGTAGTTTGAAAGGCTATTAGTGTTTGATTTTATTTAGGGCCCTGATTGATTCAATAATTAAGCGAAGGATGAATGAAATGTGTTCCTTGAATAACAAGTTGATAATGTCTATAAACGAATAATGAATAAAAGGGTGTCTTTGAAATTGGTTTAACATGTGGTATTTTTTTGGTGTGAGAGTGAATTGAATTGTTTGACAAATTGTGATTGGTTTGTAGCATTGATTAATTTATTTGTAGCCATTCAACATTGGTTTCAGTATGGCACCAAAGAAATGCATTCCACAAACCGCCTCGCTTTGAAGACGTCATTCAGAAAGGCTTGCCAAAGATGCACCCTCTAATTCAGTAGTTTCATATGTTGAACAATCGGAAGTAGGAGACCCTGAGGTAGAGGGAGAGGAGGTTGAAGAAGATGAATCTACACCTGCACCTGTAGATTCAGATATAGACTCAGACAGTCTAAAAGGTCCTTTCCCAGGTGGACCTGAAACAAACGAAATCCTGGTTGATTATAGGCATCATATCGCAACCGTATTTGGAATGGCAAGGTACATATGACTTTATATCATTATTTTTTTTATGTGATTTTTTTAGGATATTATTTAACAATCAATGATATTTTATTGTGTGTAGGGTGATCGAGTATTGCGATGTCGTCAACCTACCAAAACTATGGAGGGATGGGACACAGAGGACGAGTCAATCACCTTTATGAATAAGGTCAAGTAGAGTGGCTTGTGGCCATTGGTTGAATATAGCTTCCTCTCACCAAACAAGCAGTTGATCACTTTAATGGTGAAAAGGTGGCATCCAGAGACAAATTTCTTTCACCTACCATTTGGAGAGATGACCATCACACTCGATGACATGACACAAATAGTTGGCATTCCAGTGATGGGCAAACCGGTGCATGGGTCAACCTCCATGGACATTGAGGATGCCTCAGAATTAGTATATGAAAGTTTGAATCTACCGATGTCAGAGATTTTTGATGAGTTGCGCCTGCATAACGGTAGTGCTTTGAGATTAAAGTGGTTGAGGGATAAGCTGGCCAACATGTCCTCTAGGTTACCAGAGCAACACATTGATTGCAAGGTTAGGGGTTTCTTATTGTTTGTGCTAGGGTGTACTCTTTTTAGTGATAAGACTGGCATTACCGTTCCTGTATCCTATTTGAGATATTTAGGTGACATTGAGGATATTAGTGCAGTTGGCTGGGGGGCTGCTGCACTGGCTCATCTATATCGACAATTAGGGATTGCATCCCGTGTAAAGTGCAAGCAGATTTCTGGATATCTAACACTTTTGGAAGTAAGTTGATTTTGTTATTTTGCTTAGTTGACATTTTCTCTTAAATCTATTAATTTCACCCTTACATCCCCTGTACAGGTATGGGTGTACGAGCACTTTCCCTTTCTCAGTCCAACACCAAATCCCACGTATACGGAGGACGCCCCTCGTGCCAATCGATGGACCAAATGCCGTAACACATCGGGGTTGCAGAATAATTCAGTTGATGTCCTTCGGGAGCTCCTAGATATGGCCACAGCCGAGCAAGTAATAATATTTCAATCTTTTTATTTCTCATATACTTGAAATGTTTGTCGTCACTGTCTTTTCGCTTGATGTAGGTAGAGTTTGATCCTTACCGATCAGTCCGGGTCCGTAGACCTATCCCAGACTTTGCCTTCTTCAAAGGGTGTCTTTGGGTGAATGGGATATTTGAGCCGTACATGCCAGATAGGGTACTTCGACAGTTTGGCCATGTTCAAGTCATCCCCAGAACACCGATCCGACCGCGGCCAAATGTGAGAAGGTATCCTAGCGCAACAAGTTACAGGGCAGATTATCCTGGTAGTGTGGAACTAATCGAGCAGTGGGTGGATAACCTATTAGGTGCAGCCACTAGGGGAAACCGTGTCAATAGGCCATGTGATGCAGTCCCAGAGTACTCAGGGTGGTTTGAGAAAATCAGTCATACAACTGTACAAAATCCCCAAAACAAGAGATTCTTCAACATGGGCAGTACCTCTTCCGACCTACCCTCGGTAATAAATTTCAAGTGTTCATACATGTTTCATCTTATCCGGTCATGTTATTTTTTTTAATGACCTTAAAATTTTGATGCAGCGTGTTACATCCGCGGTTCAATGTCTTGAAAGTTTTATAGCTAGGGGAAATACCTTGACATCGACGCAGAGAGGCATCATTCAAGACGTGATTCATCTCCTCCGAGATGGGGCACCACTCCCTGAAGCTTCTATAGTGACTCGAAGATCTAAACAAAGGCGTGATCGCAGGGATTGATCTGTTTGTCGTCGTGGGAAGAACAATTAATTTTTTTTCTTATTTGTACTACTTTTTGGACAGTTTGTAAAATGCCCGCATTTTGTATTATATCGGTGATGAAGTTGTGGTTATGTTGAATGTATTTGCATATTAGACTTGTTGTTTTGGATGTGTAATTGGTTAAATATAATAGCAAATTTCAATCTTTTGTTTGTGCTTCACTACACATTGCATGGATAGGCGTGATTCATTTTTGTTTTATTTTTGGTTTTAGTGGTTAGCCAATGGATACTAGGTTTCAATTGGAATGTAGATGGGCTTCACTTCTACAACTTGCAGGTTCTGGACCTTGTTCGACTCTTTCCAGTCGACCTGGGGCGCCTCTGTCGACCTTCCAAGGTCGACCTGGGATTGAAAGACCGACAGATACCGGTCGAACACCGGTCAGTGGGGACCCGGGGCCCCTGGTGCGTGGTCGACTCTTTACAGTCGACCTGGAGCTCCTCGGTCGACAGGACCGGGTCGACCTGGGATAGAACGCTCGATAGATCCCGGTCGAACACCGGTCAGTGGACACCCGTGGCCCCTGGTGCCCTTTCGACAGAGAGTAGTCGTACTGGGCTCCTCGGTCGACCGGCCCGGGGTGACCTGGGATGGAACGCCCGACATCTCCCGGTCGAAAACCGGTCAGTGGGGACCCGTGGCCACTGGTGCTCGTTCGACAGATAGTAGTCGACCTAGGAATTCTCGGTCGACCTGCCCGGGGCGACCTGGGATGGCACGCCCGATAGCTCCCGGTCGAACACCGGTCAATGGGGACCCGTAGCCCCTGGTCCTTGATCGACCGAGAGTTGTCGACCTGGGAATGCTCGGTCGACCGTCCCGGGTCGACCTGGGATCGCACGCCCGACAGATCCCGATCGAACACAGGTCAGTGGGGACCCGTAGCCCCTGGTCCTTGTTCGACCGAGCGTAGTCGACCTGGGAATGATCGGTCGACCTTCCCGAGTCGACCTGGGAGCGCACGCCCGACAGATACCGGTCGAACACCGGTCAGTGGGGACCCATAGCCCCTGGTCATTGTTCGACCAAGAGTTGTCGACCTGGGAATGTAATCTCGACGGAATCTGGGCGAACAAACCGAGAGTGGTCGATTTGTGTGGGTTGACCTGGAAGCTAAAAGTTAACATTTTCTGGTGATAGGATAGTTAATCCAGTACCTGTCATTATCCACCTATACATTCTGATACAAAATTCTGAATATGACATGATAATTGACATTAAACTTATGGACGGAATATTTAGTTAATACATCGACAAATATGCAGCCTTTTTACAAAATGTATCATTCAACTACATCTCTTTTACAAAAAAAAAAGGTTCATCAACTATGCAGACCTTTTACAAAATGTATTCAGTCTATACAACATCTACACAACAGGTTCTGACAACAAAATGAGATATTTGCACGTCAGTATACAAAATAAGCCCCATATACACATCTTATAAAGACTTGACAAAAAAAACTTAGTTTTGCTTGATGTGGATGCATTCAAATATCAATCATGAATGTCGACCAAAGTTATGTTGGTGTCAACAAAGCTTTTGAATCTTATCATTCTGTCAATATAAGGTGTCATCCAAGATGATGCCGCATCGGAGCGGTATCTTTCCCATGTTCTAGATGCTGGGGGTAATGGTGCCTCTGGAGTCAACAAAATCTAACAAAATGGCATCCATTTTACATATCCCATTTCAAGAAGCATGTGTTCAGCACTCTGGGGTGGAGGTTCTCGCAATGGAAAGAATGTTAAGCACTGCTGTTTTGAGATGTGGACCACAACAATGTTATAACAAGATGCAATAACACAACCCATATCCGGCATAGTCATCTAGTGGCTGCTATCTGTGTAGACAGATTGACATACAAGACTTCTTTTTAACTCTTCCATGCGGTCAAGTCCATAGAAGACCCTCTCATAATCAGCTGGGTGAAGCTCAATCTCCGTTAGGAGGTCCTTCCTCACATATTGCCATCCGTCTATGCCCAACTCCAGAAAATCAGCCACCACTCGGAATCCGCAATGACCGTCGCCTAATACATCGCAGATATTGCTAATAAATGGTGATAGGAATGATGGAAGCTCCTTCATGTACATGTCACTGTCCATCGTCCGATTTCTGAGCATCGTCGGTCGCTGCACTTTGATTTTTTGTCTTATTGGAGGCATCGAGTCTACAACTTCTGAAACGAGGGTAGGAAAGGCTTCCTCAGTTGCATTACATGCTTCAAGGGATTGGAGTACATGTTCAAAACCGCTCTTATCTCTTTTGGTTGACTCATCGGCTAGGGCCTTTGCCCTTTTCATTCCGCTTCTTTTTCGACCCCTTGTATTTACTCTCACGACGGGTTCAAGCAAAAGATTGGCGCATGGGTCGCTCATTTTTTTAAGTGCTTTTTTCATCTCCTTTTGTTGGGCTATGTTACCATCTTGAAAGCGTTTTACAACATCTGAATTTCTGGACCAATGTCGACTGCATGAGTATGATCCTCAACAAATGGTGTGGTGCGATCTAATTTACACCATATGGGGTGAATGACTGAAAGAGGAATTGGAGCTCCTTCACGTTTGTACTCCGCTAGCATGTGAGTGCATGGCAAACCACAAGTCATCATCGCCACATGATTGCATATGTCGGTGTACGGGCCTTTAGAGTCAATCGCATTAATCTCATTCTCCCTCTTCTGAATTGCATAGAGGGAGACAAATCCGATGAGCTCTTTGTAGAGGGGGCCTCTATATTTGTGTGGGACCTTTGTTAGACTCTCTTCAAAGGAAGCTTTGATGTCACAAATTTGGAGCTCCAACAAATTATGAATGGTCGACCAAGAGCTAACAAAATTATGGATTGACGAATGCAAATACCTCTTCAACTTCGCATGATGACCCTCAACTCGATTCGTGGATGTGTTTCCAAGATGCATGTGCTGGTCAATCCAAACAGATACAAATCTTTGCCTGTGTTTGACCAACCACGTCGTGTGAAGATACGAGATCACCATGGGATACTGTGCATAGTCCATCTCTAGCTCCTTAAGCCTCTTCAGGTACTCATCTTCAGTTGGCACTCTCATCAAATTGACCCATGCCCCCATAAAACTATCCCATGTCTCCACCTCTTCAAATGTTTTTCTACAATTCTTTAAGACATTTTTTTCAATGTGTACTCGACATAAGAAGTTCATACTCATCGAAAAAACTTTGGATAAGGCATTCATCAGACCAAGCTCATGGTCAGTGACGATAACCTTAGGCAATAAACACCCATCGAATATTGCTTTGAAACACTCTAAGGTCCATGTATAGTTCTCTTCCTTCTCGGAATGTAGGTAGGCAAATGCAACGGCATAGGTCTTCCCCGTTGACGTGATGCCAACAATCTCCAACAATGGTAGTCTGTATTTGTTAGTTTTGTAGGTGCAGTCCATCATGAATACCATCGGGAATGACTTCACCAAATTCATCGACATGGGATGGGCGAAAAACAATTCCTGCAAGATCTCACCATCTGGATCAATCCGATGTTGCTCGATGTACCCGTGCTCATAGACCAGTTTCATTAGTTGTTGCATTTGAGTGCGCCCACAAGTCTCTGCAATCCGCATCTTCTTCCTATAATTATAAATAGTTCGAATTGTACTGACATTAGTGGGGTCATTGCTCTTCAAGTAGGTGAGTATATCACGTGGACGCATCCCACTTTTGCTCATTCCTTGCAGTATCTGAACCTCATCATCAAGTAGCTTTCCAGCGAATGAATAACCCTCAAAATTAATGATTAAGGGATGGCTGTGAAGTCCACACAACACTTGTAACCTCCATTTCCCATCAACTACAGAGGCACGCAGTTTAAATGGGCATTGACACTTCTTTGTACCCGTTTGCCGTTTGAGTTTTCCCTTGTTACTCTTCTGTGCTCGATCGTCATACTTTCCGCCTCTTTCACAAATTAGAAACATGCGTGGAACTCTCTTCAGATCGGATACGTCCGACCTTCCAATGACCACAATGACACCGATATTTCTACCAACTCTTTTCACCCATTCTATTAATTCTTTCCGATCGTCGAAGGCCTAAACCAATGAATATGTAAAATATTATTATGTCAATAATAAAATCATATGGTAAACACATGGGGGATAGATGCCATAATCAATTACCAAGATCGTGGAGAAGTGTTCAGTGGTGTCAATATGGGCGATGGCCTCGTCCGCATTTGGCGGGAATGGAATGATAACATTCTACATGAGAGTATATACAACATTATCAATATTAACTAAGCATTCATATTAATCAATTCTGTATTATATAGTCCATCGAAAACTAACCTCGTTAGCCATTATTTAAGTGCTTTGCAAGACGCCACCATCCAATGAGTGGATTTACAACCTAAAAAACAATATCTTTCATAAGTTTACAAAAAAATGTATAGAAATTGATGATTTAAATTTCAATACAAACACCACCATCATAAAAGGTACATCAACAACATTACATAGACATGATCATCAACATCAAAGCCATTGACATTACAATATTGAAAAGTTTGAATCCACCACCCAAACAAACCCTAAAACCAACACCACCAACACAATAACAACCACCAACACCAACACATTCAATAAGTCTTTTACCTAAACACAATAGCCATTGGTACAACAATTATCACAAACATAACCATCAACACATTCAAAAAACCCAAACCCTAGCATCCCCACTACCAATATATGCACTACCAAAATGAGAATGGCCACCACAACACATTGAAGACTACATGAAAAAAAAACCAGTGATCTAAACAAGAAGAAAGCATTACCTATTATGAAATTGTTCTCCAAAATGACTTAGGGTTTCATACTTCAAATGGAAACATCTATGTGGCCGCAGGAGAGATCGCCGGTGAAGGAAGGTAGATGGAAGGGACGACTGATGAATGTCGCCGGAGAAGTTGCCGTTCGACCGGGGGACCTCGACAGAGACCACGCGAGAGAGAGAACGCACGAGAGCGAGGGAGAGAGGCGCGAAGGGCTTTTGTTTTTGGTGTTTGAGTTTGGGGTGGATAGAGTTCATTTGTGAAAACTTTGGGGGTGTAAAATACAAGGGGTGGGGTCTGTTTAAGAAGGGTGGGATAGGTCGGGGTGGTTTTCATCATTTTCATATAACAAACTCAGTGATTTTTATTTCAACAATTTGGTGTGGGGATCCAAAGTTGGTGGGTGGGTATATCCGCACCCCACCATGATCCACAACGTGTCCAGCACTTGTCATGATCTATACCTCTAAATTAATTTTTTTTTTTTTTAAATATAGATTGAACACCTTTAATTTCTTATTCTTCAAATAATGCTCTCTTACTATCCTTCAATTGAAAATGGAAACAAATCCCAAACAAATAAAAGTGAAGTGCCTCATCGACCATATATAAATATATATATACACACATGCATACACTTTACACAATAAGATTAAAATTTAAATTTAAATGCAAGGTGGTATCAGATATAGTTGATATTTTAAAACACTTAAACTAGTAAATTATGCAGGCATGCTTGCATGCACAGTTGTATTAATTTCATGCTATTGCTGCCTCAGAGAAAGCCTTAATGACTGAATGCTATCATGTATACTGTTTTGCTTCTGTTCGAAGTTACTCTTCTTGAGACAGAAAGGTAACCAAAAAAATAATCATTGGTTACAGTGCCTTTCTATGACACACATACATAATTACACAAAAAATTATTTGATATTTGAGTTGATGAAAGGGTTGATACACTTCATTTTGCATATCCTTATGCAGTTTAAAGGTGGTTTTCCAACCGCCTATACGGTATAAGTACTCCACTAGTATAGTGTATATTGTCCTTGTGCATTATATATTTTATTAATACAGTGTATGAAAATTAAAAAAAAATTCATTTATTCAAAAAGTATATATATGTATTGTAACTAGGTATATAATTTATTTTTTATATTATTATAGATTTTATTAGATGAGTATATACTTAAGAAAAAAATCAAAAGACACCTTAGATAGGATTACACAAAGACTGAATGTATCACTTTCCATGATAAAATTGTATATCATTATTTTCCTTGTGTTTATCCTCTTACATAAGCATACCCACTTTTGTGTAAGATTATCTCTTCTCTACTTTCTCTATTATTTATGCTCCTTTTAGAACCGATTGTTAAATTGATTTTACTTTTGTAAACTCAATTTTCAGATAATCGATTTCCAATGGTAGCTTTTAATTTGAGCTTTTGATTTTGAATTTTGAATTTTGAATCTTGCGTAAAATGATTTTTATAAAAAAAAAATAGTTGAGAGTGGCTTTTCCATAATCACTCGCGGAGGATATTTTTTGAAAAATAATGTCAAATGAGTCTTAAAGAAAAAAATACATTTTTAAAGAAGGATTCACTTCTTATTGTAGTGTTTGAAATAGGTTTTGGATAGCTTTTAATACAAAAGATTTCACTGCTAAGTCCTGAATCGTTGTGTTATGACCACTGTGGACTAAATGCTTCTTGAAAAGTTAAATTAAAAAATTATTTTAAAAGAAAAAACATTTTCAAATATTTTTATTTTTTATTCTGATTGTTTACGTTGAAACCCAATTCGCTTTGAGTCAAAAGTAAAACATATAAAATAAGGATATTTTTTAAGGTTTGTCAATTCAAGGAGAGGTTTGGGAAGAGTCTGATCGAGTAATAAAAAAATTTGATCAATATAGAAATTCAATTCAACATGAGACCATAAATTTGAATAAATAAGATATTATAAAATAATTAATTAAAACTGATATTATAAGATATTTTATTAAATGCATAACTCAAAATTGATTAGCTACAGATTTAAAATATCATAAGATCTATTGCACTTAGAAATTTAAGATATGGATACTAAAATAGTAATAATTTAAATTTTATAGTAAAATAAATGGATTAATAAGATATAAATAAATAATATTTAAATAAATAAAATTTTCAAAATGTTTAAGATAAGGATAGGATAATATATTAATTTAAGGATGATTGATAATATTAATTAATTGATAAAGAATAACATTAATTGAAAAGTGATAACTTAGGGATAAATAATATATTATAAGAGAAGTTCATATATTAAATTAAATTAGATTATATAATATGTTAAAATAAATAAATGAATTTAGATACATAATTTTAATATTATCTATATTTAAATTAGCATTAAAGAAAAAATTAAGATTCAAAGTAAATAATTTATTTTTATTTTTTCATATGAATAAAATCAGATAGATTAAAAAATTTAATTTAAAAATTGATACATTACAGATATATAACTTTTATTTCTTGAAAGATAATTGATATATCCATACATTAAAATTGATTTGAATGACTGTTGAAAAACTTATATGTGTCTTATAATTTCTAATATATGTTTCAAAAAATAAAATTATTTTTGTTTGAAATTATATTATGAATAAATTATTTTTGAAATTTTGAAATTACATGTGAAATTTAGCAATCCAAATTTAACCATAAAAATTTAATTGTAAGTTTTCAATTAAATTATTATCATATTATATAATATTCGAATTTAAATATATATCATCAATATTAGAATATCTACATTAATGCTTTTATTAAAGATATGGTTTTAACACTTAAATCAAATAATCAAAACAAATTAATAATTATAAATAATATTAAAAATAATTCACGTGCGATGCACGTGTTCATTAACTTGTAACAAAATATATCAATGTAACACTTTTTAGGATGAATTACCCTCTTTTTAATATAAAATTGATCATTTTTGTTAATAAAAAATTTTAGATGCTCAAGATTGTTGCCATTGATGGTTCCTTTTGCTATAATGACAGTATTATATTTATGTCCACCGCCCAAAATAGAAAAATAATAATTTCCATCTATTCTGTTACACTATCATGATGAGAAGTTTTTTGATGAGAAGTTTTTTGTGTGTGTGTGAGAGGGACTGGTGTGAGAGGGAGTAGTGTGTTTTGTATAAAGACACTCATTTTACTTAATATGATAATATGATATGTTATTAGAGCATCTTCAATGGATATGTTAACTCATTAGTTAGTGTCATATTTTTAGAAAACATGTAAAAGTAGTGCTCCAGTGGAAGTGTTAAGGGCATGTTAAATGTGGGCCCCACCTGTCATATGTTAAGGGAAGTGTTAAATTTAGCTAGTGCTTTAGCCATCCAAATGTGGGCCCTACCATTTAAAATATTCAAAAATATATTATTTTGTGTGGGTGGAGAGGTGGGCCCACTATTATTTTCACTAGTTATTTAGCTAGTCCATTGGAGTAACAACAACCAACTAAATAAAGATGTAGTAAATGAGTGTCTAGTTGAGTAATAAAGTGTTGACATGGCACTCTAACATCTTAGTTAACTAACATATCCATTGGAGATGCTCTTACGTGGGAGAGAGTGTCATATTTCCATTTGAATAACATAATGCATCCTCATGTGAGCCAATGTTCCCAAAAAGGTTGCACAAAATTAAATGAATCCATATGAAGTTACACAATCTTTAAAAAAAATTGAATCTTCAATGACTCAATGTTAAGATATATCTAAAACAAGATAATCCATTTAGGTCACCAAATTAAATTTTAAAAAAAATTAAAACATCACCATGAACCAAATCACATACTACGTACATTTGATATGGTTCTCTCCTTTCATGAAAAAGTGGTGCAGTTCCACTCATGGAAAGTACTCCTCAATAAATTAATATAATATGAAATTTGTATAGATGGCACCTTTGTAGGTAAAGCACTTCATTATATTATGATGAGTATAATATTCATAGAAAACCAAACTAATCACATTTTATAATACATGATTAAAGAATAATTGAGATATCGTTGCCATTAAAACTCTTAATGACAATGATTTGAGGTAATGCTGGCAAAATCGACGGTATACGTGCCATGCTCAAGATTAGCACAACAAACCAAGGATTAATAAACTATTAAGGTTATTAGCTGCCCCAACTACAATTATTATTGTATTAGCATAAATGATGGATTAGGGTGCCACAAACATGACTAGAGAACCCACCTTTAGGCCACATTGTTTTGACATTTACAATAGGATTAGTATTAGATTAGAGGCTTTGCTGGGTTGGCCAGGTTTCATTCGCTTTACGCGATCCTGTAGATCGTGCCTAATCGAGGTGAGATTAAACCTAATCCAACTACATTTGACTATAATTAGGGAGTGAAGTCATTGTAGATATTCAGATATCTTCATAAAGCCACACGTATCCTTGTAAAGGGAAAGATATCTGTAACTATGGACCCTCTTTTCACTTTTTGTTTCCCCACTTTGATTTGAGTGACATCTATTGATAGATCATATAGCTCCTGTTGTTTTCCTAGTTGGAAACAATATTTGATTAATGCTATTATTGGAGCTAGAGAGTGACCTTATAAGCAAATAATGTATATGTTCTAGCATTGTTTATTACAACTAACCCAAATTAACAAACTAATGATATATAAGTAAACATGCATATATACATTGTTTACTTATAAAGGGCAAGATATGTGTAACTCAGCTCGTATGCCCATGCAACATGTATTATCGTACAAATCATCAAATAATTTATGGATTCACTTAAAAACTGATTATATGATAATTAAACAAGTTCATAAATTGGAGGAGAATAGCCCAATCAGTCTAATTGTCATGGTTTCCTTGATCTCAACATCTATTAATTAAGCATTGATTAAGCTGTATTTTGCAGACACGTCATTCATACTAAAAGTGAATATAAGAAATACAAGTCCCTCTAAAGCTTGTCTAATGCATGACATGGACTGAAAGCTCTTCCTTGAATGGTGATGAGGACACATCTAACTTTATGGCCTTAAAACAATGTATAGTGGGGGAGTAATTCAAAATAATTTGAAGTTAACACTTCAATTACCTGGTCAAAAAAGTGCCAATTAAGTTAAAAGGGCTTGATATGATTAGATTTAATCAATTAAAAAGTTTGGGAAACAATAAACTAAAAAAAGGTTGGCATATATCAAAGTCTACATTGGACACCTAGGTGCATGTTGTAAGATTAGAATGAAATAGTTGATATAGGTTCCTATGTGGAGGCCTATCAGGAATGCTAGAAAAGACAGACCAGGTTTTAATGTTCATGAGCTCACTATCCTTCTTTACCTCTTCTCTTGTTTGATATGTTCAATGTTTCTGATCAGACAACAAAAGCTTTTTTGTCCTATGAGATTTGATATTCAACCACTTGGAGATCATTTTTTTGTTGTCGGAGTTATTTTAATTTTCATTTAATTTGATTGAAACTAGAATAGATTTTTAAGTGTAGAAGACTTATTAACTAGAGAAAAGAGGACCTTTTTTGTCCTATGAAGTGTAAAATAGGAAACAATTTCTTATTGATCCACTTGGAGATCAATATATATATATATATATATATATATATGAGTTATTTTAATTTACATTTGATGGAAACTAGAATTGATTTTAAAATGTAGAGTAGACTATAGACTGCCAAATGTTAGACCTATAGCTGTTAGATTTAGAGAAACAAAAAAATTATTTACAACATCCAGTGACCTAAAATTAGATCAATTTGATGATCAATGACAAACAGACATATTATCCTGTCGATTTTGCGTGGGATTAATTCTTATCTTTTGAAAAATATCAAAGATAGTCATTCTTACAATCATTTTTCGTAATCCCAACATATTTTAAAAAGGAAATTTTAACAAATGCATAATTGTTTGATAAAGTACATACATTCGAAAATTTATGCATATATTTGAGTAAAGTAAATGTAAATCTTCTTGTATTTTCCTTAGCTAATAGAATATATGGTCACCCAACTAAGTACATGCTCAATTAGATCTTTTTAATATTGGATCTAGTAACTTGGATCGCCAAATCAATCCTAATTGTGATTGTCAGATCTTTTTTCCTTCATGGATTACAGTGCAACAAAGTTTAACACAGCTGATTGTAGGACTACTGGTTTCAAAGAGTTAAGACTTATACACTCAGAGCCACATTCAAGATCTTCCGTTCGTTTGGCTATACGATTGCAAAATTGATTCTATAAAAATTTGGGTTTTAAAATTAATTCTGCAGGAAGCTCACATCCCCCATCTTTTGGAAATCATAATTTTTGCACGCTGTTTGTTGAAATCTGTGTGCAGGAAGCTGATACAATAAGCCCCCGTTTAAAACGTGGATAGATTTATGACAGGGTATACATTTATTCAAGCATAAATGAGTATAAATAAGGATAAAGTGATTTTATGTTTGGTTGTGTTTTGAATTATTCTTGTTGGTAAATGTAAGAATAAATGTTTTGTTGTTTGGATAAAATATGAATAAAGTATAGATAAAGATTTAAAAAGATAAAGATTTAAAATAAGTGAGTATAATAATGATAGTTGATTTGATAGGTTATTTATAAGAAGTGATGACATTTGATTTAACAGTGGGGTCATATATTCTTTAGGTGGAATAACCTAGGATAACTTTAAATCCAGGGGTTGATTGGAATTCCATATACCAGTTTATTCTAGTATACTTTATCAGAAGTTATTCAGGGCAAACAAACACATCTAAATTCTTATCCAAGGGTTTATACCCAAAACAAACGAGGGTTAAAACTGTTTAGTTGTACGATTGCAAAAACAGCTTCCTACAATCACAAAAATTGCTTAATCGCGCAACCAAACGCACCATATAGCATTTGGATCCAATATTCAAACATGAACCCCATTTGGAGTGAAGCATTATCCCAGGATAAAAGGGAATACAGGAGAATAAAGAAAAAAAATCATTTGTTTGTAATAATAAACCCTGGATAGTTATGTTTCGATAAGTTAGGATAACGTCCGATAACTATTTTAGGGGGTACTAGAATTGCTTATTTAGGCTAGTTTATCTATACTAATGAATAAAAATATTTTTTGTGTCATTTTAAGAAATTCATCTTACTTAATACTCTTGATACATATCTAAAAATTATCACATCAATCACATGACACACATCTCTCATACTTATTTCCAAACAAAAACAATTATGCAGACCAAGGATATAGTTGATATTTAAAAAATTATAAATTCTTATATACTATTTATCCTCACTTTATGTAAGATGAATGAAACAAAAAAGGTCATTTTACATTTTCAATAAAAAAAACATAAAAATAACCAAACAAAAATTTGCTTAGATTTTCCAATAATAAAATTTCTTACTCTGTCCATCACGCTCCAATGGTTCGGTGAACTTCAATTGTTTCAAAAGTTGTTTGATCATTTGTCATTAGCCAAGCGAACAATGAGAGCTTGAAAGAAGGAAAAAAAACCCATAATAGGTTTGCTTTTCAAAATACACTAACAATGCGTAACTATGGGGGGTTGACACAGAAGTTAAAAAATTGTTAGGATCCACATTTGGGATTCTATGGTCTTTCCACCACCAAATTCATCCAAACGATGATCCGAACGGGAATCTTCAAATCAAATCTCCCATGTTTTCTGTTTAATAGTCTATCAAATTTATCAAAGGGATGCAAATAAGAATGTTGCAATGGTTTAATTTTGTTTATAAATATTAGAAACCAAATAGATTCAGTCAGGAGAGAAAATAGTGTTGCAAGAATTAATGCAATAATTAGGCTTGACATGTTTAATCACTAAGGTTTGGCAAACAACCAAAAGATTGCCATGAAAGTCTATATTGGACACCTTGTAAAACTTGAAGGAATTATTTGATATAGATTCCATATTTATGGTGATAATACGGATTCTATTGAGAATTCTTGAACATTGGAAAGCTTATGAGCTCACTTTCTTCTCTGTTTGTTGTTGCGTGTTTGTTTTTTTATTATCCCCTAAAATCAACATAGAGAGAACAGAATCTTTTGTTTGTCCCATGCACTTGTTGTGGGATTCAACTTGGACATAAAATACCATGTGTTCCTGAATTTATATTAATTTACATATTATTATATATAACTGGAATGGATTTGAATATGGAGATATTGTACACTTGTTTCTTCAATAAACTAACTGATAATAAGCATTAATTGACTGAAATTAATAATTTACTCAACGAGGACTTCCAAAGTACGTGCATGGAAAAATTACCCAAATAAACCCAAAGGAAAGCATTTAATAATATCAAAAATATAATTTAAACGGCTTTGATTAATAAAGCCCTAATAATAAGCATATAATAACACTAAAAAAAGAGTCCTGACTAGATCTGAATAGACCACAAACAATTTTTGAAAATACATAATATTATATATATGTAGTTTGTGTACAGTTTCACTTTTATAATCTTCAAAAGTGCAGATGCATCCATACGCATACGTATTATAAATGTACTTCCATATGCGTGCATATGCATCTATATGATTTCATGTTTTTTGTGACTAAAAATAAGGCTAAAAAAGAGAGCTCGAACACAAATACTCTAAATTTTCACACTATAAAAACACTAATTTTCAGTCTACCACATAAGAATCTGGAGATTATCCAATGAAGCTTTTTGTACTAATTAGTATAGAAATTATCTATTAACTGGTTATATGTACGTGCATAAAAATTCACTCCGATCAGATATTATTCATTAAACAATGCAAATCTATAAAACATGCTAGGCAGAATGTATTAGGGTTGATCCTTGCTCTAAGGGCCCTTTACTTTGGAATTGAGATTTGAATTAATCCCATCAAATATCAATCTCACTTCCAAATGGCCCTTCACGTTTTTTAAGAGACCGGATCCGGTCAGTGCAGAACTCGGTCAGTTCAGTTAGTACCGAACTGCATCACGTTCAAATCGAACTGGACAACCAATTGTTGGTTATATTTTTCATTCTTTTATTGAATACTGATGATACTTAAGAATTCATATATATATATGAAAATTATTACGTGCGGCAAACGGCCGGTGCGACCGGGACGTGGGGCGTTCGATCGCGGGTCCATCGCATCTAACGGTCGACGTGAATCGCACCCGACCGTCCGATGCAATGGACCTGTGATCGCTGCCGCACCCGCCGTTCGCCGCACGCAATAACCTCCCTATATATATATAGGGACGTGATTAGGTGCGGTCGTGCGGTCGGTGCGGCCGCGATCACGGGTCCATCGCATCGGACGGTCGGGTGCGATTCACGTCTACCGTTGGATGCGATGGACCCGCGATCGCGACCGCATGACCGCACCTAATCGGTCGCATATATATATATATATATATATATATATATATATATATATATATATATATATATATATATATATATATATATATATATATATATATATATGCGACCGATTAGGTGCGGTCGTGCGACCGTGCACCCCGTCGTGCGCCCAAGTCGTGGACCGTGCGATCGACGAGAACATCGATCACACAGTCCACGTAAGGGGCGCACGACGGGGTGCACGGTCGCACGACCGCACCCCATCGCCCCCGTATATATATATATATCATAGAAAATTAGTTATAAAATATATTTTTTAACATATATATTTAATACATCATATATATATATAGGGTATTTTTATAAATATATATTTTTTATACTGTAATCCATGCATTATCAAACACATTATTAAGATTGATAATCTCAATCCTATTTTCTGAATCATGTTCATTACCAAACAGGTTGACATGATTCACAATCTCAATCCACATGAATTTAAAATCACATGATTCATAGAATCTTAATCCCACTTGTCAACCAAACAGGCCCTTAGAGTCATATATCTCTTCTAATGAGATGTGTACTTTTATAAGAGGTGAAATATATGCTCCAATGAATTTAAATAGTATTATTTATAGAAAGTATGAAAAATTGCTTATGAGGCATATATATCGTTACAGTGAGTAGAAAGAGATAATGAGATATATAATTTATGAATGTAATTGAATATAACAGTGCTCTTAATTTTAGGGAAAATGAAAGGTCCAACCTCATGTGCAGGTCTTAACAAATTTGGCTTTTTTAAAATCATATATTATACACATTTTTTTTATGAAACCATAGGCAGACGACTCAATTTTATTGTTAAAATTCAACGAATGCCCAAAGCATGCAAAGCATAAAAGAAAGTATTCGAACCAATAATTGATAGAAGGGAGTTTTATCCAGTGCCCCGATCCCCAAAAAGAAACCCCTACTCCTCAATTACAAGTTGAGTACTTACTATTAGAAAAAATGAAGTATATATCAAGATAAATCAATACATATTTTTTGTGAAAAACATAAAATAAAATTATTTTTCATACAGTGCACTATTAAATTATAAACTACAACCACTTAGTAAGTGTATATATAGTATGCTGGGACTACAAACTAAACAGCAAATTAGAGAGATCAGCACCCTAATATTTTATCCACATGCCATGACAAATGCTAAGCCCCTGGATCCAACCCGCTTGTTCTGTATTCCATCGTCGGGACGAGGATGATTTCGATGATCAGCAACCCCTCGGAGGGGGTAGGGGGGGATTCGTGGTTAACGCCCCATCTACCACATCTCGAGCTCCAATCACTAGTTTTTCTTTTTTGCTTGTGTATCTTCTGTTCAAACAAGTAATCTCACTTTTTTTAATATAAATGTGTTGGTGGAAAGTGTATCATTTTTTTAAAAGAAAATCAACTTATTTATAACCACCAACCTTGCAAACAAACATAATTTTTAGGGATTTTTGCATATATACCCCTCCAAAATTTAAATTTTGTGAAAATACCCTTCTAAAATACATGTTTGCATCTATACCCTTGAAAAAACTTAAGTCGTTGCATCTGTACCCTTACGAAAAAAGTCGTTATGAACCCTTTGTTAACCATGATCACATACCCTAACCACATATAGCAATTGACCAAATTACCCTAACTTGTAGTGGATGAAAACAGAACCTAACTTTACCATTTTAGTTGATTTATTTGCCCTAACCCTAACCCCCTTTTCCCCTGCAACGCTCTTCGATTTTTCCATTGCAATCCTCTGTGAAAAGGGCCATCTCAGATCCGTCAAAGGCCGTTTGATACCCAGATCAGCCGCAATATTCTTCATGAGGAGGGGGCAAAGAAACCTCATCAGATCCGTCGATGATCATTTGATCCCTAGATCTGATGCATCTCACAATCGTTTATTAAACTCCAATCCCTTCAACGAACCCACTCAAGCAAGTCATCAGTATCTGGTAAGTTCCCATATGTTGACTTTGTTGTTTGATTGGAGTTCAAATTTTTTGAGGTTTTTTTATGATTTTCCACTAATGAGATTGGTTTGAATGTTTTAGGTCTTATAGTGTTATTTGATAATTGTAAATTAATGGTATGTATTCAATTATACTTGTTAAAATGATGTGATGTTATGTATATTGTTTGTTGTTATGTTAAGCATACTTGTAAATCAGTGTGTTTTGAGTATTTACATGTTATTAGTGTGATTTAGTTTTTTTTTTAAGTTTTTTTTGCATGTTGTAATGTTGTCAAACAATTAGGATGATGAAAAATACAATTGTTTTCATGCTAAATTAGTTGGTTGATTAGTGTATTATTGTGATTTACATGTCATCAATTTGAATATGTTTTGCTGTTTGTTAAAGTTCTATTCCATGTTGAAATGTTGATATGCATTTAGGATGATGGGGATACAACTGTGTGCATTTTGTTTCGATATGGGGTTTTTGGAAAATGGTGAAAGGCACAGATAAGAGGGCATACAGATTAGGCAGGCAAAAAAAAGTTTTTTTGGACATGGATTATTGCAATGTGGATGAGATCTTTGAAGAGGTGGGCAAATTAGTTAAATTGAGTGAAAATGATGCTCTCAATATGCAATACAAGGTGCATGGTATTGATTTGTATGTACTCTATCTAATGAAATAGAAATGTTGAGGATGTTCAATGTACACCGGAGAAGTCCCATAATTGAAATATTTATTACAGTTGAGCACAATGTAAGCTCTTCTGTTCTTCCTACACCTGAAGATAGGGAAGCTCAGAATAATTATAGGTATGATTCATATGATGAAGATGATGAATATGAGGATGATTATAGTGAAAATTCATCCACAATCATTCTCAGTGTTCTTATCTGATACTAAGGATGATGTAGGAGAACAAAGGCACAAGTTTGTAGTGGTGTTTGAGGATGAAGATGAAGAAGAGCCAAATATTAGGATGAGGAGAGCACACAATATTACTATTGAAGAGATTGATGCTGAAGAACAGATAGAGCCAATACATACCAATCAGGCACCCCCCAGTGAGGCAACCCCTAATCGGGCACACCCTACAAAAACAGTGGATGAACGGCAGGAAAACAGACATGACCCAAATGATTTAGAGGCAGATAGGGTCTTTAGTGAGTCTAGTTATCATGACATCCACAGTTCTGATCTGATAATTGTGTTTCAGAATTTGAAGAAGTAATTGATGTTCAAGATGAGGAAGAACCAGATATTAGAGTAGGAGTGAAGTTTGAGAACATTGAAGCTCTTAGGATGGCATTAAGACAGCATACAATAAAGAAGGAATTTTCTTTAAAGTATATCAAGAGTGAGCCCACTAGAGTTATTGTTAAGTGTGAAGAACCCACATGCCCATGGAGGTTGCATGCATCCCCTATGATTGATAAAATCCTTTCAAATTAAGACTCTTACTGCAACTCACACATGTTCCTCTGTCAATAAAAGAGGAAACAGCATGGCCACATCTAATTGGATGGCAAACAAGATGGTGGATTGGTTGGGCATGAGGGTAACATTCCAGTCACACAACTTAAGAAGAGACTTCAAAGAAAGTATGGTTTGGATAATATGTCATACTATAGGGTTTGGAGAGCCAAATGTAAGGGGAATAATATGATTTGGGGGGTCATATGATGACCTTTATGCCTTATACCTGCCCTGAGATATGAATTATTGAAGAGAACCCAAACAGTGTGATCCATTATTGTACTGATGTTGACAATTCATTTGAGAGGATGTTTGTTTCATTCGGAGCTTGTATCTAAAGATTTTTAAAAGGATGCAGACCATTCATTGAGTTTGATGGTTGTCACTTGAAGAGTACAGTTGGATGTGGTTTTTGGATTGTTTGCATGAAGCCATTGGGACTGTTCAGGGAGTGTTTTCATGTCTGATAGGGGGAAGGGATTGGATGATGCTGTGACATAGGTTTTCCCAAATGCTGAACACAGGGCCTGTCTTAGGCATTTATATAAAAAATTTAAAAGAAAGTGCCAGGAGAGTTCTTAGAAAGATTGGTTTGGTCAGCAGGCAGGTCTTACACTATTCAGGGATATAGTGATTACATGAGACAGATAGAAGAAGTTTCAAGGAGGCACATAGCTATATCTGTTATCTGAGAAGGATCACTATTGGAGTAGATCCATGTTTGACACAACTGCCAAGTGTTGTCACTTAACTAATAATGTTGCCGAGTCATTTAATGCATTTCTTGGAGATGCCAGGGGTAAACCAATAATCTATTGTGTTGATGCAATACGGGTCAAGATCATGTCAATGATGAATAAAAGGAGGATGACTGCTAAGAGATGGAATGAGGTGTTAGTTCCTGAGGCACAGAAATAATTGATAGAACTAAGTACGAATAAGGGCATGTATGATGTGCAGAGGTCATCTATTGACATGGCTGAAGTAGATGGACCAGAAGGAAGATGGGAAGTAATTCTGTCTGAGAGAGTGTGCAGTTGCAAAAATGGCAGGTCTCAGGGATTTCTTGCAATCATGCTGCTGCAGTTATAGCTCATATGAGAAATGCAAGATGGGAAGACTATGTTGATGAATGATACACCACTGCAAGATAACTTTGTATGTTGATTTCTGCTTATGGAACATCTGTATATTGTTACTAACTGACATTAATTATTGCTTTGCATCTTCACAGATATAGGGCAGCATATGCCTTACCCATTTTTCCAGTATCAAATAAGTATATGTGAGAATCTCAAGACCTACAGTTCACTGTGAAGCCTCCCAAATGCATAAGGCCACCAGGCAGACCAAGAAAGAAGAGGATCAAACCACACGATGAAGAGTCCAGATGTACAAAAGTTAGAAAGATCCATAAATGCAAAAGGTGTGGAGGACTTGGACATCATCAAAAGACCTGCAAGAATCCACCGGTGCAGAGTAGTTCTGGACAGAGTTCAATGGACCATCCACTGAGGCTTCTAGGTATAATACAGCCATATAATCCTAATTATTTGGTTACATTATATAGCCTACAATTTCATGACATATAAACTGTAGTTCTCAAAGAAGGCCACCTAGAAGACCTAGAGGAGCAGGAAGAAGATCAGGCAGATTAGTGATAGGAAGAGATGTGGCTGGCTTGAACCCTCATGGTGGTGTGCCAACAGAGGAAAGAGGGACCACAAGGAGTTATTGTGATGGTGACCCAGTCATGGGTGGTCCTGCAAGAGGTTATGGATCAGGCATGTTCTCATATGGAACAGGTATAACTTAAAAATTCCTTTTGTCTTCAATCTAATTGAAAAAGAGAATATAGACTGAAACCTGCAAGTTTGTGTCTTGTAGGTGGTCGTACTAGGGGTTTCTTGGGACTTAGAGGGAGGAGGCCACCCAGAGGCAGCTGAGATCATCATCTAAAGATCTTTATGACCCTATAAAAAGTTGTGTTTTTTTAGTGTTCTGTTGTGTTATGTACTGCTACTAAAGTCACTGCTATTTTGTTGTTCAATATTTTTAGTGTTGTATGAGTTGAAGACACAAACAATTATTTAAAGTTATGTTTAGTAACAAACTTCTGTTGTAGGTGCAATCAATTATTTTTAACACTCAATGAGATGTGTTTTTATTATCAGGTTGATTGGTTTACATTCCAAGTGCATATCAAATATGTCTTTGTACATGTGAACGTTCATGAAGTTCAATTTTGTTACCAATGCATCAACAACAAACACATGAAGCATTGCTCCAAATTACATTTGATTAACAACTAAAGCATTATACTGGATTACAACTTACATATTACATAGTAAGAATTATTCATGCATTACAATGCATTCATAACAGTGGATTACATCACACTACATATCACATAATTGACTGATGGCTTCATATCAGCAATCTCTTTCAACTTCTCCTCCATTGACAACATTTTCTCTTCAATAGACAAAATCTTGCTTTCAATGGCCTTCATTTATCCATCACTAATTCCTCCATTTGTTTTCCAAATCATTTGCATCTTGATGCATGTCTTCGAGCCAAGCAAAGAAATTACAATCACCATTTTTCTGTAAAGAAAAGTTGGTTTAGTCATTTCATCAAACACACAATATACATGAACAAAATGATCAATCCAGGCTGAATATAAAAGTATACATTTCATATTACATGCTGAGATTGCAATATTGAATTTCATTCTTACCCCCCAACAAATACATTTGTAAAACTTCTTCCCTTTCGTCAATTCTTTCGTAGATGTCCAAACCTAGCACGATAAACCGCAATAACAAGCAGGTTTGCTCGACTATCAACCATTGAAGAAGTTTGGGATGCAGAACTCATTGTTGGGGCTTGGGATGGTTACAATGGGGCTTGGGAGGGTGAAGGGGGAGAAATGGAGAGAAAGATGAAGATTGAGAGGTTGAAGGGGATTGTATTCGTGCAGAGGGGGATAAAAACAGAAATTTCATAAAGGACTAACGGTGACTAGATGGACCAAATAAACTACATCGGACAGAAACTAACCACATGGATACAAATGCAACGACTTAAGTTATTTCAAGGGTATAGATGCAAACATGTATTTTAGAAGGGTATTTTCACAAAATTTAAATTTTGGAGGGGTATATATGCAAAAATCCCTAATTTTTACTTATTCACCCAGATTCCACATCTTTTCTTCTAACCAAACAGGCGCTTGTAAAGCCTCCTCACACCATCACACCTTTGCAGGTGCCATCAAGGGCAGGAGCGCTTCACAAATTTCACATAATAAAACTGAGCTTGGAATAAGTTTTATAATGTGGAGGATTCTGCAAACACAAATTTACCAACAAATGGAGGAAATTTGACAGCCATCCCAAAGTAAAGCCAGAGATCATCATATGACAATAATAATAAGCATACAATTCATATGATAGGAAAGACATTTAAATCTACCAGTATCAATCCCAGAACTATAAAAGGTCTCTGATGTCCCAAACCAATCTGTCATATAATAAAAAATCCTCATAAGAGCTGGAAACTAAAATTCCCCACACTAGATAAAAAAGGAGTTTTGAAAAGAATGAGAGGGATACAAATACAAAGCAGCCACCCATTATAATCACATCGTCATCTTTAGCAAGAAGTGTAATTAGTTTCCAATTACCATTGGTCACCCACCCACCCAACCAACCAAACCCAACCCAAGGGCATTGATCTCTCCCTCCTGTTAAAAACATTTTTTTGTGTGTGTTTATGAGCCGCAGCAGGCCGATTTCTGGGGCTGGCTGTCTCCAGATTGAGCCGGATTGTTGATCCTGATTGTCTGTGGCTGCATACGCGCATATGAATTCATGAAGACAGCATGAGTGTTTTGTGGAATGAAAGAAAATAATGGGTCATTTCTTTTGTTAGGATGTTGGATTTACCTCCGCTCTGTTGTCAGTTTCGGCGAGCCTCTGTTTGATATCTCTGGCTATTGAAAAGAAAACCTGTTCGACATTCAAATTCGTCTTCGCACTCTGCAATGTCACTCAGAACAAGCACTTGAAATGAGTAGACTGTCCAGCTTCTAAATGAAACTAGTGGCAAAGCATTCGCAAACAAAATTAGATGTGGAAGTAGAGAGATTGACACTCACGGTTTCGAAAAACTGGATGCCATATTCATCCGCGAGTGCTTGGCCCTTAGAGGTGGGAACAGCCTGAAAATATATCCAATCTTCAGTTATTTTACTGATCCACTCAACCATGGCATTTGTGACGTGAGGATATAAAAAACACCAGGTTCTACTGTAAATAAAAATTTAGAGTTGGACTGTACCCTTTTGCTTTCATCCATATCAGCTTTGTTGCCTACCAAAATCTTGTTGACATTGTCGGATGCATGTTGCTCAATGTTCCGGATCCAGTTCCTTATATCTATGCACACCCCAAATAAATTTTGATGTATATTGTCAGGATAGATGAATTGGAAGAGGCTTTTTTTCAAGTCAAAGAAAGAGACACAAGGAAAGAGTACTATTAAAAGATGATTCATCAGTAACATCATAAACCAGCAAGATCCCCATAGCTCCTCGATAATAAGCTGCAGGCAGAGGGGCAAACATCTTAATAAGCATTTAGAACTGAAGTGTAAAAGCTGCTGGGATAATGAAAAAAAAATGTGATATGGCTAATCAGAACATCAAGTTTACCTGTTGTGATTGTGCGGAAACGTTCCTGACCAGCAGTATCCCAAATTTGGAGTTTAATACGCTTGCCATCCAGCTCAATGGTTCTTATCTTAAAATCAATGCTGCAAAAGGAAGCAGTTACATGATAATTTGGAGCTACATTTTTTCGAAAATAAAACACCCTTCAAAATGGTCATATATAAAATGGGTATGCCTAAATGAAAAGACGATAATTGTAGAAAATTGAGGTTGAGAGGGTACACACCCAATGGTGGTGATGAAACTTGTAGTGAAAGACCCATCTGAAAAACGCAAAAGAAGGCAACTCTTTCCAACACCTGCAATTGCAGATTAAACACACATCAGCTGTGACACAATTTTATTTTGTAGTCTTGGTACCAGCATTGGTATCAACTGGATCAGAAACCAAGAGGCATCACTTGGCCATTGCATAAAGGAGGCGAAATTCATATTGATTACACAAAGTTGCATCAAGTTCATGTTTGATAGTGTTTAACACATGAAGATGCATCCAACAACCATGAACTTGATGCAACTTGATGAAACAATTCTAGAGGACTTTATAGTATAATATAACATGGACATGTATCCATGAGGTTGCATTAAAGATGACCACAACATGGGTATGGAGTGACTCACAAGGTTCCAAAACCTAGACATGGAGTGTCTTGACACAGAAAGATGCAAAACAAAACAAATTGTCATATGGATTCCAGAAAGTTGCATCAGGTTCACAGTTGATTGTACATAACATATGGAGATTTAAATAACATTGCATACAAAAATTTATAGTGATTTAAATAGTGATAACATTAATACTCCGACGTATTTGAGTAGATAAAAAGAAAGTATAATATGTTAGTAGGAGAACCTCAAGTCCACGGTATTTTATTTGATACAAGTTACTCCTCAAGAGTCTGTCTAAACATTCAACAATCATTATACTAAAAAGGCATAATTAGTCAATCAACAGTTGATTAAGACATGTTGAAACAAATAAGATGGCTCATCAGTGTACATACAGCATGACATCCCAGCATCCATAATCAAAGTTCATTTCTTATAAATATACTCATTGCTCATCTTCCAGACAAGAATTCAAAATGTTGGAAACTCCAAGCGGACGTACGTTAATTACTTAATTGATGTAGTGCTCTAAATATTTTCTTAAAAAAGATGTTGTGAAATCAGGCATGCAGGATCCCCATAATTGGATGCCTGGAAACTTGGGCAAAATAAATAGAAAAAACTGGGTACTTATATGGTTGATCATGGGAAGACAACAATTCATCTTCACTTTTTCCCTAAGAAAATCATTTCATTCCACAAACATAAATAAAAAAAACTGGCAAATCCAATTCATGTGTCATAAAAATACTACTCTGACTCTTTCTTTCAGAAATGATATGCACCATCGTTTTTTTTCTTTTTGAATGGATAACAAGTAAAGTTCCACTCAATTAAATCTTCAGTTAGAGAAATATGTCTAGCGAACATAGGCTAGAACACACATTCACTAACTTTACAAGATTTTTCACTGCAAATATCTTGCTTCAAGGATATTATTCAAGGATTAATCAATCAAACAACTAAAGTTTATCCTACCTTAAAAGGAAATAAAACCACATTCCTACTGATTCGACTCACTACAGGATACAAAAAAGAAGAAATCTCATCCTTGAAGAAACTGAATGATCCATTGTCAGCAACAAGTTGGCCCCCAGGTAGGGTATATGCAAACAAGCGGTTGCAAACCTAATTGGCCAGCATCAAGTTTAAGGAACAGGTAGAAGGGAAAGAAGAGTCTGTGGGTATCATTTAAAAGTGAATTATGACAAACTTTATAAGATGCACAGTTACTGGACATATTAGATAGGGAGTTTTCAGAACAAAGGCACTGAATAATGTGGCAAAAGCCAAAATTTTGACATAAATAAGGTCATGAAAGATCATCAGTACAAATGCAAAGAACAAAAATAAAATTGAAGAATGTGTGTGAAAACAATGATAGTGAGATATTTTGGCCAACAGGTTAACTTTCTTGATGCATGGCGAACGAGTAAATCACTGTAGATTTTCTCTGCAAGGATAAACCATAATTTCCACTTTCACCTAATTTTTGGAGGTCAATGGTACCACAGATTAAAAGAATCATTGGAAACCACATAGAGGATTAGGGCTGCCGGCCGGCACCTGGTAGGACCAAACAAGTAGGGTTTCTGGGTGGTCGGCTTTGTATTGAGTAATTGCGAGGACTCCGCCTTTCCATTGTCGGGTGGATAACTCCTCCATCTGGGATGTTTTAGGGCCGGGAGCTTCTCCCTCTGTCTTTCATTTTCCTTTTCTATGTCCTCTGACATCCCTTCAGTCATTGTAATTCAATTACTTGCTTTCATCAAAATATCAATGCCAAACTTTCTCAAAGGGTAAGGGAATTCCTTCCAAGAGCCAAAATTATGGATCATCACACAATTTTGCATGCCGAGGTCATTTCCAAGATAATAAAAAAATACTTTGTTTATCTAGCATGAAAGATTCAAGCCACTAAACAACATTATGCAGCCAAATATCCGACTAAGACCATCTTTTTTTAAGTGACGGGTGCTGACCGCCAATTTTATTAAGTTGATAGATTACTGGAACATCTTGTGCAAAGGCTGTTATGACCAAGGGAAAGAAAGAGAAATAACTTGCACAAAAAGATTATATTCCACCATATCAAATCCAAATTCCAGAGTAAACTCATGGAATGCAAAAAGTATAGCAAACCCACGGAATGCAACAAAGTATCATTTTCAATCACAATAAGTACCTACAGATAACACGCAGCATATCTCAAAGACTCAAAACAAAACAAGAATTTCACTAGAAGATTGGCATGTTTTTACAACCATCTGTCAACCTTGAAAGGTGGTAAATTATTGGGAAGCCAATTAGTGGCAAGAAAGGGGTCTGCCATGAAATCCCTACTCAGACTGAGTGGCAGGTAGGGAAACTGACCAAGTTGATTACAAATTTAAGCTCAAATAACTAGTGGAAACTCTTTTTTTTTTCTTTTGAAAATACGGTAGGCATCATCATCTATTCAAATGAATGGTGCCCAATTGGGAAAAATACAAGCAAGTCAGGGGAACTTTATTGGGGAGGACCCAACCGAGATCCACTGAAAACCTCATAATCACTCCTGGATTACAATTTGTTATCATGTAACTAGTGGAAACTCTTGAACTCCCCTAGATCTTAATACATCTAGGAAGAAAGGAAGGAAGGCACATCTAATATAGGGTATGCAAAACACATTTAATCATCAGGCATCACACACACACACACACAAATAATTAAGAGAACTCAAGTACACTAAATGAAAACCTCTTGAGAAATTTATCATTAAAATCATTACAGTGTGCTTTTCTTGTCATGTGGATGTGAAGAATAAAAGGGGATGATAAAAAAAGCATTCCATCAGTTATTTCAGAGTCTCCAACTAAAGTTTTTTTTTTGTATATTTAATCAAATGTGATATTGTTTTCAACCAAAATATATTGATTGTCTGCGCATAAAATTTGATTTCCCACTTTCAGTCACTGCTTGGACAGATTCCTTAATAGAAAATTTCAACATATGAAAATTAAGCAAGCAGTGGCACTTAAAAATCAAATGCAAGTTACATTTTGGCTACATCCTAAAAGGTCAAGTTTTCAGTACAAAGAAATATTGTGGAATATGAACATTTCACAACAATACACCACAGCTGCAAGGAGATAAACACTTTACTATTGAAACTCCTCCCAAACCAATAATGCAATTTGACAACAAAAGTCACTCAATTATTTCCTCCTCAAGACCTCATTTTCTTCTTTTTTATTTCATTTATTTCAGGAGGGGAAAGGGTAGTAAAAAATCAAGAAAATAGCCAGGCTAAGAATCTGAGTTTGTACATTGCGAAGAATTGTTGAAATGGAATGTCATAAACAGTATAAATCGTTTCCATATCTACTAGGGGCTTCTTTGGTAAGTAAAAAAATAAAAATAAAATAAAAAAGGAGACAAATGAGTGTGAGCGCAATAAACTTTATCATCTTCATCAAGCTTCTAAATATTTACCTATCAAACAAATAAGCAGCATCAAATTAGATACCGAGGTAGAAGTGCATCTAGAAACCCTAACAGAAAACACTTGGGCATCTATTTCCTCACGTCTTAGAGTGAAATTTATATTGGTCGTTGACACACCTTCTATCATCATGGGAACTTTATGGTTCTGGAGGTGAAACTTCCGAAGAATATTAAAGGTGGTTCTCCCATTTTGGTGGAAACCCACCTTCCCTTAGCTCTTTTCTTTTATATTAGTTTTGTACAGATATCCCTCGTCTACTCGTTGTTCGTGGTTTTTTTAATTGTAGATGCTCCTATACTTTCTTCAAAAAAGAAATGCATCTAGAAATGGATAAAAACATAGCCAAAAAAAATGTAGGATATGAAAAACCAAGTGTTAAAAGGAATGTTAATTTTTTTGTAAAAATTAGCTATTAGAGAGAGGTGTATGAAGCATTAAAGTATAGCTGTTCAATGGGCCTTATAACTGATGCCCATTAAACAAACTATTAGAAGCATTACACAAAGACAATGTGCATCTAGAAACAACTTCATATTGCATTTCCATTATGTGGTATCTTAACCATTGTTTGATTTTCGTGTCACATGTAAACCAACACGAGTGATATTTGTTGTCACTACATGACCAAATACATCAAATCATCATAAGGGCAATTTCAAGCAATTAACAGGTGCAGCCAGCCAATATCTGGTTATCCACTAAATTAATCCTTCTGATGTCAAATTGGCAACATTTTTCCTCTACAAAATTTCCATCTCAAATTCAGTTTAACCATTTTGTGTGGATGCATGTACAGGATAACAAGACCACCTTCCTAGTGACTAAAAGACTGAGGGGGGAAAGAAACAATGGCCCTTATTATGTCAATGATTTTGTCATTCGACTTTCAGTGGTTTCTTTTAGTTATGATCACTTTTATCTTCATTAGACAATTGTTGGAGGCTTTCTTTTGCTTCTCATCATTCTTTGGCTTTTTAAACTAAAAGTTAAGCAATGGAGCATCATGTTGCACATGGGATCTCCTTGCATATATTTCCCAGATGCATAGATGTTAATTGCAAAATAACTCCCCAATATAGTCCTCATTTGTGTTTGGCATAATTATTTTCCTCCTATCAGTAGCAACACAGATGAAAAAATGAACTCAATCTACAATCTATAAATTCGGCAAAGACCATAAATACTCTAACCTCTAAATCTCCCAAGTAATTTTCAAATCTCATACCACTCTCATCCACGATAAGAATTTAAAGGATGACGCACCAGTATCATTTTTCTTGGAGATTTAGAGGTTAGAGTATTAGGAGTGGGCAATCCACATACCATTATGGATTATCTTTAGTTTGGAGGATGACGCACCACAGTCATTTTTCTTTGGGGGCTCCCTACCCTAAAGAATTTCTTTTTTTCCATCATTTCCCTTATCTTTTCTTTCAACTTTGCAAGGAGATCCATTATCTCCATTTGTTCGTAGGCCTTTTTTAATAAGATTGTTCTTGTCTCTCTATCAAAAACAAAAAAAAAGGAAGAATGTGGACCCAAAGTATTGCATTACAATATCAATAAAAGAATAAGAATGAGATGGCTTCTGATCATGTGCTTCGATTAAGAATAAAGATGACTGAAAACCACACAGGCTCAAATTCCTTAAGAGAGAAATAAATAAAATTAAAGAATTCTGCAAGTATCCAAATGATTGCATCTCCACCTCCAGTAAGTGTATAATGAGAGGATATAAATGAATTTTGGTTATTCATTTTCAATTATTGCCATTACTCAGTTGAATCAGTTCCATTTCCAATGTGAGCCATCCAAACACTTTCTAGAAGATAAAGACATCCTTGCTCATCTCACACCTAATAAGAGTTCCACAACCTCAAAAGGTGACCAACCAAGCTGAGTTTATCCTTGTTATGACCTCCCACAGCATCTTACAATAAACACAAAATAAGTGTATTTTAATCAGCAAATCTGAAAACTTAACCAGAATGGATGAACTTTTTTTTTTTTGGGGGGGGGGGGGGGGGCAAGGTTAAGTTCTCTGATGAAAACAAAAGCAACAAAATCTGGAACATAAAAGTGAGGTTCAGACACATTGAAAGCTAGGCAAATTCAGAAGCACCCCTGTTACCATCAAAGCACAAAAGTCATCCTCACAACTGCTAACTAAAAGCAATAAATTACAAAAAAAAATATCCATAATTTTTAATTTAAAATAAAAAATCTGCATCGTCAAAGGCTATACATCACTTCAGTATCAGCATTAAAGAGCCACAAAAACTTAAACTTTACAAGGAGGTGAAGGCAATGCGTCACCAAAAAATCAACATGGATACCCAAACAGAGAGAAAGCATTAAAGTTTCAATAGATTAAAATCAAATTGAAGAAAGACTCCAATTCCACAGAAACGTTAGAACCACTTCAGTGAGGCAGCTCATGTGGCGTTGAAAAAAGATCTAAAGAACTCATGCAAACACTGATCAAACCGATTCATCCCCAAAAAAAATCCTACACTAATTTAAATGTGTGACATCAATATTTACTATGATTCTGTCGACAAATGGAGAAGAAAACACGCCAAAGAAACTTAAAAACACGATAAATCCCTTCCTAAAAAAAAACTAATCCATCTCGATATCGAGATCAAAACACCCTAAATCCAGGGGATCCTGCAGCAAAGCTGGTTTCAACCAGCACGATCCGACTATCCAGACCCCAAACAATTTCAAAACCATGTCAGAACAAAACAAAAACTCCTAACACTCTAGATCTGTAAAAACAAAAAACTCCACATGAACAACCACGCGAGATCTAACAATCAATCAAACAAAAACTCGCAAACCCTAACAAATGAAGCAAATCTGAGGAGCGGAGGACTCAAATCACTCACCGCTGTCGCCGATGAGGAGGAGCTTTATGAGGTAATCGTAATCCGCCCGAGCCCTAGCAGGTGGAGCCGCCATTGAAATCAACTACAACAACAATAACAACAACAACAGATCCTCTTCTACAAAACCAAAAACCATCCAAACAAATCAGTCCAGATTCGATTCGAAAACATCGAAGACAGACACAGAGAGAGAGAGAGAGAGAGAGAGAGAGAGTACCAAACGATGATCGATTCGCCGTTGGAGCTTCGGAAGAGGAGGAGGAGAAGAAGCAGAGAAAAAATAGAAATAAATAAAATTTAAGAGCAATATATATATATTGATTGTGATTTATTTATTTTTTGTTTTTTTTTTTAGAGGGGCTTGATCGGTTCTTCGGTCGACCTGGCTTACACTCACCCGCGGCCCTGCCAACTCATGCACAGCCTATCAAGAAAAAACGCGCACGATCCCCTTTTTTGTTTTTTTTTTAATTTTATTAAGAGGGTTCTCCTTGCCCCGCGAGATATTGTGCTCCGCGCCCCGGAATGAAAGTCGTCTCAACCGCGTGGGACCGGTTTGGGGTTCGCGATGTCCTCCTCCGATTTACGTCGGTCTCTCTTTTTTTCTCCTAGAAACAAACGGTAACTTTTTCAGCTATATTGAAATAAATGAAAATATGCGAAATGTATCAGCTTACATTAGATATTGCGGACGATACATCGCGAATGCGGTAATTGTCCTCTTTTGATATGAGAATTTGATTACCGCGAGATGAGTGACGGATACATTGATATTTTACTGATTTAGATTACTCGTCTAACTGGGATTTAGACAACTTCTGTAGCTTATTTTTGTTTTGGATATATGTCTATTCTCTCTCCTTTCGAAATTTGTAATTCAAACTCGATAATAAAATCAGGTAGCAAACATCTACATTTCTTCAAAAAAATAAATGAGAATAAACTGATATTTTTATTCCATTCAATCTATTCAAATGTCAAATCATTTGTCATCAATTTTTATATAAATCAGATGACTCATATGTCAAATTTTTTTTTTATCATTTATGAATCTTTATCCACGTTATATTTACAATTTATCATTAGTCAATCATATAACAAATACTTCATTGTTACATTTTTCAACAAAAATAATTTAAATCATAATAAAAAATAATTTATTCAATACTGAAACAGTTATCTAACAATTTTTTTTTTTTTAGAAATGGTAGACAAATGTTATCCAATAGTTATCTAACATGTAATAACTTATGTCATTATTCAAATAACAATAAAAAAACATATACTAAAGTGTATAATGCTTTTTATTATTTCGTATAAATTGCTGCGAAAGTATGCAAATGTAACAACAAATCACTAAAATATGTTGATTATCTCTTGACATCAATCATGAACCCCGGTCACATCTAGCTGGGATGTTTGCGACATGGGATTAGTCTCACCAAAAGGTGACATGATCACTTTTATTAGCCTTGATTTGATGATTTTGTGGGATAGGTTGTTAAGACTTTGTTTATTTTATTTTATTTTTGTTTGATTTTGGATAAGTTTTTTTTGGGAACACTTTTGCTTCTTTATAAACCACTAAAAACAAAACCAACAAATTTTAAAATAAAATAAAAAGACTTTCATGTCATGACAGCCCATGAACAGCATGTAACAGTCATTACAATTACCCAAAACAAAGATTATATCTTGTTTGTTGTATAATTAAATTATTAAAAGAGAAGCTGGAGGCAATTCAAATCATGTGGTTCTAAATCAATTTAATTACCATAGTTTATATGATTTGAAGACTCAAAAACATTGGAAAACTTGTGCAGTTTATGTGATTCATACGTTGAATATTTTTTTAAAATGGATGGGTTCACGTTGTCTGCCTTTTGAACTAATGATCATGGATTAAGCTAAATTTGACCCATAAAATATTGTCCTACTCACATATCAGACTGTTTCAATCCATCCACTCAAAGAAAGTTTCAATATATTGACATTTTCTATGTTGGCACACTTGATTGTTTGATCAATCAACTGAATTGGATGTAGATCTTGTTATTTTCATTACAACTAAATAATGAGGTTCTAAGCTCTTTTGGGCTATTAAAGTAATTAAATTATCTGGTTTTATTGAATTTTTAAAATTATATTGTGTTATTAAACTATGTAATGATTATCACGATGTTACACAAAAGACTACAATGTTGTAGATCACGGTTGTTGAACCATCATCAAACAGTTTTTGTAAAAACCATGAGCTTTAACGAAATTGTAGTAGTGAAAAAATATGTATAAATTTTCTCATGTAATTGTCAACCTTTGTTAATACACACACTTTTTTTTTCAATCAAAACAATAATAAAGCAAGTAAAATTTTGAATTTCCAAATCATACATTCTTAAACAATTATTTGTTGGGTTTTTTATTTTTTAGTCCTTGTAAACTATATGATTTAATGATCGATCTCCACTTCTTCATATTTCAATTTTAGTCCCTATATTTAAAGGGTATGTTTCTTATTAGTTCCTGGGAGGGACGTATCACTAAATTATTTGGTTTTGTTTTTAGTATCTGGGAGGGACTAAAAAGAACATATCCTATAAATCTGAGGACTTAAACTGAATTATGAAGAAGTAAATGATCGATCAC
This sequence comes from Acorus calamus, assembly GCA_030737845.1. Lineage (NCBI taxonomy): Eukaryota > Viridiplantae > Streptophyta > Magnoliopsida > Acorales > Acoraceae > Acorus > Acorus calamus. Next base: position 17,004,247 of record CM060877.1, on the reverse strand, counting down.
TAAATCATGTAGTTTATAAGGATATAAAAATAAAAAAACCCTTATTTGTTTGTACTTAGAAATTTGTTTTTGTCACAGTTGATTTTGTTAACTGCTTTCTCCATGAGAAGTTGGGGAGTACTTGAACCACCTGATCATACCATAAAATAATCAGTTGATAACTCTCTCAATCAGCATTTAAAAAGATTAAAATTATCAAGAGCATCAAGTGTGAAAAGTAAGGATTTGGGATCAAGTGCTGATTTAATGCACATAATCAAATCATGCCTAATGGTATATTTATATTGAAAAAAAAACTTGGAGAGTTGTGTTTAGATTAAAAGTAGTTGAAGTCATTACACTATTGTAATATTCATATGGGTGATCTTAGACTAACAATAATGTAGTAGTTATTGCAACCATATACTTTAATGTATTAATTAATTATCAAACTTCCATGGCTGTTGGGGGCCAAGGTCACTCCATTGCTAATAATGCTCAATAATGATTTCAGAGAGACAGTTATAGAGCAAGATGTCTTACGTTTGAGCCCAACTTGCCTCAAAAAAATTGTAAAACTAAAATGTTGCATATTACCAAATTCATGCATGACTAATTTAAAAGAACGTAATAAATGTGTCGTTCTCCGCTCTTAGCCCATGTTTGATTACAGAATAAGATTTATTTTCAGATATATAGTTATATCAGTATAAGTGAGTATAACAATAGAATAAACGATTTTATATTTGGTTGTGTTTTGAATGATTCTTGTTGAAAAATATAATAATAAATTTGGTTATTGGGATAAAATGTTGATAAAGATTTATAAAAATAAAAAAATGATGATCGTTGATTTGACAGGTGATTTAGCAGTTGATTTGACAATAAACCCACATATTTTTTTGGTAGAATAATCTGGAATAATTTTAATTCAACGTGTTGGCTGGAATCTATATACCAGTTTATTCTTACATAAGTTATCCCAGGGTATTCACTGCATTCAAACACCAAAAATTATCTATTATGTTTTATTTCATAATTTTCGGTAGCCTATTCCATATTAGGGGCTAAAGATCCTTTTATATACATCTATCAAATATCATCCTTCAATCCAGGCGTGGGTACAAATAATTTTTAGATAATTGATATTTTTAATATATACATAAGTTGAGGTCACCATGTGACATACTCACATACAGGGGATATGAGATGATGCAGTAAAAAAAATTCAAATGTTAAAATCAAGACTTCAATGTAAATTTAGTCTATTTTAAACCAACATGAACTTTTTATTATAGGCCCATCTGATATTGACATAGCGCCGCCCCCCCCCCCCCCCCCCCACAAAAAAAAAATAAAAATAAAAATAGATCTGCTTGTTTAGCCACGTCAAATCAAACCTAATGAAACATACGTGTTATGTCCATTCCAAGCATTCCTGAATGGGCTACCTTTCTGCAAAGTTCATCATTAATTATCCAGCATGTGTATGGTTCATTGAGGTGGTTAGAGACATTGTGAATTTTGGGACTTACAACATCACATCAAGTACCAGACACTGAGCTGGAAATCCTTCCCAATGAAACTAACAACTATCACTGAACTAACAACTATCACTGGACCACAACTGTAACAAAAAAACATGGGAATGAACATTCAGTACATCATGGTTGAATTTAAAACAATGCAGTTATCATGAAACTAGAGACAAAGCTTTAACCAGAAACAAACAAAGGGTGTTATGAAAGGTTGCCCCTTGGTGGTTACAGAGTTGGTTTATGGAGTGATGGAGCCCCAACAGAAAAGCCAATCATTTTTTTAGGTCAGAAAAAACAACAGCATTGTTACACACTTTTTTTCCATTGTAATTCCAATCCTATATGTGTTTAACGAGGAATACACTACAATATTTTTTTTACATTTTCAATAAATTCATTCATGCACTTTATTAAAGTATATGTGTTATTTTTTTATAAAAGTATGTAACTCATTAGATGATGTATACTATTTTAAAAAAATTCAGAACACGTGTAGGCTGAAATTAGGGCTGAAAAAGGAATTATACATAGCATTATCTAAAAACAATCCCTATCTCTTCAATTGTCATCACTGAGCCTATGTTTAGCAACAACTGTAAATTAGTAGTAAATGACATGATAAGGTCCCCTCTCAAATCATACGTACAATTATTCATTTTTATTCACCACTTATCTTTATTTTATTCAAGGTGAATCAAACAACAAAAATATCATTTTTATATTTTCTAATAAAAATAATAGAAAAAACAATCAAACCAAAATTTATTTTTTCTACATAAATTGTTATTTATCCCAGTATAGCTATAAATGGTGAATAACTCTATGTCACGAGATTTCACACCCCAAATATGGGGAAGTCTCAAAAATTGCATTGCATAAGGGAATGCCTTAAAAAATTTGTAAGTTCTAGTCCGCATAAGGCTTCTCAACCAAAAAATAACAATAATAATAAAATAAAAAAATGTTACCACGTTGAATGACTGCTATCTAACAACAAAACCATCCTTGTTCCCGCACACAGTGTGGCGATAGGGACACCCTCTTTATGGGAGATCATGTCCTCGATTCCTACCGGACACAAAACGAGAAAAAAAAAATAGAGCATTTCCTAGAAGAAAAAAAAAAACTATCCTTGTATGAGATGAATTTATAAATAATAAAAAACAATTATCACCAAATTGAATAATAAGTTTTTTTAAACATGATCTATATCCATCCCATGTTCATTTTAATATCTGTTTTATTTTATCTGTGTTCATGCTCATATCTGCATTTAAGAATGAATAATGAATGTTGATACTCGATTTACATTTATATGTGTTATTTTGAGTTAAGACATTTATGTTTCCGCAAACATGGGTGATTCTATTGAAGTCTCAGTTAAAATTGGGGTAGATATACAAGTCCTTGAAAACTTGAAAAAAATTCAAATACATCCGTATTGTAAACTCACCCAAGTTGATTATAACTTAGATTATGAAATGATTGAACCATCTTAACTTTTCCATCCTTCCAAAATAGTAGGCAATTTGATCTTTTATAAGGATTAATATGCCTTTATTACTGTTTTTAAGAACTACATGATTAGGCCAATACATTTGATGAAAATTTTAATTCAGGATAATGTTTGGGTTTTTTAGTTTTCAATTTACATATGTCTGCCCTAACTCTAAAAGAAATTTGTATGAGATTAATCATATTTGCAAGTGTTGAAGATGATTGTAACACATATGAGGTGGGTGCTTGGGAAATAGTCTCATATTGAAATTGAAAAAAAAATCACTTTATATATTGGTTCACTTATGAAAAAGTGTCTTGAAAAAGACAAAAGAGAAAATAACCACACACGTGAAGCGTGTACGCACATATTTTTACTAGAATTCTTTTTAGAAATTTGAATTAGTTAGCCAACAGCCACCATAGTGATAATTGCTATTATGAAAAGTTGCAAAGGCAACCCCGTAAGCCCTAAACTCTGATCTTTTCTACGTTCCCTAAATTGTATTTTACAACAGGAACATTGTATAAATGTCATTAAACCTTATTTTTATAAGACAAGATGATATGAACTTTTGTAAACTTGCATACATTAGTAATAATTCACCTATCTTGCCAAAACTTGTATATGCTGAGCATATGCTTAGGTTTGTTCTATGGCGTAATTCATCAGATAATTTATAATATGATGTTCATTTGTGACTACTGACCATATAATATATATATATATATATATATACGCCGATGATAATATGCGGTCGTGCGGTCACGGTCGTGGGCCGTCCGATGATCGCATCCAACGGTCATTCGCACCCGACCGTTGATGGACCCGTGATACTCGCGGACGCACCGACCGCACGACCGCACGTAATCACTTCCCTATATATATATATATATATATATATATATATATATATATATATATATATATATATATATATATATATAGACACACACACACACACACACACACACTCGCGATTAGGTGCGGTGAACGGCAGGTGCGGCCGCGACGTGGGCCGTCCGATCGCGGGTCCATCGCATCCAACGGTCGACGTGAATCGCACCCGACCGTCCGATGCGATAGACCTATGATCGACGGCCCGTGATCGTTGCCGCACCTGTCGTTCGCCGCACCTAATCGGTTCCCTATATATATATATATATACCCTATCATGCTACTCCCAACCTCCACGGAGCCACCCGTGGTCGTTTCCCCCTCGAACGACCACGAGCTACTCCCAAGCTCCGGGGCAGTCCCCAAAGACAAGTCTCCAACCTCACCCGCGCCGATATCCACCGGTGGCACCTCCGTCACACCCATAGCCTCCCCCACGACCTCGATCTCTGGCCTATCGCTCTCCGACGATGAAGAGCTCGGGCTACGCTCTCCACGAGCCACCCGTGGTCGTTTTCCCCTCGAATCAATCGCATTCGACCTCGTCATCTTCCTCAGATTGAAAAGAAAAAGGAGAACAAAAAAACTAGGGTTTCTAAATCAAGAGAGGAGGACGGATCTAGGTCGAAATGAAGGAAGAAAAGGCAAAAGGAATCAAGGTTTTCGGTTTAAAATGAAGAAGAAGAAGAGAGGAGGGAAGAGTAACCGTTTTAAAAATGTATGGGGAGAGAGAGAGGGTCCCTTTTCGGTTATAAGGAATCTGGAGGTGGCTACTCACGAGTAGCCGCCCCATCTCGGGCGCCCCTCCCAGTGTTCTACTTTCACTTAAAAACTCCTTTCCAATATCTTTTTAGCCCTAAAATTCCAAGGTTTTTCATACCAAACAGTCATGTATTGGCTTATTTCCAGACACTACTTGATCAAACACAACTTTCCCGAAGTTTTGCCACACTTTCAGTACCGTTCAAATTCGAATTTCTTCAGTTCTGGTTCTTTTCCAGAGTTCTTATCCTTCAGATGATCCAATTCACCAAATCAACTTTTACCTGCTTTCTGTCAGCGATATCCCCTCCTTGCTGAGTTTTTCCAAGCACGGGAACGGTAGGCACGAGGAAACTGATGCTGGGCTGCTCCGCGCACGATAGCTAAGAACCCCGACCGCAGGTTGGATCACTCACCATTTACTTTTCCCCGCCTTCCACCTGGATCATCCTTTCGGTTAAAAATTTCTAAGTCAAGACCTAACCTCTGACGGTCTAAATCAACTCCCCGAATAGTGCTTTTCGTATTGGCATGACTTCTTGAAGGTCGGGCCGGCCAAAATAGGGGTCTCTTTCCTTATCATCGGTCGTAGTCTTTCCTGCTTCGCACAAAGACTCCGTCCGATAAGGGACAACTGTAGATATCCCAAATTTGACCGTCCAGAGAGACAGAAATACTTCAAGTAACACCCGAAAATATCCCACATTTGGACATCCAGTAGAGAACCGAAGTTCAGGAAACCGGAAGCCCTAACCCGAGTCCTAACCGGAAACCCTAACCCTAGCCCTAGCCCTAACCCGAAACCCTAAACCTAGCCCTAACCTAAAACCGGAAACCCTAACCCTGGCCCTAAACCTAAAACTAGAAAACCAGAAACCCAAAAACCCTAACTCCCTGGCAAGGGTGGCTAGACCTAACTAACTGCCCCATACCAGGCGGTTAGTTAGCACTAGCCATCCCCCTGGCCGACTTTGGACCAGTCCCTGGATGGGACATAAAGCAGTATTAAATGCTGATCATTGCGGCGGGTGATGATCTTTAGCCGCCCTATCTTAGCCGGATCAACCCAAGTAACCGACCCAAGCCACCGCTTGTCAAGATGGGACGTTTGGCAGGTCATGATAAGGGCGGCTAGTTAAGCACTAGCCGCCCTTCACCTGGTCCTGACAGAAGAACCAGAGAATTAATAAGGGGTCTAATTACATACACTATTAGTCAAACCACTCTATTACCCCCTGGACATTCCCCTGCCTCTCTTTTACTATAAATAGAGGAGGTCCCAAGCCTTTATTATAAAGCCATCAATCCACAATCCAATAGACACCAATACACAACCCACAATTTACATTCCCTTTCCCCACTAGAAATCCCAAGAAAGAGAGAGAGAGAGCCTTTTTGTGAGAGAAATACCCATTTTCCCTACATAAAATACCCTCTCATTCCACCCTCCAGAAACCCAGGCTAAACCTAGCTTAGCCTCTGTCCAAAACCAAACCCATTTCCTACCGAAATTCTGCCCAAACCAGACCAGGCCCCGGACGGCTAAACCCTATTAGCCGCCCCTCACCAGACGCTTGATCCCACTAGCCGCCCCCTATACACACCCCATTTGCACCCCTATGTCCCAAGACTCCTTTAGTCAAGCCCCGGAAGCATAATAGGATTATCTGTTTTTCACCTCTGTGTACTGTATATTCGTGTCTCAAAGCGGAGACCCCACAAACTCCCCATGTAGGCGATCAAATCCAACCCAACATTTTCCTGTTTTTTTTAGAAAAGCAGGTGGCGATCACACAAACCCTAGAATCCTCTTGAGTCGCTATCGGGCGCCTCAACCAGGAACGACACCCTCACCCTTCCGAGAAGACGATCCGACCGAGCCAGCCAGGGCACGCATCCGATCTGAATCCCCGAAGAACCCCCACACACGCACGCGCACACCGCGCACCGCCGGGATCCTTTCCGACAACACCGACAGTCTCGGAGATTCCGACGATACCGACAATGTCGCACTGTTTTCAGCACCTGCAGAAACATTTGACGCAAATAGCAAGTTGAGGAGGACTGATTAGACTGAATAGGAACGCCATATCCCCCCCCCAATCGAAGGTCACAAGGATAGGACACTTGTTTCAGGCTTTATCAGACAGCGCAGGAGGTGTTAGTTGGAGTTGAATCAGAAATGGATCTAAGACTTTTGACAGGCCCATTCGTTGGACTCCTGTGGGCCTTGGGTCTAGTCCTTATGGGCCGGCCCTTGGAGAGGGCCATTCATTTATGGATCCGAATCTGAAATTCATGACCCATCGGCTTATGCGAGGTTCTAGCCCACTAGCGAGCCCTGACTAAGAAACGTAAAGTAAAATCCATCATAGTTGGAAGTTTAAATTGTCCTTCATATGGAAATTTGGCGAGAAGTCCTTAGTTCAACTAAGGGTGTTGCTTCACCCTCAAGTTCGATCACATCGGAGGGCAACCCATGCAAAAAGGCGACAGTGAAGGAGGTGATTGTTGAGAATAGAGTGCAGTTAGTTTGTTTCGCAGGAAATGAAGATGGAAACTTTTACTCCTGGTGATCTTCGTGCTATCGGCAATGGTCGGGTATCGGATTTCGCCTTTAAGGCTTCGGAGGGAGCGTCTGGCGAGATCCTTCTGGCGTGGAATGATAGATGTTGGGGAAACTTGATGATTGGGTGGGGCTTTTCTCTGTCTCCATTCTTCTCCAAGATATGATCTCAGACTGGGTTTGGCTCTGGACAGGGGTGTATGGTCCAAATGTGGAGGAGCTGCGTCTGGTTTTATGGGAGAATCTACGGGCTATTCGTACTTGGTGGCCCCTCCTGTGGTGCGTCATGGGAGATTTTAACGTAACAAGATTTCCCTCAGACCGTAACAGAGATGGAGGTTTCATGGGATGCATGGAACAATTTTCGTCCTAGATTGCGGAGGCAGGCTTGCTCGATATTCCCCTCTCCAACCAACGTTTCACCTGGTGCAACCTTCGGTCCAACCCAGCTTTTGCCAAACTGGACAGAGTCTTTGTTGACTCAACATGGGATACAGCCTTCCCCTTGAGCTCCTTGTCTGTGCGTCCGCGCATATGCTTGGACCACTCTCCGCTTAGTTTCGACGGTGGAGAAAGAAACACGGCGTTCCATCATTTTATGTTAAAAAATTGGTGGTTACTTTGCAAAGGCTTCCGGGAGGTGGTGTCAAATGCGTGGTCCGTAGCCGCATCAGGGTTGGCAGGTGCGAATAAGGTGGTCTTCAAGCTTCAGAAGACACAAGGTTGTGCTCACACAATGGAGTTCGATGCAATGTTCTACTAGGCAGACCAGCAAAGTTCATATTGAATCGGAACTCAGAATCATAGAGAGAAGAGGACAGGGAGCACAGGGCCTATTTCAAGTTTGATTGGTTCCTGGTGTATTCGCATGAGGCCGAATGGAGGCAATGTTCACGTGAAACATGGCTTAAAGAAGGTGATAATAATACAAAAAATTTTCATAAAGCTGCTAGTATGCGTAGGAGACTCAACCACATTCATAGTCTCCAAGCCGGGGATAGGTTCCTCGAGGAACCAGGGGACATACAACAGTACCTCGTCAACCACTTCAAGGCAGCCTTCAGCAAGGAACGGCGGCGCATTCCCGATTGGTTCGACGAGGACCTCCGTCGGGTTCCAGAGCATTTTTTGACAGAATTGGAGGCACCTTTCTCTGAGGAGGAGATTAAGCTCGCGATTTTCGGGGTGGACAACGATAAGGGTCCTTAGACCGGATGGCTTTGGCCTCTGTTTCTTTTAGGAATTCTGGCCTGGTGGTGCAAGAGGACGTTCTTAAACTTTTTGCCAAGTTTAAGCAGGGATCATGTAGTTTGGGCAGCATCAACTCCACATTTTTGGCGTTGATTCCAAAGTGTGAAGGTGCTTCTTGGGGGGGGGGGTATTTTCGACCCATCAACTTAGTGAACAGAGTGTACAAGATGATTGTTAAGGTGCTTGCAAACAGGCTGAAGTTGGTCATTGGTTCCATGATTGAGGAAAACCAATCGGCCTTCATCCCAGGAGAGGTAGCTCCACGACAGTTTCATGGTGGTTCAGGAAAGCATTACCACTGCTCATAGAGATCATCGCCGGGGGGGTGGTCATTAAGCTAGATTTTTCCAAAGCTTACGAAAACGTTAAATGGGACTTCTTATTACACCTCCTTTCATGCCATGGCTTCGAGCCAAATTGTATAAGGATGGTCTGCGAATGCATCTCCACTGCAAAGGGTTCGGTCTTGGTAAAAGGCAAACCATGTGATTTCTTTCATTTGAACAAGGGCCTATGCCAGGGAGACCCTCTTTCTTCCCTTTTGTTCATGGTGGTAGCAAATGCCTTTAATAGAATGATGAAGATGGCGGAAGTAGATGGGTGGATCGAGGGGCTATCTATTGGCCGTGGAGGGCCTACCACTTCCCATGTCCAGTATGTGGATGACACGGTTATTCTTTGTGCAGCAATTCGCTATCTATTAGAGGAGTAAAGTTTGTTTTTAAAGGCTTTGAGTTCTTATCGGGGTTGCGCATCAACTTTCTAGAAAGCTCCATGCTAGGTATCCATTTAACAATGGGGAGTTGGAATCCTATGCGAGTATTTTTGATTGTCGGGTGCAAAGCTTTCCGACTCAACTACTCGGCCTTCCACTGCATTTGGGTAAGCTTCGTAAGGAAGATTGGTGCCCTTTAATAGATAAATTTGAAAGGAGGTTAGAGGGGTGGAAAGGGAAGCTCTTGAAGCTCGGGAGGTCGCTTAACTCTTATCCAAGCGATATTGTCGAATCTTCCGGTTTTCTACCTATCCATTTTTAAGATCCCGAAGGGTGTCCTTCACAGATTGGAGAAATTCGGAGGAGATTCTACTGAAATGAATCCTTTGGCGAGGGGAGGAAGGCTCACTTGCTTCGATGGGATTTGGTTTGTAGTAGGAAGAGGTTGGGCAGGGCAGGGGTCCTAAATCTGGGTGATCTGAACAAGGCGCTATTGCGCAAATGGAGATGGCGGTGGCTTGCTAACCGCGAGCTATTATGGTATCGATTGTTGGAAGCTCGGCATGATTGTAGTGATCACAGAGCCCGGTTCCCGAAAATATCCCCTCGTATCTCGCCCACTTGGATATACATTCTTTCCTCAACGGATGGGTTCATGGAAACGATCCGATGGGAAGTGAGAAATGGGCAGTCCATTAGCTTCTGGAATGACGTTTGGCTTGACGACAAAACTTTAAAAGAGCGCTATGTTGAACTATATAGGCTGTCGTGAAACAGGGAGGGCACAACGAGCAGCTTCGGGCGATAGGAGGGACCGGGAGGCCGTTGGGACGTCAGGCTGTGGCGTCAACCGAGAGGGGGAGAGGCGGCATCTATGCTCACGGATCTATTGCGAGAATTGTACTAGGTATCTCTTACCAAAGGGCTGTGCGACTCAGTGCGTTGGAGACCACTGACCCACATCTCTTTCACAGTGCGAGGCTGCTATGATTGGTGACGTAGGGAGCTGCCTCATGTTGTTTCTTTGGCCTCGAAGGCGCAGGAGATTTGGCACCCAAAAATCCCTTTCAAGGTGCGTTCATTTATGTGGCAGATGTACCAGGAAAGAATTATGACAAAGGCCTACCATGCTAAATGGGCACCAAACGAAGATATTTACCGTTCATCATGTGTGATGGCAGAGGAGATCGTGTCCCACCTCTTCCTCGAATGCCCCCTAGTGAGGATGCTGTGGAGGGGTCTGAAGGAGGTTATGGGGATATCAGACCATTTTGACACCCTTGATGGCCTATGGGAGGCGGGTAGAAGTCTAAAGAGAAAGGACGACCATAGAGTGATGGCAAAAACTTCTCAATCCTTTGTTCCGACAGTTCTCTGGTCGGTGTGGCTAGCCCACAACCACGGATCTTTCACAACACAAGCATATATTTTGAGAACTTATGGGACTTCGGTGGTTTTTTTCATCAAAAGTTGAGGTCTCGCGTGTGCAGGGGCAACGAAGATTTTGTTGATTGGGGGAAAACTTATGGTGGATGAGTAATCTTGTATTTTTTTTGCAATTGGTAGACTTCTCCTCTATCGTTTTACTGCTTTGGGCATGTTAAGTCTTGATTCTAATAAAATTAAGGTTAATGCCTACCTTTCCATTAAAATAAAAAAATATGAGGTTGGGCATGTATGATTTGTCCATAGATAAAAAATATGTTCTTAGTTACTGATGTTCTAACTTAAGATTGTTTGGGTTGATGTGATATATATCCTTAATTAGATGGGTATTATTGCAATTCAAAATTCATTAAAATTTGAGGATTAAAATTTGAGGATTGGGCATGTGTGATTTATCAATTTGTTTGGGTGGGCAGTGGGCTGGTTGGACTATGAGATTCATTAGAAATTTTGGTGCCTAAAGTTAGAATTTTTTTTTTTTTTTTTGCTTGGGGGTGAGCTCCCTGCACGTATGGGAGGAAATAGTTTTAAATTTTTTTTGAATAACTCTGTATTGACCCATGGCTTGGGGGTCGGCACCGGCCCACCGGGATAGGATACACCATGTAGGAACCAATGAGAAGGTGGCCACGTATGGGAGGAAATAGTTTTAATTGATTTAGATTAATCTTTTGGTCAAATTTTTTTGTTATGAATTTCATTTCTAATTAAAATTTTCATTTTTTTGTAATGAATTATTTATAAAAAAAATTAATTACGGGTCCTTCAGATCACCCACTTATTATTTTTATGTCTTTGATACTTTTATAATTTTTAAAATCCCTAACTTAATTAAATATTTTTTTGGGTCCCTACACATGCTTATGTTGGTAACACTATTATATTTGACCATTTTACCGCTGCGTTTTTTTATGTCTTTGATACTTTTATAATTTTTAAAATCTCTAAGTTAGTTAAATATTTTTTTTGGTCCCTACACATGCTTATGTTAGTAACACTGTTATATTTGACCATTTTACCGTTGCGTTCCATGATATCATGTACATTGTTATATTATCTAGATTCATTGTTGATTGTCTCTAGGTACATTCTGGGTACATTGTTAATTTTGTTTGGTGACTGTTGTTGTGATAGAATCGGAGAGGGAGAAGGGATAACTTTTTCGTATAGTGGTTGTTATCGTGATGGGAGGTGAATCTGAGTGGGAGAAGCTTCAATTCATATGGATAAATGAGAGAGAGTGTGACAAATGAAAAATACAAAGAGAATTAGGTAGAAATGGAAGGAAAAGAGAAAAAATAACCCAACCTAGGATGGTTGGTGAGGAACATTTTAAAACTGTGCAAATAGTTAAGCAAACTTTACAATATTATAAAAAACTTTAGGACATTATAGCTGTCATTGGGTTGGACAAATTATCTGAAGAGGATCGTTTAACCGTAGCAAGAGCACGAAAAATTGATCGGTTCTTATCACAACCCTTCTTCGTAGCTAGTGGCGGACTTAAAGGTTGACTGCTCAGATTTTGTATTTATTTTATTGATGATATATATTAGGATAATATCATGTACAATCACATTTTCAATCCCAATTCCAGTCTACATGAGTTTTAAATATTTTTAAAATAGTATACCACATCTAATAAGTATATGTTTTTTTTGGTGGGTAAAAAAGAATGAATTCATTTCTTTGCTGTAGTTACAAAAAGGGTTGTTTTAGTTACATCAAACTAAGAAAACTAATTACCTGAGTTATAGCCTTCCAATATTGCATAACCTGGAAAGGACCAATAGGGAAAAATTTTAATGTATCCCTCCAGAATTGGTTAACCAATTAGCTGCTACGTTTGTGAGCAAAAACAGTCCCACATGCATCTTGTGCTACAAGTTCTTTTAGTTGTTGAGACATCTCTTGAGGAAGAATTATTGTCAAACCCGGGGAGCCCCGCCACCCTGCAAGATAATCTGCCACCTGATTGCCTTCGCGGAGAGTGTGTGAGGCTTTCCATGCATCAAAGGAGGGCAGGATCTTAAGTAACTCTGACTAGACCCTTAAGGCCTTCCACGGAATACAACCTTTGCCATGAACCCAATCTATAGCCGTAGATGAATCACTCTCGATGTGGACCTTCGAGATTTCCTGGGATACAAGCCATCTTCAAACCTTGTAGGATAGCTTTAAATTCCAACACATTGATCGATTGGAGTTTGTCATCCTGGACTGCCACCGCAGTGAGGAGCTTGCCCATGTGATCCCTCAGGACCGCCCCGTATCCAGCCCTATCTGCCGATAGTGAGCCGTCCGAGTTGGATTTAACCCAACCCATATCAGGAGGCTGCCAGGAAATACTAACTTGTGTGCTCTGTATAGGGAGTATTGTGATGCCCCAATTATCAACAAGTTTTTGGATAGAAGGAGCTCATACCTCTTTCAGTTCCTTGCCTTGGAGAGTGATTTGAACTGTTGTAGTGATCATCTTGAGCAATTCAAGTTTGTGGGTACCCTTGGCACGGAATTGGCGTTGGCATCTTTCTTTCCAAATCATCCAAATAACAGTGACAAAGACCACCTGCATAAGAGCTCTCGGGACTCCGACAGGGAAAGTATTGTCTAGCCATTCCACATATCGCTGAAGTTCAGTGTGTCTAGCTCTCTTAACTCCCATTTTTGACATAACCACAGCCCATACGAAGGCTGAGTAGGAGCAAGTTAAGAAGAGGTGGGCAAGAGATTCTGATCTTGATTTACAGAGGGGGCATGTAGTGTCTCTCACCAATCCCTTTGTTTGTAACAGCTCCAGAGTGGAGTTTTCCCAAGCAATGCGATCCAAGTGCAGGCTAAAAACTTAGAAGGTTGGTATTTTTGCCAAATCCATTTAATCCACTTTGGTTTAACTCCTTTGGGTCTCAAGAATTCCCATGCTTGGCGGGAGGTGAGAGAGCCATTTATACTGTGCGGCCATATCAAAGTATCCACTCCCGGACCTTCACATTCCATCTCCCTGACTTGGTCCCAGATTGAATTCCAAGCAGGGCTCTACCATATAGGTTTTGTCCATAGATCTTGGTTGATTAATGTATTGACCATAAGATGCTGGAAATCAACTTCGGGAGGCAGCGGCTCCGTGAGTTGCTATGAGAGACTAGTCCCATGAATCCAAGGGTCCTGCCAAGCAGAAATCGTCTCCCCGGAGAAGATAAGTTATTGTACCTGCGGACTGATCCAAGATCTAGAAGCTAGAATCTTTGGCCAAATCCATGAGCCAGATGCAGATGGTTTTACTTGCCAAACGTTTTGTTTTCTCAAGTATCTCCTTGAGACCCAGCTTGTCCACAACGATTGTGTCCCTGTTGCGATTTCCCAAAACCTGGCCCCCAAGGCAGCCTTCGACCAGTCCCCAATGCTCTTTAAGCCTAGACCACCTTCTTCCTTAGGCATACAGACCTGTGTCCAATTGACATGGTGGAGAGAGCGTTCGAGCAAAGGTCCTCCCCATAAGAAAGAGCGGATAATCTTCTCCATGGCCTTTACCGTACCCCTTGGAAGTGCAAAAGCTGAAGTCCAGTAAATTTGAAGACTGAATAAAACAGACTTGGCCAGTTCCAATCTACCAGCAAGTGAAATCAAGTGTCCATGCCAACATTGGAGTCTCTTGCGCAACTTGTCAACCAGAGGAAGGCAGAGGCTAGCGGTGAGCGCTCCGGTGAAGAGAGGTAGCCCCAAATATATAACCGGCAATGATCCGCGAGGAATGCCAAGTTCTGAAGAGAAATGTTGATGAAGGTCCTCTCGTCCACCACAGAAAATAGAGGACTTAGCACTATTAAGCTCCAGCCCAGACAGAATAGCAAAATCCGACAACAGTTTCCTCAATGCCCTCCCAGAATTGTGTGTAATAGGGGAAAAAATAATCAGATCATCCGCAAATAAAAGGTGGCTGATGGCTATAGAGTGTTTTGTGAAGGCATCAATCTTTCCTTGTGTGAGTTCCGCATCTAGTTGTTGCGAAAGGATTTCCATACCAAGCACAAAAAGTAGAGGGGAGATTGGGTCACCTTGTCGTAAGCCCGATGAGCTTTCAAAGAATCTGCAAGGAGATCCATTGATTAGGACAAAGAACCGTGGGGACTGAATACATGCCATGATCCATTGTATCCATGTGGAGCTGAAGTTCATAGCCTCCAAAACAGCTTGAATGAATGGCCATCGAATGGAATCGAATGCCATCCGGAGGTCAATCTTGATTGCTGCTCTTCCTTTCCCCGTGTGCTTGGATATGTACTTAACCATTTCATGCGCTAATAAGATGCCATGCCCGATCTTGCGCCCTTTGATGAAAGCCGATTGATTCGGGCTAATCAAATACGGCAGGACCTTCTGGAGACACGTCGCCAAGATCTTGGTTATGATTTTGTATACAGAATTGCACAATGAAATAGGTCTGAAAAGGTCCAGGGAGTTTGCATTCGAGCATTTTGGAATAAGGGCAATGAAGGATGTATTAAGTTGGCCTAGGAGCTTCCTGTGCTGAAAGAATTCTTGCACTGCCGCAATTAAGTCCATTTTGACAACTGCCCAACACTTCTAGAAAAACCCAATTGTGAACCCGTCTGGGCCAGGACTACCATCCCCTTTCATGGTCTTGAGGTTTTGGTAAATCTCCTCCTCGGTGGCTTCAATGCAAAGATCCTCCTTTTGCTCCTCACTTAGTTTTTTGTGGATTGTAAGGGCGGAACTGGCACAAAAGATTCCTTGTTTAGGAGGTTTTTGAAGAACTCCACTGTGTAATGTTGGACTTGTCTCTCATCAGCCACCTCCTCCCCATTTGGCAGTACCACCTTTCTGAGAGTGTTGTGGGATTTCGTGTGGCAAACTGAGCATAGAAGAACTTGGTGCATCTGTCCCCATTCTGAAGCCAGTTTAGTCGTCCCTTCTGACGCATGACATCTTCTTCATTGCGCATAGAGTGAACATAGCATTGTCTCACTGTGAATTCATCTTCAATTAAGCTCTGGTTAAGTGGATCAAGCAAAAGAGCGGCTTGTAGGGAGTGAAGATGATTCTGGTCAGCAAGGAGACGATCTTGGACTATGCCAAATTGTTGTCGGTTCCAAACCTTGAGGACTTGCTTGAAATGTTGTAATTTTTTGGCCAACCTGAACATAGCAGAACCCTCTACCTCTACCCCCCAAGCCCTTTGAAGTGTTTCCTGGAAAGACCCATGGTCAAGCCAAGCGTTAAAAAACTTGAATGGCTTAGGATAACTTTGGAGAGGAGGCTCTGCACACAGTTTTAAGGCAGCATGATCTGAGAGACTTTCAGGGAGGTGTTGGACATAGGCCTCCGGGAACTATAGAGAACCAAGCGGAGTTGCCCATCTGCCTGTCCAGTCTACAAGCAATGCGGGAGGCCTATTTGTTGTTCCAAGAAAATTTGCTCCCTAGCACAGATAGGTCATGCAGGTTACAAGCTTCAAGGCAAGAGTTGAATTTGTGAAGTCTGCGGAGATTGGGAGATCGACCACCTTGCTTCTCATCAGAGTATCGAACTTCATTAAAGTCACCTCCCACAAGCCAAGGCATGGAAGGACCAGGATCGAAAGCAATCAAATTATGCCAGAGAAGAAGACGCTCATTCTCAGAGTTAGATCCATACACTATGGATACCTGCATAATGTTGGCCGAGCCCTTGAGAAGAATTTGGCAGTGAACCACTTGTGTCGTGATAGCCAAAATTTGGACATCCATTTTAGCCGGGATACAAAACAACCAAATTCTGCCTACTCCATCATGGAAATGTTCCCAAGAAGAAGATTGCCTCCCTAGAAGGCGGTGTTTAATTACTCCAGCATCTGTTATGGCCACTTTATTCTCCAAAAATGCCACAAACTGTGGTTTGTTGGACTCCAGAAATTTAAAAACATCCAATTGTTTTACACGGTTGTTGAGCCCACGCACATTCCAAAAGAGACAATCCATTAAAATAGGGAATATAATGGGAATACTAGATACTTATTTACTAGTTGGCCAGACCCGGTTTGATACCGGATTTGACCGCCTTGTTCCTGGTTTGACGTGTTTGCTGGGCGCTGGAAGGATGAGGTTGAGCAGGACTAGTGAAGGCATTTTGTTCAATCCCTTGTGTCTGGCTAGACTCTATAACTGATTCTGAACTTCTAGCCACTGTTGTTGTAGTAGTAGAGGGAATCCCTTCCTGAATTAATGGTTTTTTCCTGGCTTCTTCCTTGACACTGCGTAATTTTTCCAGTTTCTGCTTGTCACGGGGTTGGGCACTATTCTGAGGAGGATGGGGAGGACTATCATGGATTATTTGGATGTGTTCTGCAGCTACAGTTATTCAGTCTTCTTCACTGTTGTGATCGACTGGGCAGCAGTCTCTTCGCTTGACTCCGGGGCTATGTTGTCTTCATGGGATGGGTTCGAGGGGTTGTTAGTAGCATTCTCCTGTTGAATTTGCAATTATGTGGCTGAAGAGTCTTTTAATGACTCTTTCATTGCATTATAGGAAACAATAACCTCAGCAACCTTGTAATCCGACGTAGATTTCATCTGTTGCTCTGGGTTAGGCTGGTTTACAATCTCTGCGTCTGAGGTGATTTCCAAGAGAGCTTGGAACTTGTTGGCCACCGAGATGGTTTGTGGTGCATTGAGTTGCTTCACCTTGGAGGCTTTTGGAGCAAAAGAACCTGTTACAATGGACTTGCTTGGGCTGCTACCTGATGTGTTAGAAGGCTTCTTATAGATGGATGAGTCTCCTTTTTCACGAATGATGAGACCATCATCTGTGGTGGGCTTAGGTACTTGAGGACGTAGGCGGGGTCTCTTGCAACATAGCGCATCATCGTGCCCAAAGGTATGACAATGCGAGCATGCTTGAGGCTTCCAATAATAGATGATAGGAAAAACTTCCCGTCCGTTGGCCTTAGTCTCAATGACCACTGAGTCCGGTAGTTTCTTGTTAGCTGATACTTCCACATAGACGCGCGCATACGAGATTCGAGTAGCTACCTGCGTTGCGGTGTCCATAAAAAGTGGATTTCCAACTGCGCTTGCAATTTTACCCAAACATTCCTTGGTCCAGAGGTGTAAGGGAAGATTTGGGAATTTGACCCAAAAAGGGATAGAGGTGAGCCGCTCCTGTTCCATTCGTACCGACGGAGACCATTTCTTGAGAACAAATGGCCGATTGTCCATAGTCCATGGACCCCCCTCCAACACCCTGTCCATGTCCTCCACAAGAGCAAAATTGACGATGAAGAATCCATTCCCTTGAAGAAATAGCTGAAAGTCTCCCTTGATCTTCCATAGACGCTTGAGAAAGGCAATGAACGGAGTATACACCAGCACTTTGCCAATAACATACATAACCCACGACTACCTTGTTCCATCGATCCATTGAGCTTTCATAGTCTTCCTCGTCAATCAAAATCCTTGGGACCCCGTCCTCAATCTGAGGTTCCGTAAAATCAAGCGAACAGTGCTTGCCTGTCTCCGAAGGACTCACAAAAAGTTCGTTCCAGGCTCTGGGGGTGCGGGAGGCGTCCATTGGCGGAGGTTTATAAACCGGTTTGCGCAAGTGGGTCGTCGGGCTGCTGATGTGCTTAGATGCATTCAGCCCTTTTCGCTATAGACTGAGAATTTGCATTGGAGTGTCCTCTGTTCACAGTTGTGACCTTGGAGGCCCGTGCATCCTCAATCACAGTCGAATTCACCTCGGGAATGACCGCTTTTCCTTTTTGTTTCTGTGAGTCTTTTGGTCGAACACCAAGGAGACATTCCTCTCCGCCAGTGGTTTTTCGTGTACCAATGGTAGGACCGGTCTCCGAAGGAGTTTGCAGAGATGACAGTGGCGGAGCCTCCTCTACCGCGGAATGGCCTGGCGTTGGTTGCAGGGAGACTGAGGTGTCCTCCAGCAGCTTGTCGTCCGGCCTGATTTTGGACGGGGATTTTTCCCGCCTCCTTTTTTCCCCTTACAGAATAGCCAGAATCGCCAGAGTTGCCAGGGTCAGTCATTTTTTTTAATTATATATGTACATGTTTTATAAAAAATGAAGCATGCATTCCAATTAATTGCATGAATACATTTGTAAAAAATATAAAAAAGTTCATATAGAAGCATATACCTCATTAACGTAAGTATATACTCCGGTGATTTTTTATCGAGGTATATGAAATTGGAATTGAAGCTGGAAAAAAATTTCTATATAAATATTTTATATAGCCCACCCCAAAATATTGTTTTGGATCCACCCTTGTTGGTAGCAGAAATATTTATGATGAAGCGTGAAGATCACACTCTTCTGCTGACTCGATCAACCTTTCAGGCATGCGAGGTCTGCAGGCTCCAACAATGTTGTTGATTCTTCAATAGAAGGATGTCAGGGATATTGGACTTCAAAAATCTGTTGATTTATAATGGATGCCAGATAATTGATAGTTTTATGTAAATGTTAGTATTCCTAACAAAATACAATAGAGAAAATAACTAAACTTCAAATAATCAATAATCTGAATATGGGTTACATATTCATTTATAGAAGAGAATTCTTAACAGATTAGGATCTCAATCTAAACTAAACATGATCTTAAGTAATTTATAAAGATAACTAATACATCTTTCATTTAACCCTAATTAATATTCAAATTCGAATTCCAACTAATATTTGAAATTCAAATTTAAATATAGTAAATCCTAACAAATGCATAAAATCCTAACAAACTAAAAATTTTTTATTAAAATTATAAATCAATAATCATCATCCATTTGGTAGTCTTCAATGTCGATCGAACAATCCATGATCACGCTACATCAATTTACTATGATCGCGCTACGTCAATTTACTAGTTCTCCAGGTGGATGGAAGGACCTATAAAAAATATATTTAATCGATTACTTGATTTGGGACTTATAAGCCCTCGTTTGGATTTAAGAATTGAGTTATTCTGGATATATAACTATGTCATTATAGATAACAAGAATAAGAGATTTTCTTTTTTGTTGTTCTCATTGGAAAATATAAGAATAAAAGTTGAGTTGTTTGGTTGATGAAGAATAAAATATAAATAAAGTATAAAAAGTTGATTTAACATGTGAGACCTATTGATGTATAAAGGGTGTTGATAGGTGATTTGATGTGATGAGATGTGATTTTTTTATTTGTAGGTGAGCCACACTTATCCATGATAATTGATTAACTGAGTATAGCTTATCCTAGGTGTTATTTAGAATTGTTTAAACTAGCTTAGTAATACCAAGTTATACTCTGCAATCAAACAATCATTTTTTCTATCCATTTTATACCACTCTTATATTCCTTTTACCCGTGATCCAAAAGGGGGTAAAAGTGTTAGGGACCTAAACATAATAAGCAGATGGTCCGAGGGACCTATATTTAATTTCCTCTTTTTTTTCCTTCTTTTCCGAAAAAGAAGGAACCCGTCAACAAACGAGTGGGCGGGTCACAGCTGGCTCGCACGACCGACGCACGAACCACCCCGCTCCCCAAATAAAACATACCATTCGTTGCTTTCACGCCATCTCAGACGCGTGGACCCCAGTTTCCAAAAGAAACACCACGCACCGACTCACCATCACCACCGTCCGATCCTCATCAGAGAACCCAAAATACAAACCCCCACCATAAAAAGATGCCTCGTAGACTGCAATCGTTTCTTTTTCTCGTTCACAGGAAACAATTGACCGTAGCTCGTGAAGTGGGAAAAGGTCCGCTTTAAAAACGCTTCTGCAGAGAAGAAGCGGGAACGCCTCGTACGGTCTCTTCGATTCGCTCGCTTTCTTCCTCGCAAAGCCTTTGCTCCTTATATTCGTTTCTTCTTCAGCTCGTCTTTAGATCTGGAAATCTCAAATCGGTGATTTCGATCGGTTTTTTTGAGGTACGTACGGTTTCGTGTTCCCTGGCCTCTGTTTTGAGCTTCGATTCTATGTTTTTGGTGCTGATTTTGATGTGGAGATCTGGATCTGGTCGATGTGTTTGTGTGTTTTTTTTTGGTGGATCGGTTGTTTTTCCCGTGTTTGAAATCGGGAATGATCGTTTTAGAGTGTGATTTTCGGAATGCCGAGGGTTATTTGCGTTTTATGTGTTATTTTTTGGAGGATCTGATGAAGCTTATCCGTCTTGTTTTAGTGAATCCGTCTTTCGTGTTTTTTTTTCATGATCTGTGAATCATCACATTTTTGTCCTACGTCGATCATAGTCGAAAGATAAGATCTGTCTATGCATTGTAGTTTCGTAGTCAGACTGTCTGATGATAAATGAAGATTAGCGTTGTGTTTGAGACATAATGCATGGATGAGAGGAAGAGCACATTCGAAAAATATTATTTAATGTTGTTTCTTTTGATCCTTATATTCTGCTTTGATATTTCACTAGATTATTGTAATTCGGCATTTATGGATTTGACATCTGACCGTTGTTGATCATCATTCACATAGGCATCCTTTGAGGTTCTAATTATGAATTATCTCTCAGGAACTCTCTTTTGTGAATTTATTGATTCTTTTGCCCTGAGATCTGAAATTTCTTTATTTTTGGAGGATGTGAAGGTGATTTCTGATGTACATTCACAATATGTATACATTTTTTTGCTTTAATTGGATGATAAGATGATTATTAGCAAAAGAGCAGCTAAAGTAAAAACTTAGAGATGTTGAAGGGAAAAGACAGATTATAGGAGCTCTAAGGGTATGCATCCATGTCCCCTACCCACAACAATGTATATGATACTTTTTCTGTCTTCTAATGGATTGTGATTTGTGAAATGCTAATAATGATGATTCTCGTATGCTTTGAGCAAGGTACTACTTAGATTTTGATTCTTGGTAAACACAGTGATGATGCTAAAGTCCAAAGTGTTAGCTAGAACTTCCCACTTTCCAGGATAACAAGTGCCTATATATATTTTCTTCAGAAAGAGTGTTGGTGCAGGACTAGCTTGAGATTAGTGAATTTAGATGGGGCCTTAGGCCAACCTATAAAATGAGAGCCCCAATGCATTTACATTAATAAAAAATTGAATGAAAAAAATTGTTTTCTACAAGGTTAAAAAAAATGTCTAATAAAAAATGAAAAATAACAAACTTAAAAAACTTGCATTTCTAAGAAATAAAAAATAAATGAAAAAAAGGAAATAAGGCAACAAAAAATTGGAAAACTAACCATATTCAAAGAGGAAAATTCTTTTTTTCTTCTTCAAAAAAAGAATAAAAACCCCCTAAATCAAGGGATTTGTTGTTATAAACAGATAAATAAATCCTATGAAATACGAATAAAAAATATGGATAAGATTTTAAAAAATTTTAAAAATATAATGAAGTAGATGAGTAGATATGTTTAAATTAAAAAAAATGAATTTTATATCAAAATGCTTAATAAAAAAAAACATATCCCAGATTTTGGGGCCGTATTTGGGGAGGGGCCCTAGGCAAGCCTCTGCCCAAGGCCGGCCTTGTGCAGGTGGTTAGGTGAATGTTTGATAAATAGTGATCCAGACGGGTTATAACTAGTACAGTTATGAAGTTTCTAATAAAGAACAAAAAGCGTTTGCATTGTGATCACTGTTTGCACATTAGAAAAGAAACATTTATGTAAGCTGGTTGATGCAGTTGTATATAATCATTTATATAAACGTCTGATATCTTCATGTATGTTAACTGAGTACACAAAGGGACATGAGTGAATGAGAGTTTAGTCAGTTCACTCCTTTTATTTACTTGATAGTTTGGACCAAGCTTGTCCGCATGCCAACTGTTAGTAACAGTTACTTGGTTGTTTAAACAAATTTTGCATCACTACATTACCATTTATGTTCACATTATGATGCCTAACTTTTGCTTAATGATATTTGTCCATAATACGCTCCACATTTCTCCTCTCTTCTTTTCTTTCCCCTTTATATCTCAAACATGATTCATCAGTATGTGGGGCATCTTGGGCAAGCATTATTTGAAACTTTCAATGGTCAAGTCCTAGAGTAGTATTCACCGATTTCTTGTATGAGCACTTGAAAATATTTTAACTCAAATTCTCTAGTTCTGATTTGCTAGATTCAAAGAAGAGCAGAATCCTGGTTTGTAACAGCTTAGAAGTTTTTCATTTTTCTACAGCTTGCAGTTATGGCCCCGTCAATTGAAACCATGAATAAAGACTCTGAGGCACACCCATCACCCGCACCCCTCAATGAGAGAATCATTTCATCCATGTCTAGGAGAAGCTTTGCAGCACACCCTTGGCATGATCTTGAGATTGGTTAGTTACCTGCGTGTGCTCTTGGAGAACATGAAAAACAAGTTATTACAGTGGAAATGCCTCTAATATTTGACTTTTTGAAATTCAAATTTGAACGATACTTTAATGTCCAAATGGCTATCTTAATGACTCTAGTTCAGTAAATTCGTCCTAACTTACTTTTGTGATCTGATTGCAGGTCCTGGAGCCCCTTCAATATTTAATTGTGTAAGCTTACTACACTCTTATTATATTTGGAAAGAGAAAAAATAGTTTCCACTAATCTGAGACTCTGAGTTCAAATGTGGGTATCATAATGGAATTCAATCAGAAAAATTGGTATCTTCTTTGATATTTGAAATTTTTTTATGAAAGACCTAATTAATTCATCGCTTGTTATAACATTAAACAATTAGGCATCACCTTCTGCATCTTTTCAGATAACCAGTGAACATTAATATTAATATATGGCAGTTCAGATGTTACAATTCACTCAACATGTCAGCATCTATGCTTATATTGTGGGAAATCAGAAATTTTCAATGAATATATTGCAATGCAGATGATGATATAATTAGATGCAATCAATTGGAATGTTGATTGTTTTTTATTTCAATTTTCATCCTCAACACATACCCCAGCATCTCCATTGTATGATGTAGATAAAGTAGTGGAGAAGAGTGGCCACAAACATTTAAGTATCTGCAGTTCTGGACCTTTAAGTCCTAATGCTTGTATACCGCTGGATTTTGTTCTTAAATTTTACTGGGTTATAAAAGGGTTTGTCGGTGCAATGGCAAAGGATTCGGTATATGCAGCTGTGTACCTATTCATTTCAAGTTCCTAAAAAAGCATTGCTAGTCTCAGTGAGTGAGCAGCAGTTATTGATCTATAATTTTCAGTCCTGTCATTGTCATAATTGTTATCTTCATCAGAGACTTGCCTGCAACATATAAACTTTAGGCTTTGGATTATTTTATTCATGATTAAAATCCCGGGTATTATGATCTTTCAAAGTCTTCTGCTTGCTTGTCATATATGTGCTTTGGGTCTTGCTTCTGTTCTAAGAAAGTTGACCCATCTGTTCCCTTTCCTTGAAGATCCCCCTCAGGCTGTTGTTGCACATGTCTAAACCTCCTGTGAGATTAATTAAATGCCTCTTTTGCACTTTTTCCTCTACTGTATAGTTTACTCTTTTCCATTTATTATTTTTTTAGCATCCCAATTAAGCCACACTCATCCTACTTATATTTTGTTCTACTTCTCCAACTTGTTGATAGTCATAATGTAGATGTCTATATTGTTATGCAGAAAATTGTTACTTTAGTTGACCACATTACACCCTAATGCACATTATTCAACTTTCTTTTGATTGTATTGAAGGCATTCTTATCTATCAGGAAGTATTGAAAATCATTATCTTGATATCACTCCTATCCTTTAGTTCATTTACAGTCCATTGATAAGAATGTTGTACATGTCTTCTGTCATTTGTTATACTATATGTCTTGTAAGCTTTTTGTGGCTTGCCGGACTATGGGGTAATACAGTCAGAGAGAGTACTTTTGCTCAATCTGCTTGACTGCATAAAAGTGTTATTTCATAATTACTTTTTCTTCAATCATTTCTCACTATTCATTAACTCAGCTTAATACTAGAACATTCAACATCAATAATCTATTGAATTCTCCTTTAATAACAAAAATCTCCCATTTAATATTATGGATTCTTCAAACCCTATATACATTACCAGACATTAACTTGAAAAGCTTTTCGCTGACTTAAAATTATCAGTTTCATCAACGAGCATGAGCTGACAAGTGATTTTAATTAGTAATTAAATTTGTTTTTATTCTCACAGGTTGTGGAAATAGGAAAGGGGAGCAAGGTGAAGTATGAACTTGACAAAAAGACTGGGCTTATAAAGGTAGCTAATGAAAACCATTGGTTTTCTGGCTGGGATTTTTCCTATTTCTAATGGATTATATCATTCGGCATTCACCCAGGTTGATCGCATACTCTACTCATCAGTTGTATACCCACATAACTATGGTTTCATCCCACGCACTCTGTGTGAGGATAGTGACCCTATGGATGTCTTGGTCATCATGCAGGTATGTGATACAATTTTCTTTTCCATCTTGATATAGGGCCACAAAAGTACTCTTGCAAAGAATGAAAATACGAAAGAACACTTTGAACCTTAATGTTAAGATTCTCAATGTTAATGGAGATCAAGTAGGTTTCAGGGTACTATTATTTGCCCTGTTTTCAAGGCCTGACCTGACAGCTCCCCTCTAGACATGTAGAGGATGTTAACTAATTTTACTACTTGCTATTTTTTTCTATCTTTTCTCATTGTTGATCTTCACCTTGATCGTTTTCATCAACTTTGAGCTGGCATTCAACAGGAACCAGTTCTGCCTGGATGTTTTCTCCGTGCTAAAGCTATCGGACTCATGCCTATGATTGATCAGGTAAATGTTCTTCATATGATTTCACACTGCTATTTTAAAATTATCAGGGAAGCCACACTGTTTGCTTTTCAATGCAACCAACTTTAGTCAAAACTATGTCCCATCGTCTCAAGTTCTCAACATTAGAACTAGTAATTATGCTATACCAGTCATGGTCTGTGCCTTTGAAAAAATTTCTCCAGGGAATTTGTCCTTGTTGATCAATTTTTTAAATGGGTTTTGATGTTGGGAAGGGAGAGAAAGATGACAAGATAATTGCTGTCTGTGCGGATGATCCGGAATACCGTCACTACAATGATATCAAGGAGCTCCCTCCTCATCGCCTAGCTGAAATCCGACGCTTCTTTGAAGACTGTATCCTTAAAATTATTGAAACTAATAGCTCAATAATTCTTCTGCATAAACGTGCTTTGCCTTTGCTTCTCTAACGTTTGCTTATTCACCGGCTGGTTAGGTGTTTCTTAAATACATGCATCATAATCTAATACCTTTTCTTCCTTCATAGCTGGATAATTATTTAAATCGTACCAAATTTGTTCCCCCTTGATTCTTGAAAACTGTAGACAAGAAAAATGAGAACAAGGAAGTTGCAGTGAACGACTTTTTGCCAGCTACTGCTGCTTGTGATGCTATCAAGTATTCCATGTAAGTGGATTTCATGAAACTATCGCTCCATTTCTGTTCATAAACTTAGTAGTAGCTTCCAATATTTCAATGCTATTACACGTCATACATAAGTAGTACAGCATCATGGGGTGCGATTAATTCTTCTGTGATCAATTTATTGTAGTTCCCCTCTATCTTGATCACCTGAAATTGACAATGAGGCAGATACGTATCTGTTTAGTCATATGTTTAGTTCATTGAAAAATAAACATTTCCGTTAAAATTATGCTTAATTAAAAATTCATTTCAGTCGTTAACCAGCTACTCAAACTGGGCTGCTTTGCAGGTGATATGGAATTCCTTTTTTTAAAATTTATCTGTGTGTGTGTGTGATTTGGTGTTTCAGCTGTTGAACCTGGTTCTTGTCTTCATCACTATTCATATTTTGTTATAATCCTACATATTATATGCTAGAAAATCTATCTAAAAAGTCTTGGGTATCTCTATCTATTCCATTCAGATCAATCTTCTGACTTCATTAAATTAACCTCATCTCTTGTCTTCTAGGGATCTTTATGCTACCTATATAGTAGAGAGCTTGAGGAGGTAGATGTTCTTTGGTGGTGCAGAGAATCATGGTCCTTTTTTGTGGTGGCCTTATATACTGATATGCGTTTCATTAAGGTCATCAAAACATGTTATATTTTATGTCAACAAAGACTTACATATTAATACAGTATTTATATGTTGTATGCAACATAGAAAAGGGGGAAAAAAAAAGAAAGGTAAAAGAGAGAGAAAACCTCAATTCCTTTATGGTTTGGATATTTAAATGATTCTTCACATACTTGGTTGTTTTGTAATACCATCATTGGTGGATTTTGATTTGAAATTTATGTTCTTGCTACATTTATTTTTAAATATTACTTTGTATCAAAGAAGGCATTATGTTTGTCTCATAGTACTCATAAGTTTTGCAACACTGTCCCATGTGCTTGGTTTATGTATTGGCACAACGATACTTTTTGTATTTGATTGAACTGTATTTTTTTTTTTTTTTTGATGTTCCCTCCATATTACTCAAACTGACCCTAACCCTCTTCTTTTTCCATGTAACTATTCTATATATCTGGATAAATTATTCACGAACCAAATGTGGGTCAATCAAAGTCCATGTTCTATTTAGATTATTCCACAGCCTCTGTTTGGGTAGATATATATAAATTGTTTTTGGATATATAATTATTTTAGTATAAATAAAAAATAAGATATTTTTAGTTTGGTTGTGTTTTTAGTCATTCTTGTTGGAGTATATAATAATGAAGTTTTTGTTGTTATGTTGGCTATAGATAAATTGTGAATAAAATGTAAATAGATGTAGATGAATTATAAAATGTAAAAAAATAATATAATTTGTGTTTTTGATTTATAAGAGGTGATGATAAAAAAATTAAATAGAATAATACACTTTCGATTTATTCACTTTTATTCTATTATATTTTTCACCTATTTTGCTATCCAAATATGTAGAATACAAAAAAAAATTGCAATCACTATTTAGAGTGTGTTTGTTTACAATTTCAAAGGGAAAATGAAAGAAAGTAAAGAAATTTAAGTTAAATGGAAAATGATAGAAAAAAATTATTTTTCATTTGATTAGTTTATATGTTGTTTGTGTCTCTTAAGGAAAATGATGGAAAATAAAAATCGTTGTTTGTGTCTATAATAAAAAATGATAAAAAAAAATTGTGTTTATGATGAAAATGACAGAAAATGAAATATAGTTTTTGTATGCTACTTTAAATATAATATAAAAACAACCTAACTTATCAATTAAATATTTTTAAATAAATAAAATTTGAAAGACAATCAACCAGGACATGTCATATAATAAATAAAAAAAACTTAAATAAAGATTATTATTATTTTATTATAAAAATAAGAACAAACAAAAAATTCAATATCACCAAATATTTAATATTAAAACTCAAATAAAGCAATCTTACTTTCGTTCACTTTCCTTCAGTTATCCTTCTCTAGAGTGGGGAAAATATTTTTCCTTTTTTTCTAATAAGACAAAATAGCAAAGGAAAAGTGAAGAAATCTTTTTTTTCACTTTTTGTTTGACACAAACAGCTGGTTTTTATGTGGTCAAAGGAAAAAATTTTATTTTTTCTTAGTTTTTCCCACTTTTCATGTGGCACAAACACACCCTTTAGTAGTTAGTAGTGTGTGCGCATACTAACATGGAGTTTTACTTTTGACCCAACACAAGGTGATCTCATCCCCACTTTCACTTGGCCATACGTATATATGTTAGTTTTGCCTAGGCAAGGTTTGGTTTTACTTTTGGGCCCCATTTGGTTCCTGATATTTTTTTTCAATAGAATTACTTTACTAGAAATCATTTTAACAAGAATCATTTTACTATGAATTATTATTTCATCTGACTGTTTGGTTCGTCAATGAATTTTTCTAAAGAATTATTTTTCAGTGTTTAGTTCACACATAGGAAATGATAATGAATTTGATTTAAATGTCTAAATTACTCTTACTATTATATATGTACTTCAAAAAAATTCTTTACCTATATCACAATTATAAAACAAGTATTTTTTTTTATAAATATTTAACTAACACAATGATATGTATAGGGTAATATATCACAAAGCATATTAATTATACATAGTATATAATAACCGACTATTGCACGTTCAATATGTTATTTATAACAGTAGTTACGATAAAATCACATATACCAATTATAACAAAGTTTCTTAGTTATAAAATCAAAACAACCATATAAACCCATTATATATGCAGTGGATAAAAAAGAGAAGAGGCCATTTGTTTTAAAAGAGATATAGATAGTAACTTAAATAATTTGTAAAGGGTAGAATAGTAATTTAATTTAAAATTCTTGATGAAATTTGAGATTACTATAAAAAAAAAAGTGATAATTTAATTTCGCCATATTTTTTCACATGTTTTTATTTTAATTTCAGTGGGACCCACAATTATCATTAGAATTACCACTAAGCAAATATTGGATTTTATACATTTTCCTGATATCTCACATGGAATTAAAATTCATACCAGAATGACACAAATTAAGCGGGGCCTTGGTTCCAATTTTACATTCACAGAATCCCACCAACGGCACCCTACATATATTTGTTGTGATGGCAGAATCAGAAACACATTGGGAGTCATTCACTCACATATAATGTTAGATACAGTCTTTTCTGAGGTCTCAACCACAGTTTACATGTGTTTTAAATTTTTCTTTTAAATAATACATTTCATCTAATTAGAGATATGTTTTTATATAAAAAAGAAGCATATTGCATGAATGTATTTATAGAAAATATAAAAAAATTCTATCGAAATATATACCTCATTAATGTAAGTATATGTTTCGATGATATTCTATTGACGTGTATGGGATTAGAATTGGGGCTGAAGTATAACAACACTCATTGACACATGAAAATTGCGATTGGAAAGAAAAAAAAAGATAAAGCTATTTAAAAAAAAATTATAATAGTTTCCAGGATCCCAAACCTAGGGGTGGTAAACGAGCCAGGCAGCTCGGGATTCGCTTGGTTAAAACTCGTTTGGACTTGTTCGATTAGACAAATGAACCGAGCTTAAACATTTTTTAAAGCTCGATTTGTAAACGAGCTGAGCCCGAGCCTATATGAGCTTGTTACTTAACATAAAATAGGGCAACATAAAACTCGTGTCAGCTCCAACCCTTATGTCATTTTCACATGTATAAAGTGTTGTGATTTGTGAAATGTAACTTCTCAAATGTTAAATAAATTTTTTTTCGCTAAACGAGTTCGAGCCGAGCCTTGGTTCGAGCTTCAGTTTTGCTCGTTTAACAAATGAAACAAGGCGAACTTCAACTGAGCTTTTCATGACCCAAGCGAGCTGAGCTTGATCCCGAGCTGAGCCTAAGTTGAGTTCGAGCTATGCTTGAATATGTTAAAGCTCGGCTCATTCGACTAGTTTACTACCCCTACCCAAACCATGAGCTACTATGTAATATACATGTGAACAAAAATTGTATTCATCGGTTGGATGGAAAAAAAATTGTATTCATCTGGTGGATGTGAGATTGAAAAGTTGTTATTTTAAATCATGTTTGGTTCGTGTCATACTGGGTTGGATTTTGATTCCCTATGAGATTATTAGGAAAGTGTGTAAAATCCAGTGTTTGTTTAGTGATAATCTTAATTGTAATTGTGGGTCTCAATGGAATTAAAATCAAAGCATGTGAAAAAATATGGCGTAATCAAATTCTCAGACAGAAAATGAAATATAGTTTTTCTATGCTACTTTAAATATAATATAAAAGCAACCTAACTTATCAATTAAATATTTTTAAATAAATAAAATTTGAAAGACAATCAACCAGGACATGTCATATAATAAATAAAAAATTTAAATAAATATTTTTATTATTTTATTATAAAAATAAGAACAGACAAAAAATTCAATATCACCAAACATTTAATATTAAAACCCAAAAAAAGCAAACTTACTTTTGTTCACTTTCCTTCATTTATCCTTCTCTAGAGTGGGGAAAATATTTTTCCTTTTTCTAATAAGACAAAATAGCAAAGGAAAAGTGAGGGAAAATTTTTTTTCTACTTTTTGTTTGACACAAACAGCTGGTTTTTATGTAGTCAAAGGAAAAAAAATTTATTTTCTCTTATTTTTCAAGTAATAATCTCAAATTTCACCAGTAATCTTAAATTAGATTATTATTCTACCTTTTACAAATTAAATAAATTATTATCTACTTCATTTCTAAAATAAATAACCTCATCTTTTTTTTACCCAACGTTTATATATTCGTTTTGATTTTATAAATAAGAAACTCTGCTATATGTGAGGGAAAAGTTTTACTGTGTATTAAATATTGATTTATGTTTTTAAATTTAGTTTTTATTTTTATAGATGAGTTTAGATATTATTATAATTGATATAATAATTTTTATTTATTTGCATTCATTAAATATTTATAAATATATTTATAAAAAATACTTTTTTTTATAATTGTGATATGAGTAAATAAATAAATTTTACGAGTACATGTATAATAATAAATGTATTTTAGACATTTAAAATAAATTCCTTATCATTTTCAATGTGTGAACCAAACAATAAAAAATGATTCTTTCAATAAATCAATCCATTAGCAAACCTAATGGTATGATGAAATTTAGATTCATTGTAAAATGATTCTTAATAAAGTAATTCTATAGAATAAAAAATGACACGAATCAAACGTGTGGTTTTGCATAGGCTATCAATTTTGTACAGAAAAATAAAATTGATAACATGTTTTATAAAAGCTGAAGAGAAATGTCTGTTTGGATCATCATTTTACTATTTTCAGATTTCAAAAATTATAATCGACTACGATGCAGTCCAAATGGTCACAAGAATTTTAAGGTAAAAATAAGTAAATGGATAAAATAAAAAAAAGTCATGTCTGGTTGTGTGGACTGTGGAGGGACATCACCTCATTTGTGGGGCCCTGGATCAATCCCTATTAGGCCTGTCAACGGGTCGGGTCCGGGTTGGGTCGGGGTGGACCCGGACCCGACCCGTTTGATTGTCGGGTCCTTCGGGTCGGGTCCACATCGGGTCTCGGGTCGGGTCGACCCATTAACAAAAGTAGGTTAGACAAAGAGAGATTGATAAACTTCTTAAATGCCTACAATGGCTTCATTTTTATTTCTTTTCAATAGAGTGTAATATATTATAAATAGTTTTTCACTATTTTGATTTTTTAATGTTTAATAAGATGACATTTGGAATACGGTTTAGATTATTACGCTTTTACGTGAAGTCAAAATATTGTAAAAATATTTCAAATGCTTAAAATTTTAAATGAGTATTCAATATTTAGTTATAAATGTTTGGTTGGATAATAAATGTTGGGTTGGATCATAAATAAAAAAAATCACAAAGTATTTGGGTTAGGTCAATCGGGTCCATCGGGTCCATAGGATCGGGTCGGGGTGGACCCAGACCCGACCCGTTTTCATTGTCGGGTCCTTCGGGTCGGGTATTTATGCCTTCTATCGGGTCGGGTCCGGGTCGACCCGCGACCCGTTGACAGGCCTAATCCCTATCTTTCAGCTCTATGAGCTGGCTTTAATTGGCTCTGGCTCACTGTCAATTTGACTTGTGTTATCATAGTAGCAATCAATCTATGAAGATGATTCTTATGATCACAGTTCACATCTTTTTCTTTTTCTTGTTTTTTATGTTCTTTTATAAATCACCCATTTTTCTGTTAAAATGTATCTTATATTAAATGAAAATATATAATAACGAGATACAATAATATATATATTTTTAAAAAAAAATAGAAGAAAAAAATAGTTCATACACTATAATAAAATCTCATATACTATGATAATACTGTATATCATATGTTATCATAGTATTATGCCATCATAGTATTTATGGCTGCAACTAAGGTAACGGGTTAAGCGAGAATAAGAGTGATATAAGAATAGATATAGGGAAATGACTATTTGTTTGCATAGTATAACTTGGTATTACTAAGACAGTTTAAACGAGTATAAGAGAGTATAACATTTCTACGTAACTCTTAGAATAAACTATACTCAGTTTATCTATTCTCATGTACCCATATATCAAATCAATTTTTTATACCTTATCATATCAAATCACTTATCAACACTTCTTATACATTAGAGGGTCCACATGTCAAATCAATTTTTTTATACTTTATTTATATTTTATTATTTATCAACCAAACAACTTAATCTTTATTCTTACGTTTTTCAATTAGAATTAAAAAAACACAATCAAACAGAAAACTTCTTATGTCTGTAGAATTGTTATCTATACTGACATAGTTATCTATCTAAAATAATTCAATTCTTCTATCCAAACGGGGGCTAAATATATCAAAACTCATCAATCTAACGTGTATAAAGGACTTATAGCCCATTCTGACATTTCTAAAAAACATGAATAATACCACGCACATTTTTTATCAACATTATTTTCAGTCTCACTCAATTTAATTTTTATAATAAGATACAAACTTTTATAAAAAATAAATTATATGTTTTAATAAATAATATGAACTTAATATTTAAAAAATGTAATACAAAGTGGAAGTGGTGTTGAAAAAACTACTGTATAATAAAAGCTTTAAAAAATTAACATAAAAGCAAAGTTATTTTTTTTAAATATATAAAAGCAAAGTTGATGTCCAAAGCATATGCTGGGAAGATCCTCCACCCATTATAATCCTACAAAATGACCCCACTCCAATCTCTCTCTCTCTCTCTCCAAAGTTCAAAAAAAAACAAAAAAAGTCTGAACCTCATCATCCATGGAGAGTCTCTCGGAATGGAACCCCTCGCATAGCCGCCGGAGACGGCGGCGAAGACGGAGGAGGGGACGCAGAGGAACGCCGTGAAGGGTGGTTTGATCTGGCGAGGAGGGCAACTGGGAATCTTTGGCAATCTCACTATCTGAGATGGTGACAGACTTGTTAGTTATATCATGATTTTCATAATTTGTTTTGTTTTTTTCCACCACGAAATTATATGAAATTGAGTGTGATGAGAAAGACCTTGTTTTCAAGGTCATTTTGAATTATATGTACTTGTTTTCTTCTTTTGTTCTTGATTTTGGAACCTTCTTGAGCGTCGTCTTGTTTACAATTTCGTATGCTTGTAGTCTTTTATACCTTTTTATTAAAATATTTTATATTTTTATAATAGTTCATAAAATTTGTTAGAATGTATATATATTATTTTATATAAGAAAATTACAAACAAATGATTTTATATTAATAAAGATAAGAGAGTGTCTAAAGCATATAAAAAGAAGAAGCAAAAATCACACAAGATTTAGGGAGCAAAAGAAGAGAGATTTATAAAAGACCCATGAATCCTAACCCCGAAGAGGCGGAGACAATGGTTTGCAATTAATAAGCGACCCCCTAGAAAAGCCCACCCCAGATGCTCCCCGCACAATGCATTCCCCAAGATTTAATGAGTCTCGTAATCATCTCCCATACATTTTCAAAATAAACCTTTGTCCTTTGTCCTTATAAAAATGAGAAGGTTTCTCTAAAGCCAAAATGCCCACATTGCTGCCTGTATAATAGACCGTCAGTATATATATATACTTATTTGATTTCATGGGACATTCAAGTGGGAGTATAGATTTTCTATATTATCATAGTATATGAGGTTGTAAAACAAATTATCAAACAAACTAAATGTATCAGCATTTTTTTTTCTTTTTAAAATTAAAACGGTAGGCAATCTCCATTTACGAAAAGCCAAATGGAAAGTCCAAAGAAAACTGAACAACAAAGCAAAGCAAATACGAAGCCCATGGAAAAGAAAAAACACCAGCGCAGACCATTTGGAATAACTAATTTGGAGTAACTAAAAGATGGGGACCCTCTAATTTTTCTCTCGATCTCATGTTTTGAATATTGTCTCATGTAACTAATATTTTGGGCAACACATTTTTCATATCGTAGAAGAGAAGAAAGACCCATGTAGAAACAAGGATGACAATAGAATAAGATACAGAAAAACTGGAATGAGTTTAGACCCCTTATCCATCCCAACTAGGCTTAGCTTGTCAACGGGTCGGAGTGGACCCGGATCCAACCTGTTTTGATTGTTGAGTCCTTCGGGTCAGGTCTGGGTCGACCCGTTGATAGGTCTAGGTAGAAGCAAAAGAGATTGATTTGGAGAGATTATAGGATGAAAATGAAAATAACATATATATATCTAAAGTAAACCCATTGACAAGCCTGAGTTAGACCATTTAAAATAAATAAACACAAACACATGAAAACTAAATCTATTTTTTCAAATGTTACAAATTACAACACCACCCAAATAAATCATGGAACAAACCAACCAAATTATACAAATTCAAAAGTTAATTCTCCAAAACATTGAAATAAGTTAACCAAAGTTACATAAACATATTGCACTATTAAATTTACTACATATTAAACAATCAAGTTCTTGTAATTATGAGCTTATATATAAAATAGTTGGGTCCATAGGATTGGGTTGTGATGGACTCGGATTCGACCCGATTTTGGGTTCACCGGGTTAGATAAATTACACATGTAATTGAGTTTGGATTTGGTTGGGCCCGGGTACGGGCCGACCCGTTGACTTCCCAACCTAATGTGGATGTGATCCAGGTTTCAAGTGCAAAACCAAGCCATCCTATTTCATCATATTTATCTAGAAATAAATCGTATATTTCATGCAAAATTAAATTGTGACACATATATTAAACTAGTCATATCATATTAGTTTTTCTTTTTCTTTTTTACAATTAATGGAATATTTGAGTATGTTTGAAATAATATTATATAACATAATATTGAAAGTAATTATTTAAATTCTAAAGTACTAACAAAATAAAAATAATTAAAAAAATGCTTGAATAATCAAACCAGACCCAATCAAAATGGGATGGAATATTGCACTACAAAAAAATATAAATGGAATGGAATGGTCGCCATCCCTAGGTGTAAAAATGGAAGTGGCACGATGCACCAAAAAAAAAAAAAAAAGGAAGTGGCATGCACATGTTGGAAGAGATGGGCAGCTCAATTATTTTGTACTAGGTATAATTTTTAAATAACCATAAAATTTTATTTAAAACTAATCAATGTCAATAATGGGGTAATTATCCCTAAGAATAACAATACTGGTTCATGTTAATGGAATATAGTGACTGTACAATTGTATAAAGTCCCTCATTTTGTGCTCCCTCTTAGGAGAGTGATTATACTTTTGAGCACTGTTACATGCAATTATGTGAATAGTCACGGACTATCATATATCTTGTTAACCTTCTAGTGATGTATATACCTCCCTATATACCTCCCATAGTGATATATATATATATATATACTAATTTTTTTTTTTTTTACATTTGCTACAAATAAATTCATTCAATTTAAAATGAACAATATATATTTTTCATCTAAGCATATAGCTCATTAAATAATGTTTACGATTTTTTTAAATTAAAACATATAAAGATTGTCCCTAACATTTTCCCTATACTTTTGTTGCTACTTAATACATACGCCTGATAAAGGCCTTCTTACCAAAGAAAAAAAAGCACCTTTCGTTTCAAGGACAAGGAGACAAACAGTAGAACATAAACAGTAATAGCTTTGTCAAAATAAAATAAACCTCGAAATATAATTTATTCCTTTTCACCCATCAAGCCATAATAACCAAAAACCATGCCTGGAAAAAACATCATCAAAAAAATACAAAGCACATGGAATTTCGATATCTATATGAAAAGATGTTGAGAATAAAGGCAAACACACATAAATGATTAAATGTAACCAAAACCCATCAAAGAAAAACACAACCAATAAGCAACACTTACAGGCAGTTTTACTGAAACAAATAACCTGATAGTTGAACAGACAGCATAGACATTAGCAGAAGCTAAAAGAGCAGCTGGGGTGAAAAGAGAGGAGAGACTACAAAAAGTTCTTTGGGTACCAAAATTCCAATGACAAACAAATCCCGCAATCAAAACATAACTGGAATCCAAATCTCATTATATGTTCCTCAAACCATCGTCGGGTGATCTCAGATTTCCTAAAATTCCATCTAGTAAAAGAATCCAAGGACTTTGCCGCCGACGTTCTTCCTCCTCGCCTCCTCATGGTCCATGATCCCCGCAGATGTCGTCAGCACAATATAACCAAACTGCATGCATCAAATGGGATAGTCAAATGAAGAGTTCTATCAATACCCCCCAAAAAAATGAAGATCTCTGAAAAAAGGGGATTAAGCAGGCACCTAGGAGGAATCCGGCCTAGCCCACCTCATCCAAAGGACTAAATGGACGTGGTATTAAGCGGGAATTAACTAGAGTTTAATCTGATTAATTCAATTTGTCTTTCTTTGCATTTATTTATCTATTTTGTATTTTAACAATTATTATATATAATATTAATTTTATTTCTATTAAAAAATTGTTCAATTAATACCCACCTACCCGAATAATCCCTAGTTGGCAAACGACCACCAAACTAGCACCTTGAGTTTTTTAGAATATTGATCAAACGTCAGTCACTCATTGTCTGAACTACACAATAGATGTCTATCTATTCTGGACCAGCAATTGCAAACAATTATTGCCATTCTAAGGCTCAAATATGTTAGGGAAATATCAATACCCTGTGCAAAGATGAAACACCACAACTAACCTGTCTGGAAGGAAGCAGCCTCGCAGTCCAGGGCTCGATATCCATTACACCAACATCAAAACGAGGACTGATGACACCACATTTGTTCAGCCTCCCATTTAACTCCACCACTATTTTACCAGACCTGTGATCATCAACGTATTCAAACTCACCGATATACCCTGTGAATCAAACAAACATTGTGGATCAATGATGCAGTCCATCAATAGATACAGGGATAAAAATATAGGGGAGAAGATGCAGGAGCTAACCATGCTTCTGCATGACCAAAAGGAACTTGATGATCACTTTCGAAGAGGGCCTGACCATTACTTGCCGTTTTCCGCGCTTCTCAGCATTGTACATGCTTTTGAGAGCATCGTTCAAAACACTGACTCTCACCATCTTTCGTCAAGTCTGTGAAGAGAAGCACCACATGCCCGTAATAAGCAACTTTGTAACAGTGACTCATATCTCATAATCCAGAGGAAAAATGGAAACTACAGCTTTTGAAACATATCGAGCATGTAATGTTTGACCTAAATGTTCCCTCAAAAAAAATTTGACCTAAATGGATACAAAAAACAATATGCCTTTTTACATCAATCAGGGTTTAGTTTTCTTCATACCAGTGAAATGGGTGCTACAATGTGGAATAAATTGGTTTGTGATGTACAAAAATTAAGAAATATGATGAAAAAAGTTCAAGCAATGAAGCTTAAACGAGACAGGCCATCTGCCAAAACAATCATTCCACATTAGGCATACCATGATGGCATGATCTAGCTATTCATTTAGGTCAAAAGACAAACCTTCAATCTCTGCTGTTGTTAATTCAAAGTCATTAGGTAAATGTTTTTCACCAAGAAATAAAGTAGATGATGAAACTTGTATTAAACCACTTAATGCCATTATAACCAATAATAATTTAAGCAGAAACTGTGTTAAGAAATAATGTTGTGAATTGTGATGACTCTTGGACCAGTTGCCCAACATCCACAAGTGTAAGCAAATTCAAGCACATAGAGCACAAATGTAGAGAGTGGTTCCTTTTATGCATATGTGTGCTCTATGACTTGGATTGCATCCTCTTTTGCCTTCTTTTAATCTTCTTTCTAGGTTCTCCTTTTAATCCTTTTCTGTCACTTCATATCTCTGTAAAAAGCACTTAGAATTATCTCTCTTCTTTTTTGTGTTCCTGAAACATAAGACTTAATGCCAGAGAAAAATGAATTCACACATAGTGCAAATAGCGCCCATACATATAGGCATTGGACTGCACCAGTGACAGTATTTGGGGCTTTAACTTTAAGCCTCCAAAATAGGGCATTTAATCCCCTTTGAGTGTAGGGTGGATGACAAAACCTTAAATGGAGATTTAAAACGATTCCTAAATAACAATATCGCCTACAATGCAAGTGTAGACCATATAAAACAACATGAAAAATCCTATCCACTCATTTTAGATGGCTGATCATTTACAACATCATGTACAGTTGGATAATTATCTGTATACATAAGAAAATATACCCAACCCACACCTAGCATCTATTGCATTATTACAAACTTTACTTAAAACCATTCATGAAGCATGTGCTATTGTGCTATGATGCCCTAACACTTGAACATGACTATTCCCGCCACATTATACGGTGTCATTTCCATGTCAGATAGGTCAACAATCTAAATATAAAATATGAGCCGCCTTCCAAGCAACACATGAAAATTGGGAATCTCGAAGATGTGTGTTCACTGTTCAGTCAAAAGCATGCAAAAAAAGAGTAAAAGCATTCTGTAGGATAGATATATCTCATATAAAGCTTAGTGAAAAAATCTTCAAAAGATGAATGCATATAATGTATCAAAATATGTGAAAAAAGAGCAAACAGTAATTACAGCAAAAGCACAAAAAACTAACAGAAACTCTAGTAAAAGTTACACTTAAAAGGAGGCCACTTCATAATATTCATGTCATCATAATGTTCAGAGCTAAAACAAAATTTTAATGTAACTTTCTCAAGAGCAGAAAAAAGAAGGAAATGCCATCATGTATGAACGCTTACCAAAATGCACAATAATCCAACAAAAACCAGTTATAATTTCTCTATTGACCTAATATTTATATTATCATTTGAATATAGAAAAGAGACCCATTAAAATTCCATAGATGGACACAATACACACACGATTTCACAAAAAAACACACATTGTTTCAACTACTACAATGAAAGATACAAGTACTAAGCATGAACTAGAGTAATATCAATGATAGCACTTGAAAAGAAGAAAGAAAAATATCCAAACAGAAAAATGCCCACATTGTGTCCACTCCATTCAAGTCCAGAACATGTCACCTCCATAAT
Organism: Acorus calamus; assembly: GCA_030737845.1. Classification (NCBI taxonomy): domain Eukaryota; kingdom Viridiplantae; phylum Streptophyta; class Magnoliopsida; order Acorales; family Acoraceae; genus Acorus; species Acorus calamus. Next base: position 16,964,615 of record CM060877.1, on the reverse strand, counting down.
CTTTTAAAAGCCTCACAAAACCTAAGAAACTCTAATATCTTTCTTACATTCAAATAAACAAATGAACATAAACATCAGGTACCGCCCCATCTAAAGGTGTCAAATATGGAGCTCTCCCAAATGTCAGGAAACAAATCCACATGAAATTGATGTAAAACTTTATCACCAACAGTCAATCTTAAGCCAACCCTCCCTAAAACTCAAGTAAAAAAAAGCACACATATAACATCCGTAAACCGCATAAATCCATTCGAAAGACTAAATTCCCTTCCATTATCCAATGATGAGGAATCTCATCATTAGTTGGAAAAACCACCTATGCACAGATTTTTCATCAATAAAATGACAAAAGGAAAACCAAGTTTTCAATAATGGAAAAATCATTGATTGAAAACACACATGCATATATTTATCAGGTTTCATGCATAAACATGAGAGTCAAGTCAATTAAGTGATCAATTGACAAAGCATGCAAACTCTACTTAAAACATTCCGAGATAACAAGAATCACAAGATGTTCAATGAATGAAATCATCTATACTAGCATGAATAACATTCAAAGCACAATATATCAATTTCAATGAGAGATTTAATATTCAAACCTCAACATTTTTATCTATTTAATCAATTTTCAAACATTCACCCACAAACACCTTGCATCACCCAAAGATCCAACCTTTTTTGGGTTCCAAATTCACTTCGGTTGGTATCTATAACATCAACATATAAACAACATATACACAAATGAAACTAAATGTGCCATGAAACCCCATCCATTCAAACCAACGACAACATCACTTCACCAAGATCCAAGAAACCAATAAAAACTCGTTCGTGATCAAAGAAAGGACACAATAACAACAGTTAAAATAAACGACGCGCAGATCAACAGAAGACCCAATCAAATACTCATCTGAACAAGCAAAGAAGCTGATCTGAACATTTGACCTTATGATTTTTCTCGGAAGAGGACTTACGAGTGAGAGGATCGGCGGAGAAAATACAGCAGCCGCGAAACAGAGAAGGAACCACAAAAGAAACCCTAAATTGTGGTTCCTCTTCTTTATGTTTTTCAGCTTGAATTTACGATTGAACCCCAAAAAGGGAGTAAAATACGTTTGGACTCCTAAAGTTTTTGAAACTCGTAAAAATACCCCTCTGAAGTTTAAAAACATATGGTTACACTCCCTATCGTTAGATTTTCTGTTAAGATAAAACAAAAATAGTTCAGTTTTACTATTTTATCATTTAATTAATTTTTTGAATATCCAAAAAAGAGTCAATGAATTAATTTTAGATATGCTTTGTGAATATTTTGTAATAATATTCAACTTTTTAAATGCATATGTATGCATTTTTTATAAAAATTAACTCACATGACAGTTAATTAAAATGTGAAAATATTATAATGATTTAATTAAAAGAGTAAAACCGTGTTTTTGTCACATCTTTATGCAAAATCTAACAGCAGGGGCAGGGGTGTAAGTGTATGTTTGAGAACTTCAAGGAGTGTTTCTGTAGGTTTTAAAAACTTTAGGGGATCCAAACACAATTTACCATCTCTTTTTTTCTTTTTTTCTTTTTTTTTGATGAATGAACCGGTGTGGGTTAACACGCTCGGGTATGTTGGCCCATTTTAGATGGTGGTCCAGCCCCCATTGCGGCCCATTTTACAGTCCACACTATTCTTATTGAAATACATATTGAAATGAAATATATACTGAGATATAATAATATAATTTTTAAAAAATAAAAAAATAAATATATACACTATGATAGAACATCATATATTATAACAGTACAGTATATAATATGTTATTATAGTGTATATAACAACAAAATGGTCTACAAAATAGACAGAGCCTTTTAGAGCGTTGTTGCACTTATTTTTTTATTGCCCCAAATCCACTTATCCATGAATTTTTTTTCACAGTTATACATTTCAATTCATTAAAATATGTATTTCAGAATTTATCTTTTATAAAAAGTACATACCTCACGTAATGAGTTATAAAATACGGACAGATGTCGTCAACCATCACCCCGGCCATTACCCAGTTAGGGGGTGTAACATTTTCCTTCCCTAACATTTTCCTTTTATGTGGGAAAATGAAAGGGTTTATGATTTAAATGTTAGACACGGTCTTTTTCTCAGCTCCAATTTCAATATCATATATCTTGTTCATATACTTACATTAACGAAATATATATCTCGCTATAACTTTTCACAATTTTTATAAATGGATACATGAAATTCATTAGCGTATATACTTCATGTTTTTATTAAAACATATAGTCATATACCTCATTGGAGATGATATATAGGACTGGATAATTGAGAAGAAGCCAAATTGTAATCTTAATACACCATTATGGCAAAAATAATTGGCCAAAACAATTATTGCTATATTGTCCTCCACAAAAAACCATTAGGAGGAAAATGTAGAGTAGTTAACAAAATTTACAAGCGGTTTGGGGGGGACAAACAAACTTCAATGGGGAATCATACATGGGGGCAAACTTAAGAATCAATGGAGAAATTTTAGTAATATTTTTCAACTTTAAAAATTAAGGTGTGGAAAATAATTCAATTGTGTTTTTAAAAGGAAGTAGATTTATTGTCACCATTTAATATAAAACCATCTGTTGTCATATATCTAAAATCACTATTTAGTATAATTTTATAATTCTTTTATTTGATAGCCTCAAAAAATGATTAACATGATTTAGGTGATAAATGATGGGTCCTAAACATTATATGACATTCCACTTCAAAGATTTTCATTGCTTTGTAATTGGCAATTTGAAATGGAATTAACAAAATAAAAATAAAAATTGAGAGTCTATATATATCCTTCAAATACATGTCACTTGCAATAGATGATCTGAAGCAAAAAAAAGAAAAGAATCCTCTATACCAATTCAAGCAAAAATATAATCGCGATCGCTTTATCGACCTTTTTACGAAAGTAATTTATGAGGAAATATGTAGTAATTTACAACCAAGATCATAGAGAAGATCCTAAAAATTTATTGGTGAATGATTCAATCGATCCCACAGCGTTTGCGACACGCTTAGTCTACGCCTATCTAAACCCATGAGGGACCATAGGCAATTCCATCCCCCACAAATGTCTTGAATATCTGGGGAGAGAGGGGCGGTTAAATGTAGTGTTGCAGCCATGCATGCAACTTGAATCAACTGGTCCACCAAACTCCAATTTCAGCATCAGCAGCAGCAGCAGCAGCTTATATTCTTATAAGGTATACATGTCAGTATGTCACCTAGTGTTTTTTTTTTTTAATGAAATTCTGTAATGGTTTGTGTTAAGACTGTGTCACTTTTAAAGGTCAAATATCGCGTTTTATTTATTTTAATAGTTCGGGCATTCAGTTTCAAAATCAAACTGCATATTTGTGGTTCTGGTGTTCACTTGGGCTTAAATGGAAGTTTTTGTAGCATTTTGAGGTCTTTTAGAAATTATGCAGTTTCGATTGGTATTTGGATTTAATTTTGTTAATGACCAAGATGAAGTAGTAAAAATCTAGTTTTATCATGAGATGTTCAGTGTTAAGTTAGCTTTCATACAAAAGTGGAATTAGATCAACTGGATTCATGTATCAAAAGTTATGGGTGTTTTTCCAATTATACCCTGGGGATATGAAATCCAGGCAGCAGCCCTGTATGATGTTTAGCCTAGATTTCGGAATAGCTGGAGAGGTTATTTGATCTAGATGTAAACATGAAAGTTGTAGATAATCTTCTTATCTTTCCAATGCCATTGGAATCGTGCAATTCGGAGCTGTATCGAGGAAGTTATGGCCGTTTAAGTGAAGGCTGCGCAGAGTTTTAACCCCGAGGACAGCTCAGTCTTTCACTTCTCTTTTGCCTATTTAACCACCCCCATGTGCACGACCTTGGCATAATTTTTCCCCTTTTTGGATCTGGTCCAGCCCTTGGTGTTGTGTGTGTTGGGTGGTGGAAGGAGAAGGAGATGGTGCAAGAAGAGGAAGTGTTAGAAGTGAAGGAATCAAGGTTTGTGTGTGTATGTTATGTTGTTGTTTCTCATCTCCTCCTCTCCCTCAAGCTCCCTCACATGGTTCAGCCCTTTGTATGTGTTCAGCCCCCCACATGTTTGATTAAATGCCAAAGAGAATATGTGCTTGGATTGGGTGCATGTAAAGGGAGATCAAGCAAGGTTTGTGTGTTTGAGCTTGGCTTCCCTCTTCTCCACCCTCTCAAGGTATTCCCTTCCCTCTTTGTGAGTGTGTTGTGCTAATGTGTGTATGTGATGGCTGATTTGGTGGTGGTTGTGACTGTGCTATGTGGCATGTGTGATGGTGGTTGTTTGTGGTGATGGTGGTGGAACTCCTTATGTGCACCATCTCCTCTTCTTCCCAAGGTATATTCACTTCCCCTTTGTGCCTTGTATGTGTTTGTGTTTATGCTTGTATGAGTGTGTATTATTGAATTTTGGTGCTGTTGGAAGAGTGTAATGTGTAATTGCTACTGCACATGAGATGGTTGCATTAATGCATGAATGGGGTGGTTTTGTGTTGTAAGGCAGATTTTCTGTCTCTTTAAGATCCTTGTGTTTGAGGTATTTGGAGGCATATTTTGAGGCTTGTGTCTTCATTTCATATGATCATCTATGTGTCTAGATGCTATATATCAAATTTGGTGTCATTTGGTTACCCGTATTGAAAGATATAGCCTAATGTTCATGGTCTGTCCGGATTCGCGCAGAAATTGATCGGTTTCTGAAAATAATTTATTTCGGGCATTTAGAGATTTTATCAAGTTGTTATGTCTTCACGGAATATGATCCCAACATGTCATAGAATGTGTGTGATTTATTTCAGAATTTTTGGATGTGTATTTTATACCGTGGAGACAAATGTTTGGAGCTGGTTGCAGTAGATGGACTAATCTTGTATAAATATGTGTCAAAGAGTTATTATGCATGGTGTGGGCAATATCAGGAGTCGTTGTATTCATGAAAAAGGCTTGTATATGTGTCAAGATGCCTTATATTTAATTAGCATCATTGGTTGTTCTTGCAGATCTCGTAGACCGGACGTGCGGCGATCCAAGTACTTGTGAGTGGTTCGATCCACCCCTTTCGGGAAGCGCTCGATGCACATAATCGTGCATCGCGTATCCGCGGGGCACCCTAATTATATTCAATCATGATTGCAAAATTGCATTAATATATTAGACTTATACTTGCTAGCTTTAATTGTGGGTTCTTATATAACATGAGGTATAGGGTATGACATTTATGGTAGCTTGATAGTGGGCATGGCGTGCCATAGGTAGCCATTTGTAGGGTCACATTCTTATTAGTAAATGCTTAATATGGTTGTGTCATATTTAGCTAATGGTATGATATATATGATAGCTTCTAGTAGGCCTAGGTTGAATTGTATAAAGTGTGTATATACATGGTTTATTCATAGGTTATTTGGACATGTGATCCATATACCTCTCTTGTGATAATTGTGCGTGTATTTACTTGTTTGGCTATCACACTTATGTAGTAATATGCATGTTATTTACTCTTGACCTCCATATATTCCAAAAGTGTGTTAACATGTACATATTAGCTAATATTGTGGTGTAAACTTTTAATGCGATATCAATTGTTCACTCGTTGGAAAGTCTTATATCGAATGACTTTTCTATTGCTTGAACACATGTAGATTTGGAGTGCAGTTGGATTTATATTAGTTGAGCCATTTTAGGGAGTTGGACATTTGAGGTGTTTTTATTTTATTCAATGTCTTCTACTACATGCATGGCTATATGAGCTAATTTCATCATCTTTAAGACTTGATATATTCCAATTGAAAGAGGATTTTATACTCGAAAAGGAGTTAATATAAAGGGATTTGTAATGAAATTCTTCTTCGTTGAGATCATTCATTGGGGTGCACATGTGTTATCTTATGTTGCTTGTTATCTTTTTATATGATTTATGTACCTCTTATGAGATAGAATTCCTCATATTACATTTGATTTATGTAATATTATTGAGTACGGTGGTTATGTAGCAGTTTATCTACCTTGCATCCATGCGATGCTCTCATATGAGAATTCAGAAGAATTCATTTATTGTATCGGTGTTCGTTAACCGATAGCTATGATAGTATGCTTGGTCTATCTGTATTAGGCGTGTGGATGACCCATCTTTAGGGTCATGCCTTCGTATTGTTAAGTGCGAGAACTTAACTGTTTTTCCTCACGTCCGAGTGATGCATCTGTATAGCAATTCAAGAGAATTCATTAGCATCGTTATTTGCTAGATGATTATAGTTGATCCTTGAGGATCGTATTGTGAGCGTGGAATGCTTCTCCCTTACCTCGTATCCGCGTTGAAGCTATCCGGCGTTGGAGCTATCCTGGATTCTGCAGCTACATCATAGGAGGCCCAATATGTATTTTAATACCCTTGTGGCTTCGTACCTATCTTTGAAGGCTGTCAGGAAGAGGGCTACCCGGGAGAGGGCTACCGGAAGGTTAAGGGAGTTAGCGAGTTGATTTTTCCTTTCTAATAGTCTCATGTCACCCTAGGGGTGAAGGTGAGGATGACATTGGAGTGTTTCCTCCCGTATCGTCGTACATCGAAGCTACCTTGGATAGTGCCACCACATCATAGGAGGCTCAATGTGTATTTCAATACCTTGTGGCTTCGTACCTATCTTGGAAGGCCGCCAGGGAGAGGGCTACCGGATGATGCAAGGCATCGTAACGTATTATACATCGATGTAGATAATCTTTGAAGTGTTGTACTAGTTTGAGATACTACACATTAATATTAATGAATTAATTGCTTTCCAAGAGTCCTACGAGTTCCCCTCCAGGTCAAGGGAGATGATTAGGTGACGTCATGTCTTCGCTTGACATTTATCTCTGTTGGATTTCTCCCATATCTCTTTTCCTTGGAAGGGAAAATGCCCTGATATTATATTATCATTGTAGAGCTTGGATTCTTGCCACTCACTGAGCTTATAGCTCACCCCTCGTGTGTTGTTTTTCCACCAGGGATTGGGTTGGCGTGGAGCTAGAGCATCTCTCTGGCGTGGCTCGTGCGTGGAGCGTTCCACCTTTCGGTTGGCGAGTACGAGGTTGTCAGCAAACCTATTTTTCTTGTACATGTATCAGTAATCGTGTGTGTTGCACATATACCTGTATTTGGACTAGATTTGGACTCTCACAGGACAGTGTTTGTGTATTCAGGTCTGTAATAATGTTTTTTTTTATTTACAGACTTACTTATATTGTATACTTCCGCATTTTTAATTGGCTACCGCTTCCCTGTAGCCTTGTTATTCTATTTGATCCTAATTGGTAACGCTCAGGGGATGGCCGCCTCGGGGTGTAACAGTTTGAACTTATTTGTGGAATCATAATCAACCATTACAAATATTTATGTAGTCACTACAACCAACTTGTCATGTATCCATGACTATCTTTGTTCATTTGATTTTTGATGAATATTTATAAGGGTTTGATTACAACTGAAGCTTGCCAAGAACAACCCTCCTTGTTGATGGGGAGCTCTCTTTCTATGATAGTTAAAAAAAAAAAGATAAAAAAAATGATCTAATCTGAAATTGTTATAATCCACTGTATGATAAGCAAGTTTAAATATCTTCTCAAAACAAACATGGTAAAAACTAATCAAGAGTAAGAAAATTACTTTCCCGCCCTTCTCTAATAAGTGTTTAAGTAGACTTGATTTTCAGATGAAAATGAGGGGAAAAAAAGGAGCATTTAAGAGATTTTTTTAAAAAAAAATTTGTATTTTTTGCAACAGGTCTTCAGATTTTTTAAATATTGAGAGAATGGTCACCATAAGTAGAATTTCATAAATATACCTAGTGGGATTAAGTATTTTAATTTTGTATTATGCAATGGATTATTGGAAATTTCAAGAGGATAGTTAACTTTTTTATCTGATTGATGTTCTCAATTTGTTATTATGAATCATTTTTTTAACAACACAGATTGAATGGACTTGGGTTCAAATCTTCTCGCCTGCTGATAGGGAAAAATTTGACCATAAAAATAATACTTACCAATAAATAAATAAAATTGACCTACCCCAAGTATGGTACATGAATAATCACGCATCTGTAGGGGGTGGTAAAACAAGCTCGAGCGCAGGCTCGAACCAAGGCTCGGGCTCGGGCTCGGGCTCGGGCTCGTTGAACTCAAAAAAAGCTCGTTTAGTAATTAAAACATGCAGAAAACAGATAACATGTCAAAAATAGATAATCAAATTCAAAAAGTATCACTAAACAATCATATTCGAAATAAGCTCGTATAGGCTTGGGTTCGACTCGTTTATCTATTCGAATAAATCCGAACGAGTTTTCAATTTGTTTACCACCCCTATGGCAGCTGTATGATTATGAAGATATTCACTCTCTTTATTAGTCCTCGCTTACTTCGTAGATAGCTTATTCAAGTATAAAATAATTATAGAAGAGAATTAGATGATTTTCTCTTTAAGTTACCATTTATTAATATAGTTATAATTTTAAAATGTTTATTCTACCTTATCAAAACATAACTATTACAATTTATCTACGCTAAGATTTTTATCCGAGATTAAGCATATTCTTCCATAATCTATATTGTATTCATAAAACAAATGGGGCATACAATTATGAACTACCAGGAGTTGTTCATTCATTATTATTTTATAAATGAAAATTTCAATTTTGATTAAGCGTCAAACTATGGTCAAGAAAGATAATTCCTCCTTCCCAGGAATCCAGTCTTGATAGATGCCATGGAAGACGAAAATTTGTTTGGGATTTCCACTAATGAACACATAAATGGAGGATTCTAAATGCAGAAGACAAAACTGACATCTATAATATTAAAGAGACAATATAGGATAATGATCAACAGCATTCTTTCAAAAAAAAAAAATCGCATGCATTGAATGGATGATGTGGTATATAAAACCACCCAATAAAGAGCCAAATATAGCATACATGATTCCATGATAAAAGGCAGCTTAAAAGCATCTAATGTGTCGATATATAAAACAGAGTAAGTATAGCATAACAGGTTGGCTGGATTTTTCAGTGCATAGAATAAGTGAATTTGGCTATGGAAACAATATCTGAAACATATGCAGACTAACATCAAGAAATATCTGTTTGCCTACACCAAACGAACATTGATATACTTAACAAGCACATCTGAAAGTGACTAACAATATATCAACCTCGGTAAGCATAAGATTGCTCTTGTTTTTCATCAAGTAAAAGCAATGTTTTTTATGCCTACCTCTGTTGCTCCGCCGCCTTAGTTTTAGAATTCTTCCACTGATCAGTACATATTTGATGACTTCTTTCATTGTTGCCTTCTGTCCTGCTTGGAAGTTCCAAAGCTCAGGAACAGCATATCTTCCACTGCCATTATATTCGTTCACCTCCAACAAGGCAGCAGTCACAGCCTCGTAGACCTCGGCACCGAGCTCATCCTTTATTCCCCTCAACTTGTTATCATCCTCATCAATCACTTCCTGCACCGATAAACCATGGCAAACACATATTTCTAATGAGCATACTTTGCAACTTAAGTTTTTAATTTATTCTGTTTAAGATGTATCTTATATATGCATAGCCATATGAGACCAGTAGAGTTGTGATCCTGGTGATAATGCAGATATGTTTTATTTTAGACCATTGCGAGATATGTTGGGCCATGATTTGTTAATTTACAAGTTTCTAAAGGTTATTTTTTTATAATTGTGAGTGAAAGATTTTTGAGTGCATATATACCCTGTTTTCTTCATCGCTTGTGGAGATGATCTTAAATGGATGCCATCCTGGTTTCCTTATCTCTTCTTGCCAATCCAGGCACAACCTCGCAGCTTTACAATCTGAATCTTCTGCTGCATAGCGTCGCTTGCAAGCAACTTTGAATGGTGTCTCATCCAGCTCTCCCATTCTTTTAATTCCAATGGATGATGGACTCTGAATATCTGACAGACCCTATACAGAAGATTATGTTTAACACACAAAATGAAAATAAAGGTCATAAAATTATGTTTATACAACCATAAAGTTTAGGTACTTACATCAATAAACTCTTTTCGGGCTTCCTGTAGCTCATCATTGATCTTCCTTTCCTTGATAATGAGTGATTGATTCACAGACTGTATGTAATCTATTTCATCGATTTTCTCTTTCAACGTTTCTTTCATCTCATGCATCTGTATTTGAGCTATAAATTCTTCAAGACCTCTCAACTTCTCTACCGCATGCATTTGCATTTTCATTCCTTCTAATCTTTGTTTAGCATCCATGTCTTCGCGATACAATTTATGAGTGATTTGAACAACTGCCCATCAATCAAATTCAGCATATTATTTGTTATTTCCTCTCTTATTTATTTCAATCTTTGATAAGAAAACACTGGAAATAAATCCAAAATTTACTGGTATTCAGAACGGGCTTTGGCAGATGCATGAACTTTGAAAATTGATGAGTTTTTCCAAAGAAGAACTGACCTTGTGTATAAGCTTGGTGAAGCTTTTCGTTCTCAAGCATGAACTTATGAAGTGATAGAGTAGTTTCATGATGTTGGAGTTCCAGGTCTTTCAAGCATTTATTCTTGAAGTAGACTTCATCAGCTAGAGCCGCAATGAGTTGATCCCTTGTAGCTGTACAAGATGGTAAAAGAAATAACATATGATGTGGTCATATACAAGGAGATCTCTTGATACAACTGCTAATATCAGGTCCAGAACATTTAAGTGAAGCCCATCATATATAGATGTGTGTTGTATAACTGATAATTTTGGCATAAGTTTGCAGTGAATCTAACTTGCTAGACGACCAAATCAATGTAACTTCACCAGACATATTTTCACATGCAACCAATATCAACTTTCAAAACCATGTTAAAAAATCTATTTTAACCTTGAAAACTCATCCGATCCACCAAGAAGAAATTTAAAAAAGAGGACAAGTACATAAAGAATGTTACACCTATTTCGTTAGCTCTTATACATTGTTTTACTTCCTTTGAAGTTTCAACTGGGATGCTCTTCATCTTCTCAACAAAGTAGGCCTCACTGGTCATGAAGCTTATGCTAGGTCTAAGATTTCACAATGCCTTATAAGCGATACCCACAAATCAGGTTTAATAGTTTCTGCAAAACAAGGGGACTTGTCAACATGTATGTCATGTAAATTTGGATAAAATGACATACTTTTGGATCAAAGAGGCCTCTACAACAATATGACTACCCGTAATACTACAATAAATGGTATTTGTCGAAACAGAGTTCCTTAAATTAAAACATCTAGCTGGTGCATAAGTTCATGTTATATAAATTTACACAGAAGCTCATACACACAAAGAAAAACATATAATAAAAATAAAATTTTGAGCATGGATCAGATTCAATCAATCTTTTGTTATATCAAAATAATACCATTTTTTAAAAAATATCAATTTGAGTGCACTAAATTATTATACCATGTTAAACCCTGTAATTTGTTCCGTTAATTGTGTCTATATTTTGAGTAAAACTATGATCTCTAAGAACCCATTTGGCTAATGGTAATAAAAATACAAAAAAGTCTAAATTCATGGAAATAAGTTATGGGAAGTGAATTGGACTATATGAGTCCCATTTCTCATTCTAGTTTCACAGGGAATTCGGTCCCAAGCAAATGCCGCTTCATATAACCAAAATAACGGTAAATTCGCTAACATGTTGACATTTGATAACAGATACACAGCTATTTTGACACCACTCAAAAATATTTCTGTTTAAAAGAGTATGACAATGTGATCAAACTTCATGAAATGCAATACAAATTCAAGGTATCAGAACAAAAAATTTAGTTCCACCATACATAACAATTATTCGGATGAGTGGCATTAATATGAAAAGCCCATTTCAGGAAAACCTGGAAACTCAAATTTAAGCTTAACTTAAGACCATAAAGACAAACAGTAAATCATGGTGATCAACAATATATAAAATTTGGCTTTCTTCACACACTATAAAGAATAAAAAGAATAAAAATGTTAACCACCATAGATACATGTAACATACATAGAAGAATGAATCATTATATGGGGTCTTTCTTTCTCATATTTTATTATAAGACTTTGTATTGAAAAATCAAATGTCACAGAGAATAAAAACAAAGCTGAGAAGGAAGCCTTACATACTGAATTCACCAATCCACAAGCATTTCTTGATATGCAAAAACAGTGTTAAAAAATAAAATAAAAAACATGTATTACTGGAGAAGAAGTTACAGAAGGTAAGAAAAACAAAGGGAGGGGGGTAAATGTACGGTCTGATCACATGGTGGTGAGGGAATCGGACAGACGGTACGGATTTATTCGACTGTTGGAGAGGCGGAGTCCATTTTTGTTGCCCGAATAACATACATAACACCTTCATTTCCTCTTTTTGGGTACCAAGAACGCCATTAGCACTTTTGAAGAAAGGAATGAGGAAGTATAACTATGATAGAATAAGTTGATTTTGTTATTCCAGATGTCCCTTACAGTTATATTATTCCATTCAATCTATTCGACTGGTATAAAAAGATTTAAATGTCAAATTATCTGTCATCACCTTTATTAAATATTTAAATCAGAGAACTTACATGTCAAGTCAATTTTTTACTTTTTATAAATCTTTATTTATTATTTACTTTTTATCAACAACTTATTAATTAAATAACAAAACTTATTATTATATTTTTTTATGAGAATAACAAAAAAACATGATCAAATAAAAAATGATTTATTATTTATTTATACTGAAATAGTTATATATTCTAAAATAAATTATTCCATTACCCAGAAGGGGCTCATTCATACAAAAAAATGATTTATCATGTATTTATATTAAAATAGTTATCTATAAAAAAAATAAATTGGTAGAGAACTTTGTTTCACTAAAAAAAGAAAAGGTGTTTTCTTAGATTGTTTTCAAAGGAGGCCACTGGCCAGGCTAACTCAAGCTTGGGCACTGATAGGCAGGCATAAGTGGACTTTGGGCTATAGACTGCACTCCTTGCGCGAGTTTGCGATTGCAAACCTTGAAGCTCAAGCTATCTGATTCGCTGACTGCGATTAAATTTGGTTGGTGCCCTGGAAGTAATTTGCACTCAGTCTAATTTGTGTGTCCTTTTTATGAGTTTTCAATTGCTAAATTATAAGGATCAGATTCAGAACTGGCTCTAGTCAGTCAATTAGTATCGAACTGCACAATCGTATAAATCACATTACACAGCCTATGAATCGAACTTCATAATCAATTATTGGATACATCTCTCACTCTTCTGTTGAATATTGTTGGTATTAACCAAATTTAGACATGACCTCAATAGGAGAGTGAGACATGTATCAAACAATTGATTGTGCAATTTTATTCATAGATCGTGTAGTTCGATACTGATGAAACTGACTGGAATCAATTCTGACTGGATCCGCGCCAGCCCGATTTGGGACAGTATGGCATCACTTCACTTCAATCACAATTACATGTGTGAAAAATGACACTAGGTCGTTCCTCAGTTTTTAGTCTGAAATATCTAATAGAATAGATAATAATATGTAAAAGGCATGGATTCAATTCCTTCGATTATATACCTTAGTTTTTGTTAATCCATAAGACGTGTATCACATTTTTGCTGTTTAGTTACTCAATAAATCCAAATTATTGACCCCAGGATTAAATTGTAGAAGTCCAAGATAAATATATTAGAGGAAGTTGTAAGGGTTATCCTGAGGTTTTCTCAACATCACCTCATAATTATATTACACAAATGTGAAAACATTGGATACAAGAGAATGAGTTAAAAATTATTGACAGGTATGTAAAATTTCCAAATTTCCAAATAAAACACAAAAGAAGCATAAATAGGAAAAATATTGACTGTCCAAAATTTGGCATAACTTATTCAATTCCTTGTACTTCCTCTTTCATAATTTCTCTATTGATGTACTATTTAAATTGTTAATGTGTTTTTTGGTAGTATAAATATTTAATGTTATGGATACTCTTCCCATGTAAAAAAAGTGAATTATTAAAAAATAATACTTGATTTGAGTACTCTAAGTCACCATTATATGTGTTTAATTCACACGCTAAAAAGGTTATTGGGCTCAGCAAAATGTGATTAATACTAAATTATTTTTTAAAATATTAACGAATTTTGTTGCTGTGATATAAATGATAATATTTTTACCTCCACATTTATAAGTGAATCATTATTTCCCAACAATTCTCTCAATCACACACTTGGGAATAATGACCACTATACAACACCCTTAATTATATAGTTTGCAAGTTTGTTCTGATTGTTGAGTAATCTGTGCCATATATACCATTTTTAAACAAACCAATTTATGCAGCCACTGTATTCATTGCTTTCATGCTTAATTATATAGGACTATAGGAGTAATCACAAAAAATATATATCATGAAAAAAACATGAAAAACCTGCGTTTAATACATAGACTTCCTCTCATTCTGGCAATCACAACATATTTCCTCATCTTATATACTTCACATTTCCATGGTCTGCAACAATACATTCAAATGTGTCATTAACTTGTGCGACACGTCACGCATGACGCTCAAAATCTTTCATTTATTCAAGAGAATCCGACAAGAAAAGAAAACAATTTACGAGCACACATAGCGTACACGACACGCTAAATGTTAAACATTTTCTATTTAAGCAGACTGATGAAGGTGAACTCTCAAGGTAAGACGCGATGTTAAAGGGAATGGAGGAGACACAGTAGCAGTATGGCAAAAGAGAAAATGCAAGTCCTCAAAGGTATGAAAATTTCAATTTCTTCTATATTAATCATACAACTGAAGAAGTGTTTGATCCGATTTACCTTCTTTACAGTGTTCATCAATCTCTAGTATTTGATTCTCATTCCTTGAAAACGAGTTTAAGAATGCGCAGAATCTTGAAAAATTGCAAAGGCCAGAGGAAGAGTTTGAGACCGAGTTTGAATGAAATATGATTCCTGTAAAAACAGAATCTACAAAAACCATCCAAACCCGTTCTCAAAACGCTGTATTGGAAACTCATGAGATCCGAGGTTCGATCCCATTTATGCACCCCTTAAAAACGACAACAGAGTCAACGGCAAGCTTCCATCAAACGCTTCCATCAATTCCATCTCCAGAAATTCACATCGCTCATCACATAAATAATCAAACGGAGAAACCTATATTACAATCTCCAAAATCATCAATTAATCACGTCAAGTGATGACACCAGGGCATTACACGTGTCATCACAAACGCCTATAAATGATCCCCACCGTTGAAGAAAACGGAAACCCTAACCCTAGCTTCAATGGCTTCCTCCTCCGACTCCGTCTTCGACGCCGTCCTCCTCCAAAACCTAATGGGCCGCCTCCAGCTCCGCCCGCCGTACCTCACCACGAACTCCTACCTCGGCGAGAGCCTCCGCGACTTCCTCCTCTTCGACGATGACGGAACCCTCTCTGAAACGGAGACCTCCTACATTGACAGTGAGGAATCCAAGGTGGAGAAGGATATCATCCGAGTCATCCACGGGGGGGACGTTGGAACCCTGAAACCGAATTCCGGGCAGTCCGTCGCGATTGGAGAGCATCACATGTGTGTCGGTTTCCAGGATGACCCCGAGTCGGATTATCGAGTTTGGGAGTGGCACGGGCTCATTATGGTGTATGACGAGGAGAATGGGTACTCGCCGGAGTACGTGTACGGGAATTACTTCGAACGGGTGCCGGAGAAGGGCAAGGGTGGAGGAGGGAATTCGGGGATTAGGGATATCATCAATGGCTGTGATTCGATTGGTGGGTCGCGTGTGGTTCATCGGAACTCTCTGAAGGACTAGACTTTACTCTGATGAGGTAAAGATAGGAGGATAAAGTGTCTTCCTTTATAGTGATTTTTCGTTTTGTTTTGTTTTCTTTGTTAAAGAAATGAGAGATAAGATGATATGTTGTGAAGAATTATATGTACTGTAATAATGATAATTATATACACTTTTGGGATGGGGCTTTATTTGCCCGGTGATTTTTTTGTGTTGTTGTGGAGGAGTTTCAATTGAATGTATATATCAGAAATTCAGAATGTTATATGGTTGTTAAGTTATGAAATATTTGTTATGTAGCATGTTTCTTCCCATGGTGATGTTTTTTTATCAACACTTATGGCTTAGAAGTTTATAAATTTCAGTGAATGCATATTTCTCCTTTCTGCATTTGAATACACCCCCATATTCAATACACAGCTACATATTCTATAAATAACAAGTTCGTGACACATGTCAACTCTTCTGCCTCATATAAAAGTCTTGGTCATCTATTCTCAATGCATCATTATATATTAGTCTCTGTGTTGATAAACATTGAAGATTAATCCTTGACATTTTCTCCGCCAGTGAACACAATAGCCTCTGTTTAAGATTTACATTCTTCTTCATAGTTAATATAAAAGATTGGTACAAAATGGTCCCTTGTAAACTTCCAAGTTTTTAGATGGTTTGTGCTCTTTTTAATATCACATACCTAGAATGGTTGAACTTGAGCACGTCTTCAGTTATAAATCTGCCAGGCATACAGACGATGATTTTTATGTTGGGGTTGTAAAAATCTGGAGCTTCCATACACATAATGTGGATAAACTTTCCATTCACATCGTGGTTTGCCCTCAACTTGGTTTTAGCTTTATAAATTTATTTACTGCTGTTCGTTGCTTCATGTGAAGACCTATATCCTTGAAGAAATTTCCAGAAGTCTAAAGTGTTTTAGTCAAAGGCTTCACAGCTCACAATTCTACAGGATCCATTACATGATTACATAGATTAACCGACATTGAGAAATATGTTTGATGCTTGATTTTGCAAGATAAATGAACCTTGCTAAGTGCTTGTTGGTCTCCTTTTTCTTAGGTTGAAGGAATAGTTGTAATTTTTTTACATGAATGACTTTTTATTGCGTCAAATAAATAAATATGTAGATTTTACGTTATTTTTAAAAGAAAGGTAGACTAGTTACCATGACTCAATAAATCAGGAAACAAATCAATTATTACGGTTAAAAAAAAACCGTCACACAACTGGGCAATAGACAAGAAAACTATCACCTGGTCCTAGGACCGAACACAAAGAAATACAATCACCCCTCTGAAATAAGAACACCCCTTACAAACTCCACTCTTGATGCCCCACAATACATCTCCCCCAGTTCACAATGAGACTCTGAACATGCTCCCAGATACCATCCACAATATGTGAAGACCCCTTGAAAATTCGATTGACCAAAGATTGGGGCGTCCACTGTGCAGGATCAGCAAGTGTGTCTGTATTGGGAGGGAAAATTGTCATTCAGGGGTAATTAACTTTTGCATTTTGTGTATGTGGTAGGTGTTAGTGGATATCTCTCCTACCACTCCCTATGGGGTCTTTGTATTTTTGGCACTTCTTTCAATAAAATTGAGGTGGGATTCCTACTGTTTTATCAAAAAAGGACCCCTTGAAAATGGCTTGATTTCTAGCTAGCCATATTGCCCACATGACCGCCGGAACAAACGTTTGTGATATCTTAGCCTTTTTGCTTCCGTCTCCTTTCGGTTTAAGCTTCTTCCCCCCGCGCCACATCTCCTATGTTAGTCGGATATCCTGTGAAATCTGTAGACTGTTGTAGCCTCCCCCATATGTTCATAACCACTGAGCACTCGCAAAACAAATGCATTGTCATCTCCAAAGTTGCACCGCAAAAAACACAAAAGGTGGGGACCCCAGCAGCCCATGCCTGGGAGGCCTTTGTAGAATCCTGCCCTGATACATAGGCCACATTTCGTTTGGCTTCTTCATCTCCTTCCGAGACCCCTCTTCCTCCCTGAACCAATTGTAACATCTTTGACTGTGATTCCTCCCTCAAATGCAGGACCTATCTCACCACACCTGCTGTTCTTGATTAATCCTGAATAACTGTAGCGCCTCCAAGAACCTATGTAGATTCTAAGTTGCATAGTCACGTTGTTTAATCAATTTGTAATATGTTACATATGTAACATTCTTTCCAATGTATTTCTCTAGATGAAATTTTGCATTGATTTCCAAGCCATCGGGCAAACAAATCTCTTGAACAACATTCTAAAGTCATCTTTTTTTTGTTAATCTAATACCAATTAGCTAATACCAATTATGGCTATAACTATTTAGATATATTTATATCAAGCATTGAATTCATAGATTCTCACATATCCATATTATTGGAGATGCTTTATGTGATATATTCAATTTATGGGTGAAGTCTGTGTTTGGGGGGTGGTGGCGTTATGATTTGGGTGTAATCCTTTATGTTTTTGGTCTTCGGATCGGTCTTTTCCCTTTATCTAGAGTTTTGCTTTTATTCTTTATGTATTTCCCTTTGGGCATTCTCTCTAATTTATAAATTTGAGGGCAATTGTCTACTGTTTCCATAGTAAAAAAAAATGATTTTTTACATGAATATATTATGATACAGGTTCATATAATTACAATTTGAATCCTATAGATATGATATCAGGTACGTGGAATGTGGCATGTAGTTTTTTTGAGCTTTTGTTTCTCTTAAACCTCTTTTGGAGTCAGGTGCCTTATCTTCTTTGGAATGGAAGTGAAAATCGCCTACCTATACACTATTTAGACTGGGACACGGTCACAAGTAAACCGAATAATGGAGGCCTAGGACTATTACGATGCAACATATACTTATTCTGTTGTGGGTGTTCGAGCTCCTAGCCAACCAATTATCATGTTGGAGTCAGGTGGTATCCTCAAGTATTATTGGTGTGTGAATCATGGCCAATACTGATCCCCAGATATGCATCATGGGTGTGGCAGACGATAACGAAAGGCATGGCGGATGTTCAGGTGCACACACATTTGGTTGGAGGGTGGAGATTCGTTGACGTCCTTGGAGATCAATGACGTGTGATGATACCGTTTAATAAAACACATTGATCTACATGGACAATACGAGGAAGGGTATCACACTACCGGATATGATTAGTGAAGGAAGATGGCGGATTTGGGTTCCAGCAGATTCTTTACCCTACTGGGTGAGGCATGTACAACATATGCCGCCTCTTATAAGGGATGGAGTGTATCCTGCATGAATATAGGAAGATGGTACCAAAAACTAATTTCAACCTTCGGCCATTTATAATGGACTGTGGTATGAAGAACCGTGGGTTATGTTGGAAGGATTTATGGCTCCTTCCTATCTTTACTTGGGTGTGGTTTTTCATTTGGCAACTAGCAAGAAAATGATTTTGTCAATGGCGGCCCTACTAACCAATTGGGGATTTTGGTAACTAGGCAATGCTCGCGGCCTCGGTATAACTGTTTTGGGTATGTAATTATGTGATGTGAGGTATGTAGATAGACATGGATTTAGTGTCCGTTTGGGAGCGGGGTTGGAACCGTTGCGTTGGGGAAATCGGGTGGCGTCGGGGGAAGCGGGTTTTTAATGCGTTGAAGAATTCGGTGAAAATACAAACAAAACGCAGTAATTGTTGGCAAACGCAGACGCTATTAGGGAGTGTTTGTTTGCGAGTTCGTGTTGGAGAGTGTTTGCTGACGCAAACGCGGGGTGAACGCCCAGCCAAACGGGGCCTTAGAAATATTTGTGCATGGACACATGCAGAGACACTGGTGGAGATGATGTTGTGCAAGTCTCCAGTTCCACAGTTCCTTAGAGATACATAAGATTGGTTCTTACCCTAGTACAGGCATGACTGTTAGGTTTAAGAAGATTCATTTATAGAGGTAGTGATGACTCTCAAAAAAAATGCGAGATTGATATTGGAGCATAATTCAAAGTGCGGCTGCACATGCTGATGTGCTCCCCTCAACGCACATCAGCACCTTGGTGTTGTCCAAGTGCTGTCCAAGTGTATTCATGTGCGGTCATGTGTGATCAGCCGTCCGAACCCAATTTGAACGGAAATCAAATAGCCCTTAGGCGTTCGAATCTAGTTCAAACAGGAATCAAACGGCTCTTAAAGCGTTCGAACTGAGTTTGAACGGGATTCAAACAGTTCGAACCAGTTCGAACGGGATTCAAATGACCCTTAGACGTTCGAATTCCTTTCGAACGGGGTTCAAACGCCCATATACTAATTTTTTTTATAAAAAAAATATGCAATGTGCTACCGCATGTATTGTATGCGGACCCCACCGCATATGGGGTCCGCACATGTTTTTAAACTATGTATAGAGACATGGGTATATATGTGATTGGGTCATTGCATTTAATTGACACCTCATTAAAGGTTGGATCATCAAATGTCAGCAATGTAAACACTTCGGTCTGAAATGATTATAATAGTTGTGTTACTGAATCTGTGTACGGTTATGCTCACCAGAAAAAAAAAATGGTAGATGCTTGAGGTGTGGTTTCTTCTTTAATTAAGGGCACTTTGATGTAAGAAAAACATAATTTTAAAGAGTCATATATATCTTCTGAAAAACCACTTAACTGGTAGAAATTTCTCATTTGCGTTTTTTGGTCTCAGAAAACATTGCAGGAGAAAATGCCATGTGTAAACATGTTGAATGCAGATTGGGCATATAGGTTGCGTAGCAAACAGATTCTGTAGTGTGAAAAAAAAAACAGGTGGCAAGTATTGACTGCCTTTACATGTGATACACGTATTTACCGTCCAGGGAGAGAGGTTAGAATTGATCTGTTTATGCCAGGATAAGTTCCAGTTTTTGTATATCTTTGTCCGCAACTTACAAGGTGTTTTTGTTATGCCCAGAGGAAATATACTTGGATGAATATTTGATCTTCAGTGTTCATTGCTTCTTGTCTTTCACAGTCGAGAATTCTCGGATTGTGACATATCAACCATGTAGGATTATACAAATGCATATTCTAGTACTCTGCCTTAATTAGAAAAGACACAGGTTGAGGATTGTATTCCATCTGCCAGTCTTTATTATACCCGGACATAAAGATATCTTCTGCGCTCAAATAGTTAATTTCCTGTCTTCCTGTCAAATGTTGATTTTGGATTTTCTTCTTTTATATGTAATTGTTTATTGATTATTGCTTTCACGGCATGCTTGCTTACGTACCTTTCTCTGCATATATGCTCTGATAGTAAATTAAAGGTGACATGCCCGACACAGGTTCACTGATAGGAGATATGGTAAGCATATAAGCTATGTTGTTTCCTGTTCCACACATTGAACAGGACATAAATTTCTTCCATTCCTATTTTTTATCTTTGTTTGTAACATGATTCCCTAGAATCGATTGATTATATTCCAGATATTGCATCTATAACTATAGTAAGTCATACCCGTGTCAAATGTTACAAACAAGTCCACGACCATAAAATGCTCAGATAAGAATTTTTTTTAATCAAATTATATGATTCTTATAGACAGGCGGTATTAAGAAACGGTCACTGTGACACGTGTTAGAAATATAGGCCTTTTATGTGATATCGGTGGTTTTTTTACATGTTTGTGAATGTGTGATCCTTACGCATACAAACCTAGATGCTGAGAAGAGATTTTCAATGTGTGCATCAACATATTCAGTAGGAAGTCATCCATGGTGGACCTCATATCTGCAAGTTTTGGAAATCTGATTGATTGAAACAAAACCTGCATGTGGCCATACTCATTTAGTCAACTTATTTGACAATTATACAAGTGTCAGATACTGAACTAAAAAAAGGCTCAAGTCAGGTCTCTCAGTGTCTTGACCTTAAAAGTTTCAGATTAGTCAAACTGTGCATTAACATTTTGTGACCTTGTGGGGAATCATACATGTTGAACCTCAAAATCTTCATATGATAATTATATATATGCCAAAAACAGAGAAAACAAAATGATGACTTCAGGTAGAAATCAATCTCAAATCTGCCGGTTTGAGTTAATTAATGTACAATTCATCAACTGTATATGTTTGTATGTATGTTGACCATGTTGTTTAAATTTTTGTATGAAAAGCAATGTTGTACTAGACAAGATTCTTCTTCTTTTGACTTCAGTGTTCAAAAGCTTAGTCCACCACTATACTTGGCTATAAAATAAATACAGGATGTAGACAAGTCTTAGTCTAAATTTAGAGAAGGTATTTCCTGGTTCCATTGTATTAAGAAAGTATTGGTGACGAAAACATTGTACCTTAAACAAGTGTTTTTGCCAATTCTGACCACATTTAGATGCAACAGCTGGATGATTGTCATACTTGTAAGACTTGAATAACATGCACACACCAAACACGTATGTTTGTTCTATACCAGGAAATTTTGCTGTTTATGGTTGTCTGAAATTGTCTTCATCTTATAAAAATTGTATGCTACATGTATATCTAGACTATATTAATCATACTCTTGTGTGAAAAAGTGTATATATAACTCCAAATCAGATTCAAATATCTTAGAATGACATTTCACTAGCAATACCAATTTCAAAATTTTGCATTCATTGCCTGGCCTTGTTTAATTACGGTCGCTCTGTGATTTCCCTAATGTAGGTGTAAAGTAGGTGAAAGGCTTGTCTAATGAGCATGGTCTTAGTATTTGCTGAAACCGACTCTTTTATGTCTCTGTCATCTTTATTGCATATGTTAGTGGGCTTTCTTTTTGCTGAGGTAATGCTTGTAATAATAGTCTTTGATCTTGTTGAAATTTGATTATGCACTTTACTTGCATCAGTGAAGTTCAAACTGTGTGTGTTGAAAAAATAGTTTGGATTACCTGATTGTGATGTGGATGGACAGATTCTTGATACATACAATATGAAATTAAAAAAGATTAAAACATCATACCGATTGGCAGTTTTTTTTTTTATGTTAATTAAGAACAACTTGAACATAAAAAATATTGAAACTGCAGTCTGGAAGTCAATTGATATTGTTTATTTGCTCCTGAGAGGGAGAATTTTTTTTTTTTTTTAATGTCTCTAGCAACAGGAAAGGTTAAAATTTAAAACACTATGTAAGTTAAAGAGAATAATTAAGGATTTCATGAATGCAGGTTTGTCCATGTGGATGATTCAGTGATAGTTAGGCTACCTTAGGTGTGTAGCAAATTATTTCCAGTACAAGACAATGGCTACCTGTATGTTGACCTTTGATTTCAGCTTTGTCAAATACTTGAATATAATGCTAAAGTTAAACAAATATATATGCTCAGACACTATTGAACCATTTGTTGTTTACTTTTGCAGGTGTACCCACTAACTTGTTCTTTTCTGAGCAGGTTAATATTTTTTGTAGTGAGTATAGGATATTGTAATATATATGAATTTAATGTACTTTTATTTTTGAAAATGAGTTCTTAATAAATCATTTTTATATTTGGCCGACGTTTGGTATGATCTGTACAATTTTCATATTTAAATGTCAGTTTTATTCCTAATTAATTGTGTGGTAATAGAAGAAAAAGTATGATTGATACACCTATGTTTTTGTCAATTATTTTTGTTACCGTATATTATGTAAAAGTTAAAACTCAGGCGTTTGTATGTGAAGATGAAAATAGTATTAATAAGTCGGATGGTATGTTAAAAAATTATCAAACTTAATAAGTTAAAAATTTGATGATATTATTTCATCTTATTACATTAATATTATTTAATTTTTGACAAAAAAATATTAGAATATTTTAATTTTATCACATTACTGTTACAACAAAAATATTAATAATTTTAATTTGACCTGCTCCATATATATTTCTTTCACACCAACAAAATCAGCAATCATAAGTGGGATATATAACAAAATTGTCCAAATAAAAAAAACCGTTTAAACATTTTTTTGTTAGTAATTTATATTGAAGTATAAACCTTATAATATATCCATCTGTCAGGGTGCTAGTTAAACATCTTGTTATCAAATTATAGAAGATTTAAATGTTTAATTTTGCAAGATCTTAAAATTTTCGTGTAATGCTTATCATTTGATTGTACGAATCTAAAATTGATTTTAAGTAAAAATTGAATTTAAAATTATTTTTGCATGAAATCATCTTTTAAAATTAGGGAAATTAATTAGAGATCCCTCGGGATGCCTTTGTATTAATGATAAATCCCTTTTTTTTTTTACTTTTCTTTAAGTCCCTAAAATGGTCGAGACATTATTTTTGGGTCCCTAACAGTAACGGCCTTTTAGATTCCCATTTAACAATGTACAAAAGTAACTTAACAGTGTACATATAAGAAATCGATTTCATTGACTGGTAAAGACGTTGACCTGATCATAGTGTTGTCGGTTTTTTGTGAGACCCTCATCTTGAACTTGTCTTCAATAGGATATGTTTATTATTGCATGGTGATCCAATATATAAATTTCTCATTACTTGAAGAATGTTATTATTCAATTCATTATTATTTTATCATGAGAATTAATTAAGTTATTTTCATAGTTTTAGTTTTACGAGCACAAAAGAACCACTAGATGGAGACGAACAACTCATCATGTCTCCCCACAATTAAAATGAGTCATGAAGCTAGGGAGAGAAAAATAGACTCCTTCAGAGTATCTACAAATGAGATAAATCTGAATGCTACAAAGTCACCTAGGTACACTATTAACTTATTTTTATACACTTATATGTTACATGCGTACACTGTTAAGTCATTTGTGCACAATGCTAAATCACACATTGATGATATGCATATGTACACTGTTAAGTCACCCTTGTACACTGCTATATGGGAGTTTAAATGGCAGGTGTAACGGCAGTTTTTGTCAGGAACCTAAAAATAATGTCCACCCACTTTAGGGACTTAACAACTATTGTCATGGACCTAAAAGTAATGTCTCAACTACAATAGAGATTTAAAGAAAAATAAAAAAAATAAAGGGATTTATTGATAATACAGAGATGTACTCCGGGGACATGTAATTAATTTTTCCTTTAAAATTTGTCAAACTCGATTTCAAACGGTCCATAGTGATGATGTCTCCGCGTGAGGGGCAAATCAGAAGAAAGAGATTATAAAATGATTTTTTTATTTTCCTTTTATGTATTTTAATTTTAATAATTTATGTTGACTAATTATTAATTCAGTTGACGAATTAATACACGCCCACGAAGCGCCAAACCAGTAATGCCATGCAAATACGACAAATTACATGTAATATCAAAAGAAAAAAAACAAGGTCACTTTTTTATTCTCCTTTTCTAATGTTACTCACATGCGATTTGGTTGCGTAAAAAATGAAATAAATGCTCTGGATTTCTACATGATAGTGATAAATATTATTTTAAGTTAAATAACTATTTTAACCATCAACAAAGAATAAATCATTTTTTATTTGTTTATGATTTTAGTTATTTATGTTAAAAATATAAATGATTTTTAATTTTAAGTCTCCGTAAACTATATGATTTAACGATTGATCTCTCACTTCTTCATATTTAGGTTTTAATCCCTACATTTAAATGATAATTTAGGAATAGGTTCCTCCCAGGGACTAAAAAGCAAACTAAATAATTTAGGAATAGGTCCTCCCAGGGACTAAAAAAGAACATATCATTTAAATGTAGGGACTAAAACCTAAATATGAAGAAGTAAGGGATCGATCAATCATATAGTTTACGGGGACTAAAAACTATAAATCCCAAAATCTAATAATACAAATTTTGTTGTTTGGTTGATAATGAATAAATTGTTTATAAAAAGTGAATTAGATATGAATAATGATTTATAAAAAATAAAAATTGATTTGATATGTAAGTCTTCTGATTTAATAGAGATGATGACATATAATTTGACATGTGAGTCTATTTTATACTAGTGGAATGAATTGGATAAAATAACGTAACACAATTACATGGAGGATATGGAATATCAATACCAGTTTGTTTTCACATATTTTAATATAGTTATATCACATTAGTTCTTATAAACAAACAACTTTTTAATTTTGTTCTCTTGTATTCTTATGTTCTCTCATCCAAATAGCAGCTAATAAATCATATGAATCCATCATAGAGTAGGCAATGCAAAAAAAAAAAAAAAAGCGAGATATATTTTAGGTAGCTAACGAGGTATAGGGGCTGTTAATGCAGTTGTAATGGGTTGAGTACAGTGTAACAATTTTTTTTCTTTTCATTATTCATACAGAACCTTTTATTATTTTAATATCCTGATTTTTTTTTTGGGAAAATCAGTGCCTTTCAAAAAAAATATCCTGAAATATTAGATGAAGAAATACATATACAGCACAGCAGCAGTCTCAACCCCTATTTGACTAGAGTTTGAGTCATAAAACGTAAAGCATTAGAAGTCAGAACACACTGTTCAAAATCCATGTGTTCACCCAAGTAGAAAAAGCTGCATGTATTTTCGTTACATTGTGTTACTAATATATTGTTGTTTCAATATATAATATATCATTGAAGTGTACATATGTATATTGAACATGAGAAAAAAAAAGCGATTGTCGAATGTGTGTGTAATTTAATGGAGCCTAATTCGGCTATAGATCAACCTCAAAAATCATTCAATACCAGGGTGAGGTATAAAGCTGTTTTTAAGTTTGAGGGAGGGATAAAAAAACTAAATAAAAAAATGATCTTAAGGTCAAATATAGAATTAAATAGATATTTCATTTAATCTAGGTTCGTTTAATAAAATTGTGTGAAATCTGTTCTTGATTTTTTAAATACATATTTTATTTAATGAAGTATGTATATCTTAACAAAATAAAATATATATTTTAATGGATTTAATGCATTTTTTCTATACAAGATAAAAATAAAAATACATTTTATCAAACAAAGAATATACCACATCATTGAAAGAAATGGATTGGAATGTCAAGGACTATGAAAGTGTTGAATGCCCTCAATAAGAGTGGTGATGCCGAAGCTCCGTCTTCGGGTGAAGATCTGAGTCCTCCTGGTGTAGATCCTGCACCCAAAGAACCTTGAATATCGGTGTGGTGCTGTAGAGCAGAACTAGAAGTATTTTTAATGGATTAGATAAGTATAGAAGCTTACTTATTTTTAATGGATTAGATAATAAAATAAGTATAGTTATCACAATGCATAAGAAAAAAAATTGATCATAGACAATTATTAGTATTTTGAGAGAAAAAATGGGGATATTTTATTCTAGGTAAAAAGAATAAACTTTATTTCCATTTTTTAACCTCATTTTATAAAACATGACAATATTTATCCATTCCCAAAAAAATAAAAATAAAAAATTAAAACCAAAACCAACAATATTAATCTTTAATAGAAAGTGCAGACTTGATATTTTTAAATTTTTTTTGAAGTTATCCATATTTTCTCTTGTGTCCTCAAAGTTTAAAAACACAAAAAATGGGGATAACAAAATGCATTACCAAATGTAAATAGATAAAAATAATGTTTTTTTATCCTCATAAATCACTTATTATAAATATTTTTACCAAACATGCCTTGGTGTTCCCTTCTCTCCTCCTCCTCGTCCCTTTTTAGCCAATTGTCGTTTTTCCACTTTGTCTCTCTCAGCGAATATCTTCTGACATGGAAGATTCTGCAAGGTATAAGATTAAGAGTTTGTTATGATTTTGTAGCGCGTTGCCTCATTCGCCCTAATGGTGAATGTTGTGGGCTATGGCCTATGACAGACTGTTTATCGGGTTCAAGGCATGCTTCTGACAGTTCAGCTAGGCAGAGTGGTCTCAATCTCACTTTGGGGTTTTAGTGGTCCCTCTCTATCTGCTGCTAAGATTGGGTCTGACCTAGGTATGACCGGTTCGCTCTCAAAGATGCTTCGGTGACATCACTTCAAAGGGGGTTCGACCAAGTGTCTCAAACCCTCCTCTCCTCTCAGCAAGTCCTTGTTATTATGCCTTGGACAAAGGATCAGTTATCTGAGTTCTCCTCGGTGAAGGGCCAGTCTTTCAAGCTGTCCTCCCCGGGTGAAGGGTTAGTCCCTCGAGCTGTCATCCTCGGTTGGTCGATAATTGATTGTAATCTTTCGAGTCGTGTTGAACTACCCATTAACCCGATTTGTGTAGACACTTGTCAGATTGGGAAAGAGTCGAGATTTTTCTCCTTACAAATTATATTTTAACTTGGTAAATGAAATAATATCTATACAAATATATCAAAAATATCAAAAAAAATTCTAAATTTGCCTGTGACATTTTTTAGATAAAATGTTTAAGAAGAAAAAAAGAAAAAATGACCACATAGTAAAGAAGAAAAGAATAACATGGTGAGGAGGGCATAAAGTGGGATTTGTTCCCATTCGACGCGGTGGACGACCCGGGACATTTTTCTGTCAATTAATGCCCATAATATTTGTGTACCAAGTTTTTTTTTTTTTTTTTGTTGGGAAACAAAAATCAAAACCCAAGTTTAAATCAATATTATAAGAAGGCTGTGGTCAGTGTAGTCAAATGAAAATACTCACAGGCCCTCTACGTGACATTTTCTGATAATCTAACGAAACAGAACATAATTCAGACTTACAACGGAAACTTAAACAAATAAATTAAATATAAACAGAAAAAACAAATATACTTTTTTCCCCGAAGTCCATTAATACTTAAACCTATCTTCATTTTTTATTTTTAATTATTAAAAAAGTCAAAGAAGGTGAAAAGGAAATCAAACTGAAGCCCGCCTTCTTTAAATGAAAGTTTGAAAAAAGAAAAAAAAACTCACATACCCCCCCCCCCCCCCCTCTCTAACTGCTCAGATTAGCTGCCATAAAAGGCAGAACAACTGAGACACTCAAAACCCATTCATTCCACTCAAACACCTCTTATAAAGAACACATTCACAGATATTTTTTAATTATTCTTGTATGGGATGTACACAAAGGAGAATCCCTTCTTCAGGAGCTCCACACACTCTCTCTCTCTCTCTCTCTCTCTTCAATTTGTTGAAGGTGGGAAAAATGAAGATACGGGAGATTGAAATGCTAGTATTCTTAAAATCTCGCGTTTCAAACTCAATATATGTTTTTAAAAAGTTATTTTGTTATCTTTCAATAGCTAGTTTTTTTGTTTGAAAAAAATAAAGGAATTGAAAAAATAAAATCTGCCTTTGAAAATCTTTTAAGTTTACTTTAATCTGTTTTTCTTCGAGGTTAGAGTTCACAGTTAGGACCCCGGTTTAATCTGGACCGTCCGATCTCCTCGTGATTCGTGTCTGCTCTTGAGAATGAGAAACGCCGTTTTCCCCACCTTTTCGCCTCCCCTCGCCGGCTTTGGTAACTAAAAAAAACATAAAAACATCTCTACATGTTTTATTTGTACGGTTAGATTTTAGTCTTAACAGATTTTGAACGGTCCAGATGCTTCAGGGAGCAGCAGCAGCGGCAGCAGCACTGGCCCTTATTTCTCAGACGAGCTTGAACGACTGTACGCCGTCCATTCTTTATCCAACGGTTCTCATTTCACGTTACATATCAATATTTATTATTACTTTTTTTTTATTTCAGACTTGGTTATAACAGTGGCTTCACAGAAATACCTTCCAATGGCTACATGTTTGAGGCCTTCACATCATCAATAAATGGAAACCCAGGTTCAGAAGAATCTCATTATTTTCATGTTTTTAATGAATGAAATGTTGGGTTCATTTTGAATCAGTCTTTGGAGGTTGTTTTGTGTGGGGCCTCTATATAGTACTAACAAAAATATATTATATGAACATTTTTTTCTCTCACAGTTTTTAAAGAGGAGTATGATTTGAACACCAAGACCCATTATGGGATTGCTCCCCCATTGAGTGTTTCAGCTTCAGCTTGCACAGATAATGTACATGAACTATTGAATTTTGAATTCTTTAAATGCATTGAATTGGATTATATAAAGGCATTAATTGCTTTGGTTATTTTGTTCATGTGAAAATAAAAAGGACATGAGAAGGAAGAGAGGAAGCCCACT
The DNA here is from genome assembly GCA_030737845.1 of Acorus calamus. Classification (NCBI taxonomy): domain Eukaryota; kingdom Viridiplantae; phylum Streptophyta; class Magnoliopsida; order Acorales; family Acoraceae; genus Acorus; species Acorus calamus. The sequence continues at coordinate 16,934,686 of CM060877.1, read as the reverse complement.
GATCAATGAAATGAACACCAAGCGAGGAAAGGCGTCCATCGGCGGCGACAACGCAGTGAATCGACAGCCCAAGGTGATGAGTTGACAATTCTAAGAGTGTGTTTATGCATGATAAAAATAAAATTTTGATTTTGACTACTTAAAAAACTGTTATTTTTATCACATTTATCTTTGATTTACTTGGCCTCCTTTGTTTCATTAAAAAGAAGCAATTTTTTCCTATTGTAAGAAAAAAAAGGGGGTGACGCTAGAATTTAATTTTGTTTTGATTGGCTGAACTAATTTCCTTAGTAAATTTTTATAGCTCATGAAATGTGCAAATTAAATTTTTTATATAAATCAATTAAACTAGTTCATATTCCAAATGAACAATATTGCATTGTTTTTCACACGCAGGTGCAGCCAATGAGGAGGAGCCAAAAATTGGGAGATAGAGTGACAGCCCTTCAACAACTGGTCTCTCCTTTTGGCAAGGTCACCCCAACCATCCATATATGCACCAGTTAAATAGTCAAATGATATTTTGAGCCCATGTTTAGATAGTGACCATGAACTATTCTGAAATGGATAACTATATTAGTAAAATAAATCATTTTTATAATTTGATTGTGTTTTTATTTATTTATTTTCGTTGAGGAACATAAGAATATTATTATTGTTGTAGTTGTTTGATTGATTATGAATAAATTGTAGATATAAATTATAGATAAAAGATGAACCAAATGTGAATTTTTTTATAGAAAGAATGAAAAAATAGTTTGACATAGGACCTCCGTTTTAACACGTGGACTCATTTATATCAGTCGAATAGAATAGATGGAGATAATTAATTCCAAATTGGACATAGAATAATATTATTAACAACCTATTTTAGAATAGGTATACTCACATATTCCTTGCAAAGAAATAAGTTTTTTTTAGATTTATTTCACAATATTCCACACCTATTCTTCTATCTAATCAGGAGCTGTTCTTTTTCTGATATTCTAGAAAAGTTTACTTTCACTGTCCATCCATGGAATAAACGTAACTTATGTTCTCTGAATTATGGGTTTAATGTCTTCATGATCCAACATCCGAGTATCTGTTTTAATTGTTTATTTTGAATAACCACATTTTTTGTAATTCGAAAATAGTCTTAATTTTTCATACTAATGCCCAATATTCATTTAGAAAATAGATTCCAACATATTTATATTGTCATATTTGAGATGCACAAACCTAGCTTGTGACTAGTATTTTTTTTGGTTTGGGAATTTATATATACACAACTAGAAATTTATTAGTAGTGATTGACATCTTTTATTTTTTTCATTTATTTTTTCCATTTGCCATCGCAGACAGACACGGCTTCTGTACTTCATGAAGCCAGGCTTCACATCAACCTCCTCCAAGATCAAATAAAGGTTGTCATTTTTTTCGTTTTCTTTTTATAGTCTGAGTTGTGTATGTGCTGATTTTTGAAGGATTTTGTCTTCTTAATTCTTTCTTTACTTATGTATTTGTATTTTTAGCAGTTACTGAGCTCACCATACTTTGATCGCAATCGAAATCTACAGCAGGTATGAGACCATGAATCATATTATATTGTATGTTTTATTTATATATGTCACATCACATATATGTGATCCATAGATTTACTCAAAGGTTAGATTCTTCAGTAATCCGCAATATTAAAGATCTTATTAAACACTCAAAAGCGCAGAGAAACTATATATTGTCCCCACTAAAATAATATTTAGTACATAACATGATTTGTGGTAATGGTGGTAGCTAATTAAATCAAGTGTCAAGGTTCCTGCATGCATGCACGTACTCTATCCGAGATTAATTGTATGGAGTATTGGATGTAAGCATTTTATGTCAAACAAATTTTTATGTTCTTTTCTTTTTAAAAAAAGTCCAATGTAGGGTTCTTACCTCCAATGTTTATATATTTCAATTAAACACATATTGGAGGAAACCAAATTTTTATACTATTCATGAATCATTATACATTCATGAATCATTGTTATAATTTTTTTTTGAAATATACATATGAACGAATTGATGCAGATTTTTTTTGGATTTTTCAGTATATTCTAGGTTAAGGACTTAGGGGTAAAAGAAGATTGCAAGAGTGACTCGGTGTAACATATATACACCCATTTTTTTTATTTTTTTTAGGAATGTGTGGGTATATCCATTTCAATATAATCAAAATAGATCATATCTGAATTGGAGCTCAGAAGAGCAGAAATAGAAGAAATACGCAACATAAGAAGCAAAACAGAAAAGAAAAACCAACCAATGAGCTCTTGAACACGAATCCCAATAAAAAAGGTAGACCTTGGTCCGAGGACTCTCCGCTCACTGCTCAGTGATTATTAATCTATGAACACCCAAAAACATATTAATCTATCACTTTTGAGTTTTGAGAAAGTTGATTGTCCTGATATTACTGGGCTTAACATCAGCTTGAATAATCAAATCGATCATATAGTCATAGCTATAATTCTCTAAATCTCACATATGCATCTATATTTCTTGGTGGAAGAACTACATTTGCACACGATACATTCTCCATAATTTCACATATGGATTTTCATTTCTCTCTATATCAAATTCAGGGTGGTGACGACAACAATGGAGGTGACCTGAGAAGCCGGGGGCTGTGCCTCGTCCCCATTTCATCGACGGCCAGTCTCACCAGTGATGCCAATCTTGATCATCTGATCAAGATGAGATCACAATTGTTTTGAAGTGTAACAGTTGATATATAGCTATAGCAACCCAGGAGACTGAATACAAGTTATTAACAACAGCTGATAATGTATTATTGATCAGAAAGTATTATCAGATAAAAGATTTCGTTTTTACCAACCTGAAACACTTGAAGAACTCAGTGAGATACATTTCTGTTTTTTGTTACCAACCTGCATTTGTAGCAGACCAAGAAAGGTTGGACTTTCAAGTGAAAATTCAATGAGGGCGATTAATATTAGTGGTGCAGAACAAGTTTCAATGATCTCACTCTAGCATTGTTTTTCATCAATCCTCATGACATCTTTTGAATGACTAATAAATAGAGGCTGATTTAGGTGCAGTGAACTTATTAAGTTTGCAGTTTCTCTGTAATTCTTTATAAACATGATGCACAGAACCAACAATTTGCATGTTTAACATAATGTAGGGGGTAACAAGTCAACCCCCCCCCAAAAAAAAAAATAAATAAATAAATAAAACAGACCACAGACATGTAATGATATTTTTGGCAATGAAATGAATTCTATAAACTTTGATTTTGTAATTTATGAAATTCAATAAGCCTGTGTAGCCTTTATTGACAACCTACATGTATCATGTTTATTTGTGGAGGACCATGATGTTTCCCTGTAATGCGAACAAGGAGTGTCATTAGTTTAGTTTCACAATTCATGAATATTGTGTCTATAAAATCACACTCATACATACATGATATTAACCAGCACTGTGCAAAGTGAAAAATAAAAAAAAGCTTACTAGGGGAGGGGTTAGACTAATTCAAATCCAAGATGACAATTAGGTTTCTGCTCTGTTATTTAAGACAATAATCCTGCAATGCAGATCATTGTAGAGAAATTAAATCAGTAGCAATTAACAAAGCAAGTAAATAGGATTCCCAAGCACAAAAAAAAATGTATGCTTTTTGTGTGTAACACCATAATGTCAGAAAGTTCACTAATAATTCCGATAATGTTTAAATATACAATTGAGATTTTAGCAGATAAAAGAATGGATAGTACAAACTCACAGCACTCTGCACTCAGAAGCAAAGAGAGCTAAAAATGCAAATCATCTTACATACATTCCCACAAAGTTATCAAATTGTACTGAAACAGATCACTGATAATACCTAATTCTCAATAAATGTTGCTCCCAAATGTGAAGCTCACTAACAATGACATATATTCCAATTAGAGTTTGTAAGAGAACATCAACCAAACATCTTAAATGCACGATGCAAAAATAATTATTGAACCAAGGCATTCATCACCTACATATAACATCTGAAAGAAAGAACCAGCATGACTTGAATGCAAGCAACAAACCTTCCACAACAAATATACACAGCTCATCTAACTTAGACATCTATTGGTCTCTCTTCCTGTACGGGGGAATCCAATGCTCATCTATGTTAATCTATAGAAATACATCAAATTTAAAAAAACTCAAATCACACAACAATGACAATGTAATTTTTTTAAAAAAAAAAAAACCTCCAATTCATGCACAGAAAATCACATATAAACCCACCCAAACCCCCTAAATCTACAAAAACAAAACCCAAACTTTCCAAACCAAAACACCCCCAAAATCAAGAGCTGGTGAACTTGGTGACAGCCTTGGTCCCCTCGGAGACGGCGTGCTTGGCGAGCTCGCCAGGGAGGACGAGGCGGACGGAGGTCTGAATCTCCCGGGAAGTGACGGTGGGCTTCTTGTTGTACCTGGCGAGCCTCGAACCCTCCTGGGCGAGCTTCTCGAAGATGTCGTTGATGAAGCTGTTCATGATGCCCATGGCCTTGCTCGAGATCCCGATGTCAGGGTGCACCTGCTTCAACACCTTGAATATGTAGATCTTGTAAGTCTCCACGTTCTTCTTCACGCGCTTCTTCTTCATCTTCTTCTCTCCGGAGACCGCCGCCATGTCCTTCGACGGGAGGCGCTTCTCCGCCCTCGGCTTCTTCTCCGCCGCCGGAGCCTTCTCGGCCTTCTTCTCCTCCGCCGCGGACTTGTCCGCCCCGGCTTCTTCTCCGCTGGCTTCTTCTCGGCCTTCGGCGCCATTGATTTTTGAATTTTTCGAACGGAAAACGAGAGAGATTTTTGTTTGGTGAGACGAAAGAGAGTGGGTTTTTGAAGAGGAACAAGTGTTTGGATGTAAATATAGGGAACTGGAGACGGGTTGCCGAGGAGATGCGCAGATCGATGAGATGGCGTATTCGGAAGCGTTGGATTTTAATTGAATATGCGGTGAGGATTGCGGTGGGGGATTGCCACGTGGTTTTATTGGTTGGGAGAGATGGTTTGATCGGATCAGTGACGTGGCAAGGATGATTTGGTGAAATGAAATCCGACCGTCAAATTCCAGATCATTTAGTAATGGCTTCATGAGTCATTTAAACATGGGAAAAGTGCGTGGAAACTTAGCTGATTTCCATATTAGGTCGGGTCAGGTCCAGATCGGGACCCGACCCGTCTTGGATCTGATTACATGCGTAATATGTGGTTTTATTTGAGCCCCTTAAAATTGTAAATAAATCAATTTTAAATAGATTTTTTTATCAAAGACCCATTTATATTTTCTTAATAAGTGCATCCCTCAATAAGTAAGTCCATCTAATTTTTTAGTAGAATCTTTGTTAAAATTTTTTTAATAAGCATATCATTCATCCCATTTAAATTTATTTATTTGTATATTTATTTATAAAAGAGGTAAATTATATTTGGGCATCAATGTGACATCAATGTATGCTTCAATTGAAATTGAATAAATATATATAAATGTGAATTTCAATTTTTTTTATATAGTCGATGTAATTTTTTTATAATTTTTTATTTCAATTTTCACAAAAAATAATAAAAAATATATAAATGTTTGATTGGCTAAATATTAATAAAAAAATCCATTTTTCTATGTGGATAAATTTTTTTTTGTGTTAAATATTAACTCCATGAATTCTATTTGACAATTTTTAGGGATTTGATTTTAAAAAAAATTGAATATAACATATGTCACAATATAATGAATCACATACTCTATATAAATATATGCTCAATGTTCTCACATTGGTATGAATGCCTTGCCGAAAGAAAAAAAAACATTAGTAAGAAAGGGATGTAATATATATATATTACAATTACATTATAATTATAGGGATTTAAATCTAACACATATTTCAAATGAGGGGCTTACTTATTGTTTAAATATAAAGTTAATATATGAGGGGCTTATAAATTAAGTTTTGAAAATGTGAGGGGCTTATTAATAAGGGGGGCTTACTTACAATTTTGAGGGGCTCAAATAGAACAACCATATTCGAATCAATTTGGACTTGACCCGGTGGACCCGAACAGACAAACGGGTCAGCTCCGAGTCTAACCTGTCCTGACCGGGCTTCTTGTATTTAAGAGATCACTTGAAGAGTAGATTTAAGGATTAGATAAGATGAAATTAAATTATATATCTATCTAAAATCTTCAAAGAAACCAATTTGGATATCTCTTTAATATATATAATATTATCAATAAGATATTATCATGATATCACAACAAACCTCTCCCTATCTTCGTGTATTTTGAATATGTTATCGCAACAAACTTCCCGATAATCTTTCAATGTAAATTAAGTGTGGGAGATCAATTAAATCAATTCTTTTTTAAATTGTTCATAGTATTATCTGAAATGCTCCATGTTCTTTTAATTCAATATTTGTTCTTGTAATGATACAGTATATAAAAATAAGGTATTCTGTTTCAAAAAAACAAAAAAAAAAGTTGCTAAAACATGACTGTGTCTAACACACACATATATATATACCAAACAATATATTAATTTAAATTGAGCATACATGATTTTTCACATAAATGCCTCACAACTAAATCATAAAATACTTGAAAACTAAAACAATAGAACAGTTTATTCCAAAATTAAATTAAATGGAATAAATTACATCAAAACAAGATCATTGTTTGTTATACATCAAGGTCTTGATGAGAGAGAGAACAAATTAAAAAAAAATCACACGAGATTAAGAGCCTTCACCACCTACATCTCAGTACTCCAAAAATCTCCATCTCTAAAATTATGGGCCTTTATTTATTCCACGAGCCGTCCAACTGAACAATAATCAATTTTATGTTAATTTCCAAAAATATCATATGCTTTAAACAAATTAAAATAATCAAGTTTAAAACCAATTAATTGAAAATTGTTTTATTGATTTTTTAGCAAAAGTTAAAATCCAGAAATACAAAAATTTAGAATAGATTATTTGAAATATATATATATATATAACTCTACTATTTCTTTTAAACTAATGTTAGGATTTCTGATCACAAAAAAATTAAATATCATCTCACCCAATAAGCATATAACGAAGGATATTCGAGGACTTCTTTAGGGACATATGGCGGCGGGACAAACACGTCGGAGTCTGCCCAGACCCTGTTGAGGGTCCGACAGAATGAGACGTCGTCGAAGTTCAAGTTAATTATCGGTGGCCGTTGTTGTTGATGATGTTGTTGTTGTTGTTGTTGTTGTTCTCTAAGCATTTGTGCCCATAGTATTTGATCCTCCATTGGAAAGGGGGGTCCTAGCTGGCCAATCTCAAACTCTGTTTGCATCATCAATTGTTGTTCTTGTTGTTGTTGTTGATCTTGTTGTATCATTGATTGTTGTTGTTGATCTTGTTGGATCATTGATTGTTGTTGTTGTAGCTTTTGTTTTTGCAATTCTTCTAACCGGCACTTACACAGCAGAAGAACGATTTTGAAGTCGTTTAAAGGTTTAGATTCAGAGTTTGCATGGTTGTTTTCCATGGTTGAAACTAGTCTTGGAGGAGTTTATGTATGCGTGCTTGCAAAATATATATACACGTTATAGTTAATTGTAACACCTCCCCCTCTTTTATATAAATCTCCATGAAATTTTAACAAACTATATCTTATCCACGTTCCTTCACAGATTATATCGAATTAAAACTGATCAAAGATATTGGTTGATGACATAATATCATAATTAAAGAATTTTACTTGATTTTATTAAAATTGTTGTTAAATTTTTGGGAAATTAGCTCTGGGTCCCGTGGGATCCCTAAATTATTTTTAGGTCCCCATAATATTTAAATTTATTTTTAAGTCCCCATACTTTATTGTTTGTTATTTTGAAGTTTTTTTGAGTAATCACAGTAAAGTCTACCGTTAGTAATTTTATTTTCATTCCCCTTCACTTACGAGGTTAATTATTATAGATCTAGGTACATTGGTAACAAATTTAGATACGATGTTAAGACGGGAATGAAAAATGATAGGAGGGAGAGAGTCACCTAAGGAAAGAGATGATGAGCGGGAGGGGGTGATGGGAGGCCGCGCGAGGAGGGAGAGAGTTGTTGTATGTGTGGATGGGAGAGACAAAAATGAAAGAATGGGCAAAAGTGAAAAAAAATAACCCCATGAAAGGATTTAGAAATAATACCCTAACTAAATTGGGAATCTAAAATAAGTTCAGATGTTTAAGAAATCTACAAATAATTCAAGGATTCCTCATGTGATCCGCAGTTAATTTACCTGTTTTTGGGGATGTTTAGATATGAGTTTGAGAATTAACTTTTCCTCAAAAGTTGAATATAAAACTGAGTTTACAAGAAGTTGTTTCTTCACATATTATGAAAAAGATAGTTTTTCAACACTTATTTAAAAAATTATATATATAGCTTTTAATTAGGCGAAATTTATTTTTTTCTATTTATAAAACGAGTTTGAGAAAATCATTTTTCTGTAAATCCATAATCTTCTAATAGGAAAATGATTCACAAGCCCCAAATTATAGACCCCAAATAGGCCCCATGACATGGCATGATGTATAATTTCTTTTATACCCTTTAATTGTGCTTTATGTTTTTCCCAAACGAAATAAATGCATTCGGTTAGTGTTGCAGTCTTTGGAACCGGACGTGCATTAATTTCTGTTTTTCTTTCCTTTTTTACTTTTCTCTCATTTAATTTGATCATAATTGAATCGAATTTTTTATATTCGTGTTTTGTTTGCATTTTTTTCTTCTGAGATTGCTTGTTGATTTTATTTTTTGGAAAAAATTTTAAGAGATCAATCTTATTGAAAGATTAAATTGAACAGTTGGGATACCGTTGAAATGTCTACCGATTCAAGTTTGTATTTTTTTAAGTGTTTCATTTTTGTCTTATGTTTTAATTTTTTATATTGTTATCTGTTGTCAAATGTGTTTTTTCAGTACGACCTATCTGTTGCTTTTTTGAAATGTGGATGTGAGTTACACATGCATATTATGTTATAAATAATGTAACTAACTATTATATTATTGTTCGATTTAGACTTTTGTAACTAGCTTCATCATTTGTCTAAATGTAACTAACTTGTCAAATGAAAGTTATTATTATAACAAGTTACATTGTAAATGTAACTACGTTTTACAGAATTTACTTATCATAGGTATTTTTTTTCAATTTATAGGAAATATAGGAGACTCTGTTACATGTTCCTTAGATTGCAGTCCGGAGAAGGATTTGAATGTTGATGATCAGCAGCAATGTTCAGAAGCAACTGTGCCAAGTGTTGGAATGATATTTGATTCAAAAGAAGATGTGCATATGTTTTATAACAACTTTGCTCATGAGGAAGATTTTGAAATTGCAAAGATTCACGAAAAAAAGAGTGAAACTGGGAAGCAGAGGTATTTTTCTCTAGCTTGTTGTAGGAATGGAAAACATATTTCAAATGGGAAGAATTCTTTTAAAGTTAGGTCTTCTACGAAGACTGGTTGTGCAGCTAGGATTAACATCAATGTTAAGGAAGATTTTTTTGAACTTGTAGGAAATATAGTGGACTCAGTTACATGTTCATTGGAAGGTAGTCTGGAGAATATTTCATTATTGATGTTGAGCAGCAATGTTCAAAAGCAGTTGTGCCAAGTGTTGGAATGATATTTGTTAACTTCAATTAATTATCATTCATGTTTTTTTGAATTTCTTTCCTCTCCTTTATTTTGATTTTTCTCTTTTTTTTCTTGCAGCAATTGTTATTTCATTTTATACACATTGAGACATACATCCACTATAATACATTTTAATATTAAATGACTTATTACACATCAAACACTATAATATATTTTGTATTATAAACCAAGTTACATTTTTAAATGTAACTATCTTTGTTGTAATGGTAGGAAACATTGGAGACTCAGCTACATGTTCCTTGGAAGGCAGTCCGGAGGCGGATTTCATTGTTGATGTTGAGCAGCAACAGTTAGTTACATTTTCTGTATATAAACAACAACCAATAATTTAAAAGCAGCTTACATTGAACATCAAATAGTTACAATTGACTAAATTAATTACATTTCGTACAACAGTAACTACAAATAAAATATAATGATAACAAAAAAGACAAATGATGAAAAACAAACTCATAAAAATGTTAGAAGTAAAGATCATTGAATAAAAGTTAGCTACAAATTACACATAGTTACATTATCTATAAATTCAACTTCTACAGAAACTGAATATGTATTCACATTACTTCACATGTGTTTACTGTCGACAAATAGTTAGTTACATTTTCCTCCAAACGCGGTTTAGAGAAAATAATCCATTTTTTCAAGCTGAAGAAATTGATTTTACATATTATTCAAATGTAAACATACAAACATTATAATATTTGACTGCACATACATACAAATAATGTGCACACTTTTAAAGACATAAAGTTAGTTACATTCAAATAAAGTTACATTTATAACTTTCTGAAAACAGTTAAAATACATATTCATATATTCGAATAGTGAGCTACATTGTCCTACAAAAAAATATGGTAACATATCATCACATATAAACGATTTAACTAATATATTGTTGCCCAATAAAGTCAGTTACTTTTTAAACAAATTTTTAATAAATAAATAATACTCCAACGATTTGAAGATTATAATATGAATCTCAAATAAAAATCCAACATTCACACAAAAAACATCAAATAACACATATTTCACATTTTTCAATCCATCTTTTCGTCATAAAAATAGAAAAAAAATTTGAGCAAAAACCAAAAATGGGTTGCTTACCCATTTTTGGAATGTTTTTAATCTTCGGAAGACCCAAATAACCTTCAAATCGAAGCTGAAATTTTGTTTTTTGTTTTTGAGCTGCCGTTTACAAAAAGAGAAGGATTATTTTTTATCGTGGGTTTTGATTTTTTTTTCTTTTTGAAACCCTAAAACCAATTAAATGAAATGGGGTTTTGATTTGCACGAGGGCCGAGGAAAATACAGAAATTGAGGAAAATGGGGTGACAGATTATGTGTTTTAAATGAGAGGTATATATGTATTTTGTTTTTTACATTTTTGAAAAAAAAACCAGGCATCCAATCACCTTTTGACAACTCAAAGAGCTTATGGTGGGGCTTATATCCTAAGGTTTGTGTAGCAAAACCCTTTCTAATATCATATTCATGATGTTGGGCTGGCTCGCGTCTGCCTGGATATTTGCGCATGAGTCCCTTCAAAAAGTTATATTTAATGAGAGAACCCTATTAGACCTAAAAAAAAAACAAAACTTTCATCGATGCCCCCGCTGAAGCTCTGCAACTCCAACAATGAAGCCCTTCCTCCGCCTCTCCCGTCCCCTCCAAAACCCTAATTTTCCGACCAAAACCGCCATCGAAAACCTCTCCACCGCCATCGAAGACCGCGAAGAAGGGTTCGTGAAGATACTCCACGAAGTCATCCGCGACAAGAGCCAGAGCTGGAGGACCTCCATCGCCGGGACCCCCTTCATCTCCTCCCGCCTGAGACCCCTCCACGTGGAGCGGGTCCTCCTCCAAACCCTAGACGACCCCAAGCTCGCCCTCCGCTTCTTCAACTTCCTCGGCCTCCACCTCCGCTTCCACCACTCCCTCCGCTCCTTCTCCCTCCTCGTCCACTCCCTCGCCAACGCCGGCCACCTCTGGCCGGCCTCGTCCCTCCTCCAAACCCTAGTTTCCCGGAACCCCGACCCGCGCGAGGTCCTCGAGAGCCTCGCGTGGGCGCGCGCGGAGTGTCGCGCGCCGTCCGATCTGGGGTTCGATCTGCTCATCCAGGCGTACCTGCAAAGCGAGCGAGTGTTCGACGCGTTGAAGGTTCTCAGGATGTCGGTGAATCAAGGGTTTGATATCAAAGTCGCGACTTTTGGAGAGGTTATGAATGGGTTGATCAAGATTCGAAAGTTTGATTTGGTTGTGAAAATGTTCGGAGAGATGGTTAGGTTTTCTGTGAGACCGGATTTGTCTGTGTATACTGCATTGGTTAGGGTTTTCTGTGAATTGAAGGATCTGATCAGCGCAAGAGAGACAGTGCGGCAATCAGAGATCAATTGTTGTGAATTAAGCGTTGTGACGTATAATGTGTGGATTCATGGATTGTGTAGGAACAACAGAGTGTTTGAGGCACTGGAGGTGAAGGAATCCTTGAAAGGGAAGGGATTAAAAGCGGATTCTGTGACATATCGGACTTTGATACTTGGATTGTGTAAAAATTGTCAGGTGGGGATTGCAGCAGAGTTGCTCGACGAAATGCTTGAGTTGGGGCTATTGCCTAGCGTGGCGGCTTGCTCAGTCGTGATTGAAGGGTTGAGGAGAGGTGAGAAGGTTGTGGAGGCTTATGAATTGGTTGAGAAGCTTGGGAAGTTAAGGATAGTGCCCACATTGTTCTCTTACAACGCGCTCATGAATTCGCTATGCAAGAATGGGAAGTTCGATGAAGGGGAATTGCTTTTCTCGAAGATGTGTATGATGGGTTTGGTTGCCAATGATGTTTCGTATTCGATTATGATTGATTCGTTATGTAAAAGAGGGAAATTGAGCGAGGCCGTGTGTTTGCTTGGTAGAATGAATGAGTGTGGCTTGAAAACAACGGATCACCCGTATAGTTCGTTGATTGATGCACATTGCAAGTTAGGGAAGCTGAGAGAGGCGGAGGGTTTCTTTTCGGAGATGGTGAGTAGAGGGCTTACTCCGAGCGTAGTGACTTATACGTCGCTGATTAGTGGTTATTGTAAGGAAGGAGATTTAGAGAGTGCGCTTAAGTTGTATAATGAAATGGTTGAAAAAGGAGTTTCGCCGAATGTGTACACATTTACAGCACTCATCGGTGGGTATTGTCATGCAAATATGATGGATGAAGCAGACAAGCTTTTCGGTGACATGGTGAAGCATAATTTGAAGCCGAGCGAAGTCACCTATAATGTGATGATTGATGGATACTGCAGAGAAGGTAATATTTCAAGGGCATTTGAGCTACTAGATGAGATGGTAGAGAAGGGTCTTCTGCCTGATACGTACACTTACAGGCCTTTGATAACTGGGCTATGTATGAGTGGTAGAGTTTCTGAAGCCAGACGACTTGTTGAAGACCTTCACGAGGAGAAATTCAGATTAAATGAAATGTGCTTAAGTGCGCTTCTGTATGGATACTGCAAAGAAGGGAAGGTAGAGGAAGCTCGTGATGTTTGTAAAGTGATGGTGGAGAGAGGTGTCAAGATGGATGTTGTTTGCTATGGTGTGCTTGTTTACGGAGTTTTGAAAAACCATGATAGAGAAGCATTGTTCGGTCTGCTGCAGGAGATGTTCAATAAAGGAGTCAAGATAGACACTGTAATATATACGAGTATAATCGATATGTGTTGCAAGGCAGGAAATGTAAAGGAGGCCTTTCTGTTTTTAAATAAGATGATTGGTGATGGTTGCCTACCCAATGTTGTAACTTATAATGTCCTTATTAATGGCTTGTGCAAGGCTGACTCAGTGGATACAGCGGGATTGCTTTGTAAGGAGATGCTGATCAGAAGTTTCTGTCCAAATGAAGTGACGTACGGTAGTTTCCTTGACTACCTCTCGATGGGTGGAAATATGGAAGAAGCTCTGAAGCTGCACAAAGTGATGCTCGAAGAGCTATTGGCGAACACTGTGACTTACAACATTTTGATCAAGGGTTTCTGCAGATCGGGCAGGACTAAGGACGCTAATGATCTACTTGTGGAGATGGATTCCAATGGCTTGTCACCTGATTGCGTCAGTTATTCAACACTTATTCACGAGTATTGCAGAATGGGTGATTTGTGGGAAGCTTTTAAGCTATGGGACATTATGTTAGAGAGGGGGGTGAAGCCTGATGAAGTGGCTTACAGCCTCTTGATACGTGGTTGCTGTGTAAATGGGGACATGAAGAAGGCTTTTGAATTGCAAGATGAGATGAGGAAAACAATTAATTGGGATGTATGTGATTCTTTGATTAGTGCATCTGTGGTCTCTACTTAAACATGTTACCTCAGACAATGAAATGGAGCTGTTTGAATATGCAAACAGGAAGACATCTCCAGACCATACTTGATCTCCATTTATTCAGGAGCATAGACTCTGCTTCAGTTGGAGACACACATAATGCTCTGGTCTTGGTGTTCTGAGCAACCAGACATGGAAAGACTGCTTGTAGATCATAAACAGTATGGTTGACTATGCAACATATTTTCTTTTCTGGGGATGAGGAGGTCAGATATACTGACTACTTGCAGATCATAAACCATTACATATATCCTTGTGATAATTTATGGTGATTGAACCCATAATCTAACAGAACATATTCTTTGGAATTTTCAGCAGTAACAGCCTGTTCCAAAGGACTTGTAACTGTGATTGTTGTAATTCTTGCTGTGTTGTATCATATTTTGTTCAAAAATGAAAAGGTGTTATATTAAATTCTTGTTGTATACCAATAAACAAAAAATCCTTTTGTGTACAAAGACAGACTGAGATATGAACCTTTTGCATATATTGGCTTTTATGCAGAGGTTTGGAATGTACATTCATGCTTGAGTGATTTTCGCTCGCTTGAAGAATGCCCTTCTTATTATGCTATTATTCGGAGATTGTTGCTGCGTTTTCCAATCATAAATCCAATGGAATGCAAAGTAGTTGAAAAACCACACAAAAAGAAGAAAGAAAATAGTGGATATTTGGACTGGTTAGAAACGAGTATATTTGAGGAAGTTTAAAGGTGGTGGTGTTAAGCCAGTGGAAGCTTCATGACAGCATTTGAAAAGGGATTTGTTGATTAAAATTTAAGATCAATATTCAATAGCATTCTGAAAGGATGTTAGTATTTAAAGGACTTGGATGATAGTCTGCCATGTGCCCTCTCGTTCAGCCCCTTCTTCGGGGACGTTTTACTTTTGTTCTGTTGCTCTCTTTCTTTCTTTTGTTTTATTTTGCTTTGGACTTGCTGTTTATCTTGGGCTTTCACTTTAATTGAATAAAATGAGGGTGATTGCCTATCGTTCAGTCAAAAAAAAAACTTCCTCTGCACCCTGATCTCAACAATCCATATTCACTATGGACCATCTTATTAGAGTTTCGATTAAAGAAAAAAAGTAGAGAAATGCCTCTCTAACTCTAGCACATTCTAAGACAATGGTTGAAGATGTCAGAAGGCCTGTCTCCTCCATTAGGTGGTGGACACAATTTTCTGAGTTTTTAACAAAAGAATGCAAGAGCAATCATACTTCAGCCGAAAAGAATATCAAATGGATTAGAAAGCATAAAGTCTTAACAGTTAGCAAGTCATCCGGAAAATATGCTTTAAAACAAGGAAAAGAATAACATGTACAGAAACAGAAGCAAACCAACAATAAATTTTGAACTGTGCAGTGCAACAAGAATGCCAAAATAAGTAAATCAAGATCACTGAAATACACTTTTCATAAGTAAATCACAAATCCTATTGCAATGATGAGTTTTATTTTAGGTAACCTTAGGCAATATGCATTGTTGTGGATTTTTCTAATCGAACCCTAGTAATATCAAAGTGTGTCGTGTGTTCAAGTTTTAGTCCGCCTGATTGATATTAATGTAACTGTTGGTTCAGGTTCTGAATGACATGATTCGAGATGATTCAGAGGCACCAATGAAGAAGCTTTATGAACTGAAGATGAAAATGGTTTGTCCCGTTTGTCTGGATCCTTTTAATGCATTATCTGATATATTATATTGCATTTGCATTTAGAATTTAAGTTGTTGAGAGATCATTTGGATGCATTTTTAGATTCTACAATGGAAGGCTATTATCATCACAGGGGATGTACTCCACTAAACTTCACACCAGAAAGTTGCTTATCAATAGAATGGGCTACTCTGCACTCCCTGGTTCACATGTTCACATGTTATGGCATTTTTTTTTGCTTGGTCTGTCATGGTGTTGTTCATTGAGATTACTTGTTATTAGCAGTCAAGTCTTACATGGCTAACAGTCTGTCAGTTACTTTGCAGATGCAACATTTTTTATGGGATGCCCAAAAACAGTAAAACACTCACATTGATCAAGTCCTGTGCTTGGGTAAGATTTTCTCGCCCTATCATCTTGAATGATTATAAATATTGTAAATAGAATATCTGTCCATTCTAATAATAATCAGTGGGAATAGATTGTTTTTAAAACTCCAGTCACCTTGTTATGAGGTTGAATGTCAACTTAACCATATATAAACATTCAATGCAATTGCTCTGTTGTCTTCGAACGATGAGGCATTGTTTCATTGCTAGCCAGTCGCCACCATTGTTGATCTGAATGAAGTTCATAAATCACCTCATTAATTGGCCAGACACTTCTCTATATATAAAATTCACCCTCAGAGATTGGTCCGCTCTTATACTTGTTTTCTGTGTCCTTGTTCATTGGCACATGCTACACTCTAGAATCTTAAAAATTCATGCACTTTTATTTAGAATGTTATCTCTGTGTTGTCTTGATTTCTTAAGGAAGGATTTAGTTTTTGTTTGGGTTTCTTCAATTTATCAGGCTTTAGTTTTTGTTTGGTTGTCTTCAATTTATCTCTGTTACCACTTGCATGTTCTGGATTTCTTTCGAGCTAACCTATTTGTAGATGTGAGATTGCATATCCTGAAAAGGGGCTGTATTGGCTTATTGGGTATTTTGCTTGTTTGCTGGGCTCTTATTGGAGAAATGCAAAGCGTCGGCTTTTGTACAATACAGTTAGACATAGCGATATCTGGAAAGGGATAGAATGATTGATCAATATAGTTGTGGTTCAATTTCAATTCTACAGTGGGGTGGGGACACCGTCCTCATGAAATGATTTTGTACCATGTATTTTGAATGGTTTTGGTTTTTCTTTTCTTTTAAGTGCTAACAGATTTTTGTTTTTCAAGCGAAGGCTTCATGTTGTGTTCCTTTGGTTGTAATGCGCCTAATTTTTGAGCTGCAGATGTTTGATTACTTTGTTGGGTAGATTTAGGGTTCTTGCCATTTTCCTCTTCAACCCCTTCTATGCTTGGTTGAATTGCTTATTTGTTTTGACTAGCAGCTGTTTAATAGATAATTCAGCGTGTAGATTGAGCATACACAACCTATTAACAAAATTGATCATCAGGAAGAAAAAGATTCAGGAATTGGTCAGGGTCAAACCAAAATTTCAGCCTTGTGCCTTTATCTTCCATGAATATGTAATGTTACCAGGCAATATGTTGTTGCAACTTAGATGCATAAAATTTCATTTATTTATCTTGCTCTTTTTAAAGGAATTAATATTCAATTTTATGGAATCAAAACGTCTCATGTTTCCGTATTAGTTGGATTTTGCATATCTTATTGTTGTATATTTTGTCAAGAACAATATGGTCTTTAAGATCCTATAAGTAAACTGTCT
Source organism: Acorus calamus (assembly GCA_030737845.1). Taxonomy (NCBI): domain Eukaryota; kingdom Viridiplantae; phylum Streptophyta; class Magnoliopsida; order Acorales; family Acoraceae; genus Acorus; species Acorus calamus. The sequence continues at coordinate 16,917,225 of CM060877.1, read as the reverse complement.
TTTTTCTGCTAGACAAGGCCAACCAAATCATAAATATACATTGGTACTTTATGCATGGTCAGCACACCCCATGTTGGACGTTTGAGATTTCCATATCTGCATCATCTTTTATAATGTCCACATGACTAGTAAATTAAATAGTATCTTACAACACCCTGCACACCAACAATGTCCATTCAACATAGTCAAAGAGGTGTTCGCCTGTCCCACAAAACCCCTAGCAGTGTAAACAAACTCAAAGCCTGTCAAGTTGATTCACTTGAATGTCCAATAGATACAGATCAAAACAGTTGAGATTTTTGGATTGAGTATCAAAACAGTCCCATTCAGGATGGATCCCTACTCACTTCCACTATTTCACCAATACAGAACTTGAAAAAGATATTCGATTTTAATGGATGAGTGATGGTTTTGCAGTGTTGGAGATGCACATCATTATAATACAGTACATAAATTACATATGTATGGTGGATGAAGAGTACAAACGTACAACAATCATTGCTTCATTGCTTCAAGTGTGTAAGGTAAGCATCAGGAATATCACAAAATGGGGTATGTGATTGGCTCATTGAATGTTAAATTGATGAATGATTGAAGCAAAAGTCTCCTCTTTGAATGGCTGGGATCTTCACCGATAAGGTCTGCTCTCGCTGCGTAATTCTCCCCTTATATGTTTTTGTATTATTTTTGAAATATTTATTGTTTGACCTATTTTAATCCATGCCTAAAACAGACCCATTTTCTGTTATAGGCATGCCACTCATACTTTGTTTCACACTCACGAGTTATTGTTTCTCATATGCAAATATAACACCTTTGATAAAACATAATTAGAGATGGATAAACTTGACACGTCCAACTTTCTTGCTTTTGGCCTACCTAATGTTTATATTGAGTTTTCCTCTCTTCTTTTCTCTTTTCTTCTTTAATACATGCTTTATAGATTATTAGACCTTCCATAATTTTGTCTAAAACCCCAACTTAGGCAAAACTTGAGTTCACTTATTGGGACTCAAGTATACTAAAAATAATATTCAAGATTGGTTGTGTATTGGATGGACCAGGCCACCAAACATGTTGTACTGGTTTTACTTTTACCCGGTGTTTAATTGATGCTTTGTCTATTATGAATGGATATGAGTTTCATTTGTCTTCAGTCTGAAATTTTATTTTATTTTTTCAAAAAGAGAAAATCACAGGCTAAGATGAACCTGAGTTTTGGAATGTTAATCCAGATCTTAATTGGTAATTGCACTTTATTGCACCAATAATTTGGGCGTCTATTAACACAACCCGTGCTATACAAAAAGTTCAGTGGCAAATACTATTGTTGTCCTTTTTAATGGGGATGGATGTATGTTTTTTGTTGACTGGTCTTCTTTCTAATGTTCATGATCATGATTTCTTTTTTGAGTTTTTGGATCCACAATGATTGTAAAATTATATGATTGATATTCTGAAGGTCAGTAGTTGGGTAATAATGCATGTTCCATGTGGTATCTTAATAATATAAATGATTAAATAGAATGATTTTTCTTGACATGGGTTTCCTGCTCTTGTTTGCCAGTCATGCAACTCTAGGTTTGTACAAAAAGCTCTTCAATAGAGCACCGAAGGCTTTGAGTAGGTATGTTTTACTTGTTTTTGTCTCCAAATTCAGTTTGTTTACCTTTTTTGGATAAATTGCTAAACAGCCATACTTAAAAATCAGAATCATAGCTTACTATGTCTTTAGGATTAATGTATGTGGATTTTTTTTTCTGTTTGCAGATGGGAGATGTGTGGACAAGTTAAGATGGATTTGAAAATTGAAAGTTAAGAAGGATTAATGTCATTTGCATTGTTCAAAGAGATGTGTCCATATTATACACAAAAACTCATGTTTATGTTAACTACTGTTTTTTTTTCTTCTCCAAATGCAAAGGGGATTGAATTATTTGGTTTATGTTGTGATTCTGAAATAAGTATTTAAGTGACAAATCTGTTGGATATGAATGACTGGGTAGGAGAGGTTGCAGGAAGGTCGTAGACACGGCGTGCGTATGTACTTTTAAGTGATTCTGAAAGGAAGGACTCCTGGAGCATTTTGCTACATCTGCTGTGTGCAGACTCAAGATATTAATATTCAAACTCCATTATAACATAATTGTAGAATCTAATTAATATTTTTGACTTGTGACAACTTTTATTATTATTATATTGTGAATGAATATTGTATTAGTACTTAATAGGGATTGAAATTTTTTTATATTCAATGATAGTTTGATTGTTGATTTGACTGAATGTCACAGAATAATTAGAATAGAATGTTGAATTGTGTGAATTATATTAGTATTTGCAGTTTTTACAGGGTTATTTAAATGAAATAGCAGTTTTTTTAAAAAAATACTATTTGCGGCGGTTTTGGAACCATCGCAAGTAACCATATATAACCAATTCTAAAAGGCTTTTGCAGCGGCTGCTGAACTGTCGCAAACACTATTTATTTGCAGCGGTAACTAAAAACAGCCGCAAAAGCGTTTTTGCGACGTACAAAATCGCTGTAAAGTATTTGCGATGCGACCAATTGTGGCCCTACTAAAAACCACCATAAAACTGCCGCAAACTCTTTGTGGCAGTTTGAGAAACCTTTTGTGGCGGTTTAGGACTGATCGTCACAAAAATCCACTTTTTTGGTAGTGTGAATATATATATTCAGGTTTTGGTCTCTAGACAACTGCAGATACTTATTTGGCGTGCCTGCCTTTTCTTGACCTGTGATATATTGCCCAATCTTGTTCTCTCCCTCTGTGATTCAATAAGAAGATATGATAATAGCAAAAAACACTTTCCATGAAAGCGGAAAAACAAATGTATGCATAACTTAAACAATTTTATACCGCCCATATGACTTATTCTGATTAGCTCACAGAAGATCTCCATGCCTAACATAGACAAGTATATGTATCGAGTACGTTCATTATTTTTGTTAGAAGTATTTAATTCATTAGACAAGTATATACTTCAAAAAAAAATTTCAAATCGTGTGCGGTCTGCAAAAGTTAATGCCGGAAAGTATAACATTTTCTTTGCACTGCGTTGCAAAACAATGCACAACCAAGGAGGGAGATTGAACATCCTAATAATTATCCTACTCAAAATCATCTCACATTGATCATAAAAAAGATGCTTACAATTTCACTAAGAGAAACTGATAATGACAGGATTACATCTCACTTCAGAGCCGAACCTGAACATACCAATCAATCACATTCCAACTCTACTGAAGAAGAGCAACTGCACCCCCCACTTCATGTCTTCAATGCTCAAGCTGCGCCTCCACAATCACAGGCGGTGATACCTCTTTGTAAAATGTTCAGATTCACCCATGGCTTCCTCACCTCACCCATAGATCCTTCTTCTCGGATTCCGTGCATTCAAAAAATTGCCAAGGTTGGTCAGCCCATCATGGAACTTCTTAATTTTGAGATAACCCCTCACGACCGCAACCTCGCTCCTTGAAAATCGAGCCTTCTCCATGACCAAATCAAAGACCCTCACGAGCGTATCCTCCATCGCCAACGCACACAAACCTTCAGCAAGCATCGAAAACGAAGAGAAGTCGGGCACGTGTCCCTTCTCCGCCATCTCATCTAGAAAATCCACAGCTTCTCCTATCGGCCCTCCCCCACAACACAGCCCACGAAAGACAATTTTGTAAGATATCGCATCTGGAGGCTCGCCCTTCTCTTCCATCTCCCTAAACAGCCTCATGGCCTCTTTGTTCTTCCTCTGCTTAAACAACGCCTGAATGACAGGGTTGTATGCACGTGGAGCCAGATCCATCCCCTTCATATGAATGGTTCGAAGGAGCCGGCATGCGACTTGGGTGCGACCAGCCTTGCAAAGGCCAGCAATTAAGGTCCCATATGTCACACTGTCCGGTTCGCACCCATTCGAAGTCATGGTTTGGACTATATCAGCTGCCTTTTTTATATCTCCTGATTTACAGTAGTAATCCAGCAAAGAATTGTATGTGAACTTATCAGGCTTTAGTCCTTCCAAAATCATTTGGTCCATTAGCTGCGCCGCATCTTCAACTCGCCTTCTCTTACACAACCCATCGATGAGAGTGTTATACGTCACTGAATTCCTCGAAACCCCTTGGAGTTCCATCTGATCGAACACCTCCTCCGCCTCTTCGATTCTCTGGTTCTTGCAGAGTCCATCAATCAGTGTGTTGTAAGTCACAACACTACGAGCGCAACCATCCGATTCCATCTCTTTCAATAAATCCAAGGCTCGCCCGAGCTTCCCTTTCGAGCAGAGTTCATCAATTAATATATTGTAAGTAAATTCATCAGGTGGGCAATCCTTGTTCTTCATCTCCTCGAAGAGTTCCATAGCGACCTCTTGGTTCCCTGCCTTGCAGAGGCCACTGATCAAGGAATTAAAGGTACATGTGTTGGGAAGAAGTCCTTTCAAAGTGAGCTCGTGTGTGAGCTCCATAGCTTCTTCGATCTGGTTCTCATTGCACATACTGCTAATCAGAGTGTTGTACGTGAACATGTTGGGGAAACATCCCCTAGACACCATCTGATTCAAAACGGATGTCGCCTCCTCGATCTTGCCCACCTTGCAAAGACCTGATATCAAGGTATTATAAGTGAAGATGTCAGGGTCAACACCCTCCTGAAGCATCACATCCAAGATCTCAAGCGCATGCTTCGCGTGTCCTGCTCTACAGAGACCATTCACCAAAGTATTGAATGTGAACTTGTCAGGGCGAAAACCTGTCGCGGACTCCTCTTGCACAAGATTCAGAGCTTCTTCGATCCTCCCTTGCTTGCAAAACCCGTGAATCAAAACATTTAAGGTTACATTTGTCGGAGAGCAGCCCATCTCCTCCATTCTGTCTCGCATCCTCAACGCCGCATCAAAATTTCCTTCCTCGGTGAAGCCTTGCATGATGGTTGTGAATGTTATCTCATCCGGCGCCAAACCATAGCTTGACATCTCCTCCATCATCAATATCGCGGGCCTAATTTGGTGTGCTCTACACAACGCCTTGATCAAGATATTGAACGTCGATGTGTCGGGACGGACTCCTCTATCGTTCATCTCCGAATACACAGACTCAACCAGTTTAATCTTATTCTCCTCCACAAGAACATTCAAGATATAGTTAAAACTATACGTATCAGGTTTGCATTTGAATTCCTCCATCAAATTCAACACCTCTACGACCTCATCGAACAAATTCAATCTCGCATAGCTATCAATGAAGATCAAGAAGGTACCTTGATTGACCTCACACCCAAATAGCTCCATTTGGTGCAGAAACCGCTTCATCACATCGAAAGATCCCGCCTTTCCGAGCTGTTGTAGGACCTCTTCGTACACAGACAGGCTCGGCGTGAAATTGGGCTGCTTCAAAGCCCAGTCGAGGAGGCGGAGAGAGGACTCGACGTCCTTCTGCCTGCGGAGGACTTCGAGGAGGTCCTTCGATTTGAAATTGGGAGGGATTTGGTGCACGGCGGAGACCGTCTCGGGTTCGAAAGAGGAGGAGAGGGTGAGCTCTCTGTGGCGGTTTTGTTGGGGAGAGGCGAGGGCGGCGAAGGCGGCGGGTTTTGAAGGGAGGGGTTGATATGGGTAGCTTGGATTCCGGTGAAGAAGCCATGTTTGGAGGTTGAGAGAGGAAGACAAAGCCATTGGAGCAAACTATCAAGCAAGTGAGGGGCACTTTGTGAACAACATTGAAAGGTCACTAAAGGTGTCTCTTTCACAGATCTGGAGAGGTTGCGTATTCAATGGTAGAGCTCAAGAAAGGAAATCTTGAACCAACAAAGATTCAGAGAGTTCAAACTAGAGTGAAAATGATGAAACCCAAGTGGAGGAATGGAAGGAAGAATTGATGGCGATGGAGGGGTAGAGAATGGACAAGAAGGTTTTTTGGGTTTGGAATTGGAAGGATAAAGCAAGACCTTGTTAAATTCTAATTTTATCCAAATACCCCTGACAAAACTCACAATGCAAAAATACCCCTAAAAAACTTTAAGAGTTTGAGTACAACTAGGTCTGTCAACGGGTCAGGTCCGGGTCGGGTCGGGTCGGGTCGGGGTGGACCTGGACCCGACCAGTGGCAAAACCCGATGGGTCCGGGTCCAATGTAAGACCCGGCGGGTCCGGGGAAAGGTGGACCCGGACCCGGACCCGGCGGGTCCAGGTCAGGTCCGGGTCCGATCCGACCCGGATGGTTGGCAAAAAAAAAGAGAAAGAGTTCATGTATTTGTTTGTCTTATCATTCTATTTGAAAATTTTTGTAATAAAACATTATTATTAATGAGACTATGTTTGAACATAATTTTATACAATTTCAAAAGAAGTAAATGAATTATTAAACAATATCCAAAACAATAACCACTAACATACAAAACATATTAACATAAACAATAAACATAACTAATTATACAAACATTCAAAACAATATTAACCTAAACAACATTCAAAACAATAAACACTAACATATTAACTAATATAATAAACATAAATCATGCAACAAACTAATTAATTATGCAAATTCAAAAGCTAATAAGTTAATTGTCTAAAACAAACCAACGACAATACATTATTAAGTTTATTACATATTAAACAATCAAGTTCTTGCAAGTTGCAACAGCAACACAATGAAAAAAATGTTATGATTATGATTTATGAACTTATGTATACAAACATAAGTTAAGCAAGAAATAAAATTATGTATCAACTAATCCTAATAGTCTTATAATATATGAGTATATAATAATAAAACAATCGGGTTTCGGGTCCAACGGGTCGGGGCGGGGTGGACCCGGACCCGACCCGTTTGTTTGTTCGGGTCCGTCAGGTCGGGTATATTACACGTGTAATCGGGTCTGGATCGGATCGGGTCCGGGTCTAGACCCAACCCGTTGACAGGCCTAAGTATAACCTTGGCCCTCTAGTAAAATTCCGTCTCGTATGATAATATTTTCTATTTTTATTCAGTTATAGGTATTGAAATGACCTTTGTACCCTTAGGTTATTCAAAGTGAGTTTTTTTTTGTTTTTTTCATATATACCCCTTTAAAATTTGTATATTTACAAAATTATCCCTTCTCTCTTTCTTTTTCATGTGGGGCGTATGATTTAAGTGGGGGGTAAACTGATCATTTTACAGGGTACTGATAAGGTTAAGAATCTAACTATGGTTCAGTCTGCGTTCTTAAGGACTGAGGGAGGGGCAAATTTGCACAATTTATTAAAATTTCAGGATATTTATGTAATGGTGGAAATAATATGGGTTATTCCAAAAATACGGATTTTAAGAGGGGTATTTATGCAAAAAATCTTTTTTTTTCAAAATTAGTAAGGGTGTTTAGGTCAATGTACATGTAGCCCCCGTTTGGATCCGGTATAAGAGCCCGGATAAACTCACCCTGGATAACAAAAATTGTGTATTTGTTTACTCCGGATAATCGCGGATAAAGTATGTCAAAATAAACTCTGATAAAGTGGTATATGGATTCCAATCAACCCCTATAATTAAAGTTATCCAAAGTTATTCTACCTAAAGAATATGTGGGCCCACTGTCAAATCAACTGTCATCACCTCTTATAAATCACCTGTCAAATCAACTATCATTACTTTTTTACTTTTTATAAATCATTATCCATACTATATTCACATTTTACCCAAACAACAAAACATTTATTCTTACGTTTACCAACGAGAATAATTTAAAATACAATCAAACACAAAATCATTTTATCCCTATTTATACTCATTTATGCTTGGATAAATCTATACTATATAATAAAACATATCCCCGTTCCAAACGGGAGCGTAGAGTGAGACTTTTTAACTATAGTTAATCCAAAGTTCTTCACGGCGTGTAGTATAAGGGTATGATTGCACTCACCCATGTTTTTGAGAGGTTTTTTGCACTATGGGTTTTTCAGGGGTATTTTAATAAAATTAAAATTTAACAGGAGTATATATACATGAAAATCCCTATATTTTATCCTTTTATTTGGACTAGGTGATCTGGTTTTTCCCAACTCTTTGACGAGTCAGTTTTGCATTACATTTTATTACAATAGTCGCAATATTTTTAATACAGTATGTATTGTAATACATCATTATTATGATTATAACGAATTTAAAAATATTATATTTATAATAAAAATATAATTAAGTAATCAAATATATATGTTAAAAAAATCAAAACATGTAATACATGCATAGTACAACATACTCTTATGAATTGAATGACGTATATTTTATCATTTTTGTAATAGAATATATACTAACATAATTGTTTATATATTACATTATATGGTTTTATATATTGCATTAATGATGTGATGACTAAAAATGGAACAGCATAATGGATAGTGTATTAACACCATTTAGAAAATTTGAAGTCTGGTTATGTTTGTTGTTATATTGCATTGAGTACTTTTTAAAATACTTAAGTTACTTATTTGTTTAATAAAATACATATTTTTATTTTTTAAGGTAAATTTATAATCAAGCATACACCCAGGGGCGGAGGTATGTGGAGACAAGGGGGGGCTCAAGCCCCTCCTTAAATTTTTTTTATTTTTTTTAAGATAACGCTGCATCCGGTATTTTTTTCAGCCATAAATTCAGTCTATAAGTATTTTAAATTTTTAAAAAATAGTATAACTCATCTAATGAGATACATGTTTTTATAAAAAATGAAACATGTACTCTAATGAATTCCATGAATGCATTTATTAAAAATGTGAAAAAATTTTATCGAAGCATATACTTCGCTAAAGTGAGTATATGCTTCGATAATTTTCTATCGACGCATATAGGACTGAAAATGGGGCTGGAATAAAAACCGTGTGTGACAACACTTTTATTTATGGTTAACAAACAATAAAATTGAGTATCTGAGTTTAATATGGATATATTTATTGAATTATAACAAAAATTTATCGAAAAATAAATTTAAGTATTTTTTAAAAAACTTTTTTATTTTGTTTCTCTCTCTCAAATTTTCTAGTATATCAAAACACCCTTAGTAGTTATTATATTTTTTCTAACTTCTTCCATTTCTTTTTTTATCGCTTGTCCCATGAAATACTTTTTACACACAATTATACATTTTGTATATGTTGATGATCACTCGTATATTGTTATTCATTCCCTGTATTGTATATATAAACTCTTATTATACATCATATGTATACTATTAAGAGTTAGTTTGATAATTTTGGTTGAGAATGCATGAGAATTTCTTTTTTAATAATCCACTATTCAGATATATTCTGTGGAATTAAAAAATTTAATTGACATATTTATGAATGAACACATGATTGGATGATTTAAAATACAATTTTCCTAAGTATTATGTTAGATTTTTATAAATGTCTATGTTTAAAATATGATATATAATAGATTTTTTAAAGCCCCCCTTTATAGAAATTTTGGCTTCGCCACTGCATACACCATTGTTATGGTATATACTCCGGTGATAATAATGTCACACACCAAACATGACCTAAATGACATCATTGAAAAACACAGGTGATGAATCCAATTTGAACGAACAAAAAAAAAAAAAGTATGCTAGACAACACGGAGGACCTAGAACAATGCGATATTCAAGAACTCACGTGAATATGTGGAAAACATTTTGAAGGCGGTGGTGATCTATATCACGGATTGGGCTTGTGGTACAGTAGCCTAGTAGGGGCTGGTATTGTAGGGGCAAGGGGTCGCACTGTTTTCTGATAAGATTATAATTACTGAATGATGACAGATTGGGCGGGACGGGCAGTGTGTCCGTAGATAGCCTATCTACATAATTACTTTTTTCAACTGATGTGACCTATTCACTTGTTATTTTTTTATTTTACTTGTTATTTTAAATCTTCTCTTTTCCTCTCATCCCCCATTCCCAAACAATGTTTTTCCAATACGGGTTTCAACCTCAAGATTCTTAGAACATGAACATATATACCACATTTTCAAATGGAGCCTAACTTGATCGGATGAATCAAACTTGGTTCCATTTGGATCCACAAACCGAATTCCGTAGTGGAAAAACCACATAAATGACGCAGTAGATCCAAACGCCTTGATGTTTCTACAATGACACCACGTCTTCCCTCATGCATAGATCATTTTAGCATACAATTAAAAATCCTGAAAAAAAAATGTTTTTTAACTGCACCCTGCTTTTCCCAATGCGGGGGAGGGGGTCCCACCGCGGTCCCAAAGAGAGGCACACTCAACAAAAGAGAGGGAGAGAGAGAGAAGAGAGAGAGAGAGAGAGAAGGTAGAAGAAACTTTCTTATACAACAAAATCACTCTCATGAGACATCCCTAAAAAAGATGCCCATTTATACAACAAATAATCACAAGTAATCAACCAAAAGTGAAGCAAATCAGAGATCACACAGAACATCGAATATGTAACATTATTCATTCCCAAAAATCACATTAGAAACCCATTCATATCTTTGATGAATGAAAGAAAAATCAAATTGTCTTAATTTCATCTTTTATTACTTAGATTAACTTGGGGAAAAAAAACCTTCACATACATTCCATCAGAGCATGAGATTCATCGCCAAGACCTCCAAAACACGTGAAAGATCGACAAAAGGAAGATGATGAAACTCAAGTGAAGGAAAAACAGGAAAACATTATTAAGGGCTATTGACAATGGGTTCAGAACCGTTGAAAACAGACTTACGTGTTGTTCCATCTCTTCGCAAACACAAGCCTCGCAAAGCAAAGAAGCTGCAATGCTTGATGTTCTGCAATTCCATCTGCATTGTCAGTATAAATAAGCCCCAAAAACCTTCATGAACTTCCTGACAAAGTGGTTTAGACATATTCCTTGGGTCAAAAGTTTAGACAGCTATTGGCAAAGTATTTTCAATTATCCATCAAAACTCAACACAAGGTATAAAACATTCAAAGGCATTGCATAAATGTACAGAAAAATATAAAAAAATGAATCTCTAGACACTGAACATGGGATTATGTCCCCCATGGTTCATTCTAAAGTACATCCTGTACATTCCAATTGTCTTTTTTTTTTCATCAAGGTGAGACTTCAAAGCAAATGCAAACAACCTATAACAAATCATACATGCTTCCAAGTAGAATGAATCAGCCAACCAACCTACCCACCAACAAATAATTATATCCATGTCAACCTCCTCTTTTTAAATGCAATTACCATACAGATAAGTCCTGCCACAATTTGGTCCACTATCATATGCAATCTGTAATACCTTGTTTGGATATGTTGAAAAAAAATATTAATGTTCACCATCTGAACAGCTTTCACAAACCTGTTTCAGTAGACAGGGCATAACAATTACAATGTGCGATGACATTTAAAGTGGTATTGACTTGATAATCTATTGAGCAAGATAGGCTGCTTCAAATAGGGATAGAAAGACAATGGAAAAACCAAAACAAAGTCCTATTTCCAGTGTTGCTGAATGAAAACCTGAGATTCTTCTTCCACTCCCAGAATCACCCACTTCAATAAATAAGCAGCTGTTTCCATGGATCTACACAAAATTTTTGTAAACTAACTGCATTATTTTGATTCAAAATTTGACAGCCATAAGAGCTTCACTATAACCCAAGCTCTTCAAATTTACCATAAATCAAATAACTAGTTGACTGGGAGTTCAACTAATCACATTCTATATACCATTTTCATCCTAGCCTAAAAAATAATGTATATCAAGGAAGATATAGGTGCCACAATTCAATACCTCACAAATTTTAAAAAAGGAGACAAGAAATGGTGCACTAAAGCTCCATTTGAAACCAAACTTGATTCACCAAGAAAACTGCACCTGAAGAACTTGCATCATATCAACTCAAATTCCATGAAACTATTCTTTAGCAAGGTATAATAACAAACTCACCAAACAATTTTTATCATCTCCCACCACAAGAACACTTGATTAGCTTTCCATACATTAGTTTCCCTATGCATCACAAGGGTGATGCAAAACTAGCAGACTCGCATGCCAAATCTCCCACAAAAAGAATTCTGCCGCACCTCAACTATTTGGCCAAAATAATGTGATCCACAGCATAATAAAATCTTCAGTTGACAAACAATTGATAGTGTGCCACAATAAAATCTTCAGTGCACTTATCAATATTCGGCATCTTTTCCACAAGAAAGAAGTTCAGACAATGTGCCACTATCAGGCCTCATTTTAAAAAATTCAGTTCCCAAACTCCGAATTTCTAACACAAATAAAATTGCCACTATGTATAATGTATCTCTCATGGCCTTCAAACCAAAACCAAATAATCGCTACTGCATGTGGTACAAGACATGCATCTACTGCATCAGTGAAATACAATTATCATTTCCCCCCTTTCAGAAATAAAGACAACTCAAAATCACTGAGAAATAAACTCAACCTCCCATCAGCTATACTGGGTGACTTACTAAATAACAATATGCAGCCAAACATATTCGCACCCCCATGTGATCCCAAATTGATATCCAGCGACATTAAACTCAACTTCATAAAAAGAGCTCCACATCTAATCCAAAGAATTACCTTCTGAGATAGTAATGTTTACATAGCATACCTCTAACAAGGGTCATTCCTGCAACAATTCATTGCTACTAACAAAATCTGATGGCCAATCATGATGCCTATCACTTTCTATCCAGAACAACCTACAAAGGCAACCAAGTTGCTTCTACATAAAACAAGACACAAACATGGGCATTTGGACTGACTGACACAATACAGATGTCTAAATATATCCTGAAAATTGTTTGGAGGTTATCTATTAATAAGATCACACCTACATTTATCTCAAAAAAAAAAATCCTGGAAAGAAATAGACACATACATTGAGAATGTGATGCAATTTCAGTCAGTCAGAACAAGAAATTTATTTAAAAATAAAACACCAGTTAAATACAGTTCTGACCATGTGATAAAATACAGTTACAATACAAAAATTAGTAAGCAACTGCTAGATGAGACAACAAAAAAACCAATGTAACAGAAATAAATAGAGTAACCAGCCATTATAGAACAACAAAGGTCAATGTTTAATGAATAAATTCATAACTAGAAATCAATCACTCTTAAGAGCAATTAATCCATATTCAACAAATCTATATCGTAAAAGTGAGGGAAAAAACTCACTATAACACATATAAGAGTGCTACTGAAATGCAGGGCCTACAATTTTTTTCCCAGATGATTTAAATTCAAGTTTCAGAAGATACAGAAGAACTGAACACATCTTAGTCCATACTTGAACAAAATAGCACATGAATTATTGAGCCAATCTTAGGGATCATAATGAAAACAAAACAGCTGAAATAAACAGCTTGTCCTTCAAATCATCAATTTCGTAATGAGATTGAAGGAAAAAAAATGGCATAACAAAGGCATGAGGACAACATATCTTCCACCATACAAAGTCTGTGCATAATGACACATGAAATAATTTAAGAAGAACCATGACCCATAAATAAAACACTAATCAACAAATCCACAATGATTAACATTAAAGCCACAGAATAAGAATGTATAAGCAATAGGAGAACAACCACAAACCACACCCATATAGGAAACTTTGGCTAATCCGAGGTAATATTAAAACCAAGATAAAGCATCCATTTCACAGTATTATAGAACATCCTAAGAGTGTGGCCAACTTCCACAAACTGTTACATATCATTAGCTTGTAGACATCAAGCTACAAGGTAACACTTAACAGAGGTTCCACAAACAACAAATCACATGATATATTCGAAATCATTGTTCATTTTCGGAGGAAGACAAGGATAGTATAGTAAACCCAACCAACAAGCTCCATATCAGGTCTAAACCAAATCAAACAACCCACAAACCTATAGACATTTCACCAAAGCAACTAGCCTGCACTGGATGAAATCACCATTACAGACCCCACCATACAAGCTTAATTGGCACGACCTCTGATAACATCAAGGCCCATCTCTGTTGGGTCAGTAGCTTGCAGTTCCACCTGGATGCCATCAAGTTCCCTCTTGAATCTGTCCTTGGAGCTCGCATAAAGCATCTTGCTTCTCACCCTCGAAGTATCAGGGGACCTTAAGAAGACCAAGAAACAAAAAACGGAAGAGTGAATGTCGGAAGAGTGAATGTGAAGCAAATAACCATACCAGGAAATGTTCATATTTTAAACCATATTCAAAGAGGATAAATAAAAACTATATGTGAAAGAAGGTAGATAAGTTCGAAGGGAAAATTTTGTGGTGTTACTTTCTGTATCACACATTAAGGCACTAAAAAAATAATCTGCAATCAAATGCGTGAGATTACCAAGCAATGAAGAATATCTTGCTCTTCTGACAGTTCTCTTCAGTCACAAAATCAAAATCATAAATCGCATATCGGCACTCATCTGCAGGAAGGGCAGCAGTGAAATCCTCATAGCCCAGAGTGGGTTCCCCTACTTTTTCCACAATCACCTGCTTGAGCTTCTCATCTATCTTGTAAACTATGAAGCGGTAGGTCCTCTTTGCCTTCAGCTCCAGAAACTTGAGCTTGCACTCATCATTCACAGCCATCCCCGATGCTGCATTGGCCTGTAAATTTGCAATTAATGTTAGAATAAAAACAATGGAGCTCTATAAACCATAATCTGCATGTAAAGAAGTGCCAAATAATCAGAAATGACTCTACTACACTACATATTATACATGCTTCACATCTATATTATTACTACATAAAAACATCAGCTTAGTTTAGCTCCTCTGTGTCCACGCTAGAGATAACTTACATGAACACTACACACCTGACATAACATTAATATTTTTTAAAAATATCAGTCCAATGACAAAAAATAAATCTGAAAATATCAAGCCAAGTCATAATGAAGTGTTAACTAAATCAACTCAAACTTTAAAGAGATAAAAAATTTACACTCAGAAAAACACTGAGGTGGAATCATTCATCAAGTAGCACAATGTCACAAACTTGTCCTTTTTTTATGAGTAGATTACATGTTACCAAATATGGTGAAACCAGTGAAAGGATCCAGTACATCCCTAATAGTTTAAATAAAAATATTAAATGACAATATATTGAATCTGTACCCTTAAAATGGTGGGTCCTTTTCTGAACCCAAGGTCAATCATTTTCTCCTCTGGGTATGCTTGAGTTGACTTACATGAAATCCACAACATTTAATCATATGACAAACATAAATCAGAAATCAAATCAATTCATGCTGTTATCTAAATCAACTCAAACCTCAAAGAGGTCATAATCTTTAAACCCTTAGAACACCATGGAGGTGGAATCACGTATCAAGTACTACAAACTTGCCCATTTATAGGTGGATAGATTACAAACTACCAAATATGATCAATGAATAGATTAAGTACAAAATCTTAAATGACCATCTGTTGAATCTACACACCAAAAACGGAAGGTCCTATTCTGATTTCTGACCACAAGGACCAAAGTTTACAACTAAACAACCTGAAAAACATTTAACCTCAATGCCTAAACACTGGCGACATCTTTAAAGACAACAGAACAAATCACCAAAATAAGATTTATTTCTAACCCTTTTGACTTGAACACTCATCATCTTCAAACAAACCATTAATCCTAATCCAGCAACCAATGTTCACAGGTCAAAAAATTATCAACCAAGCACAACATCACAAAATGAAAAGATAAACAAGAAGGAAAAGAAACACCGATCTATGGAAACGCCTTCGATCATAGCATACACCACAAAATCAGACATACAAAGCTTCAAACATGTAATCAGTCAAATCTCTCACTCGTCAATCAATATATCATGAAATCAACAGCCAATTCGCGAATCCAAATCACGATCCATAGTTTTCCTTAACCGATTCTCCAAAAAAAAAACTACCGAAATCCAACACAAACATCCGATCCATCAAGATCCAAAACATCAAATAGACGTTCATAATCTGATACCTTATGGAACCAGCAGATCGAATGGAATCGCGATCAGAACCAAGCGATTCGAAGCACATCGATCTCGGATCGAACGCGAAAACATGAAACCCTAACAGGAGATCAACAAAGGAGACCAAAGACAACAAAAATCAAAAGAAGAACTCACCATCTTTGAAGATACGATCGTCGTCAACAGAGTCACTTCGATTGAGAGAGAGAGAGTGGAAGATGTGTTTTCCGAGGAAATGTAGGGTTCCGAAATTAGAGCAAAATATATGGGAAACTCTGAAACGTAAAGTAGTCTCTCGGTGGCTTATGATGGAACGGAAAAAAAATCAATGATGGACATCATGTGCGTTACCAACCAATGGGAATTCGACACGTCATGCATGCGTATGTATGAAAAGAAATGCACATACATACATTGGTGGATTGACATGAATTCCCTGAATTCTCACGATAATTACGGTGTTATTGCCACTGCCAGTGCCGACCTCGAAAAAAGCACCCCTGACGAATTCGAAATTACCGTAGCCGATCGACGGTCATGGATGCCGCTTTGATTTTAAATGAACGGTCGAGGTTTTCCCACGAATTCTGAGGAATTTTTTTGAAAAATTAATTAGGTCCTGTAATCACATTTATTATTTTTAGGTCCCTAATAATTTTTTAAAAATTTTTGCCCTTAAAACATTGAAAAATTATCTTTTTCAGGTCCCTCTAACCGGGTATTGTTCAAAAATATCCTTGCCTTATTATGCAAAGGTTAAAAAATGTATTATAAAGTGTTAACAATGTATTGGAGATACTTAACAACGTATTGGAGAGTTTTACAATGTACTGAAATAATTGGGCGGGAGACATTTTATGCGAAAGTTAATAATATACTGAAAAATATTAACAGTGTATTGGAGATACTTAACAATGTACTAGAGGTGTTAACAGTGTGCTAAAATGACAATGGCATTTTTGAATAGCATCCAGCTGGAAAAACCTAAAGATAATTTTTTTCAGTCTAGAGACCTAAAAAACTTTAGCCCATGTTTGAAATGAGAATAAACCCTCGGATAACCCTCGATAAAAATTTTGTTGTGTTTGAAAAGCCTGGATAACCCGATATTAACTATGTCAGAATAAATTGGTATAAAGTGGTATATGGATTTCAATAAATCCTTACAACAAAAGTTATCACAGGTTATTCTACGCAAAGAATATGTGGGCCTACTGTCAAATCAACTATTATCACCTCTTATAAATCAATTGTCAAATCAACTATCATTATTTTTTTATCTTTTATAAATTTTTATCCATACTTTATTCACATTTTACTCAAACAACAAAACATTTATTCTTACGTTTACCAACGAGAATAATTCAAAACACAATCAAACACAAAATCACGTTATCTTTATTTATACTCACTTATGTTCGGATAAATGTATACCCAATAATAAATATTATCCCTGTTCCAAACGGGAGCTAAAAAATCCAAGGATCTAGAAAATCCAAGGCCTCTAAATGATTTTTCTAATTATTTTTTAAAAAAAGGAAATATTAATTCCAGGGAAAAAATATTTGTTGAATAAGTTTGGGAATTCAAAACATTGTTGTAAAATAACAATGATAAATGGAAAAACGAAAATGGTTCCATTAATGGTTCAATATTACAGTGAACTGAACTTTGATAAATCGTTTAACATCCTCCTTTTCAGAGTATCAAACTTAAGAAGGCACTAACTTAAAAGAAAAAAAAAATGTTTCCATATTATTTCTTTTTGAGAATCTAATAAATCATTCAAAACTTGATTGAAGATTTGAGTTCCCATAACGCAATAACTTGTGAAGATGAAACTTCTTCAAAATCAAGAATTAAAACACGCACTCAAACACACCAACAAATATTTCTAACAAAAGGTAATGTTATGCCACAGTTTTTTTTTTTTGTTAGGATGGTTATTGCTACTTCATCTCATTCATCATATCTAATTACAAAAAATTATTTTTAAGAATAGTTAAAGTGAAAAAAAAAAAAAAAGGGCAATGAGTGAAGGACACAAGGTTGACCTACTACGAGGGCGACAGGAGGAGGAAATTGGAGAGATAGAAAGTAAAGAAAGAGAGAAATGGAGAGATGGCAGTGGGTGTTGGAGGATGGGGGAAGAGTCCTCTCTTTTCCTCTCTCTTCCTCCTGTTGTCCTTTTCCATTCGCCACCGCTGCCCTTCCCGGCTTCTCTATCTGTATTTCTATTTTTCAATGTAAGATAAATGAGGGTTGGAGGGGAGAGGGACCGCTGCACAAAAGTGGTCAGAGAATCCAAATGATCATATGTTGACGTGGGTAATATCATACAGTATAGTCTTTTAATATCATACAGTATAGTCTTTACATACTTTGATTATTTTTTTATATATCTTAATATTCTAATATATATATGTTTCATGTAATAAAAATGTATATATAAAATATATATTTTGTTGAATTGCATGATTATTTTTTTGGTATAAAACCTGGCTAAGAGCAACATCCCATATGTCATATGTGTAATCCACTTACTAGCACTAGGTACACAACAAAATTCCCTTCCATGTGGGAGGTTTAAAACCAAAGCCCCTGTTTGGATGTAGAATAGGATTTATTCTTGGGTATATATTTATCTGAGCATAAGTGTGTATAAATAAGGATAAAATGATTTTATATTTGATTGTGTTTTGAATTATTCTCGTTGGGAATTGTAAGAATAAATATTTTGTTGTTTGGGTAAAATGTGAATAAAATATGAATAAGGATTTATAAAAGGTAAAAAAGTAATGATAGTTGATTTGACAGGTGATTTATAAGAGGTGATGACAGTTGATTTGACAGTGGACCCACTTATACTTTGGATGGAATAACCTAGGATAAATTTTATTCAAAGGGTTAATTGGAATCCATATACCACTTTATATCAGTTTATTCTAACACATTTTATCTGGGTTTATCCGAGCTTTCCAAACATAAATTTTTTTTTATTCGAGGTTATCCAAGGTTATCCGAAACTTATCCAGTATCCAAACGGGGGCTAAGGAAAACTTAGGAACCTCTATGAGGTCAATGTTCCTCATCATTCCATTTCCTCTCCTCTTTCAATTAGTCACACAATGGCCTCCCACTAAAATAATAAAAATAAATAAACAATATGATATATTAATACACATTAAAAAAATCACTAATAAAAAAAATCCGATGTTTAAATTTTTTAATAATAAAGTATAATAAAATAAATGAATCTGAGCCATATCTCTGTGACACTAATAATATGTTAAGAAGTCTCTAAAGAACAACCCACTGATAATATAAAAAATAAAATAAAAATGAATATACTCATTTGTTGATACAATAGTTATCTAAAAATTATTTAAAATGCTCATTAAAACTATAAATTTTTAAAAATTTAACAATGGTGAATAAATTCTTTTTCATTAATTTTAATTCATTTGTAGAAAATTTGATCATATATAAAATTTATAACACACGGTACAACAACGTCCCATATTGAATATGAATAAAACAATCATAATAATATAAATCACACTAAAAAAAAAAAACCAAGTTCACCCAGTTAAACACTTCCTGTTGTAGTATATCAATAAATTGCCTTTGGGGCTATTTTAGGGACAAAACAGAAGCTGAAATTGATTTAAAACTAAAGCCAAATGATAGCCAAATAAACAACCGTTGCTCAGCAACAGCTTATATAAATCCTTAATTAAGCAAACAGAAATTCCTCAGACCTACAAATATTATATAAATCAGGGTGAAACAAAATTCGAAGGTCCAAAATCTGACTCAATTAAACAGAAAAAAACATGATATCCTGATCCTCAAAGGGGAAGGAGAATCTCCAACTAGTAAAAGAACCCCAAGACCTTGCCGCCGACGTTCTTCCTCCTCGCCTCCTCGTGATCCATGATTCCAGCCGATGTCGTCAACACGATGTACCCAAACTGTGTTTTATTCATTTCAAATCAGATATATGCAGATAATTTTCAAAGAAAAAGAATCATATACAGTGAATGGGGGGGGGGAGGGGGAAATGAAAGTTTACCTGTCTTGAAGGAAGCAACCGAGCCGTCCAGGGCTCAATATCCATGACGCCGACATCAAAACGAGGGCTGATAACGCCACATTTGTTCAGCCTCCCGTTCAGTTCAACCACAATCTTACCAGACCTGTGGTCATCGACGTACTCGAACTCTCCAATGTAACCTTTCAATGGAACAGAAGGAGTGAATTAGATCAGAATAAAGATATGGGTAAAATGTGTCTGATGCAACCATTTCAATTAAAAATCTCTACTGGTTTATTGAGGATGCAAAACTTAATGAAAGAATGCGTAAATTGGATCATAGTTTAAAATATCGATCAGTACACATTGGTTTGGTTACCGATTTGGCCCCTAATTTATAATTCAGACAACTTATTGGGCAACATATCCATGACGTCATCGGCATAGTTCAAAACCATGTGCAGACCACATGTGCGGTGGGATCCGCACATGACATATGCGGTCGCATGTACCGAACATGTGGTCGCATATAGGGTAAGGCAACCGTTCGAACCCCCATCCGAACCTCCGTTCGAATTCCAGTTCAAATTGAATTCGAACGTCGAATTCCAGTTCAAATTGAATTCGAACGTCCTCTGGACGTTCGAATTGCGTTCGAACGGCTTTTGAACGGTATGTTGCCGTTCGAATTACCGTTCGAACGACAATCCAAACTCAGAAGCAGAGTTTACCTTTCGAAGTCCGTTCGAACTGAACTTCGAACGCCCTCTTACCATTCGAAGTCCGTTCGAACAGCATTCGACCGGTAACGGTAAGAGACCGTTCGAATTCCGTTCGAACGGAATTCGAACGTGCGCCACATATTGGGTATAATGTGCGCCGAGGGCGCACATCAGCATGTGCCGCATGTACCGGTACGTGTGGCCGCATTTCAAACTATGGTCATCAGTATATCGTTGATAACTCGAATTTTTTTTTATATATTTCCAATATATCAATGATATATATAGATGATATTTGACCCAACCCGTCTAAAATTTTAATTTATAACTAGCCATTAGAAGCAACTAACTGTTGCTCCGTTGGGGTGGGGGATGTTTTGTAACTAACCCCTTCCCCCAATAACATTTGACTTTTTTCATGTTTTCTGATTTCAAAATAATTCAAAACCATTAATTTAGCCCCAAATCAATATATCGACTGATATATCAAGATACCGAGGTGAGACAATCATGGATTGGATGAATATATATTTATCAAAGGGATATAAATGAATGGATGGGACAAAATTTGCACAATCAATGGCCAATGATACAAGGTTGAATAATAGGTGGAATAAGAATATTCATAAGAGGAAGGACTGGAAATCAAACCATGCTTCTGCATGACGAGGAGGAACTTGATGATGACTTTGGATGAGGGCCTGACCATGACTTGTCGCTTGCCCCTCTTCTCAGCATTGTACATGCTCTTGAGAGCATCGTTCAAAACACTGACCCTCACCATCTTCCCTGTAAAACAAAATCAAAATAATACATGAGTTGATGAAATAACAAGCAGATCATGCCCTGCTTCAAAAACCCAGTCCATGAATAAAGTACAATACAAGATGGTATTATTTATGGATACAGATTTTTCAATTGCTAGACTTCTTGGTGGATGATAGAGTTGTCAAATAACAGATCAAGCCATCCTCCAATATCCTATCCATTCCATGTAAATGTACTTATGCTCAGAAGATATGTTATATATGTTAATAAACCCATGCAAGATTTTAGATTTGTCTCTATGTCATAGTTCGCACCTTGTTAAAGAAAAAAATTAATTTTCCTGAAAGCATCTGTCAATACCAATATGAACTTAGCACATTTGAACAACGCTGATTTAACTCAAAGAGACAAGGCCTGTAAAGGACAACAGCACAGGAGGTGCCCTAAGAAGCTACACCAAGCCTCATGGCTTTACAGGATAGAGGCAGAGCAGTGATTTATCAGTAATAAAAATTGCTAAAGTCACATACTCCCACGCCCTAGCTGCACTTCTACAACCCTAAACTGCAGGTATTCAATTTCACATTGTTAATACAAGTGAATTCAGACATTCCAATTCTCCACTGCAAGCTGATGGTCATCTCAAATTGACTTCTAACAAGTGTTGAATGCCTCAATGAACAAGCTGACTGACTGATCGATGTATAAGAAGTCCATTGAATATTATTGTCCATATTATTATTCTTTAGAACGTTAGATAGGATGGAGCATTTAATGAGCACACATATAAAGATCTAGTGACATCGAAAACAACATTACAACAGACAAGAAATATCATTAAAGGTGGAGAATATAAAATCGTGTTTCATTTGGGGAGCTGAATAAATTCGGAATTCCATTTCCACAAGAATTATTGGAATTGCAATTCATCGAAGCATTTCCGACACCCATATATTTAGGTGGGAATTAAAAATGAGAGATTAGTTGACTCAGAATTCCAATTAAACTCAAATGGGTGAATTGCCTGGGACAGAATTTTTATTCCCAACCCCAATTCCAGTCAGTTCCACAAATTCAAGTACACACCCTTTGGTAAGGAGGTGTATCAGTTACGGGACCAAGAGTGTTTTTCCATCACTATCGGGGAGATGGAACCCCACAAGGATGAGTAGACTAATCTTCCAAGCCTACAACCCAGATAGTCATCTTTTCTTTTCTTTTTTGAATAAGATAATTGTATCATTAGGAGTTCAATCTAACATAGCACTGTTTACTTGCTCCAACTGAGGGGGAAAAAAAAGCATGCCTGCAGCACTTAAATGCCATAAAAAAACTCTAACCTTCCATGAATTTAATCTACACTGCACAAACAATATAAAATAAATTCTCATATAGCAATCAAGTCTTTATATAATAATAAATATATAACAAGCAACTCGTGCCTGCCTTTAGAAACCAATCCATGCTTAATAAGCAAAAAAATAGGGAAGAAAGGAAAAAAAATAAATTAACATATTAAACCCTGCTTGATTTCACAGACGCTTGATCCCCTGGATGAGGCAGACAGGGTCCAATTCTGGTAGGTGCCCACTTAATCTATGCTTATTCCCGCTCTTTAGAATATTGGTTATCAGTGCTAAAACAAGCTATAATCATGTACCCCAAAACCCTGGCAGTGGTGTCAATGAGTCGAGCCAATTATGAACAAACTCGCCCAGCTTGTCAGATCTAAAAACCGACTCGCATACATAATAAGCAGAATTTTTCTACGGCTATAATTACAGACTCATAAAAAAAATGACATACCAAACCTTGTTGATTGGGATGAGTGGTTTAAAAACTTAGTTACATACATAGTAAGTTTTTTTTGTAACTTGATAAATTCAGATAAATTTTAAAATGAAATACGTGCATACAAAGAGTTCCTTGCTCTATTGTTTTGTACAAGGACTATTTTTTTTGTAGAAAGTTGGTGTCACCCTGTAAAATTAATAATTATCAGATTTTTAACGCAAGTAGAATGTGTTCTAGGTGATCATATTATGACAAATTTTTTTAATCAGAACTCGGTAAGTCTTATATCAGTCTTGTAGTTATATATAAATAGGATCTACGTATACATTTCAGATCGCAAGACTTCATAAGATCTTTTGAGTCACCTCTCTCTACCAACAATTACAGGTTCTAAAAAACAGCCAAGTTACAATATCATTTTTACAACAATTGAAGGAAAGAATCATCATCGCTAGATCCACTTGAACGTACACCTTCAAAATCGAACAAGACCTTCAAATGAGACCAAAAATAAGCTAAAAAATGCTTCCACAAAGCGATATGATGAACTGAATCATAAGATCGGGACTGTTAAGGCATGATGAAATGCAAACAAATACAAAAGCAAGAAACAAGAGAAAAACAACACAAATCGATGGAGAACTCGACCTGAATCCAATCAGCGAACGAAAAACACACGCGAATCAGTGATCGAAAGATCGAACCTTTG
The DNA here is from genome assembly GCA_030737845.1 of Acorus calamus. Lineage (NCBI taxonomy): Eukaryota > Viridiplantae > Streptophyta > Magnoliopsida > Acorales > Acoraceae > Acorus > Acorus calamus. The sequence goes on along the minus strand of CM060877.1, from coordinate 16,893,211 downwards.
AGAGCAGCAGATCGGACGGCTGCACCGAACTTCTCGCGGAAACCTTTTGTGGGAGAGAGACGGCTAGGGTTTTGCGAGGGTATCAATAGAAATTTAAAACGGGCCGTGTCGGGCCGGCCCGGTCCGTTAAGGAAACGGGTTTACTGGGCATCAGGTTGTACCAAGTCAGCCCGTTAGTTTTTTTTTTTAAATTATTTTTTAATTTATTTTTCTTAATATTATATATATAAAATATAAAAAAATACATATCGCATTTACATATATACACATAAATATATTATATATACATGATATATAAGCATGTAATGAAATAATATATTTAATTAACATATTACATGTTGTGACTTGTTGTCATGTGGTATCGTGCTTACTAACTTGTTCGAAAAGGATAATGTATCACAGAAATTAACCCAACATGGTCTAGTGTGATGACGCGTTAATAATATGTTGTGTCATGCGGTACGTGTTAATCTATTCATCCATTGTCGCGTTACATTGCTAGATCTTTGACATTGCTAGATCTTTGTAGCAGACAGTGGGGTCGGTCATGCTGCTTTTCCTTTTATTCCTCTCTCTCGATGAGATGTGGGCCGCGTGCAAGACTTGGACAAGGGAGGGATGCAAGGCCTTCAAAAATGATATTTAGAATCATGGTGGTTGTTTGGTCAATTTGGTGGACGAGGAACAATACGATCTTTAAATAAGCGAGGGTATACGTGGAAACATATGAGAGAACAGCTATTTTTCATCAAGGATAATGTTATGTATAGTCCTTTTTAAACTCTATTTTCAATCTACTCGTGTTTCAAATTTTTTAAAAACCGTATATATTATCTAATGAGATACATGCTTTTATATAAAAAAATAAAGTATATATTTCAATGAATTGAATAGATGTATCTATATAAAATATGAAAAACTTGTATATACATTGTTAATATGAGTATATATTTTGGTGACTTTCTATCGATGCATATGAGACTAAAATTGAGGCTGAAAAAAAATTATGTGTAACAACACTCTTTTATCAAAGACTAGTTGTTGTGTATGTGCAGATGCACATAGACAAAATATAATATATGTTTTGATTAATATTAATGTAAAAAATTTAGTTACAATAACATTTTCATAATTGATGTAACATTTTCATATAATCATAATTGATGTAAAAGAATTTTTCAGGATAAGTCGGCATATGAATGTAATTTTATAATAAATGATGTAAATTATTAATATTATTTTATTATATATCTATAATAGTCATCATATAAGGATGATGAAATATGAAGCTTAAAATTTTAATATGTCATGCATGATATAATGAAAATATGAATAAATTATAGATGAGATTACAATAATATGAATGGATTTTCATTGGATTAAATCTATTGTTGAGTTCACACAAAGCTCGAATCAGAATGTGTCCATTTTTATAGAAATATATTTTTTTGTACCAGTATTTTATACATTTGTTTTTTTATTGGATTGCATTTTTAATTACTGTGAATTATATATTTTTTTGTTGCGTAAATTTTATGGACTATTGATTATTTGATGAGTTAATAGAGTAGAGAAATCCAAGTGAATAAAGTAAATGCTAATCAAATATGTGTGAATTAATAGATGTGAATTACATTAATATTTGATACTTTTTTTAATGTATCATGTTTTTGCATATGAAATGGGAATAATTTTTTTTTTATGAATTATATATTTAATGTATAATATATCATGTCTTATCCTAATAATATTATGATAATCAAATCTAATTATAAGTTAATCAATATGTTACATGATAAAATGTATGTATAATAATAAACTATGAATGAAATTAAAATATTGTAAATGAATTTTTTATAGAATTGAATAGAAATGTAAGAGTATCCTAATAATATTATGATAACAACCAATTGATATGAGTAATAAAATTTCACTTGACATATTTCATTAGATATGGAAATGTTAACCTTTCATCTATTTGGAAACAATTCAGAAAATTGATAGTCATGTAGTATTTTCTATTCTAATAAATTAACATATCTATAACCTATAATGTTATTGGCAAAGCATTTTTAGTAACGTAATTTTGAAGTATGTATAATAATCAATGTTGTTTTTAGTTAATGAAAAATGTTACACTTATAGGGCACTCATAAATTTTTTTAAATAATCAGGTCAACAATTTGAATTAACAAAATTATAAACGTGTGTTCTCCGGTCGACTGCGAGTGATAATATTATAAACCGTATCATTAAAACTCCAACATGGTGAATGCAAAAACCAACAATTGATATGGGTAATAAATTAAAAATAAAATATTTTAAAATCACCAGATTTAATAATTTAAAGACAGACACATCCTATATCATGAAGAGCAAGATTGAAAAAAAAATTCAGATAGTAAATTTTTTTTTAAAATTGGTTAAACAATCAATTAAATTCAGACATCATAATATTCTCATGATTAGATAGAAAAAATGGTACTATATTATGATGATGAAAATATCATAATGAAATTATATTACAAAAAATATATGAATAAAAATCAGATCCACTATTGCGCTACTTCCAATCAGATTAGAGAGTTGAAGATCAGTCTGTTAAAGGCAAAACAAATATCTTATTTGAAATTTTTTTCTTTTAACAGTAGGTACATGCCAATTTTTTTTAAAAAAGGAACCAAATGAAAAAATAATATATTTAATTTATTTGCAACATAAAACTCCAAAATAAGCATTATATCTACAAAAGATTAACTCACCTTCCTAAGGTTAAAAAAAATTTAGAGAGAGAAGAAAAAATAGATCGATGATAGATCCATTTATCCAAATGAATGCGGATGGCAATAAATGGGTAATCAATTTGCATAAATATATTTGGGGGTTTGTGGAATAGCATAAGTCATTGTCTCTAAAAAAAAATGAGGGGATTGAATGGAGAGAGGATGAATGATAAGGAGATTAAATGGAGGGTGGATGAATTTTCATAATATAATTTGGAAATCTATAATAAAGATATTACATTAATATTTGATATCTTTTTTAATGTATCATGCCTTTGCATATGAAATGAGAATTTTTTTTTGAATTATATTTTGAATATATTTTCATGTTATAAGGATCCTATTATCCTAATAATATTATGATACTCAAATATGATTATAAAATAATAAATATATTAATATAATTTTAGTCGGTATATTAATGTAATTTAATCATAATTGTGTAAATGAATTTTTTCATGGATAAGTCAGCATATGAATGTAATTTTATCATAAATGATGTAAATTATTAATATTATTTTATGATATATCTATAGTAGTCATCATATAAATATAATGAAATATGAAGCTTAAACTTTTAATATGTCATACGTGATGTGATGAAAATATGAATAAATTATGGATGAGATTACAATGATATGAATAGATTTTCATTGGATAAATCTATTGTTGAATTCACACAAAGCTCAAATATGAATTTTTCCTTTTTTATAGCAATTTGTTTTGTACCAATATTTTATACATTTGTTTTTTTTTATTGGATTGCATTTTTAATTACTGTGAATTATATATTTTTTTGTTGGATAGAGCTTATGGACTATTGATTATTTGGGGTATTAATAGAGTAGAGAAATCCAAGAGAATAGAGTAAATGCTAATCAAATATGTGTGAATTAAATAAATGCTAATAGATGTGAATTACATTAATATTTGATACCTTTTTTAAATATATCATGTTTTTGCATATGAAATGGGAATAATTTTTTTTGTGAATTATATTTTTAATGTATAATATATATAATGTCTTATCCTAATAATATTATAATAATCAAACCTAACTATAAGTTAATCAATATGTTACATGATAAAATATATGTATTATAATAAACTATGAATGAAACTGAAATGTTGTAAATGGATTTTATGGAATTGAGTAGAAATGTAAGAGTATCCTAATAATATTATGATAACCAATTTTAATTATAAGTTAATTAATATGTTACATAATGAAATGTATTGTATTATAAAATACTATAAATGAGATTAACATGATGTAAATGATTTTTTTGGAATTGAATCGAAATGTAGGGGTTAAATTGAAAAATGATTGTCATTAAAGTGGTATAAATAAGATTAAAATAATGTAAGTGAGTTTTCTGGGAATTAAATTGAAATATAGGGGTTAAAGGAAAAAATGATTGTCATTAAAGTGGTGTGAATAGACTGTAATGAGATTAAATGAATTGATAAAGGTAAAAAGGTCAAATGACAGATTTTTGGTTGAAGAGACTTTTATATAATAATATAGATTGAGGATGCGACATTGCGGGGGCACGATGCCTTATTCCATTAGGACAATATCGTGATAGATATCTAGCGTGGTTTTGTTGGGGGCGCCAGAAATGATAATTGATATCCCATCAACGATCGTCACCTTCTCTCTTTCAGTCAAGGTCACTGCGCCCTTTTTTTACTAGTAAATATAGCATGATAACATGATATATGTATTTCTCTAACTACTAATTCATACTTGTATTCGCTAATAACGAAAGTAAAGATGGGCCAATATACTCGACCTATTTTATTTTTTTTTAAATAGAAATCTCGCGCCTAGCCTGCTGTTTTATTATGGACTGAAAAGTTTTTTTTTTTTTTTTGTTGTTAGGAACTGATGATCTGGACCGTCCAAATAATGTGCCCTTTTTTTGTTGAAGATACGTTGGGGCTCCGGATGGGACGGTCTGGATCTATTCATTTGAAACGTTGAGATGCCTCCGTGATTCGAATCGAACTCAACTGTTCTTATCCACGAAAATAAGCACGTCAGCTTCACAACGTATACGAAACGCTGCGGTTCGACTTCCATACATAAACACCGTCTTTTCGTTTTCCAAAAGACGCTAGACATCCGGAACCCTAATTTTCCAAGAATTCCAACCAACTCGGAGAGATTGATTTTTGTGACTCTCCCATTTGATCTGAACAGGACTTCGTTTTGAAAGAGAGAAGATGGGATCGGAGCCGTCGGAGAAGACCGCATCGGACGGCCTGAATTTGAACGTGAAGACACTGTTATCAACCGGACTGCTTGAAGGAATCAGTGTCAGATACATCCACCATGGCAGAAATGTAAAAAACTTATTATGCCTTCTCTCGCTCATTGTTCTATCTGACTCGGGTTTATTTGATCGGTTGCTTTTGATTTTGCAATAAGCTTCAAAGTTATCTCAACAAAAAATGATATTAATATACTAATACATATTATTAAGTATAATAAAAAGAATTGTTTGTGATCCGCACTATCATCTGCCCTGTGTTGGTACTATAATAAAAGTGAGTATCTATAGGACTGTCAAGAATATTTTTTTAATATCACGACAGTGATGTTAGTCATAGTGTACTAGTGTAGATTCAAAAATAAAAATTTCAACCCACATAGGTTTTGTGTCTAAAATTATTTCCTTATGGTATTGGATATTTAAAATTAGGCAAGTCCTTCAACCGATCGAATTGAGTGTACTTTTTTTTTTATGTGGCAAGTAAATGTTTTGATTCTTATTAGCATTACTATGTAACTATCATGAGTTACTGGGTGATCTCACGTAAATTAATTTATTTTAATGCATGATGTATTACGGCCATGAGTCATGAAAATCAAATTTAACAAAAAAAAAATTTGTTACATATATGCATGCATAATTATTTCAATGATTACTCCAATGTCATACTTATTATATGTAGGTATTTTCCTTTCTATTGTTTTTGTTTCCATGTATACGATCACCATGACAGTCAATATACAATACTCTCTCCGAAACAATAATATATAAATCGTTGCACTTGTAAAATCTATATTTCATATTGGCATTCTGTGATTTACAATTCATTGTAATAGTGAATTTGTCAATTCTTTCAGAAGGAGCTTCCCGGGATAATCAAAGGTGTGGATTACTGTTGTGGTTGTACTGAATGTAATTTCAATCAAGTAAGTAATGCAACATTTTTTTTTTATGATATGATTTTTTTTCTCACATAGTTCACACTTCACAATGATCTAATTTGGGTGAATCTATAGGTGTTCTCTGCCCGCAAATTTGAAGCTCATGCAGGCTCCAAATCGAGTCACTCAAACAATCACATATTTTTGAAAAATGGGAAGTCCCTTCATAATGTGGTTAAGAAGTTGGGAGATCTCTCTCTTGAATCAATAGGAGAAGTCATTGAGGGGGTGATTGGTGAGAGACCTAATTTTGAATGCTATGAAGCTTGGAAGGGTAAATATGTTCTTCATAAGCATAGTTTTCAAGAATATTGTTTTTCAAGTTATCTATATATAATTTAATTCACATTTATATATGGTCGTTTGATGCGCATTTTTAATTTCTTAGTATCAAAGCGAGGCTATTGGGGTGTGCTTCATTCGACTTGTTCAAATGGTGGTGTCAAGAATAATTCTATACCTATTGTGTAAGATAAGTACTTAGATTTTGCGCATTTGTTTATTTTCTTCTTCTGTGGGAGTATGCATAGGTTCATTATAATGTAGCTCATTTTGTTCATTTCTTGTAAGTTTGGTCATGTTAGACTATTTTTCCAGTTAGACTTTATTTTAAGTTTATTAAAAATTTTAAATTTTTTATATTAATTTTAGATTTGTTTTAATGAATTATGATATTTAGATTTGCAGGAAAACAGATCCCAATAAAAGAAAGAAATACTAAATCAAAGTAAAAAATAGAAATTAAAAAAAAATATTAATTAAAACTTCTTATCCAACTTAAAAATATTTTTCAATTGAGCCAAATATATTATTAAGCTTCATCACCAAAATTTATCATGTTTATTAAGATGCTTAGGAAAAAAAGAAACCTGAGCAAAAATATTTTCCAATTGGACCAGATATATTTTTAGGCTTTGTTGGTGTAGCCAATTTTTTAGGATCCATGTTTCCTGAAAATTTAAGATACTAAAAAAGGAAACCTGAACAATTTTAAAAAACATAAAAATCTAATCAACTCATCTAAAAAAACTCACATTACTGAACATATTTCCGGCCCATTCAGTGTGCCAAATAAGTTAAGGTTTTACTTAATCTTTTCATTTAAATAGATGAAGCATTAGAGTCCGTGTAAAGTATTCAGAAATTTTCAATTATCAAACCAGCATCAATGTTACATCTCTAAAACACATTTGAAAATTTAAATTGCTTCTTATAGCATGAACAAGGGTTATTTCATAACTCTAATCCAAAAAAAGATTTCATCATTTTTAAGAATTCAGTTTTAATAGATTTTTTTGAAAGAAAAATTTTGTTTATAAATATTCAGAAATAAATACAGAAATGAATGATTTCAAATATAATTTTTGAGAATGAGAATGATTACATATTTGACCTTAAGGATTAGTTTTGTTACTTTGATTATTGCAATTTTCATGAACATTATAAGAAAAGGAGAATGATAATAATGCATTACTGGCCTACATATAACACAAAATTTTTATGGGACAATTTGTGACTCATAAGCTGACAAATCTAATTATCCAAATCCCAAAAGTGAACCAGTACAGTCTAAAAACAGGCTACATGAGACAATGTTAGTTATCACTGTTTCAAAAGGCCCCACCAAAACCTATATAAAACCCCCCTCTTCATAAACCTCTCCCCCAACAACAGAACTTCCCTTTCGAAAGGAGAGAAACAAAAGAAACCCAACATGAGTCACTTGAATCTCTCTGTAACGTGAATCCCTCCCGCAAAACCCTTCCTTTCAAATCTGTCTATTCTTGCATTTCTCTCTTGTGTTTGATTTCAAGAAAAAAAGTAGTCCTTTGAATTGTTTGTTTTTCTTGAATCAGTATCGGATCGGCTATTGGAGGTGAAATGGAGACCAAATCGAAGGCCGTAGCGCAATCAGGGAGTTCGATGTCGGGAAACTCAAGCACGGGAAGCACGTCGCCCCCCGAGGCGGTCTCACTAGAGAACGCGATGCCCAAGATGCCTCGTAAAGCGGTTACCATGAAAATAGACGTCCGGACCCTCCTGTCGACCGGTCTTCTTGAGGGGTTCACAGTGAAATATGTCTTTCAGAAACACCAGGTTTGTGAGAGAATTCCAACGATTTCGCCTTTATTTGCAAAGTTGGATTTTTTTTTTGTTCTTTCGACTTAATGGGGTTTCTTTTGATTTTTCTCCAGGCGGAGCTTCTTGGGATTATCGATGGCGTTGGGTACTGTTGCGGCTGTTCTGAATGCAAATTCAATAGAGTGAGTGCACTTTATTTATAAATTTTAAGTTTTGTTTCTTGATTTTGAATTTCATTGATTGGATGGCGTGGGCAGGTGTTGTGTGCGAAGGATTTTGAAAGGCACGCTGGCTGCAAGTCAAGCCACCCGAACAATCACATTCTGTTGGAGAATGGGAGGAGCCTTTATATGGTGGCTGAGGAGTTGGGAAATTTGCCGCTCGAATCGTTGGGGGTTGTGATTGAAAGGTTCATTGGACAGAGGCCCAATTTAGAGTGCTATGGTATCTTTTGCAATCTTGAATTTTTTTTGTTTCATGTGCTGCTTCTACTAATTTTGGATGTATATGATTTTGCTTTTGGAGTGATTTATTTCACAATTTGATGTTGTGTAGAGGCATTTCTTGCTGGTAGATACAGATCACAGCAAGCATGTGAAGATGTTCATCAAACCTTGAAGATGAATCATAACGAGCCCCACCATAATCCAAGGTGAGGAAATAATTTTTCAATTTATGAGTCCCGGAGGTCCATTGTTTTTTCACACCAATCGGTGCACTCTACACAAATCGTGTAAGAATATATAGTACACTGTTGATTAGTTTGAACATTTGGAGAGGAGACAAATTTGAGCTAGCTATATGTTGAAATAGACATGGTATTTTGTAGTTAGGGATGGGATTTTGGTTGATTTTGTGATGTGTGGAAAGACCCTATGATTTTTTTTAGGATGCACCTTAAGACAACTGGTGTTTGTTTATTTTGAAAATTTATATGTACAGCAAGGCCCCATAACATGGTTTGATATCTGGATTGATTCAGTCCCCACTTTATATTCTGATGATTGAATTATTGAAGTCTTTCTATTTTTAGGAAAATAAGTAAATTGGGGTGCATGGCCCAAAGGGTTTCCACCTGATACTTAGTTTTTGCAATTAAAACAGTCTTTTTCCTTTTAAGAAAGAGTATTGAATGAATCGAAGTCTTTTCTACATATAATTCAAGCAAGTGAACCAAATGCTAGAGTTTTACATAGTTTATACATCAAAGTTCTCCAATAGCATAATGCTTTCCCGTTTTCCAAGTCTTCCAAAAACTCTGAAATGGATTAGCATATATCTGGTAGTTATTCTTTACGGTGGAATTTTACCTATTATATGAATTATATGTTACTATTCTCTTAACATGGAAATAATTATTTATGTCAAATTTGGTAGTATGTGAAGGATAATGATGTAGAAAACTAGCTTCCAAACAAGTCATGACTCATGATTCATGGTTCATGAATCACTGATTTCAATATTAGTAAAGCATTTTTGTTTGTATATATAATATATGGTGGCCAATATCTAGATAATTTAAAAAAAAAATTATCTAGATAAATATCTACTATAATTCATTTGCCAAGATAATTTTTGCTTACAGCATTTGTAGCTTATTGTTATCCATTGATGTCTTTCTGGGAGTTAAAGTGGTGGATCTATCTTTCTAGGAGTTAAAGTGGTGGATTTAGGAATCTGTTATGAAGTTTTCTCCATTTGCATCTTCTAATTAATATTTTTTTTTGGGTGTGTGTCCAGCTCCTCCAAACTCGATTTTGTTCCAGGCTCCAAGAAGCAAGATCTACTTGCCAATGAGATGCATGGTTTACACATGGGAGAGGGTTTGATATCAGAATCACAAGAAATGGCAGAAAATATGTAGGCTCATTCATGTTTATTTTAAATATCATCATCTAATGAAATATAGCGAACCCGTGCTTCTTAGAGTTATTTATTTATTTATTTATTTGTATGATGCTTTCATATGTCTTTATCCATGCATGTATTACCAGAATATTATTTTCAGGAACATGTTTCGATATTATGTATCGTTATCTCTGATATATCACTGATATAGTGATGTGTTACTGGAATTCCAGCTCCTGTGGAAAATCTGTGGCAGATGTCACTCTCCCAGATTTAAATCATTTAGTACAGCAGGAGTGCTCCATAGACAAACAAATGCCAAAGCAGTCAACAAAGAAGTGAGCATTTTCTCAAATTTTCCTCCATATCTTTCTTCATTTAATGAGAGAAAGTGGTTAAATAATAGTGTATCTCAGAAATTTTATTAAGGTTATACAATCTTAACTTGTGAACCAGAGAGTATGATAATATCATGTAAGATGATTCATTTTGTCTACTATGATCATGCATGCCTTCTCTTGCACTTTGAGAAGTTTTAAATGTTTGTACTTTCTACAGGTTACCTCCTGTTCATTATACACAAATCTTGAATGAAATGGCTTTTAGAATGACCACAGAACAGCTCTTTGCTATACAGAAGTCCAGAACCAGGTACCCTGTTATTTGATTGCCAGTATTTTGATAGTCCAAGATATGTCGTAGTAATGCATTCTTTCAAATATCTGATCGTGTATGGGCATAGTGTTTTTGAGCGAATTATGCATCTACCATGATCAATTTTTGAGCAAACCTTTCATGAATTATCCTCTCTTTGTATTTGCTTTTCAAGTGGGTGTCCGGAGCCCCAACCATGATCAATTTTCATGTGTTTATGCTAATCCTTGATAACCACCATGTGATCTGTCTTGTAAGGCTTAACCCAACCATACAGCAGAGTAGCCCCCTAAAAACCTCTTTAGTGATGTTTTTTTCATTTTCTGTTTATTATTGGGTTCCAAGTTTGGCTGGAAGTCTTCTTGATAAGACGCTTACTCCTGTTACCCAGAAATACTGAAGATCTACATCAACTTGTATTTGGTGAAAGAGGGCTTCCAGACAACACTCCAGTGGGTTATCGTGTAGAAAAAAACAAGGTAGAATCAGCATACATTACAAAATATTTCATGTCGCGTGATTTATTCTAGCTGACATGATGTACTGTTCACCTTTTTTTATCTTTTTTGTGATGGAACTTGATTTCTACAGTACATATGGGGCAGAAAAAGGGGGAAGTCTATAGTGTGCAATTGCTGTAATGGGGAGGTAATGTAATATAACTTTTTTTTGGTATATTCATTATGAAGTTATATCCATTCAGATCTTCATGCCTTCATTGGAACAGATGAGTCCTGAAGATTTTGAAGCTCATGTTCTGGGGACTAGGTTACAACCGTCGCTCGCGTGAGCAACTTCAGATACTTTATGAACTTTAAAGCGAATATTCTAGAAACCAGTGTATCTTAAGACTGATTGTTGTTCCTTAATTGCAGCTATTACAATATCTTTTGCCAAAAAGAAACGTCACTACATGAATTTTGTGTTGATTTATCGAACACTCTTGCTCTGCTTGACAACGTCGAGTGTACAGTCTGCAATGGACCTCCAGGACAAATGTCGAGGTGCAGCAGATGCTCTAGAACCTATCATAAAGGTGATTTTTTTTGAAGTTACTGTAGTATCATTTGTTACACATCTGCATAAACATTTTTTACATTTTTTATTATTCATTATAATCTAGTTACCTGAATTTTCTATTTTTTTAGGAATTTTCCTCTTTTTCGAGAAATGTCACAAATTAAACATGTGTGTCAGATTATAAAATTAAAAGAAATGAACTTTTTTCCAAATGATTCAAATTTTATTATTTGTATGACCTTTCTTTTCTTTTCTACCTTTTTCACGGGGTGGAAGTGGGGCACTTGATAAGTGTCCATTTGTTTCTCTTTCTTTTTTTTACACAATTATTGCGAAAAAAATACACAGTTTCTAATAGTTAGATGTGGTGGTGATTAAATTTCGAGACTTACGGATAAGGATGGAAATGGGTTGGAGGACGCAATCAAGCAACTCCTATCATGTAGACTATGATATAGTGTATTCATTGATAGATTGGTCAAATTTAGATGGACATCGTTGGATGCTAAGGATTGTGACATATGGTAGTTTTTGGAATATTTAAATTTCTAACATGTAGAGATAACCAAGATAATCATGAGAGCTTTATGGTTATCTCTACATATGCTATATTTAGATTATGTGATTAATCTTCCTTTTTTCGAATTTGCAGTTTGCCTGGAGTTAAAACGCGCTAATAACCAATTGTGCTGTTCATTTTGCATTGTTGAAACTGGTCCTGTTGACCACTCTAGTGAAACTTCTTTAAGAGCTACTGCACAAGCCACCATTCCATTGAGGCGTATCATTAAACATTATGAACGTGATGCTGGCAGTTGTGTGATCTGTAGGTAAGACTGAATTTCTGAGTTCTTATTGGGGTCCTTAGTTAACATGATTTGTACAGGGTGTAACTTGGGTCTGTATTTTAATTTGAAAGACATTATGCATTGAATAATATTTTATTTATGATGTGATCCAGGAAAACTGAGTTGAATAATGATGTTTTCTGTGATCTAACCATGGTGACCTGTAATCAAGTATGACTTTAATCCCTTCTCTTTCTTGAAGATTAACCTTTGAGAATATTTTTATTGTTATTGATGGAAACCTTTTGACATATTCTTTTTCCTTTTTCCTCCATTAAGTGTGAGAGAAAGTACCATGTTGGTTGTATGAGAAATTCAGGAATGCATCGATTGAAGGTTAGACTGCCTGGATACCATCATTTGAATTATATCATTATAGAAGTTTATTAACAAAAAACCCACTGGCTTCTGTTACAGGAAATGCCACATGACAAGTGGTCTTGTTCTGAACACTACAAAGCAATATATCCCACACTAGAGACATTTGTATCTCGACCTGCAAGGAGAGTTTCAGAAACGCTATGTAGAAAAACAAAGAGAAATGATGGTAGCAAACTGCACTGGCAACTTTTGGGTGGAAATATTGTTTCTGATGCAAACTTTGCTTTGTTTTCAAAGGCTGCTGCAATTTTCTTAGTAAGTTTATATAATTTTGAACTGTATAGATATTTTTACTATTTAAACAAGTATGCATTTGAAATTGGGACATATGTTTTTGTGATTTGTGAATTCAACAGATACACTACACCGATCAATCATCATCGCATTATAAATAAACCTAGATGTTTATTATTTGGAAATGTTTTGTTAATTTTTTTTTGACCAAAAAGCTTTTATTTGCCATGTCTTTTTGAAATTTTTTAAATGAATTAAATCTTTTTGTGGGAAATTAATTGGGGGTCCCTTTGATCACCCATCTATTATTTTTAGGTCCTGATATTTTTTTAAGTTTTTTTAAGGTCCCTAAGGCGTTGAAAAATTATCTTTAGATCTCTCCAGCCATATGTTATTCAAAAATACCGAAAATGACCTTGACCAATTATGTGAATGTTAACAATGTACTAGGGAGTGTTAACATTGTACTTGAGAAACTTAACAATGTACTTGATAGTGTTTACAATGTACTGAAATAATTGGGCGGGGGACTTAACAATGTACTGGGGAGTGTTAACAGTGTACTGAAGACATTTAATAATGTACTGGGAAGTGTTAACAGTGTACTAAAATAATTGTGCGGGGGGGGGGCATTTTTATTATTTTTGAAAAGCATCCTACTAGGGGGATCTAAAGATAATTTTTCACCGCCTTAGAGACCTAAAAAAAATTGAAAAATTCCCGGGATCTAAGAAAATAGAGGGTGACCACAGTGAGTCGGTGACCCCTAATTAATTTCCCTTTTATTTTATAGATCTTGCTTAAACTTCTTTATTTTCTTCCTTTATATAGCATATGATTAGTGACATATTGTTTTTATTTTTAATATAATATAATATAATGCTATCTTAAAAGATGGTTACTTTCATAAGCAATGTTTTCCCAAATATATTTGTTGATTTTTGGCAAATCCAAAGTATTCATAATGTAGATACAGAATGAGGTTGGCCAAGAAGCAAAAAAAAACAAAATTTGAAGTTATGTGATATGAGCAAGCATATGAAGGGGAAATGGAAGTAAAGAAATCATGGCTCAAAAATGATGAATAGAGGTTTATTACAGATCAGAAAGGGTGAAGAGCAGATAAAGTAGTTAGATGGGGAATCTTTTCCAACAGTAAATTTGAGTACTCTTTTCAGTTTCTTATGACATCTAAGGTAAATACCAAAAGGAAAAAATGGTCTTTTAAATTCTTAAAGCTTGCAGTGTTCTCCGGTAAGTAACCATATAACAATGACATGAGACTCTCAGAAGGCTGGATATTCAGGTCTCTGTTACATATGTTGGTAATTGTTCCATTCTTGAATCCTTTCTGTACACCATTAAATTTTTCTGAAGATCTTGACTGCATCAGATGCAAGTAAATGGTGGATGATAGAAAGAGAGGAGGCTGAATATAATGATTGAGTTCTAACTTCCATATTAAACTGAATTTAATTGAGATGGGTATGTGTCTGTCTTAGAGGTAAAGACGGAGCGTCAGAAACAGCACCTTTAGAAGACTAAATGCTCTTAAATATGCATTTTAGTAGCATAGATGGACATGTAGTGACAAACATCAGTATACAATGGTGTCCTTGTTATGGAAAATGATATTATCCCTTTTCTTATTTCATTATAAAAAAAACTCTTCACCACAGTTGATGCTATGCTTATGAATTGTTGGAACGACGATGAGAAACAGTAGTTTCCTGTATCTTTTGTGAATTTATCAAATAAAAATACTAATGAACAATAAAAATATTATAAGCCGAGCAAAAGATCAATCTGTATGGATTTTTTTTTCCTATAGTCAGATTATGACAGTTGACCAGCACTATAGTTTAGCAGGTCTGTCTGATAAACATGCAAATGTATGCAGTATGCTCAACTACTTCCTGTTTTCCTGTTCACAGGAATGCTTTTATCCCATAACTGTGCACTCTGGCTTCGATATAATACCTCCCATGGTCTGTGGGTAAGTTTTAAATATCATCTGAATGTTGTTTAGGGTATACAAGCATAATTAGTGCATTAAGATAAATATATTATGTATTTGCTTCAGCATCATGTATTTGTTTTCATAGCTTCTATTGAATCCTCTGACCATATCATTTTTCAATCGGCTTTGATGAAATATTTTGCAGTATGGGCATGAGCACCGTATACGGTCCTGCAGGGATGTATTGTGCGGTTTTAACTGTGAAGTAAGATCTCTCTCTGATCTAGCTGATTAATTTTTGAACAATATATGAATGATTTCTTTGTTTTACTACCATAATAATGCATGCTGTTGAAGCAGGTCATCTGTTCTATCAGTTGCACTTCTCAGGATATTTGGTAAAGTCGCAGAACTTCCTTTGGTTGCTACGAAAAAAGAATATCAAAAAAAGGTGAGTTAATATTTTCTGCCAGGATAAGTACCCTCTAAAGAACTTAATATTATTCAATCTCTGGTTTTCTATTCTGCCCAACTCACATGAAACTTCCACTGCCAAATTAAGCACCATGTTCAATGAAAACTTTCGCTTCCACCTTGATGTTCTCTATTGCTTCTAACCAATTTTTTTTCCCAACCTTCCTTCACATTTATGCAGGGATTCTTTCGATGTCTGTTATCCTCCATTGAGGGGGCACTGACACAGTTGAATGTGGACACAATAGTGGTTCCTGCTGCAGAGGATGCCAGTTCCATTTGGACTGATAAACTTGGCTTCCAAAGGGTGACAGATGAACAGGTAATTTAGAACTGTAGAAATCAGAAAACATTTTGGAAGAAGTGATGAACTTCTAGAGTTTATCAGTAATGTTTGTGTTGCGTCAGGATATGGATCAAATACCGTATATCCTTATTCAATCCTAAATAAATATCTGATTTTGGATCCTTCAGATTTGGAATGGATAATAAACATGGACACTAATTTGTGTGATCATATTACACATTAGAGAGATAAGACAATTAAAATCCAGACTATTGGATTTCCCGTCTCTTTTAGATATCATACAAAGATAATACGATAGTTATTTAATTTTTCAAGATTATGATTACAGGCTTAGTGTCCTCTCAGTATATAAACTAACAATGGAATGTTGTTTCGAGCAGCTTCGAGAGTACATCAACGACTATCCGTTAGTGATGTTTGAGGGGACATCGATGTTCCAGAAGAAAATTACCCAGTGAATCGGACATGAATTTAGAGGCATTTTTTTTCCAGAACAAACAACTGAGTACAGGGTATAGCAGCAATTTTCGGAATGATATACGTGAAGCCATGAGAGCCATGCAGTCAATTTTAAAGTGCATGCTCGTGTACAGATTTATATCATTCAGTTAATTCATTGGTTACCCTTCCTTTCCATTCATTTTTTTTTTTTGAATTGAAAAAAATATTTGTGTATGTGAATCTTGAATTTTTTGGTCTTAGACCTGGAAACTTGAGAATTCTGGAATGATTAGATGTTTCATTTTCATGCTAACTGAAGTACTTCAATTGCTGATCATGAGTCTCATTTTTTAAGGCGAATCTTAATTGGAAATTATCATTTTTTTTTTTGTAAACTGGAAAACTCATGTCAACCTGATCATAGTAGACCGAGTTTGTTCCTCTAAAAATGTAAAACTCAACCCGTCTCAATCTGATACGCGAATAAAACCATATCATAAATAAAGTTAGTTTTATCATTTTTATATAATGAACCTAATCATGTATCAAATAATAGTATATATTATATATATATATTGAACACCAAAAAAAGAATAGTATATGTTATGTAATGAATGAAGGCAATTATTTAGTTTTCTAAACTAAAGATAGAATAAGAAATTATTTAAAATAGTATATATATTATACAACGGTATCATTTTCCTAATTTATATTGCTTTTTGGAGTGAAGAATAAGATGAATAGAGCAAGAACCATAGTGTTTATTATCTCAAATACTGTCTTATATATCTAATTAACTATTTGCACTCACTGTAATGAGGTACATGCATTGTTGAAAATTTTTCGTTTTTTCAATAAATGATATCCTTCAATTCATTGAAGCATATACATTATTTATTTATTTTGATAGAAGTGTATAATCTTTATATGTGGTATATGATTTTAAAAAAATAAAAACATGTGATGTATGCCTATTGGACTTTTGACTATGGAAAATGATACATTCAGTCACAATCACCAACCAAAACTCAGACCTCAAGTATTTTTATTTTTTTTAAAATAGTAAACATTATCTAATGAGGTATATGCTTTGATAAAAAGTGTATATCGCTCCATTTCAAATTGAATGAATCCATTTTTAACAAGTGTAAGAAAAACTTCAATGAGGTATATACATCATTTAACGAGGTATATACTTCATTAAATCTGTAACGAGATATATAAGGTCTGTGTTTTGGTTGGTGATTGTGACTGAGTGTAGCAGCATGTAACATTTTTCTAAATATTTTGGGTCCAACCCAGGTGCAATGTTCTTCAGATGTAACTTTCCTGGGCTCAGGGACGCCCGGTCCAATTGGCACTCCTCAGAAGGCCGTATGTATCATGCATGAATGGGTTATGACATGTTCCCGTTTGGGTAAAAGAATAAACTATTCTGGGGTTTATACTTATTTCAGGAACATATAACTTTATCAATATAATAAGTAATTTTTTGTTTGGTTTTTTTATTATTCACATTGGAAACGTAATAATAAAAGTTGAGTTATATGATTGATGAAAAATAAAATGTGAATAAAGTGTAAAAAGTTGATTTGACATATGAGCCATATTGATGTATTAAGAGGTGATGATATGTGATTTGATGTGATTTTTTTTATATGTGATAGTGAGCTCCACCTTCCATAATAATCTATATTACTATATAAAAGTCTCTTAACCCAAAAAGATATCAAATAACCATTTTACCCCTACCAATACATTTAATCCCATTACAATCCATTCACATTTCACATCATTTTAATTACAACCATTTGACTATTTTAACCCTATAATTCTATTCAATCCCATAAAAATTCATTTACATCATTTAATCTCATTTATAATTTATTCCAATAAATACATTTCATCATTTCTTTTATATGTATATCATAAATCATCTATACACTCTTGTCCTCTTGTGGACTCTTTGCAAATCGACCCCCAGGTTCTATCAGTTTCACAAGGAGGCTCCTATATCTATTACAAATAGGTCCCTGATATTTATACCCAGGTCCCTGACAAAAAAATGGCCATTTTTACCCTTTTTTTCTGGGCTATTTGAAAAACGGCCCCCCAATTCTACCGGTTTCACAATCCGACCCTTATATATTTATACCCAGGTCCCTAATAAAAGTGGAACAATTTTGTCTTTTTGATGGGCTATTTTCAGATCGGCCCCCAAATTCTACCAGTTTCATAATCAGACCCTATCTGTGTTACAAACAGATCCCTGATCTAGATTTCTAGATTCATAATCAGGTCCCACATCTCAAAACATGAGATCTTAAACTTCTTAGGCTCCCAGTTTCTATCAGTTTCACAATCAAGCCCTATCTATGTTATAAACAGATCCTTGATTCAAATTTTTAGATTCATAATCAGGTCCCTCATCTCAAAACATGAGATTTTAAACTTCAAATTTCATGAAATTTCATCCAATAATTTTTTGTCTTATTTAATAAATACTAAAATTACAAAAGGAATTGGACCCCCATTTTCAACCCATAAATTTATTGATTGAAATCTTGCTTTTGAATTTAAAATTTGTTCTGTCTTTTGTTTCTGAATTGATTATAAATGTATACATATCACTATTTCTTTTGGATATGAAAATAAGTACTTTTTTTACGGTATTTTTCTTTATTGATTATATTGTTTATTAGATTTTTTTATTTGGGTGGAGGGGGGCGCTGAAAGTTTGGAATTTGGTATGATGGTATGTCCCTCCTTTTCGCATATGTCTAAGTATTATATTTATCAAGTTTGGTTATTTGATCCCTTTTTTGTTATCTTAGTTGTTGTTATAAACTGGATATTCTTTTTGGGTGAGGTGTGTGGTTTTGGTTAGATTGATTTCTTAATCGGAGAAATTATGCTTTTGAATTTAAAATTTTATCCTTTTTTTCTTAATTGATTTTGTGATGAAATTGCAATATCACTTGATTTCATTTATTTGGCTTACAATAACTTTTTATACATGCGCATTTGCTCGTATGTTTAACTAGTATCAATAATTTACATAAATCACATGTATTTGAATGTTTTTTTTAGGGTCAAATGCATTTGGACCCCTTGAAGTTTTTGAAATCTACAGAAAAATCCTCTCAAATTTAAAAACATGCACTTACACCCCCTGCCATTATATTTTTTCATTAAGATGTGACAAAAGTAATTTAAAATTATTGTCTTACCCTTAACTATCTAAATATCGATAGAAAAAATCAATTAATTAATTTTATATATGCTTTATGAATATTAACTTA
Organism: Acorus calamus; assembly: GCA_030737845.1. Taxonomy (NCBI): domain Eukaryota; kingdom Viridiplantae; phylum Streptophyta; class Magnoliopsida; order Acorales; family Acoraceae; genus Acorus; species Acorus calamus. The sequence goes on along the minus strand of CM060877.1, from coordinate 16,873,657 downwards.
TACAATAATTAATTCTTCAAATATATCTAAATGCATTTTTGTGAAAATTAAGTCATATAATAATTAATTAAAAGATGAAAATAACCCACCAGAAAAAATGAAAACATGATAAAGATTTAATTAAAAGGGTAAAATCGTACTTTTATCTCATCTTAATAGAAAATCAAATTGCAGGGGGTGTAAATGTAATTGCATATTTTTGAACTATATGGGGTGTTTCTACAGGTTTAGAAAACTTCAGGGGATCCAAACACATTTTAAAATATCATAGTATTATCAGGATAAGGGGATGCTTATAAAATGAAATGATATTTAAAATATAATTCACTATTAGAATATATTTTGTACTATATACATTTCATCGTATCTATATATATATATATATATATATATATATATATAGTCGAGTGATTGGGTGCGGCCGCGACGTGGGCCGTTTGATCGCGGGTCCATCGCATCCGACGGTCGATGTGAATCGCACCCGACCGTCTGATGTGATGGACCCGTGATCGACGGCTCACGTTGCGGCCGCACTCGCCGTTCTGCCGCAGCTAATCGGTATATATATATATATATATATATATATAGAGAGAGAGAGAGAGAGAGAGAGAGAGAGAGAGAGAGATGTATGTATGTAAAATCATATTAGTAATTTACATAAATTATATGTATTTGGATATTTTAATATATACCAACTGAAATTATATTAATATATTTATTAACTTATAATTAAATTCGAATATCATAATATTAACAGGATAAAAAAATGATATAAAATAAAAAGATATTCAAAATATAATTCATTGTTAACATATATTTTGTATTACATACATTTCATCACATCTTTCATATATATATATATATATATATATATATATATATATATATATATATATATATATATATATATATATATATATATATCATAAATCATATTAATAATTTACATAAATTATATGTATTTGAATATTTCTATCTATACTAAACTATATATATCTATACTATCTATAAAAATACAAATCCATGAAAAACATTCATTAGACATATTTACCTTTACCAATTCATGAAAATCCATTCCTACTCCAAAATTAATTAGACATCTTTACCCTTTCAAATCTTTTTAAATAAATTTCTATTCATATTATGAGCTTAAAATTATAAGAAAAACAAAAGGGGTGCGTGTATATCAAATCATAAACTTGCATCCTTAAAAATAAATCACAGCACACAAAAAATACCAACACTAAGGTAGCATTTGGTAGCGAGATTGCAAAACTGATTTTCTGTAAACGCTGAGTTTAAAATTGTTTGCTCTAAACTTTCCCCAACTTTCTCCAATCGTGGTTTTTGAACACTATTTGTTTAAAATATGTTTACAGGAAGATACAAATGTAAAATTGATTGCACTGTTACATAATCAAATTCCTACAAATGCAAAAACTAACCAATTGCATAATCAAATGCTGCCTAAACTAAATTACCAAAAAAATTAATTTAGATTTAATTTTGAATTACAAAAATAAGATATATATATATATATATATATATATATATATATATATATATTTAATATTGAGGTTTAAGTAAATGGTTAAAAAGAAATATGACTTGAATATCTATATCAATCTCCTATATATAGTTTGTGTAAAAGTCTCCATCGCATAAAAAACTAATATGCAAATTATATACAAATTTTAAATGGATTTCATCATATCTTTTATATATATCCTAATTTAAACAAATATGAAAGTAATAGGAACATTAAATATTAAATAAAAAAATTTATATAATTTTGATATTCAAATAATAAATTAATATGAATAATTTATGGATGAGATTACAATGATATGAATGGATTTTTATAGAATTAATCATAACTGATGTAAGGGAATTTTTTCATAGATATGTTATAACATAAATTTAATAATAAAAATAGTGTATAAAATATATTATAACATTGAGCATCCCTTTATATCCTCATAATACTATGATATTAAAATATAATTAAAAATAATAAATATAGTAATATAAATTTAATTGGTATATTAATGTAATTTTATCATAAATGATGTAAATTATTAATATTATTTTACGAGATATTTATATTAGTCATCATATAAGTCTGATGAAATGTGAAGCTTAAAATTTTAATTTGTCATGCATGATACGATGAAAATATGAGAAATTAATAATATTATTTTTTGATATATTTATATTAGTCATCATATAAGTATGACGAAATGTGAAGCTTAAAATTTTAATATGTCATGCATGATATAATGAAAATATGAATAATTTATAGATGAGATTACAATGATATGAATGAATAGAATTGAAGGGGGGTAAAATGGTTATATGCTTGTGATTAATTAAAGGGGTGTAATGGTGAAATGGATTGTGATGAGATTGAATGGATTGGTAGGGATAACATAGTCATTTGACAGTTTTTTGTGTTAAGGGACTTTTATATAATAATATAATAATATAGACATAGATTAATTTCATGTGTTATTGGTTAAACTTTGTGTATGCCTTCTTGGAGGTCTTGGGATCCTCAATTTATATAATTTATGATGGTATTAAAGGAGGATGTTGAGAGTTTTTTAACCCTTTCAATCAGCAGGAACACAAAGCTTGGTCACCGCTGTTGCATGCTGAGTGGAAGTTGACAGGGTAACCGTCCACCAACACATCCATTTTAAGAAGAAGATTTGACTAATTTAATCAACAACATATTTGGGGTTCATCACTCATAGCTTGATAATTTGGGGTACCAAAGCAATAATCGTGCACAAAACAGGGGATGGTGGATTGGAAAGGATCTTTGGCAAGCAAGATTGAAAATAAATGCAAATTCAAATACCTTAGTTGTCAGCTTTGAGCAATGAAAGATTTTTGCTTGTTTTCATGAACATAAAAAAATAGAATAATGATACATGCAGTTTTATATGCAATCCCACGTACATTAAAATTTTCTTTTGAGGTGTAAACTTCATGTCTTGAAGATTTACAAATGAACGGAAAAAAAAATTATAAGTATAAATTGAAAATACGATCATTTGCACAAATATAATCACATACAACATCTAACAAAGTATAAACATCGTTTATAAAAACAGGACTGTAAGATCAACACGGCATATAAGGGACTGCCATCATAGCTTTGATTGTCTATAAAACTATTAACATTGTTGTACATACCATTGCATCACTAAATCATAGTACTAACCATCAAAGCTCAATGATTCCACACCGAGGTAAATCCATAACCACTTGGTCTACTTGTACAATTAAACAGAAAATTAAAAAATATATTAATATGATGTATTACTTGCAAAAGATTTAATTTGGAGATTGTTCAGTCAGGTGTATATATAGATGGGGTTACAGCTATATGCAGATATCATAAAGACATGCCAAGGATAAGGCACATGTGTGGATTGCCCAAGATAGATAAAGTTATCAATAGCCATTAGAGGTCAGTTCCAAGGATTTCTAGGTTACAAATTTGAGAAGAGACACAACAACATGGACATGATCATTACCCTAACTTCATCTATTTTTCATAAGACCAAATTCTTGGCTATGCCCAAATTCCTAGAAATGATTTACTCCATATCCCATCAATATCTTAGACTCCAGTTTCAGTAATTTAATCAATGCATCTATATTCATATGCTAACCTGGTCACATCAATACCATAGACATGCATCATAAACTCATGACATAACTGGACATCTTTAGATTACGAGCTCCATTATCTATATTGAGGCAACGCTCATTAGTGTATACGTATTGAATAGTGATGTGGAAGTATAAGTACTTCTAATGCTAGATTCTCATCCAAGCCAATGGACAAAACATAAATACACTTTCAAAGTATAACCAATATACTAATATCTGAAACTGTAATTAACATTCTGCCACCTGCTTTAAATTGTATCAGTGGATATAAGAGAAAATGATAAATGGACAAAAAAGGAGAATATCTCACCAAAGATTGTTTTGCCTCTTCACCTAAGCCCATATCACTCAGACATTGCATCTAAACAATTTTCTCCATAAAGCAAATTATACCCTTTAGCTGCCCAATTGACAAGCTCGCCATCTTTACCCTCTTCAGCCTTCTTTATTTTGATGGAAACGTTATTCTCTATGGCTGCTTCAAGGATGCCATCCTCATTAATCTTGAATGCGACTTCAATGTGGAAGCTGACACGTGGTTTCGGTGGGATGTCAGTGATCACAAACGATCCCAAATGATGGTTCACTCCAATCATAGTTTCACCTTCAAAGAGTTTAATGATCATTACGAGCTGCTTTTCTGAAATTGTAGAGAAAACCATGGACATTTGTGACAGGATCTCTGAGTTTCGGGGAATCAATACAGATGAAATTCCACTACAGGTTTTCAGGTTGACTGAGTAAGGGTTAACTCCATAAAATTTAGGTACCGCATCATGGAACGCCTCCCTCGTTGAAAGTTCTTTCATGACAGCACCAAATGCCACTACTTCAGTACCAATGAACTTGTGGAATATTTTTCCTCGCAGATGTTCACACAGAAGCTTGTGCACTTTCAGGATATGAGATGATCCACCAAGAAGAATGACTTCTTGGATTTCATCCTTTTCCATAGGAGCATATAACATGCAGGTTTGAACCCGCTCTATCCATTTCATGAAGAGATCTCTATTAAGGTCTTCAAACCTTGATCTGATGATGCTGCTATAGAAGTTTATTCCCTCAAATAAGCTTGGTATTTTGATAGTGGCATGCATTTCAAATGAAAGAACCCTCTTGGCTCTCTCACAGGCCTTTCTCAGCATCAAAATAGCCTTGGGATCACTGCTGATATCTTTCTGGTGCAAGCTGAGGAACTTTGAAATAAAGTGGCTAATCATTCTCTCATTGAAGTCTTCCCCTCCAACAGATGCCCCTGCCGTTGCTCTGACAGCAACCAAACCTTCTTTAACTGAGACCAGAGAGACATCTAGTGTTCCACCTAGATAAAAAATTATAACATGCTTCACCTCAAAACAAATGAACCCTCAAATGAAATACATACTCTTCATTACTCTCTCTTTGATACCCGACAGTCGCACCCCAATGTTGTACCCATCCTTGAAATAAAACCGAGCACAATATGCCACATTATGGGCATAATAAACTGGGACAATTGAAAAAAATATATTGGATGAATGAGAGTTGAAATTATTAGAAAGAATCATCCTGTAAACTTATAATGCTTCAGATGAGAGAAGCAGATCAGTGTGGTTTTCTTCCAAAACTAGACCTTTGTTATTATTATTACTATTATGGTCAGCATGATGGATGTTTATATCACAATATACAGTGGTGAGCTGATAAAAAGGAACCCACCCAAAGAAATCGGGCACTGGATGGAAGCATACCTGGAAAAGCAATAGCTTCAGCAGTTAATTACGCATGATCCAGATAAACAGAGAATAAATTACAGAAATGGCAAAAAGGTGGATTATCAAAATAATTAGCAAGAACAGAGCTTTGTTTCCACATGAGAAGGCTTTTGGTACTTAGTTATGTTAACTAGAAAATTCAGAACAGAAGAGAGAGAAGACTTATGTGTGGCAGAGGTTGTTTGTAAGAACCTGAATTGAATCGGCAGTGAAATGATTCTCATCATACAAGACATGATAGTGGATAGGTCTGTTGGTGTCTTGGATAGAAGAAGAGAAACAATTAATTTAATAAATCTAATTCAGTTAATCCAATAAAAAATTTAAGTTACAGAGGAACACGAACATTACCTTCATCCCAAATTGACTACTTGCATAAAAGTCAAATTCAGTGGGATGACATATAACTTGATCAACAATCATCCCTGAAACAAGAATTGAGAGCATTACACATTTGGCAACTCTTTTATTTAGAATACAATTTTACTAAATCTATATACCCTAATAAAGAGTGGCAAATCACAACTATCCATATCAAATCAACTATCATTTTTTTTTCACATTTTATAAATCTTTATTCACACTTTGTTCAAAACGTTATACAAGAATAATTCAAAATACATCTAAACACAAAAGAATAATTCAAAATTTTATAAACTTCTACTGTGCCCACATCCCTCCCCTCTCTCTATCTCCTTTTTTTTAAAACCCCTATCACTCTCCAACTCTCTCATGCTAAGCTCCTTTTGGGCCTCTCATTATATAGTCTCTCAGAAACCACCACCCGCCCCTTGTTTTCAGACTCACTGTTTTTTCAAAAACCATGAATGAAAAAGTGATGGCCACATACATGTCTTCTATCATCACTCTCTATTTTTACTTTGACAAACTACCGTTGTCTGTTGCCTCCTCTAAATTAGACAGTCTGTGCTTCTCTTCTAAAAGGGACTTTTAATTCTTCTATTATTTTTTTGTGACCCATTATCACCATCTCCTGCCCCCTTTGAAATCTTAAAAAGTGGTCAGAGAGTGGTGATGAAAACCATAAAAAAAAATGGTAGGGTGGTGATGTGTCATTAGTAAAACATGTGGTATATGAGTTTTTATCATAATATTTAATATATAAAAATTTATTTTTTTAAAGATAGAAAAAACAATATTACATTTTTATTTTTTATAACAATATTTATTTCAAGAGTGTATAATTGAAAAAAAGAAAAAAAAACTATGTGAATTACAAAGGAGGCTAATAGAGCTAAAAATATCGAAATATCTTCATTTTATTACTTTTTGTGACCCATTATGACCGTCCCCTATCTCCTTTTTTTAATTTTAAAAAGTAGTCCAATACGTGGTGAGAGATATATAAAAGGATTACCATCTTTTTATCACTTTTTATTTTTTGTGACTTTCCGTTTTGATGATGTGTCATAATATGATAAGAGTGACTTTTTGTGTCATAATCATCGAAAAAGACATGGTGATGATGTGTAATTAAATGTGACAAGAGAAGAGTGACTTTAGTTTAGAAAAACATGTGAGGGTGATACTTTTGCATTTTGTGTGTCATAGATAATAGAGCTGCAAATATCGAAATATCTTCGTTTTATTACTTTTTGTGACCCATTATGACCATCGCCTACCTCCTGTTTTTAAATTTTAAAAAGTAGCCAATGCGTGGTGAAAGATATATAAAAGGACTATCTTCTTTTATCACTTTTTGTTTTTGTGAATACCCATTATGATGATGTGTCATAATATAACAAGAGTACTTTTTGTGTCATAATTTGACAAGAGTACTTTTTGTGTCATTATCATAAAAAAGGTATGGTGATGATATGTCATTGAGATTGAGTGTGACAAGAGAGAGTGACTTTAGTGTAGAAAAACATGTGAAGATGAAACTTTTGCATTTCATGTGTCAGAAATAAAAGATGAAAATCATCAAAGAATGCATGATGATGATTTGTGATATTGAGGGTGACAAGATAAGGGTGACTGTAATGTAGAAAGATCTTATCCCCTACAATAGTTATCGAATATATTCTTAGCTTATATGTCAAGGCATACCTATCGGAGTTTTTTCTCCCAAAACAGATAACTTTATTTTCTTATTCTTCCTTATTCTCCATTGTTCTCTATTTATTATTCACCCTCGGGTAAACTCTAGGTTAACCAAATATTATATTGATATTTTTTTTCATGCATGGTCATCCACAACACATGAACCTCTTTTAAGTTTCATGCTTTCACATCACTTCAAAAAAAATTGATTTTGATTTTTTTTTCAAAATAAAAGTAGAATTTGTTATCTCCAAAAGCTGAGGAAAGGAGGCGAAAAAAAAATTGAATTGATAAAATAAATGAATAATGATGTAATCCCTGAAATTTTCAATACATGCATATTAAAATATAAAATTTTCAAAAAGTATATAAAAATACTCCCTAATTTGATTAGGATATTTTCATAATTGAAATAGATTACAAAATATTTTAGTGATTTATATCTCTTTGTTATGGAAAGAACATCATATCTTTAATATCCTTTCATTTTATAAGCATCCCTTGTCTTGATAATATTATGATATCTAATTTCAATTATATATTAATAAATATATTAATCTAATTTTAATTGGTATATATAAAAATATTCAAATATATATAATTTATGTAAATTATTAATATGATTTTATGATATATATAAAAGATATGATGAAATGTATGTATTGGAATAAATTATGAATATGATTAAAATGTTTATAAGCGTGCTCTTAGTCTGATAATATTAGGATATATAATTTTAATTATAAATTAATAAATATATTATAAGTTAATTATAAGTTTAATATGTCAGACTTATTCAAAAATAAATTAGACTTATTATTGTAAATGTCTTTCATATATTTTTGAAATAATGACTAATTAAAAAATAAAATATCATTTATCATATATATTTTTTGGTATAAGGGCTTTAGAAAATCTATAAATTTACTAACATAGTTCTTAAGGGTTTCCGATTAATGTCATCCAAAATATTTGTTTATTATATTCAAGATATTTTAATGCTGCATATAGTTGTCCAAACATTAAAATAATATAATATAAATATATGTATATGATTATTTTATATATGTAAACTTTAATTAGATTAGTTATTTATTCTTATAACTAAGCAGGGATATCAAAATACTATAATGATAAGGGAGGGTTATAAATTCAAATAAAAAAACACAAAAATTTACTTACATGAAGGGAATATTCCTTGTCCTTTATCTGATAAATCTTATAATTAAATTCTATGAACTCAAATCATATCATATATTTTTTTAAAGTATGTTGCTCCCAGGATTTGATCCCTTGAGCAATTAGATTTTCAAACCTTATATATTGGCATCAAACAATATTTATTATTGTAATTTTGTGATAATACCAATTTTTAAAACCCAAAATTTTGTCATCTGAAAAAAAGTAAACAATAATAAAATGGATTTAACATTCAAATTTAAAGATAAAAATTAAATAGATGGCATAGAAGAGTAAAATTTTTAACTTCAAAGTATTTTTAATACAGATTTTATGTTTCAATTTTGTATAATTGTTGTTGGTGTTGCACATCGAGGATCTGTTCAACCTTAAATATACAATTTAAAATTTTTCCACAATTTTATTGACAATTTGAAATTCCCAGTTCACATTTGAGGAAATTATGAATTTTTTAATTTTGGTCATATCAAGATATGATTAACTTAAAAATTCTTTCAGTAATATGCAAATGAAAAACATAATATAAAGGACGGATAAAATCATTTTAAAAATTAAATAAACCTTAAATTGATATCATCATACCTGTTACATATATCATAAAATCTTTCAAATACCATCATATCCATTATATATATCCCTAATTTTCCAACATAAAATGGTTTTGGGCCACCTCTGTCCCCCCTATTTGTAATGTTTTTTTAAACCGCCTATTTTTTAGGTGATTTTTTTTTTTGGTAAGTGTAAAATAATTTGGGGGTTAGGGTACCTAATGATTTTTACTTTATTAGGCAGGTTGAATCTTTATCTCATTTGATCTAAATGACATGCCTCCTTTTAGAATTTCTTACATGATTATGTCTAAATAAGCTTCAATTTAACTTTTGTAAAACGTCACACTCTTCTCCATAAAAAAATATATATTATTTTTTGTCATGATTTCTATAAAAAATGAAAACTCATTTTGAAATTATTGAAAAGAAAGGGAAGACAGCTACATATTCTTTTTCATGAAAAGTTAATTCGAGGAAAATATAGGATATAAAATTTTACTTAAATTGAATAAATAGTTTATATATTTATTAATCTATAATTATATTTAGATACCTTATGTATTATCATGACTAGGGAATGCTTATAAAATGAAAGGATATGGAAGATATAATTCACCATTAGTTTAAAAAAATAGTGCTCTATTTTGATTATGAAAATATCATAATACAAAAATGAAATTATATTGAAAAAGATGTGTGAATAAATACCACTTTGTACATATGACAAAACCTATACAATACCAGGGATTGACATTCACATATGTTCAGGTATATAATGAAAAAATCATATGAATAAAATCCTCTATGAAGTCAAATTTATTCGAATCTAAAACCTTACATATTGGAATAGAATAATATTTGTTACTATAATTTCATGATAATACTTCATTAAAATATTTAAACCCCAAATTTTCTTTTGTGATTTAAAATAAATCTTTAGAAAAATAGAATTAAAATAGTAAATCATACAAATTAAATTAAAAAGATGATAAATGTGAGAGTGATATCATTCTCACATATTTTATATTTGTTGCTCTTTGGACTGAATCTTCACCTCGCCTTAAAAGTTGTGAAGAAAGAAACCTGCGATTGATCAATGTCTTACTAAATATAAAAAAAAATTATAAATTAAAAAAACTAATCATATATAATATACTCCATTTAGATTATAGGATAACTCACCGTTGAAAACCAAAAATATAAAAATGCTTCAATAAATTAAAATTCTTTCCATTTTATATGTAGGGATGAATATGGGGGGATGAACCATAATAATAATAAGAAGATGAAATGACATTTATTCTATCAGATTTGATTAATTAATTGGGGAAGGTTTTAATTCCAATTCAATTGATGTGTTTCATGAAGGAATGATTTTCCTTGGAGACAAGGAGATATTTTATTAAACTATTATGGAGTTTTGTAGCCGAGTATATATTTATTTTGATGTTATTGTTGGAGAATAAACTTATCATATCTCCAACATTTATTGCATCCATTAATTTCTTAGGATTGAAGACTATTTTTTTTTTTTTATAAAGATATTTTTTTTTATAACTCTTGAATGTATATGAAAAATAAAGTTGGGTTCCAATAGTTGACATTTTGAATTTTGAATGTTTTAATAAATATTGTATTAGATTATTAATTTGTGGCATAATTATGATGATTTTTTAACATTTTATTTGACTTATATAATCTATAATCACAATTTTGAAAATATATAATCAAGATAACTTTAATATTTGAGTTTTTTTTATATTTTATTTATAGATATGTTATAACATAGTTTGTTTATGATATTTTCATAATAAAAATAGAGTACATAATATTTTTCTAATAGTGAATTATATCTTGAAAATTATTTTATTTTATAAGCATTCTATTTCCTAATAATACCATGATATCATATTTTAATTATAAGTTAATAAATATATTAAGTTCAATTGGTATATATAAAATATTCAAATACGTATAATTTAACTATTAATATGATTTTATGATATATATAAAATATTTGATAAAATGTATGTATTGGAATAAATTATGAATGAGATTAAAATGATGTGAATGAATTGTCATGAGATTGAATAAATTGGTAGGGGTAAAATGGTCATATGAGTGATATTAAAGTGGTGTAAATGGATTGTCATGGGATTGAATAGAATGATAGGGGTAAAATGGTTAAAAGTTAATTTTTTAGGTTAAAAGACTTTTATATAGTAGTATATATTAGATGAACAAAAAGAATAGTAGGTTTTATCATATAAATTTTTTTGGATTTTTTAACTAACATGGATTTATTCATACAAATTGGAATTGTTGCATTTGGACTTACAAGTCATAATTATGATGATATTGTAAGTTAATCTTCTATAGAATTTTAAAGCTTTGATAACATAACTCATCTAAACATTAGATTAACTCTACTAAATTACTTTGAATCAATGTTTTTGAAATTACTAATTAGATTTATTCATGTGCATTTGCACATGCATAACAACTAGTAGATTAATTTGGTATAAGTTTATCCCAGATGTTACTTAGAATCACTATACTCTCTTATTTATATTGGCATAGTAATACAAGTTATACTCTATAAACAACCAGCCATTTTTTCCTATCCATTCTTATCCCAACTTATACCACCCTTATCCCCCCATTGCAAACGGGGGTATGACTTTTAAAGGGAGGGGCTGATCACTAAATATCAAAGTTTACAGGGATTTAAAAATAAAAACCTCAATCACTTAATGTAAAATATATTTTAGTATCTTGATGTGTATTTTATTCTAAAAAAATGTAAACACATATTCTATTCATATGAGTATGTGTAACATTTTTTATATATATAATAAAATTAGTTATCAGCTGAATAAAATGTCAAAAACAAATAAATGTATAGATTGTAAATAAGACTGAATGTATCATTTTTCTTTAAAATTTGTTTACAGGCAAAGCGTATTTAAGGGGATTTATTGTTCATATTTATTCTTCTACATGATTAATCATCATGATATTTAAATAATTATTGTAATTTTTATGTGATATCTAAAACACATAATAAATATATCATTTTTTTTCATGTATTCCATTGAATAAAAATATTATTTATATTTTTATTATCACAAATAATGTATTTACTTTTATACCATTAAAATATTTTATAATTATGCATTTTTACCATTCTATTTGGGTTCCATCTAATGTTTTACTAACATCGTTAAATCATGGAGAATTTACTAAAATATCCTTATTTTTATTTTTATATTTTCCATTTTAAAATATAATATTTATTTTTATACCATCAAAAAACTATATTTAGTTTTATACCATGGCAAAAACAAAAAATAGTAAATATTACCATGAGAACTATTTAATGGTATACAAAAAATAACCTGATTTTGGATGTTATATATACAAAAAATCTATTATTTTTTGAGATTATCAAATAGCATCAATTTTGAATATTAAAGACTATAGTTATCTAATAATGAATAACTTTTTGATATTATAAAAAGTGTTTTTAAAATATTTTTCTTTAATTATCATTTTTATTTAAATAATAAAATCCTATGTTTTACGATATAAAACAAATATAATTATATATATATATATATATATATATATATATATATATATATATATATATATATATATATTGTAGGAGAGTTTGTGTGTGTGATTGTGTCTATGTATGTATGTATGTATGTATGCTTGTATGTAGAAAGTAAGGATATTGTGATATTTTATATGTTGAAAAATATGACAAAACCGAATTAGAATGATAAATATGTAAAATTATTAAATAATTTAATGGTACAAAAATAAATAGATTATTTTTAATGGTATAAACATAAATAACAAGTTTTGAAAGGATATATATGCAAGAACTTGTTATTCTTTACATTTTGGAAAATATATAATAAGGTTATTTTGGTCGTTTTATTTGTTTCGTTAAAAGTTAACTCTAGTTAAATTTAATTTTTTTATAAAAGGTAAGAGGGAGTCACATTTTTTTATTGATAAAGATTGTAGTGATACAAAAATAAATATGTTTTGTGTAATGGTATAAAAATAAATAACATATTATTTTAATAATATACATGCAAAAAAATCCTAAATATATTTAATGTATCATTTGATTATCTAAATTAAAGCTAGAAAATTTCAATTGTTAAAAAGAAAGTTTGTATCTGGTTGGTATAATAAGAAAATTGATATTTGTTTCCTAAGATTAATGGTACTAGATGTAACACTTACAGTGCGATTGAAAACACAGTTAAAAAAACAACATTTATTTTATACACAATTTTTAGGATAAAATCATGAGGGCTGTTTTTTAATTAATCATGTCTGTTGCTGATAACATAAGCTTTTTTTTATAATAAACACATTTTTGGAGGCACATTTTTTGCTGTAATCAAGAGGAGCTTTTCAATTAAGTGAATTTATTTATTAATTTATTTGGGACTTTCAACTTTTAAAGAAGCGAAAAACAACCCAAAACGTACTGTCAAACGGGGTCTTATTAAAAGGAAAATGTTAGACTCATTTACATTTATCAACAAAAACTCAGACTGTACATGTTTTTATTTATTTTTAAATATTAAACATCATGAGGTATATGCTTTGATAAAAAAAAAGTATATCGCTTGAATAAATCTATTTTTGTAAGTGTAATAAAATATTTAATGAGGTATATAAGGTATATGCTTGACTGCATTTCTAAAAAACTGAGTGTAACAACACTCATATCCTCAAACAATAATGATTTTTGGGCCTCAATTGGTCTCATCCCATGCCCTATGAGGTGGCACTTTACCCTTCATATCTAAATGGAGAGGTTTTTTCCAATTCTTTAAATCTCGAGGTGGTTACGATTTGGGATATTCTCCCTCTTTTTAAAGCAATCAATTCAATTGAATGGAAAAAAACAAGATTTACATTTTTTTATTCAATTGATATGTGGAAACGAGAACAAATATTGAATTCAGTTTTGGTGGGGACTCGAGGAGAAGACTATAATTACTCGATTATTTTTTTTTATTTGTGACATGATTGTGGTGTAAACAATGGCGATCCATTCAGATTAAACTTTTTTATCTGAATAAAACATATTGTTCTGATTTTACATTCATCTTTGAATTATTATATACATTTTGCTGATCGGATTTAATTTAAATTCAGATACATGGCCATTGTATCTGGATTTTTAACCTTGCATCATCAATTCAGTACGATTTTTAAAATCTGAATAAGTATGATTTGTGTAATCATTTTTGTTGTTGTGTCTGTGTATAATTATGCATATTAAGTCATTCAATATATTTTTAGCCTTGCATGATCATTATTCAACTCATTTAGATTCAAGATACACTTTTATCTAATGTAATATTGTTAATTCAGATTTCAGATACACGGGTATCTGAATTATTTACCCAGCCCAATTTGCTGTTTGTTATTTTTGTTTTGATGGATTTGATTGATGTGTATCTAAATAATATTTAATTGTTTTTGTCATCTATATTTAAAGACTTTTATTAATCATCTATGCAATGTCTTATTAGAATCTAAACTAGAATTATTTCATTTTTAAACTCATTCAGATTCCATATACACTTTTATCTAATGTAAAATGTTAATGCAGATTCCAGATACACATGTATCTGAATTATTTACCTAGTCCAATTGTTGTTTGTTATTTTTGTTTTAATAAATTTGATTAATGTGTATCTGAATAATATTTAATTGTTTTTTATCATCTATATTTAAAGACTTTTATTAATCATCTATGCAATGCATCATTAGCATGTAACCATAATTGTTATATTTTTAAACTCATTCAAATTCCATATATACTTGTATCTAATGCAAAGTTTTTCATTTAGATTTCAGATACACATGTATGTATTTGAATTATTTACCTAGCCCAATTTGTTGTTTGTTATTTTTGTTTTGATGAATTTGATTAATGTGTATCTGAATAATATTTAATTATTTTTTATCATCTATATTTAAATACTTTTATTACTCATATATGCAATGCCTCATTAACACGTAAACCATAATTGTTTCATATTAATTTAAGATTAATATTGTATAAGAAATCTGTATCTCAAATTTTTTGGATACATGTGTATTTGAAAAAACTAATATAGGACTGTATCAAAATTTGTATGTTTATTTGAAAAAACTAATATACTCATCTGTATCTGAAATTCTAATATATTCATCTGTATTGGCTGCATCTGAAAAAAATGGAGGTAGAGGCCAGAGGAGGTGGAGGTCGAAGGAGAGCTCGAAAGGTAACCGATACACCTCTCATATAATGGAGGGTGACGAGAGCAATCCAAGGGTGGTGATGCCGATCGCCGGAGATGAGGAAGCCGGTCCGAATGAATTTTTGAAGTGGCGGATGGTTAAAAAAAAATTTTGAATGAGGGAGTGCTAGAGGCCGTTATATAATTCCAAATAATGAGGGATTGTTTTTTAAAATAAAAAAACTCAAATATAAAGGAAGTGTAATATTATCTTTACTCTCTTCATCTTTTAAAAAAAGGAAAAAATGTATATAACCCCTTATAAGTTCCCTTATATACAGATACACCCTTCATTTTTCTGAAAATTGATAGAACCCCCTAAGTTTTGACTCAGTTAAGCATATAGCCCCCTAGGTTAAAACACCGTTAATTTTTGAAGAATAGAATATTTCGTTACTTAATAGTCCTCCAAATCATTGTATCCATATAACCCCCTGACATTTTGAAAAAATTCAAATAAGTCCCTGCGAATTACAGAATTAACTTTGTCTTCAACCATCCCCTGCAATTCACCGTTCTCTCTCTCAACGGCCTGATATTTTTTATCGTTGGGAGTTTTGAAGCTTTAAACTCCCCCCCCCCCCCCCCCTTCCCCTCTCATGCATAGAAAATCCACTCTCGATCCCCATTAAATTCTTTTTTCACTTCACTTCATACCCTAATAGATATTTTTTTTTTGGTGTTGTATTAATTCTATTAGTCAAACCGACTTGAAGTGTTTCAAAATCAAGGATTTCATCCTCCATTGGTTGTAAACCAACATTTCGATCTCCATTTTGAAGCATCCCCGAAATCATGTTGCAAAGAGTTTTTTAGTTTTATCTATCTATTATTTGATGAAATGTGTGTGAGATTAACTTCATTTCATAATAGATCAATAGTCTACAGGTGGGGCTGCATTGGGGGGCTACAAGTGGGTTTATAGAGGGGCTGCATTGGGGGTTGCAGCAGGTGGGGCTGCATTGAGGCTGTTGGTGGGGCTGCATTGAGCTTCATGTGGGGCTGAATTGTAATGCAGGTGGGATGCAAGTGGGTGTGCATTGGGGTCAGAGGGGCTGCAGGTGGAAATGCAATGGGAGGTTGGTTCTGCACAGGCTAGATGTGGGAGTGGCAGGGTCTGCAGGTTGCATGTGGGCTGCAGATGGGGCTGTAGAGGGGGGTCTGCATTGACCTGTCAACAATCATGCAATTCAGAGGATCGCATAACATGCAATTCAGTGTAGACACCTGTAATTCTATAAATAGATTGGAAACACAACTGCAATAGTGCAATCACACTCATTCAAAAAAGCAATGCATTTAACACAAGAATACTAAACTGAATATTCATTTTTAAATGTCTGATAACTCATACATCACAAACCATTCAGTCTTTTACAACAACAAAAAAAAAAAGCATTCAAACGACATAAACCATCAGCCATCCAGTCTTATACATCTAAAAAACCACACAACTCAACAAAGACCATGTTGCATCCTTCACTTTCACATCGTTCTAACAACACTATTTCACAATAGATCCTCCCAAAGCAAAGCCATGCTATTCTTCAAACCATGCCATGACAGCAACCAACCAGCCACCTGAAACACATATAGACCAGAATTGCAATTATTATAAGGACTTTATTCTATTCTTAAAAAAAAGGACTTTATTCAACTATTAAGGCATGTTCAACACATTAGGGCATCAACCTAGTAAAAAAATTTCTCTTCACAGTAACAAAAAAATCATTTTAGGACATTTTAAAGACAAATTTGGACATTTTAAAAACAAGCTGGGGCTTATTAAACACACCTCATCCACCACGTTGAAATAAAGAATTGTATGCAATTCTAGGAGAGAGGGGAATCCGGTAGTGAATGAGTGAATGGATGAACTCAGATGATCGACGCCAATTGAAATCGGCGTTCGGCGCGACGAGTGGCCGTCGATGATGGCAGAAGGAGGCAAAAAAAATTTCGATCGTGAAAAAAAGGGGGGAATGTTTGATCAACTTGGTGAGGGGTTGGGTAAGATATGAGTGAAAGTGATGGGGGATAGAAATGTAATTTTCAAATGTCTGGTTAGCTTAACTAAACCATAGTTTAGGGGTGTTAACAGTAGGGGGCTAGATCAATTTTAGGGAAACTTTCAAAGAGTTATATCTATTTTTAGAAAAATGAGGGGTGTATTTGGATATAAATAAACTTATAGGGGGTTATATATATTTTTCCCTTTAAAAAAAAGTCATGAAACTAATCACGTAATTACACGTTTCTCAATGAAACTTAAATTAAATTGAAACTTAAATTTTGGGATCCATCAAACAAAACCTATCATCAAAATATAAATACTAAAAAACGACCTAGACTGTATTAGCTTAAACCAAGACCAAACTTCAACTCTTCAACCCTCATTGGCTCTGATGGCCACGCTTTCTCTTCTCTACGCGTCCACCGCCGCCCCAGAAATCCATCGCCGAAAGGTCTGTCTTGTTAGGGTTTCACTCCTTCCCTTCTCGCAATCTCAGCTGACCTTCAAAAGAAAAGTTTTTGTTTCTCGACACTCATTGAATTCCTCATTTGATTCTTTGTTTTCTTCACTGTCTGTTCAAGTTGAAGAGCTTCTTCGGACCTCCCCGTCGTTGTTTTAGGGTTCTCTCAGTCACCTCCGCCGCCGTCGAAGTAGCTCAACATTGTATCCCCGCAGCTCCCATACTCCTCCCCGATGGACCTTGGAAGCAGGTCTTGAAATGAAAAGACTCCTAAAGTTTTGATTTTTAGGGTTTTTTTTTCTACTTCACTGTTTATTTTTGTATGGATACATTGGAAGCAGGTGTTGCAAATGAATGGAACTCCAAAGTTAGAGCTTGCTTGACTTAGTTTGACCTCAAACACTGAGAATGTTCAATTTGATTAACTTGGTAACCCAAATTGATTTTGAATAATTGATAAAGAGACATGTCATTGTATCACTTCGGGTGGGACACCGAATTGGTTATAGCATGTATAATCAGTTGATTAAGGGAAAATAGTTGAACTAACTATTTTTATAAAGGTTTGGTGATTCACGATGATCAAAGAGTATTATAAGTTATGAATCAGTGTGCATAAGTGTCATATGATTTAATATGTGCAAGTGTTTGGGTTACTCTGACCAGATTAAAATTCGTGGCAACCAATATACCAGGGTCGCGATTTTTGGGAGAATGGACATGGTTTTGTGAATATGGTATTGATGGCTTAGTTCAAGCTGATTTCATTGTCATTCGTGGTATTGGATGCTTTGATGCAGATAGAAGGTGGTGTCACTGCTGCGAAGGGATTTAAAGCCACAGGCATGTATGGTGGCGTGCGTGCAGGAAATAAGCCGGATCTTGCACTTGTAACTTGTGATGTGGATGCCATTGCAGCCGGTGGGTTAATGTTTCCCTGGCATTCATCAATTCATGTAAATTGAATGTATGCCATGTCTGTTCCTTTTGTACCTTGATGGAAAAATGTATGAAAAATGTACGTCATATGAAATGGGTGATATGGTTAGTCACAAAATAGAGAGCATGTGCACTCACATATACTTTTAGTTTGTGGTACTTCTTATATGTGCTGTATGGAGAGACATTTAGTATTGAAACTGGTCAACTACCTTCAATCTCTAACAATCCATAAAAAAAATGTTGTTTTTGGGACCACTTGGAAATTAGCTCATTGGGCCATCTTGGCACCCAGTGAATCTCAAATCTTGTAGGAGCCCATAGTGAGAGAGTTGCTTGGCAGGACACAAATATACTTTCAAAGCCATAGAATTTGTAGTCCAGTGTAGGTGCTTAGTTGGATGCATGAGGTTTTTTGCATGCTTATGTTGACGTGCTCATGACTATTGTAATTAAGTGTTTACTCATCTGGATCATTTTGTAGCTTTCCAACGTGTGAAGCCCCATCCCGGCAACATAAACATTCAGTTAATGTGTTATTGATTAAAGATGACATATTGTACCTCAGAAAGCAAATGTGCAATCTTTTCATATTTTCCAGCATAGACTAAAATGTAGTGAGTCTGTTGTAAATTTGGAAGAACACTGAGTATAGGATCATGAATAATTGATAGTGATGTATTCATCTGTTATCAGGAGCATTTACCAAGAATATCGTTGCAGCTGCACCAGTCATATATTGCAAACACATCCTAGACATCTCACAGACCGTATGTCAGCAAATATTGTGTTAGCTTAGCTGCTGGAGTATGTTAAAAATGGATCAACTGGAATTCTTTTATTTTATGTTTCTTTTGTTGGTCGTACATGGTATTCTTTCCTCAATGTTATATAGTTTTTCAAGATTAAACCAGCGTCTATAATCCTCTGCTTCTCAGACCTGACAAGATTGAATTACATTCAGGCACGCGCAATTCTAATTAATGCTGGACAAGCAAATGCTGCCACGGTAAGCAGTATATCATCTGTACCTTCACATGTGCATGACTTTGATTATATCCTATGCAGACGTTTAGAATCCATCTTAATCAGTTTACTATATTGGACACTATAATTCACCCTATGACATCAACTCTCTTAGTGTAGGTTTAGCCATTCTTCACGTGTATGTTTTCTAGTGAATTTGCTGCATGTATTTGCACGTGTGCAGTTTTGCTTGATAATGTGTGATAAATTTATTGCCTATCACAATCCATAAGAGATACTGTTCTTTGTATTTGCCTTGGAGTAAAATATCTTGCCCTGGTCACATGCTTGTATCGTCCTTGATATATCTTTGATTCAGAAAACATGGCTTAGACAGATCTCTTAATTTTCCACAGGGTGATGCAGGTTACCAGGATGTTCTAGAATGTGCTGGAGCTCTGGCTCAGGTTTTAAATTTCTAGAATCTATGATGTAATTTTCTTCACCTCCCATGAACTGTGCTTTGATTTAATTGTATGCTAAATTTTTTTGGTTCTGCAGCTGCTCCATTTGAAACCAGAATCTGTACTGATTGAATCCACTGGTGTTATTGGTCAAAGAATAAAAAAGGTAATTCTGGGAACAAATTTTAAAGTTTCATAGGTAGTTTGATAATGCTAACCAGTTGGAAATGTGGTGTCCTTGGTCCATTTTTTACATTTATCCCTTCGAAAAATTAATTCTCGATCGATATTTGATTGACATTCCGCTTCCGCTTTCTTTCATGCTGTTCTCCACGGCTGTTGTATTTAGTTTATCCTCAATGCTTTTATTTTGCAGGAAGCTCTTCTCAATGCACTGCCAAAGCTAGTAGGCTCACTCTCATCAACTATAACGGGGTAAATTTCAGCATTTCCAGCTTCAAAGTAAAATATCTATTTATATTTCTTAATTTTTGTTGTTGTTCTTTATTACCTTGTTTCTCAAGCTTTTGGCATGTGCATTATCACAGGGCGAGTTCAGCAGCTGTGGCAATTACCACCACTGACCTCGTGAGCAAGAGTGTGGCTATTGAGACTGAGGTAGTTTAGAACAATAAATCATTTGTTGTTCTAGATTATATTTCTCTCATTATTTAAATTGAGCCACAGAATTCTAGAAAGGGAATTTCAGCTAGTTAAATTTTTATGTGAACAAAAAATTGCCTAAAAAATCTGCTTGAAGAAACCTTTTTGTGTATGATTTGTTTTTTTGGTAGGTTGGGGGTGCGCAAATACGAGTTGGGGGGATGGCGAAGGGTTCTGGCATGATTCACCCAAATATGGCAACAATGCTTGGCGTACGTATTGTCAAAGAATTATCATTATTTCAGAATTGTAATCAAATTCATAGTGTTAAAATGCAATTTCAGGTGATAACAACTGATGCATCAGTTACAAGTGATATCTGGAGAAAAATGGTGCAGATTTCTGTAAACCGAAGTTTCAATCAAATTACAGTGAGTAGAAAAATATCAATTCTTTTAGATTAGAGTGTTAAATAATTATATTCAATTACTTCTTGGTTATTTAAATTTACATAATTATGTTGATACTTGACTTAATCTAAAGGGACACAATTATCCAATGATTATTTTCTTTCAACACCTTCTTTGGTGCAACGTCATTGGAAAATCTAGAATGATAAACTTGATTATTTGTGTTCTTACATTTCTGCCTTGAGTCACGTTGAACAGTTGTATGCAATTGGATGATCCAAGATCTTTCACAATCATATAGTCTGTCAGATTGGAAGCTTTTTCCTTCATTTGATTTGCTTCTGGTTAGTTTTTTGCTAGGGAATCAGCCACCTTGTTTGTGAACATAACATCATACACAAATTGAGTTCCTGGAAACCAGGTCTCTTTGCTCATATATATCGTATTACAATTTGATGGATGCATTTTCTTTCATTGTAAAATATCTCACTCATGGCGGTGTTTCTTTTCAAAAACAGGTGGCTTGTAATATTTTCTAAGAAAACAGAGTGCAATGACTTCCACATCATTTTAATCCTTTGGCCACATTACCTGTCCAGAGCTATGCAAATTCAGATGATTTTAAATGATCTTCATATTCCTGTTCAATATCAGTTATCCATGTCATTTTGTGACATACATTTCTGTTTTAATGTTTGTCATAATACACATATATGTATGGACTCATTCATCCTCTAGACAGTTGAATTATTACATATGATTGTGTTGGAGCTTAACGGTGCACCAGTCTGGAGTTGTGTGTTTCCATTCGAACATATTTTATTGGGGACACTTTTGATACTATTTGGACAGCAAGATAATCATGTCCTTTTCAGTCATATGAGGGGCCTTAGTTGCTATTTGGCTCAGCGCATATATAGCCTTTGCATATCCACCTCATCTTTAGTGTGCTTATACTAAATGGCATGAATCACTTTCACTACTTCATGTATGTGTCAAGCTTGATCCGGATCTCTGATCAGTAAATTCTTATTAATATGAAACTATATATTTATAGCAGTTAATCGATTATGGAACTGGTGCAGGTAGATGGAGATACGAGTACCAACGATACTGTTATTGCACTAGCCAGTGGAATGTCAGGGTCGACCAATATTTCTTCTCTTAATAATTATGAGGCCAGCAGCTTCAAGCATGCCTTGATGCAGTGAGTTTACCCGACTTCATTTGCCTACATCCTCTTGCATACATATTCATGTCTATTATGTCACATTATAAACACTGTAGCTATTGTGAAATCAACATAAAATATATTACATTTTTGAAATAATTGCACACAGACAAAAAAAAAGGGCAAAGAGGCCTTCCGTCTTCCACTAGTTGTAAATTTTTTGTAGGTAAACAGTGAGATATGAACCCAAGACCTAAAGGTTGCAAAACTTGTTGCCAGCCATTGAGCTACAGGTCGAAGGCCCACCTATTTTGGGGTGCAACACGAGGACTTCAAATAATATCCAGTTGTGCCCTTTTTCTTTTTCAAACCTAGCTAGCGAGAACTAGGGATCCATCTTGTAGTGGCATTTGCATCTGCTTATAAATTTCATCATCCAGCAGCTTTTCATTCTGCTTCTGCTACTCATGATACTAATAAACATGGAAATGGAGAAAGAAATCCTCTCATTAATTGAACTTGCAAAAGGAAAACCTAGAAAGGCACAACCAAAAGACCGGAAGCCCATCCTCACACAAAACAAACTGCTCACTCAACTAGGAACCTTCCTTGCCTTTGAATGTTAATCCTTTTCGCCTTGAAATGTGTCAACACCAGTCCCCAAGGAAGCATATGATGGCTGCGCTATCAGGATGTATAACCTTCTTGTCTCTGGATAATCACGAGGGCCAACATGTGGCTTGAGGAGTTATAGAAGGAGAACCTGCCCTTCCTGCTGTTGTCTCTTCTTTTTCATTGTCTTCTAAAGGATTTCTGCATGACCTTGATAAGGAAAATGCAATCGGACCACCCCATGCAGCACTAATCTTCTCCCATATCAGTCTGCTGAACGCACACTTGATAAAGAGATGGTCAGCATCTTTCTTGCCCTGCCCATGCACATACCTCATACAAGTTCTATCAATTGCAGGAACCCGAGCATCCCTCTTGACTTTAGTCAGAACCTTAATTGAGTCAAAGCGTCCAGAAGGAAGATTGAAAATTCAGAGGAACTTTTGCAAACCAGGCCCCACTGCGATCTACCACCTTTGCATCACCAATGTTCCTTGACACCTATGAACCCTGTGATGCATATGTAGAGGGATCTCACTGTATATCCCTGTCAGTGTCTCTCTTGCAGCTCATCTCAGCTGAGTTTGCTTATTGTTTGTCAATTACCATGTATTAGAGAAGTCAAGGTATTTGCTCAGATTTGGAGATCACATCATATATATCATCTATAAAGATCCAATTTTCATTCCATGAGATGCTATCTGAAAAATATATTCTATTATCAATTTTAATGTCCATTTCCCAATCATATTCTCCTTTTCCCTTGGTCATATGAGTCAAATTATTTGAACTCAAAATGTTCAAATAGGCATGATGGACTATGACTCTAAAATAGAACATCTGATATTTTGATTTAATAACTTTTGATTTTTGCCTTTTCCAGGTGATGCAAGGTCTTGCAAAATCAATTGCTTGGGATGGAGAAGGTGCAACATGCTTGATTGAGGTTTCGTATGTTGAATCTACATTTTACTTAACAAATTAGCATTTATTGGACTATATATCCTACAGAATTTTCTGCAAATAAATGATACCATAATTTACTGGTAGCCTCCATTATCACACGGGAACTTGAACTAAAATAGCTTCCAGGTGGACTTGTTTCTATTCGGTGATGGAAAAGGACCATCAAAAAAATGGAATCCATATCATGGTTCATACCTCGAAACTGGAGCACTTACCTTCCAGGCAGACATGTAATAAAAAAAAATTGCATAATTTGAGTTTTAAAATTGATTGATATCCAAGTGATCCAAGAATATGAAATTGGATGAGTGGCATGCCCCGTGAAACTTCAGTCTATTCTTTCATATGCGGCTGTGGGAAAGTACGAATCAGATTGAAGCAGAGGAGAAGGGCTAATTTCATCTGGTCATTGTTTTTCTTTGCTTTACAAATCAACAGTTACTCCAGCTGAGTAGTGTCTACTTTACGACTTGAATTTTCATGGAGGTCCTTGGGTGGAATTAAGTGGTGAAATAAATAAAATCACATTCACTTCCAGATCCCCAATAAACAATCAGTGTCTGTTTGAATTAACAGGAGAATATCCATGTTCTTTCACTGACACATTGGTGCTATCTACGTGTAGGTAACAGTTGCAGGTGCCGAGGATGAGGCAGCCGCTGCAAAGGTAGCACGTACAGTGGCATCTTCTTCACTTGCAAAGGCATGAAACCTTCCTGTACTATCATGATGTACAATGCGTTAGATTCATTGTTTTTGCCCTCCCAAATGGAAATTTTATTCGACTTCCACCCATACAATGGACATTATATGTATTTTTGTCAGGCTGCTATATATGGCAGAGACCCGAACTGGGGACGCATTGCGTGTGCTGCCGGATACGCAGGGGTTCCTTTCAATCCTGATGAACTCCGAATATCGCTTGGAGAAACCCTGCTTATGAATTGCGGACAGCCACTTCCATTTGATAGGTAAAGAAATTGTACCTATTTTTTTATTCCAAATATTCACAAGGGAAATATAACAAATATATGTTCCTCAATTGGTGTTTGGATCAACATCTACCACATCCCAAGTCCCAACACTAATGTGGTTTGATGATGAACCAGGAAAAATTCCATGTTTGCGTATCCTTTCCGCTTTTTGAGTTGTCTCTATTGATTTAATAAATGTAATTCCCACAAAAAACCAAATGATTGTGAATACAGTATGGGGAATGAGCCACATGTTCTAATATATCTTCAGTGAGTGCCATGTCTCATCATTACAACTAGGAACTATCTTCCTTTCTCTTAAGCTAAATGAAGAGACCAGTCAATTTCGGCAACCCAAATGGGAATATTTTATGATATAGCTTTTATGAGTGAATGGCCAATATTAATGGTGCTTTGGCTGGATAATGAATTGCCCCTAACTGTAAGTCAAAAGTTACCAGTTTTCAAAAAAAAAAAAAAAGTCTCTCTCCCATGGTGAGCATTGGCCTTGTACATTCGTCTTTTTGGCCCTCCCATAGTTTATTTCCCCCATTTTTTCTCTCTGAAAATTTCAAATGAAAATTGCTGACATTGGAAGAATTTATCCAGAGCTGCAGCCAGTGCATATCTAAGGCATGCAGGAGAGAGCCATGGCACCGTCAAGATCGACATATCTATCGGTGAGCATTTGATACAAATATAATGTGCCTATTGGTCAACATGTTTACAAGAAAAAAAAAATGCAGCCCTTTTATTATTGAGGCGTTTAGTCCCACCCCACCCTTCAATCACCCCCACTTGCGGAAAAAAAAATTTCAATGGTGTGAATGACTGGGGAAAAGAGATGAAGATAGAGAAGAAAAGGGATAGGGGGTTGGGGAGGGAGGCGGAGGGGTGACAGTGGGTGTTGGGGCGGTGGCTGCTCGTCACCCTCCATCCATCGCCGTCCTCCTCTGCCCACCACCCTCTCTCTCTCCCCCCACCCCATTAATGGGGTGGGATGAATGAGATGGGTGGGGGGGGGGAGTAACCGTCCCCTTTTTAATATTCTATTAAACATTTGTGATTTCCATTGATGTATCCGGTCCTTGTTTTGCATGTTTCATAACTTATGTGTAATTTTTCGTGCTAATAGGCACTTCATTAAATCTTATGCATAAGTTATCTTTTGTTCTCTGCTTACCAGGATGCGGGCCGGGAAAGAGCCAGGCATGGGGTTGCGACTTGAGTTATGACTACGTCAAGATAAATGCAGAATACACGACATAAGATCGCGGGGTAATAAGTCTGCTCTGACAAGATCCCCCTCAAACAATTCTGAAATCAGATTGTCATTCTATTGTTGTATCTTTAATATTATCTGAATTTTCCTTGGTTTCTTGGCATTGGTGGTGGTTCCAGTAGTTTTGATCTTTCCTTGTGAAGCTTGTTGGATGGTTATGTTTATTACTTGTTTTGTTAACTACTATATTAAGAGCATTGTCACACAAGTTTTATTTATTTATACTAATTTATGCAGTCTCACATGCATTGATGGTACAACGAGTTGACATTTCTGACATTTTCTATATATAAGTTCGTAATATGTAGAGTATATATTTTATTTTTGGGCATGTATATGCCTCATTAACGATGTATATATTATTTTAAAAAAATAAATACACGTGTGAATTGCAAGAAATGCTGTAAATGGAGTTATGTCTAATATTTTTTTTATATTAAACATTCCCTGCCTCAAAAGACTTGACAGATAATTGAAATATTAGAACATAAAATATACTAATTTTTAACCTTGAGTTGCTTTGCATTACCTGTTAATAAGGGATCGGATTCGGTCAGTACCGAATTGCACCACGTATAAATCGAACTGCATCATCTATAAATCGAATTGTACAATCAATTGTTGGGTATATATTTCACTCTCTTATTGGATACTGATGATATTTAAGAATTCATATTTTCTCCAATAACTGATTGTCCAATAAGAGAGTAAAAAATATATTCAATAATTGGTTGTGCAGTTCGATTTATAAGTAATGCAGTTCGATTTGCACGTGGTATTGACCGAACTAACCCGAGACCGGCACTGACCGGATCCGGTCTCAGTTAATAACATCGTTCATGGTGGATATATCTACACCCATTTCCGAATTAGGGGTTCAACAGAGTATATCTATATTTATATCCAAATTTAAGCATATCATAAAATTATTTATAAAGGGGAGTCTCCGCTGATCCTTTTTTTTTTTTAACTTTCAGAAATCTTGAGAGTAACATACAAATTTAAGGTTACAAAATAAAAACACAAGCATCCCGTTTTGGGGTGTTTTTATCTTTAAAAAAAGTCAAACCCCCCCCCCCCCATTGAAATCAAACAAGTTTGTTTAATTGAAAAGTTTCATATGGATTTCAAAAAAAAAAAAAATTCCTTGCAAATTGTTTTTAATATGCAACAAAAAAATTCCTTGCAAATTGTTTTTAATATGCAACAAAAAATAACCCAAATGATTACATCATCAAAATACATGTTAGAAAGTCAAAAATACTTTCAATATGTGTTTCCTAAGACAGCCTGAGAGAGAGAAAGGAAAGAGGGGGTTAGGGCCAGAGATTGGGGGGGTGTCTACAGTAGAAACATTGTTACTTTATGTTATTTGTACCAGTAACTGGTTTATGGATGAGTGTCTTTGGAGTAGTTGGTCTGGCTTTGAACCTACGTGCGGATGACTTTGTTTCCCAGGTAACCCCGGGAAGATCTTGAATTTGTGGGGGGGAGGGGATGGAGAGGTAGATGGGGGATAGAAAAGGAGGGATAGAGGAGATGGAGGAGGGGCAACTGGGCAAGTCAGACTGGGCAATGAAGGGCAAGCCAAGTCAATCCAGCCATGACGCATTTTGCCATTAAAACATCCCAGTTTTTCTTTATGTTGTACTCTTGAGTTGCTCCCTTGAAAAAAAAAAAAAAAACTGGTTATGATTTTAGCAAAATTCAAAGATGTCATAAAGTCAAAACACATCATTACAAGGATAAATATCTATTATTAAAATTTATATTTCATTTTATGAAAATAAATACAGACCACGTGTAACAAAAAAATCAAGGGAAAAATCATCTTCCTTGAAATTTTTTTAAAACGACAAAAAGCCCCTTTAAAATCACAAAATTGGATTCAGTCCCATATATATGTTTAACCAATTTAATCCCTCAATCAAGAGTATATTGAAATAAATTCTCAGAAACTTTATTAAAATTGGATTCAGTCCCTATAAACTTTATAAAATCAGATTTAGTTCTTTTATAAGATAAAAATATTTCCGTTAATATCCCATCTCCTGATATTTCATCCTCATCTATAAAAAAAAAATCCATCTAACCTCATTTGATCTACAAAATTGAGTCATTTTTCAACATTTTCACCTCAATCTCGTTACAGAGACTAACAAAAAAATTACAGTTTCATCAACTCCATTATAAAATCAGTAGAGAAAACAATTTAAAAATCAAATCAAAATTCTATAATACATTCTTAACTCAAAATTACTAATAATAAAAAGCATAACACCTTGATTATAGAACTATAATTTGTTTAATAAAATTTAAATAAATTAGTATATATTTTTAGAAAATCACATGAATTTTTTGTGATTTTAAGAAGATTTCAAGGAGTTAAGACGATTTTTAAATTTCACATAATTTTTTCGATTTTCATAAGTTTTGAGGGAGTTGTATCAATTTTTTCCAACAAAGAAACTAATAACATTAATTTACCATACATGGTTATGATTAACCACACATCTGATTAGTTATAAAGATTAAAGTAAATATTATTTAATAAGATAGAGACCTGAAGGGATTTATCAATTTTATAGAGATTTTTTCTGATTGTCATAAATTTTTAGGAAGCTAGATCGATTTTTCCCAAAAATCAAAGCTCAATAAAAAACACAAAAAAAAAAAAATCCAAGCACGTGGAGAGACAGGCTCCGTTTGAAAACACATATTAAAAAATAGCTTTTGGAATAAAGCTATTTTTTAAGATGATTTTAAACCTTCATTTTTTTAGAATGCTTTTTTTAAAATTTATGAATGAAAGAGATTTAATGTTTGATAGAGAAAGTTGCTTTTCAATTTAAAAAATCCATTCCGATAAAAAAATCACAGTTTCTAAGTTTTTTTAAAACACGGATTTCGAAAGAGAATTTAAAAGAAATCCAACTTTTGATTCCATCGAAATCCGCTCCGTTTGATTGCACGATTTTATGATTTTAGCTTTTTAAAAAGCGGAATCGTCCCAAATCACACAACCAAACGGAGCCTGACAAAAGGACTGTCCATATGCATTCAAACGTGAGATATGTTTAGTTTTAGATTCGAAAATGGATCTCATTAAGATATTTTCAAATAATTGACAAGGTGTCACCTATTAAATCGCAAAGATTAGTTACGTAAATGAAACAAATCAAACAAAGGCTACTGTTCTCAAGAGTAACCTTAATACATTATTGCAACAGTCATTATAACAAACACATCACACGATCATCTCCAAAGCTAGTTCACATAGAAAAGCAGGCGAGTAGGCGATTATTATTAATATACAAAAAGAGAAAAGCATTAAGAACAAAAAAAACACAGAATTCCATCTCAAGTAGCCTCAGCGAAAGGGATGCGTACTTTATCCAGGGAGGATCCAAAAAAGCTGCCTCTGCACTTGAAATCTTGCCCACCAACAGCCAAGTCCATCGCCTCAATCGTACCCAACTTGCTAAAACCATCTTCCAAGAGTGATGCGTCACTGTTCGGTGCTGGTAACCTGAAATGGGGAAACATAAGTCAATAAGGAAAATTAAACCATCTTTCTAACTAGCGTCACACTAATACGGCGGTTAGTTGTCCCCTGGGGATATTAATTGGCTAGATGGGGATTAAGTGGGTTAATCGATCCTTCTTTTAATAATAAAAGAATTTAATATATACACATGTGAAATGATAAGATTCATCACCTTCCGATTTTCATCAGACAGTTAAAAAAAACCAACGAACCACACAACTTCCCAGGAATTGTGATCCCACTTTTCTCCAATGATGTCTTTCTTTCTTAAAATTGGGTGATATTTTTATGAACCATATCATCACCTTCACATTCAATGGACCATGATCAGAGAGTGATTACAAGATACCCACATGTTGAGGAGGAGTACGGTGTCTACACCATATAACCCATCAATGTGTATATATATATACAGGCATATATGCACACAATTATTCATACATATATGTATATTTATACATTTATACATACGTGTACGTGTGTGTATACAAGTATGCATATATATAATAAACATACAAGTAAATTTTAAGGGGAAAAAATCAAATTAATCAGAAATTCCATTTAATTTTCATTTAATCCCCCACCTAACCGCTTAATCCTTAATCATCAATTAATCCTATAGCTGCTGGATCCCTTAGATGAGGTAGGCTAGGCCCAATTCAGCCTAGCCGCTCACTTAATCCCCAATTGATCCCGCTTTTTAGAACATTAAATTAAACTAAACATCCAAAAATAATTCAGAAAAAGATACCTCAAATTTCGACGAGCCGGGTGATTCTGCTTCTTTTCGCTGCGAGATGCCTTTCCTTTGTTATGTTTGTGTTTGTTGTCTTTCTTCTTTGGCTTGGGGCGCTGCTGCTGATGGCTTTTCACTGTGTGGGACATGAGGGTTGTGGGTGGGTCATAGACACCGGGTGCCCATTTCACGCTCATCTTCCCTTTTGGGGTCACCCCGTGCTGTTCACGCCCCCCCTTCATTGCAGAAACCAACCTTACAGAAGTCTGAGTTGCCAGGTTGGGGGGAATATAATTAGCACTTTGTATCACATGATTAAAAAAAAGGACTTGCAAGTTCTTTCATTTCACCTTGTTAACAAGGATCAATATTATCATTCACAGTCTAAAACTAAAGCAGCATGAATGTGAAAATTTGAAAAGAATCAACTGGATATTGTTTGTGAATCTATAAGAAGATAAAGAGAGAGAGCTTGATTGGAATAAACCCCTTCAACAATTAAGACTAACTTGATATCTCACAAAATATTACAAAAAGGACGAACAGTCGTCTACGACACTACAACAAAAATATTATAGAAAGGATGAACAGTTCATAAGGGGTGGAAGTATAGAAACTTAAAAAAATGACATCTGGATATAGTTTCTGTCATTGTACAAACTTTCATTGATCCAATTGAAGCTTGTTGCATTGATCCTCATATCAATTCTGGTTTAACACTAGCTTTCACCCTAAGTGATCCTTATCTAGTGTTCTGCATATAACATAGTTGTCAAGGAGTCCACATAAACCTAAGCAGTCACCAGGCGCCTAGCTGACTAGGAGCGTCTAGGCAATGCTCAATTGACATATAAATCTCAAATCATAATTTGTAAAGTAATAAACATATATAGATCATGGATATTATCTACGATTAGAAAACATTAACGAGTATCTGAGTTTTTAATATATAATATAACATATTGGAAAAAGAGATGGATAAAAAGTCCAAGAAATAATATATGATCCAAGGAGAAAGATGAGAAAGAGGGAAACAAGGGAAACTAATAAAGAGATGGAAAATCTTGGACCCATCTATTAGTAGGTAATGAGCGCATATTCTAGGAGAGAAACAAGGGAAACTAATAAAGCAATGGAATGGCTAGCAGAAAGCCAGGGGACCTGGTCAAATATGGTGTAATTGAAAAGTAAACATGCTCATTCTTCACTGAACATCTAACACTGCATCAATGAAATATTCATTTTAACATCTGTAATTGCAGCTAAAAGAAGCAAGTAAACATGCGAAGCCTTAAGCAGTATTTATAAAATTATCAGCATACATGATGAAATTAAAAATAAACCAGGAAAGGTGAAAGAAACATACAGGCAGAGAGATTGAACGAGCATAAGAAGAACCTTCCACCTTCAAGGAATTTTGACCATTCAAAGGTGTACTAGATATGCTTTCCATCCCATTCATAGACAAAGAAGATAACAACACCTTAGCAGAAACTGGAAATGTTGCAGACTTGTCAAAACCTTTCTGTCTGTTTGCAGTGATCAGACTCTCACCATTGTTTCCAAACTCTGTACACACTTGATTCTTCACATCACATATCTCATATGCATTCAAACTAGTGGTGCGGCCAGATGATTGTCCTACAACATCTTGAACATGCAAGACTTCAAGAGCAACACCAAGTTCTTGGACCTTCACATCAACTTCCTCATTTAAGGATGGCATAGCAGCAGCATCCCAAGATTTCTCTTCCACAATCTCTTCGAAACGACTATGAGTACACTGTTCGGGTTCCACGTGTGATTTCTTTAAGTCACAGGGTGGAGTATTTACATGTGGCTTACTGCTAATGCCTTCAGAGACAGAACTAGCACAAGGAGTAGCTGTGTCCATTACGTTTCTGGATCAGACTGAGAGGAGAACTGCATGAGGATGCATGTTAGGAAAAACCAGTTCTATTGTCAAAGCTACAAAATTATGAAATCAAAATGCCGACTACATGCACACCACATCAGAATCTGACACTCCACATTATAATTTTTCTCCTTTCTCGTTTGTTTTCCTTTTCAATGACTTAAAGTGTCTGCCAGAACACTTCTGGAGTCCTCTATTCTAATTTTTTCCCTTAGTCTTCTCGTCTTTCACTTTATTTTTCCTTTTCCACCCTTTAGCTGAGAGCTTCCACTTTTAGCAATAAAAAAATGTATTTGATGGGGCAGACAAATAACTAAGAAACAGTACAGTTCCTAGAAAATGATTGCTAGAAAACATGATTGCACCCTGCGTTCATTGAAGAAAACAAACATGCTGAATAATTAATATTTCCTGGGAAAGGATTCTCAGTCAAATCCTTGTATTGCCATCTCTATGGTAATCCACAAGTTGCAGGCATGGTTCGAATTGCAAAATAAGTGTGGGCCATCGGGCACCATTGATGATGAGATGCTTTACGTGTTTTCTAGCAAAAGAAAAGATTCTATCCAAAGTGAACTTGAAGAAATGGGCAATTATAACGTTCTTTGTGACCTCAGTGGAATAAGGGATGAAACGACATATCATATTTTCTTTAATTGCAGATGATATGGGACAAGGTCTTCTCAAGATTGAATACACATGGAGATTTCAAGGATGTTATTACAATGTGGAAATGGTTCAGGGTGAAGAGGAAGACAGAAGCAAAATAAAATAAAATAATAAAGATAAATTTATAGTTTTCATCCCACAAGCAACTTGTTACGGTAAATGGCTCATGCATAATGATCGCATAATCAGGGAAGGTTTACACAAAAAACATTTGGATAAAATTATCTAATTGCATGTTTGGGCAATGTTAATTTTGGGGATGGATCGATCCTCTAGCATATTGGGGGAAGAATGGAAATAGTATAAAGGGTTTGGTTTTTCAGCTGTTGGTTTCCACTTTTAATTTGTTAGCTGAGTTTCTCCTTTTTGCCCTTTTTCTTTTTTCCTTTTTGATGTTGGATCAAGTCTCTTTTGTTTGAGATACTTTCATTTGATTTATATATTTAATTTGATAAGGGGAGTCCATCTTCCTTTCATAAAATAATATCCTGATAAATGTAAAGTAGTACAATCTCCTCAAGCTAAATTTTATGCGCATGCAATCATAGCCCGTGCACATGCCGTGTTAAACTCCTTGCAAGACTACAATCCAATTCCAAGACCAACAGTTCTTGCAAATTTAACGCATCAAAAATTGAAATTCACAGACTCTTATTGACACAAACATAGATTGAAATCCATAAGATCTAGACATGAATAGATACCAGGCATGATATGCACTGTGCATAAACAGATCAACAGAATAACAAATCAATGACTGGGAAGAAATCAATGACAATTACCTCTGTATCAACAACGGCGATCTTCCACAACAACCAAACTATGATCAAAATATCTCCGTACAGAAAGATCGAAATCAAAACCAAACAGGCAAACCGCCAAAATCACAACAATAGCTCGCTAGATCAACCTCAAATTCTCTAAATTCTTCAAAATAAGCGTATATATAACGGATTGGTAGAAGAGAGAAGTAGAGAACGAAATTTGGGGGAATCAAAAACCCTAGAACAACGAAATCTCCATCCGGAAAAGCCTAACGTCAACTCAGATTACCGCGACGATTCCATTTTTGGAGCTGTTTCAGACGATGAGAGCAAGATCCGCCGTGTAGGGACATCACAGTGGGGGAGGCGCGCCTGTGAAGTAACTCCACGAGCACCGAAGGCATGGTCGATGCCCCGAAGAGGAGGAGAAGAACGAATGGATCGAAAACCTTCAAAACCCTAGATCGATATCGACAGATCGGTTCGGATCAGCCCATCGGACGGTGGAGATGCAACGATCAAACAAAGAATGCAAGAAGAGAAGATGAGAACGCGTGGAGAAGACGAAAATATCCGGAGAGGGGCCCTTAAATAGGGTTGTCGGGACTCGGACAATCTTGTGTGACCGGCTGCAGGCGGTAAGTTGGAGGACACGTGGCGGTTCATTTTCGGGATATTTCTTTTCTTGACTGGGCGGAAAAGTCTCCCGGTTTTGTGGGACCCGGAATTCCTGATTGGTGGGTTGTTTGTTTGATCCGGCGGAATATCTCAATAGAGTTATCTTGGTTTACGTGGCAATTGGTGAACGAGTGTTGTCATAGGAGTCAAACGGAGATCACGCCGTTTAATTGGTTCCGCGGGGACGGTATAAAAAATGATGACTTAGTCCAAAGGTTCATTGTGGACCTTTGGTTTTGGATTGGACGGTTAGGGGCTCCTTGAGTCGTGTCATGTGACGTGGTCACGACGGAAATAGATATGCAATTTGGAAAGGGCACGGATATTACCACCCTTGAATTCTCTAACCCACCCCGTTTTCTTCCCGACCCAAACAAATTTGTTAAGATTTTTAGCCCACCCCCAATTATATATCTTAAGAGTAGCTTCACAACCCCACCCCCAAACATTTTTATTTTAAAAGACTCTCTCTTGAATCCCTCTCCCTCCATCGTCCATCTCCATCTCCATCTCCATCTCAACTTTTCCTCCCCTCTGGCTCCACCTGTGGCCGCTGCTCCACCTCCGGCTCCACCCTCCGTTGTTCCCCCTTCGGCTCCACCCCTCGCAGCTACTCCACCCACCATCGCCGCACGTCCCACAACTCTACCTGTCGCTGCCGCTCCCCCTCCGGCTCTACCAACCACTGCTCCCCCTCCGGCTCCACGCACCCGCGGCCACTGCTTGCTCCCCTCCGATCACTCACATGTTAGGACAAACCCTAACCCTAGTTTTAGGTATATATGTGATATATCATTGATTATTAATTGCACCTTTTAAATTTAGGATAGTTTGGAATGGATTTATAAATTTGATTAGATATAACACAATATTTTCATCTACTCAATTTATCCCCCTTTATGGTGACCACCAAACTTCAAAGGCTTCTTCGAAGCCATTAAAAATATCTTCTTCCATCAATTTTCAAATATAACCTGAGGATTCATAGATAGTTAAAACACTTCAGTTTACCCCAATTGATTGACTTATTTTCGAAATGGTTGTGTTGGAGAAGAAATGGTTGTGTTGGGAGGTCAGGAAGGGAGAGTAGAATCTAGTTGATAGTACTAGGAAGATGATAACTATTGACTCATATTCTTTAACATAACACACATTAGTAAACATTGACCATTTCTATTTTATTGTCTAATTTGCTGTCATTTATTCTTTATTCATCTGGTTTAACTTACTTAACCTATGAGACTTCTGTTTAAGAACTTTGTAGATCCCCTATCTCAATATCATCTTTTGTTTTAGAAGACAGAAATATGATAAACCAAATGGTATATTTATCATAGTTTGAATGATTTAACATAAACACCAAGGTATACTTACCATCTCAATTTATGCTTTGAATGATTTGATATAAACACCAGGGTATACTTACCATCTCAATTTATGTTTTGAATGATTTGACATAAACACCAGGATATACGTATCATGGTTAATACAGACTACACTCTTCTGTGGCTGCTCCTAAAATTTTGACTCGACGTTCCATTCCATTGTCCACTTGAATGCATCAATCTCATATGAGCAATTATTATCTTGCTATTCTGCTTGAGTGGTCACTCATTCTTCATACAATCAAACTAGACACCCATAAATTAACAAACCTATAATAGAGAATATATCATTGAATGATTTAGTACTTTTGGTTTGTAACTTTGGTTGGATGAAATTGATTTTTTACCTTTTTTATTTTTTCTAAAGGAAGTACCATTAAATGATTGATATTTTTTGTGTATTGGTTATAACAAAGAACGAAAAAAATAAGGTATAGTGTTATGTATTAGGTGGTTTGTAAATAATGAGTTTAAATTTACCTCTTACATTATTTGACTATATATTTGCTAGATAATGAAAAATATTGGGTGATTTATAATGATATGTATCACTGCTTTTTAGTAATGATTTGTATGATTGACTCATTCAATATTCATTTCATATTGATTATGACAATCTTCTTATTTTTTGGGCAGCATGGCTCCAAAACTACGCATTCCACAAACATCGTTGCATCAAAGATGTTAACTCAAAGATTTGGCAGTGATGTACCTTCAAGTTCAAACATTTCATTTGTTGAGCAAGAGGTTTTGGAAGAGGAAGCAAATGAGCCATAGGTAGAGGAAGACGAGTGCAAGGAGAAGATACATAGAGACTAGTCAATTTAGAGATAGATGCAGATAGTTTGAAAGAACCTTTCCTGGGGATACAAAAAACAAACGAAATCTTGGTCGATTATAAACACAATATTGTATGAGTATTGATAATAATAATGTTTTGGGTTTGGTATGGGTTTTGACATGTTTCAAAACAAATGTGTTTTGTATGCATGAGTTTTGAAGATATTTTATAGATATAATGTGTTCGCGTGTTTTGGTGTTCTCAATGAAATGATGTTTTAGAAATATTTTATTAATACAATGCGATCATGTTGCTGCTAGCCCAGATTTTATGCAGTACGGCTTTGTAAAATCGACCTGGGATATAAGTAATGATTTCACAAAGTCAAACGGGTTACAAAGAGGGTCTTAAGTCTGTCTGGCCCATTTGACCCTCTGAAATCGAGTTGGGATATAGATGACGACTTCACAATGTCGAACGGGTTACAGAGAGGGTCTTATATCTTTATAACCCGTTCGACCCTGTGAAGTCCCCTATAAAGTCGATTTGGGATAGAGTGGACAACGTCATAATGTCAAACGGGTTACAGAGGGGACCTTAAGCCTCTGTGACTCATTCGGCCCTGTGATGTCGATCTGGAATATAGGTGATGACTTCACAAAGTCGAACCGGTTACAAAGAGGGCCTTAAGTCTTTGTGACTCGTTAAACCTTGTGAAGTCGAACTGGTCTTGAGAGAGATGACAACACAAAGTCGAACATGCCATAAAGTAGGGGTGGGTGGGATTTAAATGAGGGATATAAGGGATGAATAATACAAGGGGTGGGTTAAGTTCAGACGAGGTGGGTTAGGTTAGGGTGGGGTGAATAACTAAGTGGGTGGAAATATTGGTGTCCATTTGGAAATAGATATGAAATATGGATATCTAGGAAGGGCTGGGAACCTTCATATTTTATTTGCTCGTATGGTGTTGATTTTCATTGTGGGGATTCATATATCATTATAATAAAAATTAAACAGTTTATAAATATATGTGAAATCTAAAAAGAAAATAAAAATTTATTTTTTGTGCAAGATGTTGTGGCAACTCCACATGAGTCAAGCAAAATATATTATTCAAGTGTGAAAAAAAACAAACACAAGATCTGGATCCCGGAATTAAATCATATCCAACCCTATTTCTTATTTTTAACTTTTTTATTTTGTTTGTGCATAGTATCGGTTTTTGTAAAGTTTTAATTGTTTAAAATATTACATTTTAGAAGTCAATTCTGATCTCCACATGAACCCAATCGCACTCAAATCAAATTCAAATCTAAACTCAATCCGAATCGAATCTAAGGATCTATTTGGTTGACAAGTTGGATTGAGATTCTGTAAATCTTGAGATTCTAAATCAGGTGAGGTGAGGAACATGATTCAGAAAACAGAATTGAGATCTTCAATTTCAATCATTGATTATAATATAAAAAATATATATTTCTAAAAATACCCTATATATATATATTAGATGTATTAAATATATATATTAAAATATATATTTTATCACTAATTTTCGATGATATATATAAAATATTATATATATGTATATAATTTAGTTATGATAGCAAATTAGTTATGATAAATCACATAAACCTTATATATGAATTAAAATATATATTTTATAATTAATTTGCTATGATATATATATATATATATATATATATATATATATATTTTATCCTGACTCTTCATCTCCCTTAATAGATATATTATCATATATCTATTAAGGGAGATGAAGAGTCTGGATAAAAATGTTTC
Organism: Acorus calamus; assembly: GCA_030737845.1. Taxonomy (NCBI): domain Eukaryota; kingdom Viridiplantae; phylum Streptophyta; class Magnoliopsida; order Acorales; family Acoraceae; genus Acorus; species Acorus calamus. The sequence goes on along the minus strand of CM060877.1, from coordinate 16,834,945 downwards.
AAATGTCTTTTTTTCAATCCATCTAGATTGGGATTGAGGGAATACCACCTCTTAAGAGTTAAGAGGATTCTCAATCCCCCTAATAAGGATTTGCAATCCCACTCTCTCAATCTCAATCCCCTTTTTAAAATTTATCCAAATAATTTATTGACCTGGATTAGGATTTTCAATCACAATCCAAACACTCAATACTGCGATCCAAACATACCCTAAAAGGTTAGATTTAAGTTCAGCTTATGTGATTTAAGGGTCAGGTTTAAATTGACTTTTTCAATTCATATTAGCACGCCTATATGTTTATGGCCCCTGGATCATTCCGAGACTTCACACAACATCATCTTTTGAACTTATTTTTTAATCACCCAAGCTTCTGACATACTTTGTCTTGAAACAACTTGGAAAATTATCATTTAGACAAAGTTTTTAATTTTTATTTTTTTATTAGGTATCAAGGCCAATTATCCCGGGCATAAATTCCATTAACAAAGTATATTTACACAGGCCTATTAGGCCCTACCAACTATGTCAAAACCTTTATACACTGTAAGAAACCTGATCTTTGTTTCTTTCCAGCAAACCTTGCCAAAACATCTGATCCCTGAACACATTCTCTAGAGACCTTAAGAACTCTATGGGGTCATCTTGTTAAGACCCCCCCCCCCCCCCCCCCCAAAGATTTTGAATATAATAAATAGTGCCCGTGCATTTTATCATATAATTTTAAATCAATCAATGATAATGAACTTGGAAACCTCCCCAGCCTATTAGCACAATAAAGAGTGCTGATAAATCAATTATAATGGTTGTTATAAGCCAAGTCACCAAGTAGGACCCATTGAAATAAAAAAAATCTAATAGTAATGGAAAATGAAATGTTCTTGTGCAGTCACCGATTTTTATTTTTTTTAAATCAAACACTTCCCCATAAAAGTTTATGTTGTTATATGAAATGAAATATATATTGAGATAGATTAGTGTAATTTTTTTCACGTCACCATACAATATGATAGAACCTCATACATTATGATAGCTTAGTATATACTATGATATCATAATATTTAGGGGTGTAAAACAGATTGAATGTATCAGCACAAAATGGACCGAGTGTATTAGTGCTCAATAATAATACCCCACTTCCCTACTCCCCACACAAAGTTGGAAAAGAAATTGTGTGCCGTCATGGCGTCGTCTCTTGTTACATTCGGACCCATCGATTGCACCTTTGAACTACTTGCGGTCATGAAAGTTTAATATATTTTTTTTGAATACTTGGTTTTGATTTTTTTTTCTTCTATGTATTCGATTTATGTTTATTTTTTGTCGTGGATATGATTTATTTTTATTAATTGGGTTAGGAGATTTGAAAATATTAAGTTCATCTTCAATTCTTCGAATTTTTGTACGAGTAATATTTTTTTTCCAACCTCAATTTCAGTCTTATATTCTTAAATACAAACCACTGGAGCATATACTCATATTAATGAGGTATATATTTTAATAAAATATTTTTGTTAAAATTTATTTATTTATTTTATTTGGATATAATTATTTTTTTATTTATTGATTTTCAATTAAACTTTCAAATCAATCATGAGCAAGTTTAAAATGATTGATTCATTCTTTAAATGAAATTGCTACTACACAAAAACTGATTCACTTCCTTCTTCTAATATTAATCCACCTCCAGTTATTGAAAGTTCTTTACCTGAACGTTCAAGAACTATTAATTTTTGTGATTATTATAAAAAATATCTATGAGGTTTTATCGATGCATCGAATTATTATTGAATGACTTGAATTTTGATCTTTTTTTTCTTAAATTATCATCTTTATATTTTATTTTGTTATATTTTTTTCAAGTATATTGTTTGGCCACTAGCTCCCTCTGTTCCAAATTCTGGGTCCGCCCCTGAACAAGCGTATTTTCAGAGGAGTGCGGATGTACTAAGAAAACACATGAGGCATATTTTGAGGATACATGTGGAACTGGGCCGTCTCATTGCAAAGGCGAAGGAGGTCACCTTTAGAGACATGAGGATATGTATCACGGGATAATCGTGTGGGTTAGGCCCCCCTTCGGGTTAGATGCCTCTTCTAACCCAGGGGTAGACGATGCATGACACCCTTTTTTCCCCTTATTGCTATTGCTTTCTATTTTCTCTCTTTTCAGAACTTGTAATTCGAATTTAGAAATAAAATCAAATAACAAACATCTATGTTTCTTTAAAAAAATAAAAATGAAGCTAATAGATGGTGGACCCACACCATTTCCTTGTAAAAATATATCTATTATTTATAATCTATTATCTATTTACTATATATTAAACACAAGGGGTCATAATGAGATAAATTAACGACCAAATAATTTTCTTCCTTTTTTACCCCCCTTAAACCATTACCCATTTAAAAACAATATTACACGTATCCTTATTAGAGGTGTAAAATGGGCCATGTTGGGCCGGCCTGTAAACTTTGATGGACCGAAGGGCCGCCCATGGGCTTAGCTGCAAGCCCAAAATATGTTTTTAGTTTTTTAATTTTAAACTTTACTCTTCTTAATAGTACACACACACAAAACATTATATATACTTGATATAACAATAAGATAAGACATTTATTCAACATATTATATGCTTCATATACTGTAAATTGTTGTGTCGTGTCGTGCATATTGTGCTGTTCTCGATAATGTGCCGAGCCGGAATGGTCCACGTGCCATAAGGCTGACCAGACATGTCTCATCTACCTTAACTTGTCATGCCAATAACGTGTCGTGCCGTACTATGCCGGTTTCTTATCGTGTCGTGCCAGCCTAGCCCATTTTACACCTCACCTCTGATTCAGATAATCCTACGTGTGAATTTTTTTCTGTTAGGGGTACACAAGACTTTTACCCCTTTTTTTTGCGTGTGTGATAACTGATAAGTAGAAGTGTAAAACAGCTGTGCCAAGCTAGCCTTATAGCCCGTGGACCATTTTCAACACAACACATTAGTGAGCATAACACGATTGATACGACACAACATGATATTTTACACTTGACGAAGCATATAATATGTTGAGAAGTTTCCTTAACGGGCTTAGCTGACACGACACAGCCCGTTTTACACCTCTAGTGATAGAGATTTAGATTAAGCGTGCAAAGGACAAAACAATTGTCCAAATAATTTTTTTCATTTTCATCCTCCCTTAATCCAGAAATGAAAATTCATTCATATTTTTATATTTTATTTGTATGAGGATAGGAGTGGAAATTCAAGTGCATTGAAGATAAAATAGATGTCCAAACATCTTTTTTCAATTTTTGTTCTCGCTTCATCTAAAAATGACCATCCTCATTGAAGATAAAATAGATGTCCAAACTTATTCTTGTCTTTGTGTTTTGTTTGTTTGAGGATAGAAGTGAAAATTCAAGTTCATCTTACCTTTTTTGTCTTGGTAAATGTTTTGAATGACATAATTTTGTCTACATAGAATTTGTTTGGGATAAGTACAACAAAGAAAATTTAAAATGAAAATTTAAGATTTTACACTCAAATCATTATATAGTTCAAAACGTAGATAACACATATTTTTATTTTTTTAAAATCATATGCCTCATCTAATAGGTATATATTTTTATAAAAAAGTTAATTATCCATTGACATGTAGTCAAATGCATATAAAAATATGATGCTTTCATTTTTAGAAGAATATGATGTTTTCACATATTACTATTTCATTGATATTCATGTAATGTTAGTTTTAACATATGTTTTTACACATGATTTTCGAGAACAGAATACTTTACATGTTTGGCTTACAGTCCATTTAGGCATGGGTTGGGGGGCGCCGCAATTGTGAAACATGGGGGGGGGGGGGGGGAATGGCGTTGAGCAAAGCAGTGTTGAGGAGAGTGGGGGAATGCGGGGGGGGGGGGGGGATATAAGACAAATGTTATTGGGATGGAAATGTGAATGTCATTAACCTTGATTATCTGCACGATCGCGTCCGTGGGTGTTCACTACTGCCAACGCTGCGATTTGTGTCCGCTAAATGGACCCTTGGTATGCAAAAAATATTGATTTGTTTATTTTTAATGTTCATTAGCTAAACAAATTCAATATAAATTTATATATACCTATTTAATATATTCCTTTAATATCGAATTGGTGCTTAAGCATGTGCCTATAACTAGTATCTTTTCTTTAATTATAAAGTGGAAGATTATCCACGGTAAGTTTCAAATATAATTAAATTAAAGACGTCCGTACACAGTCTTATTTATAGGCCTGCTTGATCAAACAACATATATACCTCATTTGAAATGTTTCACTTTTTAGAAAAATGAGTTTATGTTATTCGCTTTAGAGTGCTGATGTACTCAGTCCGTTTTACTACCACATTTGCAGCTCAAAAATAGAACCGCAACACAGTAAGGTATATTGCACTTATTTTGTATGAAAATAAAATTTTAATATAATAATTTATCTTAATATATTTTTCATTTTCAATAACATAATATATTTAAATAGTTGGAGTGTGTGTATATATATTAAAAACTGACAATAGGAGTTTACATCCCAATTAGATCTGACTTCGATCAGTCCATCATTATCAAATCGTACTATTTATGAATTGAATTGTACAATCTATTAATCGAAATGTACAATTAATTGTTGGGTATAAATGTTACTCTCTTATTAGATGTTGATGGTATTGACCAAATTCCGAGTTGACTGGATCAAAAAAAAGAGCAACACATGTAACTAATAATTGTTAATTGTCGTGTAGTTCGATTAATAGATCGTACAGTTTAATATTGATGAACTGACTAAAGTCATGCCTTTTTGGATCCAAACTCGATAATAGTGACATACATAACTATATATGGACTGTTATTTTTCTTAAAAGAAGGGCACATTTGGTTGCTTGCTCGATTATAAAATTGATCCATAGAAATCTGGATTTTAAAACTGATTCTGCAGAAACTCTCTCCCTGCTTTTGAATATAGTAGCTTTTAGACACTATTTATTTAAAATATGTCTTTGAATTGTGGAAAAAGTTTTCTTCAATGGAAAAAGTTGCTCGATGATGCAACAAAACACTGTTGAAATTCATCCATGGTGGGCTCCACCGGTCTCCTCATCCACCCAAAAAAAAGTCCCACACCCCAAAAAGCACACAAACCTCCCATTGGCCAACACCCACCCCACACGGATCCCCACCCAAACCCAAATCCCACCCGTCCAAATCCCTCCAAATCCAACGGTCAAAAGCCCCTCACCCCCATCTCCTCCGCGGATTCACTTCCCCAAGACACAAATATATAACCTCTCCCGTCCCCGCTTCGAACCACCACTCCCTCCGCCCCAAAAAAAACCACTCTTTTAGTCCGATTCACGACCTATTCTATCGATGGAGGCAACAGGGAAGGCGAAGAAGGGCGCGGCGGGTCGGAGGGGCGGCGGCCCCAAGAAGAAGCCCGTCTCGAGATCCGTGAAGGCCGGTCTCCAGTTCCCCGTCGGTCGTATCGGCCGGTACCTCAAGAAGGGCCGGTACGCCCAGCGCGTCGGCACCGGCGCCCCCGTCTACCTCGCCGCCGTCCTCGAATACTTGGCCGCCGAGGTAACCCGAAGTGCCTAGGGTTTCCAAATTTTGGATCTTGATATTCTCACTCACAATGTCTTGTTCTCACCCCTGCAGGTGTTGGAGCTGGCGGGGAACGCAGCGAGGGACAACAAGAAGAACCGCATAATCCCGCGGCACGTGCTTCTGGCGATCCGAAACGATGAGGAGTTGGGGAAGCTCCTCGCGGGGGTGACGATAGCGCATGGTGGGGTCCTCCCCAACATCAACCCTGTATTGCTTCCGAAGAAGTCTGCGTCGGCCACCACCGCTGCCGGGAAGGAGCCCAAGTCGCCATCGAAGGCGGCGAAGTCGCCGAAGAAGACGCCCAAGAAGGACTGAAAAGAAAGTCTCTTTCTTTGAAGGTCTTGTTTGTAATTGTTTTTTCTGTTCAGTGTGGTGGTTTGTAATTTTTTTTGGAGTAGGGGTTGTTTTGGAAATATTTAATGTTAATGTACCTTTTTGGTATTTGTCGCACATGGGAATTTATCTCTTTTGGTACTTCACGACAGTTCTATTTATTAAAAGCTTTGAAGGACTTGTTTGTAACTTGTTGGAGTAGGGGTTGTTTTGGAAATACTTGATGTTAAGTGTACCTTTTAGGTATTAGCTGCAATTGGGGATTTTTTTTCTTTCTTTTGGGTATTTCACAACAGATCTATAAATTAAAAGCATTTGCGATTTCATATTATATGATTTGGAATGAATGGTTTATCAGAGGTTGTGTGCGCTTCAAAGAAGGGCCTTCTCGACTGGGGCTTGCAAGGCGATTTTTGTGGGAGGTAATGAAGAGAAATTTGTGATTTTGTTTATTTTTTCACATCGAATGTTTGCATCTGTTAGGTTTTGTGGGTTGGGTTGTTGATGAGGGTCACCTGTTTGTGAAATTGATTGAGATGCCTAAATTAGCTGCATTTGTTTCCATCAGGATTAGTAGTATCTCAAGATGTGATTTTGACCTGCTTTTGCATCAGATACTGGTCTTTAATTTGCTTCAAAGAGAGCTGATTTAATGATGTTAGTTGAATGCTTGTGAATTCACGCCCATCTGGAAAAAGAATAGTGTGACTGATGTTCAATCTTGTAATTTCAATTCATCATTTCTTATTTTGCTGTTTTTCTTGAATGGTATGGCAGATCATGTATGTGTTTTTATGTATTGGATGAAGCTGTTTGGATTGGTTTGCTTTCTAAATTGTGACATGAGTGTTAAAGTGAAGTTGAATCAAATCATAACTTCTTTTTTTATTGGTTTGTGGTAGGGTGGGGATTTATACTCATGCTCTTATGGTTGCAAATCCATTGTCAAGTTGGAGGTCAAAGTCCCAAAATTTAAATTCACATAGAGGATCATCATAGAAGGGCCCTTTGTAGGAGTCATGATATGAGGATCTATGTTGAGACTTTCCTTGTGAATTACAACATGGATCTGATTTGGGGGATTTAGCTTCAAAGCTTATGCTAACTACATCCTGTTAATGGGGTTGGCCTTTGCATCATATCATGGAGACCAGAGCCATTTGGGGGACAGTGGGGAACATCAAGACGCCCATTGACAAGAACTTTTGGCAGAGTTAATGGGAGCCGAACAAATGAAAGATTTATAATCAAGGCTTCATCAATGGAGAGATATCTACCATCTCTTTATTTTTTGAGTTTTAGATTTCTTCCTATTTTAAGACGGTTTGAAAGTTTACCTGGATGCATGAGCTAACTTGGTATGTTTTTGCATGCAGAAAATTAAAAGAAAATGAGGAAAAGAAATAACTTTTTCTGTTTATTCTCTTAAATAACTGGTGTATGTGACATGAGAGTTTTTTTTTTTTTTTTGCTTCTTTTTCCCTTGCTTCTATTGCCTTGTTAGATGAGTGAGTAATTTTTTTCCCATCTCCCTGTAAGAGAGAGAGAGAGAGAGAGAGAGAGAACAATCATTTTCTATCACAGACATGAAGAACAAAAAAACTGAACGAAGGAAAAATGATTTCATTTCCATTACTTTCCTTTTAACCTAGGTTCTTTCACTATCTTTCATTTTCTATCCATAATTGTTGACAAACACACCTATGTAACCCGAAGATAAAGCACACAACTAGATAATATGGTGGGCTCTTCTCTTGCTCAGCTACTAACCTCCACCACAAATCATTAGGGAGTTGATGTCTTGCTAAGTTTTGGTTGCATAATAATAATTGGTTAATAAAACTTGATCCATGATCCATAATTCCACTCAAATAGGTGGACAAGGCATGATGGTATGCTATCATGTGGATTGACGTGAGATCTGGATTATCCTTATCATTTGCTAAATGATTATAGAATGAGTGAAGATGACCACCAGTTGAGGTGATGCTGCATTTGAAAAATTGGAATGCCATTGTTGAAGATGCATGCCATCGTGATAGAACTGTTTTTGGTATTCATCTTTTTTATTTTTATTATTTTGAGACAGAACTGCATAAATTATATTGCAGAAAAAGATGCTGCAAATAATATCCAGTGGCCCATATACAAGCAATTGATGAAATAAAATTTTAGAGATTAATTGGACAGAAGAAATAGCAGATAGGACTTGATCTTTTTATTAAACAATAAACATGAAAAACATGGAATCAATGGTTCACAAGGCGCCATATTTCAAGCAGTCCATTGAGGTAGATTGTTTGGTGTCCTATGTGAGCTTAATGTAGGGCACTTGTAGTTTGTTTGATTTACTTTTCTTTTGCTTTCTTTTGATTTTTAGGATTTGTGTGGTTTAAGAAGTAATAAATCTTCTTCATTGAGCATCTGAAAGATGCAGCAATGAGTGGGGAAAACCTACAACTGCTAGAAAATTATGAATGGACTCAACTATTTCTATTCAACTTGAGTTCATGGACAAAACAAAATCAAACATTAACCAACTACAAGTGTTTTACATCAGAGTTTATTTAATTAAAAAAGTATAGGTTGTATCTTTCTTTAGTGAGAAACTGAATGAACTCAGAGCCTCAGTGATTATATACAGTTATCCAAGCCTCAAATTTAATGGCACAAACGCTACTGAACCTTTTCTTGGTAGGATGGTAGAGGTACCCCCTCTATAGTGAGACACCTTGTTTGAGTGTCTTATCGCCCTTGATAGGGAAGATCTACTTGCCAATAAAAAAATATATAAAAAAATGTAGTTATCCAAGTTCAAAATTGGATAACTTTCTTATACATTGAATATTGACTTTGTTCCAAAGGATTTTTTTGGAGATAGTGAGTCTGATTGAGCTGGTGATCTTTGTGAAGTCCAAGTGTTCATAAACTTTTAATTACCTATACCCTGCAATGTCATATCGTTTATGAGTGGGGTCTCGCATTTGATTGTTACGTATTGGGGACCTTCATAGACTAGTTCTCACTTTTGGTCCACAAGAAACATTTGTTGGAGGATCATAATTAATGCTAAACATGATTTTGATTCAATGTGGTTCAATATATTTATTGATTGTCAAATATTGAGATATTTCATTTCAAATATTTGGTGGATGTGTAACAGTAAACTGTCAATTGGAATGGACTTCAAGTTATACCTTTCTTGCATTTGCAGAAAATAGGAAATATTTTTTTTACCACATTGTAACTTTGGTTTAAATGATATTTTCTGTATATTTGATATGCATAAGAAGGGTCCAATATCAATTAGGAGAATGGTTACAGATTTAGAACTTTATGGCTCATAAAAGGCATCATAGATTCATAGGTAAGCCTGTCATTATCCGAAAAAAATCTGAATCCAATCCGAATCCATATTCGAAAAATTAGAATTATCTGATATTCAAAAATCCGGAGTGTAGATATGGATATCAGTGTATCCGATCTGAAAAATATCCACATCTGGCATATATTATAAATATATATATGTATATTTATATAATATATTGTTCATATTTGTTATCTTGTATGATTATTACAATCATGATATATTATATTATTATTAAATTTTCAATGTATGATATCTAAAAGAGAGAATAAATCTTAAAATCTCAAATTTAATTTTCATTTCTCTCTAATATATCATTTGATTATCCAATGTAATATTAATATTTAAACATGTCATCCGAAAAATATCAGTATCTGAAGATATCCGAATCTGAAAATTAATATCTATAAAATTAGGATATGGATATTAACATATCTGATTCTTATTTGTCCGATTGACATGCTTAATCATAGGCCATGGATGTGTCTTTTACTAATATTATCTTTGATAGAAATTATCCAGTAATTTGCAATTTCTTCTGTTCTGGGGCTAGTATTCCTTTGACCTCCTCAGGTTGATGAATTCCTGTTCTTCTATATTCTTAATCTTCTCATGATTAAATCTTGTTCCTGACACGAAATCAGGGAACCGGCTTATGTTTCCTTGATGACTATATTCCGAATGATCTTGATGAGCTCATCAAGTCAAATTATAGAGTATAAGTTTCCACCAAAAGAAATAATAGAGTATAAGTATGATTGTTATATAATGGTGACTTCTTTTTAAGTTTTTTATGTGCTAACTACTCAAGAGTTACTCTTGCAACTTCCTGTTCATTAGCTGGGAGAATACTATCCAATTTACTCCTACATGTGGGAATATTATGGGAAAATATTAATGGCACATAATATATTATCCTTGATGTTTTGTTTTATAATGTGACAACACCTAAGATAGCGTTGCTTTTGTGAGGTTCAGCTAACAAAAGTTGGGAATTGTAAGTCTGTTTTTCCACCGTTTCTGTCCAAGCTTAGTTTTGAATTGCATAATAAAGGATTAATGAACAATATTTTTGGATAGGTAAGTATTTTTATTTTATTTATATTTTCTTGGTTAAATCTTTTCCTATGAGTGAGTAGGAGTTAAAACTCAAAAAGTCCTAAAGCTTTTCAGCCATTTTTGATTACGAGGTTATCTAAAGTCCTAAATCATGTCAAATAAAAGAAACCGAATTCGATGTAAAAGCACGTGGGTTCATTATATGATACAAAATTATGCAAAGTTACATTGTCTATGATGTTGGAATTAAATATGTGAAAATTAATGTCTGTGCCATTCTGAATGCAGGACTTTCACGTGACACTAATGAAATTGCCCTGAGGGATGCATTTAAGCAGCATGGTGACATTGTTAAAGGTATACAATGCAATTCCAAAATTTACAATTCATTTTTATTGATATTAAAAAATTGGAAAAATCAATATTTATTTGTGACAGTTCGAGTTGTATGTGATCGAGTTACTAGTAATTCGAAACGATATGGCTTCATATCTTTCACTACAGAAAGTGAAGCAAGAACAGCTATACAGAAGATGGATGGTCAGGTATGCAAAATGTATGTCAACATACTCTTATTACTCATATGAAATTTCAATCATGTACCAAAAAATTCATAATTCCCTTCTCATTTCAGTTGTTGGATGGAAGAAGGATTAATGTAAGTTATGCCCACAAAGGATGAAAAGGAACTATAGAAATTGTGCTCCAGGTATGACATTTTGATGGGACAAAGTTTATAAATTCTATTTACATAATTTTTTGTCCAATCATGTGTAGTACAGTTTTTCCTTAAAAACAATGTCATTGTATGTCAAGGCTCTAAACTTGTTGGAGATGAGCATGTTGGAGATGGAGAGTTTAAAACATGATTCACAAAATTGGTTATTTCCAATTGAAAAGAAAAAGGAAATATTTCATTACTTTGATAATATTTCATAGCCTTTTTCTATTGTATATGTTATCTATATTTGTTCATAGATTAAATTTGTTCATAGCTATTAATCCATTACAAATCATTGGAAAACAGGCCATTGATTATCTTTTGCATTGAAGCTTAGTTATTTTGGTGTCAAAGGTTTAATCTTAAGACCTTCAACCAAGGTGCTTCGATCAGTTCTCCTCACATTAGCAATAATAGTTAATAACCGTGTTTCATACATCTCTGATAATAAGATCCTTGTATATTCATTTTATCATTATCTTTCCTTGTATATAAATGAGGTCTCAGTATTTTTTTTCTCCTTTAATGAACTAGCTTTCATTACTACAAATAAAGAGAACTTGATCATATATTACATTAGAGCTTTAATACACCCAGCTCCAAAAATCACCCCTGGGTCACATACACTTTTGAAGGTTATATGCACTTTAAAAATACTATAGAAAAATCCATCAAAATGTATACAATGTGAAGATTCAAACCCACAAGGTATCTTCATTAATTACATGGTATAAGACGCCTATGTCATTTTGTCTCATTCCTTACATATTCCTATTATGAGTTATTTCATGCATTTCGATCAACGGGGGATTGTGAGCTTGGCCCATATGACCAAATGCATTAACCTAATTTTGTGTTTTCAATTTTTCTTCAATATGATCTATTAATTATTATTTTGATCATTGCGATTTAATCTCAACAATTAGTGTTCTTTTGTGCCCTTGACAATTTCAATCTCTCAATTAGAGATTTTTGTTAACCGAAACCTTTTCTCATGTTTTTGCGGATACCTCTCTGGAGACACATCTCATCTTTGACTGTTTCATCTCCCTCATATTTTTCCCGTGTGTTCTTCTCAAGAGAAGTGACTTTCTCTTTATACTTTTATCTGAATGAAGAATCCATCTTGTGTGTGTGAAAAAATAAATCCATCAAGCAGACTCATTCCCTCTAAAAACATCTTGTTTCTGATTCTTATCCCTCTAAAAACAGCGGATATCGGCACCCCGGGTTGCAAGAAATCCACCCCTTTAAAAGAATAAAAAAATTGTGCACTGTAGCAGTAGGAGTAAACCCACCCTGAAGTCGGCATTCCCTCTGGCGATAGTGGTGAATTATGGTCGACTGCGAGTTTGACATGTGTATCAACCCAGGTTGGCAATCATTTGGGCGACGGTGTTGAAGTATGGTCGACAATCACTTGGGTGACGGTGTTGAAGTGTGGTCGCCAGAATGCCCAGCGAGTTAAATTTTGAAAAAATAAATTTACATTGTTACAAGTCTTAAACCAATTATGACAAATTTCACATGTAAACACATAGAATAGAAAGTCATTGTTGCATTTATAACACATCAAAATACAATGTTAGCATTCCATAACCAATCATATATGTGACCACAATACAAGTAATTGTTTTTATGTTTATTTTAAATTTTTTTAAAAAGGAGTTATTATTTTTATTGGATAGGTTATTTATTTTTATACATGGAAAAATTGATATAGTCACACGAATGATTGTGAAATTTGAACATGTATTTTGTTGTGTAATCACATAAATAATTGGTTATGGCATGCGAACTTTGTATTTTGATGTCATGAATACGGGCTATGGTTGTATATTATATGTGTTTACATGTGAAATTTTTCATAATTGGTTGAAAATTTATAACAATGTGAATTTATTTTATCAGAGTTTAGCTCACCGGGCTTTTTGGCGACCATACTTTAACACTGTCGTCCAAGTGATTGCCGACCTCGATTAGTACACACGCCAAACTTTTAGTCGACCATAATACACCATTATCGCCAGAAGGAATGCCGACCTAGAGATGGGTTTACTCTTACTGCTACAGTGATTTTAAAAAAAAATTCTTTTAAAGGGGTGGGTTTCTTGCAACCCGGGATGCTTACGTTGCCCTAGGTATTGCCCTAAAATGATTGTGTTTATCAAAGTACTTTTATTAACAGATTCAAAATGAACCCAACATTTCATTCGACTGAGAAGTTGGGAAAACTGCGTTTCTCATTCTCAGCATTCAAAAACGTGAATCACAAGATCATCGGACGGTCCAAATTAAACGGGGTTTTAATTATGGACGTGGAAGAAGAAACATATTAAGTCTGCGTTTGGTTGAGCAATTACAAAATAGATTTTAGGTAAAAACATTGTAGAAAATTATATTTCCACAACTTTTGAAAGAGTTGTTTTGTTAACTTTTCAATCACTAGATTTTTTTTGTCTGAAAAAACAAGAAAAGAAAAGATTGAAAAGCTAAAAGTATTATGTTTATTTACATTGGTGTTTATTTATTTTTGCTTCTCATGATTTAGGTATCGTTTGTGTGGGGGATGAAATCTATCACCTCTTGGGTCGGATCTTCGCTAATCCGGGCTTTGGATATCACCTCGTGGGCTCGAACTCCTCTCTGCAACGATCTGCTACAAGCCTTCAATCCTCGTCGTCGTCTTCCTCCTCCTCTTCTTCCTCCTTCAGGTTTCTGCAACCCACACCAATGTGGTGTTGGCTAACGCCCCTCCGATGCTTAAGTCAATGATCTCTTCCTTTTCTGAGTAATAAGAAGAACTTGGAATACTTGAGAATCAATAGAAGAGAGAGTCAGAATTCGCATACTTGGAGAGGAAGGTGAAGTACTCCTTTTATACTAAGTAGGGGCGCGCCGAATTTGGCTTTGCGGGGTGACCGGAATCTCCACATAGCTTCAGGATCTGTGGACATATGTCATCTAGTGATCATCATTATTGTATAACTGTTTTTCTAACATTCTGTCATTTTCTAGTGTCAGAGAATATTCCCTTTGTCAACCGTTTTCTTGTAGGGGGGGGCTTGTGGCCGACCTGCTTGTTAGTTCGGGCAATGTCTTCTGGACGTCTTATAGTTAAGGTCGGGCAATACGGGGTACCTATCCTTTTGACTTCAGCGTACGACTGTCCTATCCTGGTCGGGCGTAAGCTCTGTCCAATTTATCTTAGTCGGACATAGCATTCACCCGACCTGACCTAGCCAGGCTGGATCATTCGTCCGACCAGATAAGAAGATGAGCTTGATCAGGCCGTAATAGAATTTTGGGCCCATGGACCTTCTTTCTTCAGGCTCATATTTTTATTGAAATGTGTTAATTCTTGTTCAATCCTCGCACTTATACAATCTTATCCATTATTCAATTTTTAATTAATTTGGTCTCCTACAGTTTGAAAACTAGTTTGGGCAGATTTTGAGATTGCTTCCAAACATAAAATCTAGAGTAAAAAACTACAGATTGTATATTTATGTAAAAAAATGTTCAAAACCTGAATTTTTGATGTGAAATAAAAAATATATAGAGTACCTCAAATTAAAATTATTAATATTTTTGTTGTAACAGTCATATGATAAAAAATACACTATTCTAATATATTTTTTTGTAACAAATTAAATAAGAAATAAATCAAATGATATCATCAAATTTTATCTTGTTATGTTAGATAACCTTTTTAACATATCAACCAACTTATTAATACTAGTCATGTACTCATATGTACGTGCATTTGCGCGTGTTGTTTATTATACTTTGAATATATATATTTTCATTAGGACCAATTTTTTTTAATACTAAAAATCATGAACATCTAACAATCTAATACACAAGTGAAAGATAAAACTTAAAAAGAAATATTGGTTGGTTCCATTTTCATTACTTATTCAGCTTAAAGCTGATAATTAGTACTTATTGGACTTGTGGGGTGTTTGGTTGACACTTAAATAACTGCTGATTTATTCCCTCATTCAGCCAAAAAATGTGACAAATTTTCAGCTTCATGTTCTTACTTATTTTTCTGCACTCGCAAACCGCATATTTTGTGCCAACTTGAAATGACGGAACTACCCATGCTTGTTACGAGAAATTACGAATGGTATTTAAAGCCTTTTTTCAGATCCTCTCTCTCCTCACCCCTCTCTCTGCGAGACAAAAAAAGGGAAAAAAGAAACCCTAATCGTTTCGAGTGCTCTTCTCGTCCAACCCCTCTCTCTCGCCTCAAGTTGTATGAAACAAAAGGGGATCCTTGCATACCCTAATCGTTGGATCTGCTCCCCACATCCCTCTTTCTGCACCTTATTGAGGACACTGATCCTCTCTAATCTTGCAAACCTGTTCGTCGGACCTCCTCGCGAGAACACACCTCTCCTGTTATGTCTCTCTCTCGCGAGACCCCATCCCCTGTCACCGTCTCTTTCGCCTCCTCGCCTCCCGAGCAGCTACCAACTCGTGTCTTCTTTGCGGTTCTCGTCTTCGGGCAACGATCGAGGTAATACCACTCCGATCATCCCCTTTTTCATTGTGGATTTGTTGTTGATCTGTCTCGCGTGTGCTTCTGCTGTGCATTGGCTTCATAAAGTTTATTAATATGTTGAATGAGTTTTTATAAAGATTCATCACATGGTGCTCTGGTGGTGTTATTGTTGGGAGTCTTTTTGCTTGACTTGCGTTCAAAACTTTGGAGATAAGGATGGTTTATGTATTTATAAATCATCTGTTCAAGGCCAATATTATGGGGGTATCTAAAGCCAAGATGTAGTGGTTTCTAATTTGGAGATAATCTCCTACTTATAGAGGTTGAACAGATGGGTTTTTTTTTTGTTGGATCTTTGTGTGTAGGTCTTTTTTTTGTTTTGTTTGTGATGTAAATATTGACCAGTTTGTGATGGGGTGTTGTGTTTCATCTATGGTTGGCCTTGTTATGGTGTAGAGTTAAGTAGTGTTGTTTTAATAAAAAAAATAGCACCAGACCTGTTTAAATTAAACTACAGAGTCCATTCATGGGATGTTTTGCTCTGTGTTTGTTCATTTTGGTTATGGTGGCAGTGTGGAATTTTTCCAACTAATGTTTATTTGATGGATCATGTTGTTTTGGTTATGAATTTTTCCAAAAAATAATCTCTAATATCTCCAAAAAAAGCTTGTTGGTTCAATTTCAACCAAAAATCAAAATAACATTCAGCACTTATAAAATTGACCAAAATACCTTTCCAATAAGCACATATGTCATGTGGGTAACCAAACACATTTATCTAAATAACTGCTTAATATTTTTCGCTGAATCAAACATTTTTTTCCCTCAACTATTATCCCCCATTTGGATTGAGGAATTGAGTTATTCTGGATAGATAACTATGCTAGTATAGATAACAATTCTATAGTAATAAGAGATTTTTTGTTTGGTTGTGTTTTTTATTATTCTCATTGGAAAACGTAAGAATAAAAGTTGAGTTGTTTAGTTGATAAAGAATAAAATATAAATAAAGTGTGAAAAAGTTGATTTGACATGTGGGTCCTTTAATGTATAAGAGGTGTTGATAGGTGATTTGATGTGATAAAATGTAAAAAGTTGATTTGACATGTGAGCCCATGGGAATAGATAAAGTGAGTATAGCTTATTTTGAATTGTTATACTTTCTTATACTCGTTTAAACTGGTTTAATAATACCAAGTTATACTCTGCAAACAAACAGTCATTTTTCCTATCCATTCTTATACCACTCTTATCCGGGTTTAACCCGTTATCCAAACAAGGGCTTAAAGATTATCATCAAAATTCTTTCTGCACTTATTAATCAGCACTTAAAATCTTTTTCCGCCGCTGCCAAACAACACCTAAATATATGGATGTTTGTATAAAAAAACATGTATGGATACAACTTAATTCTGGTGTACCTACTTATCATGGATAAAACTTAAGTCTAAAGCAAAACAAAAAATCATACTCAACAAAAAGAGTCACAAGAACAAATAAAATCATCTTTTAGGAAATAGGTGATGTATCCCTCTTCATCAAGATTCTTAGATTTAAATGTGGCAGATTCTTAGATTTAAATTTTGCCACACTCGGAAGAAGAAAAATTGAATTTGGATGATTTGGAAAGAAAGATGCCAACGCCAATTCCGTGCCAAGGGTACCCACAAACTTGAATTGCTCAAGATGATCACTACAACAGTTCAAATCACTCTCCAAGGCAAGGAACTGAAAGAGGTATGGGCTCCTTCTATCCAGAAACTTGTTGATAATTGGGGCATCGCAATACTCCCTATACAGAGCACACAAGTTAGTATTTCCTGGCGGCCTCCTGATATGGGTTGGGTTAAATCCAACTCGGACGGCTCACTATCGGCAGATAGGGCTGGATACGGGGCGGTCCTGAGGGATCACACGGGCAAGCTCCTCACTGCGGTGGCAGTCCAGGATGGCAAACTCCAATCGATCAATGTGTTGGAATTTAAAGCTATCCTACAAGGTTTGAAGATGGCTGTAGCCCAGGGAATCTCCAAGGTCAACATCGAGAGTGATTCATCTACGGCTATAGCTTGGGTTCATGGCAAAGGTTGTATTCCGTGGAAGGCCTTCAGGGTCCAGTCAGAGTTACTCAAGATCCTGCCCTCCTTCGATGCATGGAAAGCCTCACACACTCTCCGCGAAGGCAATCAGGTGGCAGATTATCTTGCAGGGTGGCGGGGCTCCCCAAGTTTGACAATAATTCTTCCTCAAGAGATGTCTCAACAACTAAAAGAACTCGTAGCACAAGATGCATGTGGGACTGTTTTTGCTCGCAAACGTAGCAGCTAATCGGTTAACCAATTCTGGAGGGATACATTAAATTTTTCCCTCTATTGGTCCTTACCAGGTTATGCAATATTGGAAGGCTATAACTCAGGTAATTAGTTTTCTTGGTTTGATGTAACTAAAACAATCCTTTTTGTAACTACTACAGCAAAGAAATGAATTCATTCTTTTTTACCCACCAAAAAAAAAATTGACTATGGAAAAGTAAGCAAAAAATTGGAAAAAATTTAATTTTTTTTATAATGAACAATAAATATATATTTTGGTGGAAACAAACTTTATCTTTAGTATCCTAATCAACAATAAAATATGCAAAAAATATTCATTTTCATTAAACACAAAAAGAAAAAAAATCAAGAGCTTGAAATTATAATACGCATATAATAAACAACAGAAGCAAAAACAGCTAAAAATAAATAAATTAAAACCGTCCAATACCATCATTGAACGGCACTGATCAACAGACGCCATAAAAAAAAAACCTTTAAAAAAAAAAAATACACACAGCTCCCATTGCAGTATATCATGTTTTCTTTTTTCTTTTTAAACTCACATACTCATCTTTTGAAGTGTATGCTGTTATATGAAATGTAGTATTTTTTTTAATAATGAAAAAATGAAAAAAAATTCGATCATATACAATGATATGACTCATATACTATAATAATGCAGTATATACTATCTTATCACAGCGTATGGGGCTGCAAAACGGACTGCAAAAAGAACTGCGTGTATTAGCGTTTTTTTTTCCAGAGAAGCAGAAAAACAACAACCGCCCTTTAAATTCCTCCATAGATCTCCGAAGCCCACCTAATCAGGGGTTAAGACTCAGTCACATACATCAATTAAAACTTAAACCCGATGTGTTTTTATTTTTTTTAAACTAGTCAACATCATCTGAGGAGATATATGCTTTGATAAAAAGTATATATCACTCAATTTCTGATTGAATAAACTAATTTTTAATAAATGTAAAAAAATTTAATGAGGTATGTACAACATCTAACGAAGTATATGTTTAACTGGATTTCTAACGAGGTATATAAGACTGTGTTTGGATTGAGAAAAGAACTGAGTGTAACATAACTTACATGAGACCCTGCCCTCTTAGGTATAATTACCAGAGAGGATAAATTTTGTCTTCATTGTGTTATTTTATAAGAAAGGATACACATTATTTTCATCTTCACATTCAAAGTGCTCGAGTTTAAACTTTTAATTAATATACTGTAAGTCTGTAACAAAAAGAATTGATAAAGACATAGGTGTATCAATCGTACTTTTTCCTTTATGACCACACTTTTTTACTTGGTAAAAAACTGACATTTTAAAAAAATTGTTCATTCCAAACTTCTAAATATAAAAATGATTTACATAACAACTAATTAAGTTTTTGATGATCAACTAAATTCATAGATTTTACAACATCCTACACCATGGTATACTCACTAAAAAAATCTTATCATGTTAAAGAAAGAACAATTTAGAGGGTATACCCGCAAAAGTAACGTCAAATGGTTCAATAGTGTCTAAGCATATATATTTGTTTAGGGTAAAATGTATATAATCCTGAAAGTTGGCTAATATCTATATCCTTATTGTTTTATTTTATGAAAATCCACATAATTCTTTGAAAGTTGCCATGTTGAACACCTTCTTCTCCTTCGTCTTCTTCTACTCCTTCGCCTTCTTCTTCTCCTCCGCCGGATCCGGTAGTAGGTTGTTGTTGAAGAGCTCATTTCTTCACGTGGTGCTTCATAACTCGTTCGGCAACTTCCCCGTAAAGCAATTTTCACAACTCTATTGTTATCTTGGACTTGCCGAACAAAACCCTTGTCTCCTGAAATACAGAATTTCTATAAAATGAATATAATAAAAACTAAAAAGCTGAAACTCATTAATGCATAACATACTGTGTCTCCAAGGGCAATGAAGGATCACCCGGCCAGGCGAGTTGGTCCTGCACGGAGAACAACATCGGGTGCTTCGACCCGCGGAGGCCCGAAGTCCAGAAGCCCCCCCAATGGAGGTACGAAATGCGGCTCATTAACAAACGCGATATCGTCATTGTATTGAAAAAGTGCATAGAGAAAGAGAGAGAGAGGATGGAAGAAGGAAGACGATCCCATTTATAATTTTGATTTCTTGCCACAAAACCAAGCAAAATGACACATAAGTCCCTCTAATCGTGCTGGACTATAAAAAACACTATTTCATTTTCAACCCCATTAATTTTCTTATTTTAATTTTAATATTGAATTTTAGATCAGTTTTAATTACAAAACTATCCCTCAATTAATTTGTGACTAAAGTAGCGTTTGGTAGCAGGATTGTAAAACTTATTTTCTTTAAATGCTATGTTTAAAAATAATTTTGCAGTAAACTGCAACACTCCAGCTTTTTCAATCGCAGCTTTTGGGTATTATTTATCTGCGATTGCAAAACTATTTGGTTGCACAATTGTAGAACCAATTTCCTGCAAATAAAAAAAAATGTTCAAATTGCAGAATCAAACGCTATCTAAATTAACATCGACCTGATCAAATTGACCCTGGGATATTTATAATTAAAACAAAAAGATAAGGATTAACAAGTAAAAATTTTTCTAATAAGAATAAAGAGGACTATTATGCAAATTGCCAGTAAATTAAATGGAAAGAAAGAGGGAGATAAAAAAATAAAATATCCTGAGAGCGTAGTAGGAAAAGAGTACAAAGAGAGGGATTTGTTTGTCAATGTGGGGGGTGGAGGGTGAGTATATATAGTGAGCCACATGAGATCTGATTGGTTGACGAGGAGATATTGTGGATCGACAAGATGGTGTGTTATGCATCGTTGGATGTTGTGGTGCGGGAGACTGAAGTTAATTGGTTTGAGGGGTCCACGTGGTCCAATCTGATTGGAGGAGTCATTTACAAATGAATAAATTGGATTACAATTTTAAAAGATAATGTTAGATAAAACTTTAAATACAAAATCAATTAACAATCTCGATTCTCTATCATGTTTAGGAGAGAGAATATTTTTAGAAACAAATAAATCATAATAATTTTTGTCTTTATCTACAAGCATTTTTTCTTGTCGTCCAGAGGATTGATTGATATACACCTATCAACACTCTTTTTTTTAGACATCTTATAATGATTGGATGCGGATTCTCATCTACCAATGAAATATCTATGGGTTCGTTGATGTATAATCAATTTTGCATTCTATTTTTTAAATAATTTAATTCCACTTAATTCAAAACTAAATATCTAATATTAAAATTAATTTTAAACCTCTTCATCTTAAACACTAACAAAATTAAATTTCATCGTGCAAAACATACAACTTAAGATATAACCTAAAAATACTTGAGTACAAGACACTTCAAATATAAAATAATATGAAATATCATAAAATAAAATACAAAAAATATAATGAAACCTAACACAGTACTGAGGTTTTTGGATGAGGAGCCATAGCCAAGATGACCACAAAGGAGAGGTCGCAGTAGGACGAAGAGATTTCCAAGCAGAGGAGAGGGAGAGATTACCAAATTTGTAGAAGGTCCAACATGCTTCTCCTGATCTCCAAGTTCAATTTATTCTATTTTGTGCAATGAGAGCATAGGTGATCCAAAGAGTTTTTTTTTTTAATAATAAAATGTAAATGTTTGCTAATGATATTTACATAGAGTTGACCAAGCAATATGATGATGAATCTTGCATTCAGTCGAATGGCCTTGCAAAAGAAAAGTACGAAGAATCATTTCAATGTCCCTTTAAACCCATCTTGGTAGATTGAAAGAGGAAGACTTACATGGAAAGAAGAGAGAACTGATTTGATGAGCTCAATACGGGTAGCGCGAGATAAATACTGCCCTTCCCATGAGTAAATGCATTTTCTGATCTTGTCTAAAAGAGACATGCAATGAGTGTATTTGAGAGCACCATTTAATTTAATAAAGGTAAATCAAGGTACATGACCAGTAAAATATATTGGTTAATGTTCAGCCTATTGCATAATATCGAAGTAGAAAAAGACTGCAAGAGGCAAAAATCTGACTCTTAGAGTTATTAAGATGAAGCCTAGAGATGCAACAAAAGATTGAAATATTTATAATCAATAATATTTATTATAAATATTTTAATATTTACCTTATCATATTTTAGATTATGAAATTATTAAAACATGTATTATAATATCTTCTGGACAGATTTAAATATTATTCATATAATTTATTATATACTATTATTATAAAATAAATTGTCTTATAGTAAAAACATATATATATCTTAATCTACAAATCAAAACAAAATCAAAACAAGTTACGAGTAAATAAGAATTACATGATAATTAATTTAAAAATTTGGGGCTAATATCATCATTAAATAAATGATATCTTCTAATGTCTTGTGAAGATTGATCATCGAATTCCATGTGGACACTTGACCATGACTGCTCATTGAATCGAAGACCCTCCACGCCAAGTCCAATCTCCCACGCTTCGCATTGCATACAATCACATCTCTATTGCATAAGCCGCTCTCATTGGCCAATCTATGCAACCGGAAAATTAAGCGCGCTAGCCTCCGCGCAGGACTGACACGAACATTGCGTGAGATCATCAAATTCCACGCAACAAAGTCTCTCTCGCGCATTTCATCGAACACCCGCTTTGCGGGATTGATCGACCCGTTATCCTTTGTCAACGGACCAATTGTAAGCAGACTGGGTTCACCGTGCGGACTGTGCCACAAAGACTGTCGATTATTGATCGATGGGCGTAAAATCAAACGTTTCATTTTGTGATTTGAAAAAACATTTGAAACCGGTTCAGCCAGTGCTGACAGTTCCGTCGAATATAAACCCCAAACCCTATTGTTAGAATGAGAGAATAAAATAATGAGAATCATTTTATTCCGTTTGGGGTTTAATCCCTTTATATACAAATACACATGAGTTGCACGTGTAATAAAATACATATATAATGACATAATACATATAATCTAATAGCCCCCTCAAACTCACGGTGGATTATACAAAGTGAGTTTGCGAATGAGAAACTGAAATCGAGGAACTGGATGTAACTTCATAAAAAAATCAGCAAGTTGTTCGGCAGAGGAAATGCGGAAGCGATAGTGTCTCTGCAAGAAAGTGTTGACGAACGAAGTGACAATCGATCTCAATGTGTTTGATCATCTTGTGAAAAACCGGATTGCTGGCAATCTGAATAACACTGTGGTTATCAAAATGAAGAGGAGTAGGACCAGTCATAGTAATTCTTAGATCTACCAAGAGACGTCTAAGATGAACAATCTCCTTGATGGTGATGGCAATGGCTCAATACTCAGCCTCAGTGCTGGATAGTGAAACAACCTCCTGTTTCTTGCTGCGCCAAGAAATGATAGAATCTCCAAGAAATATGCAAAATCCAATGGTGGAGCGTCTAGTGGTCGGATCGCCAGCCCAATCGGCATCAGTGTAGGCCCTGAGAACTAGAGTCGAAGATGACGGCAGATAGATCGATATGGTGATAGTGCCACGTAAATATCTAAGAATACGCATAAGAACACCATAATGCACTGATCGAGGAACCGAGACAAACTGACTAACAATCTTGACAGCATGAGCAATGTCAGGTCTGGTGATGCAGAGATACACATGCTGACCAACGATCTGTCCATATCGAGTTGGGTCTGGGAGGAGCTCACCATCTGTAGGACGAAGCTTCACATGAAGCTCAAGAGGGGTATCTACACTGCGAGTATCTGAGAGGGCAGCACGCTCAAGAATGTCAGCTGTATACTTCTGTTGAGAGAGGAAAATTTCACGATCACTTTGTGCAATCTCGAGACCAAGGAAATAGCAAAGGGTACCGAGATCTTTCATCTGAAACTGTAGATTGAGGTGGTTCTTGACCAGAGTAATACCAGCGGAGTCATCGCCAGTGATAATCATGTCGTCAACATATATAAGAAGAATAACCCGGCCCTGCGATGATGACCGCACAGATATAGAGTGATCCTGGAGGCTCTCAATAAAACCAAGTGCAAGAATAACGTTGTGAAAACGCTCAAACCAGGCACGAGGAGCCTGTTTGAGACCATAAATAGCCCGTCGAAGATGACACACATGCTGAGGAGGAGCGTTGAAACTTGGAGGTGGTTGCATATAGATAGTCTCAGATAGGTCACCGTGAAGAAAACCATTCTTCATGTCCATCTGAAAGAGAGGCCAGCAATGAACAACAGCAACAACAAGAAGGGTACGAACAGTAGTCATCTGAGCAACGGGAGTGAAAGTCTCTTCATAGTCAATACCATACTCCTGTGTGAAACCTCTGGCAACAAGACGAGTCTTATGTCTTTCGATAGATCCATCAGGGCGATGCTTGATCTTGAAGATCCATTTGCAGCTGATAGGTGTAACGTCATCTGGAAGGGGAACGACATCCCAGGTCTGTGTCTGCTCAAATGCCTGAAACTCCTCAGCCATGGCCTGCTGCCACTCAGGGTTCTCGACTGCCTCTCGATAAGATTGGGGCTCACAATGGGCATATATAGCGGTGAGATAGGCCTGAAACTCTGGAGAATAGGTGCTCATGGATGCAAAGCCAAAGCGATCAGGAGGTCCAGAGTCAAAACTGAAGCGGGCAGGTGGATGACGCTCACGCTGAGGGTAGCAGGTCGAGGGACGAGGATCCACATCAGGGGGAGATGCATCAGCCGTGGAAGATGGAGTACTAGTGGAGTCACCTATGGGAGGAGCAAGATGAGACACAATAGGAGGAGAACTAGGAGGATCATGAAAGTCGACTACAGAAGTCCTAACAGAAGACGAAGAATCATGAGGGTTAAAAATAGGAGTGGGCTCAAGCACAACAGATGGCACGAGAAGGGGTAGCAATAGGAGAGGCTTGAATAGGAGAAGGCACAGGAGGAGAGGAGACAGTGATTGTAGAAGAAAAATAAAGAACATCCTCGACAAATGACACACGATGAGCGATCCAAAAACATTCTCCAACAGGATCATAGCAGCGATATCCCTTGTGTTCGAAACTAATCCCTAAGAATAGACATTTGACTGACCGAGTGGCCAGCTTGGTGCATAGATGAGGAGGGAGAAGCACGAAACATGTACATCCAAAAGTGCGAAGTCTGCTATAATCAGGTTTGGAGGAGTAAAGACGCTCATGAGGAGTCATACTAGAGAGGACAGAAGAGGGAGTGATATTAATAAGATGAACAGATAGAAGAGTAGCCTCAACCCAGAATATGTTGGGGACTGAAGAAGAAAGCAAGAGGGAACAAACTGTTTCAAGAATATGGTTATGTTTTCTTTCAGCAACACTATTCTGCGTATGAGTATAAGGACATGATTGCTGGAAGAGAGTGCCATGAGATTGAAGAAGAGAACGCATGTGTAATAGCCGGGACCCTCTTATGCCGGTTTATGCTAATATTTACGTGTTTGGTGTACAGGGGAGGATAATTTTATGCTATTGTGCTTTTGATTTTTATTCTCCCTGAAGTCGTACATTTGGTTTAATTTTTGAAAAGCACCTTCGAGACATATTCGGGATTCACGCTCAACATATGAAGTCTTCATTTTTGAGTTACCTTTCATATAAAATTGGTTTGGCGTTATTTGGAATTATATTAGAAAAGTTATGCCTGTTTTACCATTTATACCCCTAGAAGAATAAATCGCGAGGTCTTCTGTTCGTCGTTATTTTAAATATAGTTGGAGGCTTCTTCTGATCTTGGCTCAAACATAGAAGTTGTAGATATTTTCGTTATCTTTCCAACAGAAGTTATTTCATATGAAGTGGATTTCCCTACGAGAAGATATGGCTGTTTGAGTCAAGGCTGCGCAGATTTTAATGGAAGGGCGTTTTCGTCATTTGGCGAAACCTATAGTTTTTAATCAATCGTTGAGTCGGTGGTGTTGGGGATTAATAGCATGAGAGAGAGAGAGAGTCGCCGAATTTCATTTCGAAGGAAAAAAAAGGGGAAAAATCAGGGAAAAATTAGAAAAATTGGGAAAAGCTTCGTGGAGCATTTTTCGCGATATATTGGGTAAAGATTTTTGTTCTTTTCATTGTTATTCTTCGTCTAGGGTTGTTTTATTTCAGTTTTGAATCAAATTTGTGATTTGGGACTGGAATATGATTATGTTTTTGGGGCTGGATAAATAGGTATTTGATGGTTGATTTTATAGTATCATTTTAGGGTTTGTAGTGGGGATGTCATTTTTGTCTTAGTGGATTTGGGAATTGTTTGATTAATAGGGCTATATTTTAGTATCTGATTGAGGTTATAATTTTATCAGTGGTTTCCTGTCTGCGTGGTTTAGGAGCTGGAATAGGGTGAGTCCAGCTTGGGATTGTGAATTGTGAGGTAAGTAACCCGATTGACTTTTACCTGTTCCATTTCATTCCACGTTGTATTATTGTAAGTAACCCGTTTGATATTTGTTTGTTCCATTCCATTCCATGTTGTATTATTGTAAGTAACCCGATTGATTTTGATTGTTTCGTTCCATTCCATTATTTGTTCAATTCCGTTCCGCGTGGTATTGTTGATTCGACATTTACTCATTCCATTCCACCCCACATTTTATTGTTGTTGAGTCTATTCAATTGTATTTGATAATCCAGATGATTTCGATTGTGAGTACTGCATTTTAAATGTCCTATTATTGAGACATATTCCTTCATTGTTGTTAGATTGTGGTTGTTCGAGATTCTAAAATATTCTTATAATTGGTGTCTTTGTATCTTGGAGTTATTCTTTTGTTGGATTCCATATTAGTTTTCCTCAATTATATCTCGTGAGCCTATAATTGACTTATTCGTATTGTGAGTTTTCCTTGATATTATTATATACATCCTTGTTATTCGATATCTTCCTATGATCAGAATGACTGTGTTGCTTGACCATGAAACCTTGTAGTATGTTTGGCATCGTTGCTTCTATATTACCTCTTGTGTACTTGGAGTTGGATGACCATAGACCTTACAGTGAGGGTTGAGGTTTGCCTCCCTAGCGCGCATAAGTATGTACGGTCCAGCGAGGGGGACTTGAGAATACCCTGCCGTGCCTGGACGTTCCGAGGGCCAGGTAGTGAATCCGCGGTGGACGTTCCGAGGGCCACACGCGAGGTATGTGGATATCTTGGACATAGGGGCCAAGATGGTGGGGTCGTGCAGATGGTCAATCCTACGCTTTGGACATTTGGGGACCAGAATTGTGATTTCCTTATCATTCTTG
Source organism: Acorus calamus (assembly GCA_030737845.1). NCBI lineage: Eukaryota > Viridiplantae > Streptophyta > Magnoliopsida > Acorales > Acoraceae > Acorus > Acorus calamus. Next base: position 16,807,735 of record CM060877.1, on the reverse strand, counting down.
TAGCATTGTGACATTTCCAGGGCCATCAGTGATTTAATTAACATCCTTTTGATTGATGGGTAATTTCAGAGTACTTGCTTTCAGTCCAATTGTGATACATCTTGATGATATTCATTGCTTATCAGTTGTAAGGTGTTAGTTTGAGCTATTCATTCCTATGTTTATATATCAGCGATGTTATAGTTCTCCGCTGATGCTTATACAGTAATTCCATTTATCATTATACTTTGACCTGGTGTTTATTGAGATTACTGAGCTTGATTTTTGATGTCATTCTTGTTTTCCTTGTGCGTGGAATGTCTGGGTTACTTACTGAGCTTCTTTCGCTCATTCCATTCTATTTTCTCTTACTTTGCAGAGTAGAGGCGGGGTTGGTGGACGTTGGCTTAGTCTTCTTTTGGTGCCACGTCCAGCTGGTGATAGGTATATATAGATGTGTATAGTTTGATGTTTTGGATCTGTATATGATTATTTTGGTAGAGGCTAGTCTAGCGAACCATGCTTATGTTAAATGCTCTGTATATATGGATGACTGTATATGAGGTGTGTTAGCTGCTCTGTTGACTGCTTAAACTTTCCTGGGTGTGTTGTGATATAGGTGATCATACATATCTTGTTGATTATCTGTTATCCCAGGGTTGTTATCATATGTGATTATATAGGGTGGACATTTCGATGTTTTGTTTTAGAAAAAAAAAAAGATCATGGTGGGTTTTAGGCACGTGACGCGCTCGTGTCTGCGTTTCGGGGCACAGGCCGCCACAGCATGTGGAAGAGATATATTCTCGGGCACAATCAGATCTAAAGATCTTGATACAACTCTGAAAATGGGTGTGAATCATAGTGGTAAAGACCTCATATATCTTTGGAACCTCAGATCGATGACGCAGTAAATAAATCCAAGTAAAGCGAGAATAGTCATCAATAAAACTGATATAATATGAGAAATCACTCTTCGATGTGATATGAGAAAGACCCCAAATATCAGAATGAACAAGCTTAAATGGACCAGAGGACTGATGACTACTAGAATGGAATGAAGTAGCAACGAGTTTGGCTAATTTACAACCCTCACAGACAGAAATAAGAGAAAATGAAACACAACCCAAATCACCAAACTGAATAAGGTCTTTCAGACGAGACTTAGAAACATGACCTAACCTCTTATGCCACAAGTCAATACCAGAAGTGACAGTACCACAAAAAACTGAGGGATCGGGTATAGAAACATGAAGATGCTCCACATAATATAGTTCGTCAATCCTACGACCAGCACCAATCCTCTTCCCTGAACATGGATCCTGCACAAAACATCCAGAAGAGGTAAAGATAACGGTGAATTCAGAATCACACAATCGACTAATAGACACAAGATTCATATAAAGCTCAGGAGCATGCAAAACAAATGGTAATGAAAGTCGGCCAGTAGGATCAGAGGTGGTGGTGATCGATCCACATTGCGTGATAACTATAGGAGAGCCATTAGCAGTATTAATCAAAGGTAGGTGTGAGGGTGCATGTGAGCATGCAGTGAGAACAGAACTATCAGGCATCATGAGATGTGAGATACCTGAATTAAAGATCTAATAAGCAGGAGTACCCGTAGTAGAAGACAATGCAAAGAGAGTAGAAGAACTAGAAATAGACTGCTACAGAATCAGGTGGTTGAGGCACTGATTGATCTGATCAAACTAACCAAATTGTGGCTGAACGGAGTCAAGCGGAGTAGCAATCGCATCGGCAATAGGAGGAAGACGATGTCCATGTCTTCTCGGTCTATGACGCTTCATAGTAGGTCTTCGTTTACGCGGTCGATGGTGCTCCATAGCAGGAGCGGCCCTCAAGATGTCCTTATAGATGAACAACGAAGAGGACTGAGGAGACACCATAGAATAGTTGCTTGTCTAAGGAGGATTGATATCTGACATTTTTTTAGGCTAAAGAATAGATGATGATGTCGGGGATGAAAAATTGATCAAAAAAGACTCCTCGAACACCTTAATCAGACTTCCAAATAGGAAGTTACAACCGATTTAGTGTTTTGAGATCCCAATGAGAGTGACCGGAGATCGGCCGTGGCGGCGGTAGAGGGATGCCAGAGGGGCCGGAGAGCGGCCGGAAATGACCCGTGTGTGGATGGCGGACCCGGGTCGGGTTCACGGATCCGGGTCGAGTCCGAGCAGATCTGGGTGCTGGCCAGGTTGGATTCGGGTCCTGGGCGGGCGTATCCGAGTCCTGGGCGGGCGGATCTGGGTGATGGACGGACAGATCCGGGTGATGGTCGGGTGTTGTCCGGGCGGACCCGGGTGAGATCCCGGGAATTATGGGATCCTGTCCGCGACAAGATCCGGGACATGGTCCTGAGAAATCCGTGCGGATCGATGCGGGCAGGGCGATGCAGGGCGCTCGGGCGTGGCAGGGCAGGCGCTCGGGCGTGGCAGGGCCAGGCGCTCGAGCACGACAGGGCAGGCGCTCGGGCACGACAGAGCCATGCGCTCGGCAGGGCGGCGCACAACGGTGGAGAGCACGACGAAAACGACGACGACACGATGGCGGTGGTGACGGCGTCGACGACGGCGATAAAAGATTGAAGGATTAAAAAAAAATTAGGGTTTTTGAGGTGGTGGCTCTGATACAATGTTAGAATGAGAGAATGAAATAATGAGAATCCTTGTATTCAATTTAGGATTTAATCCCTTTATATACAAATACACAGGAGTTGCACGTGCAATCCTTGTATTCCTATTCCACTCCTATTCCTCTAGCTAAACAACCCCATTGAGTATAGATTACACGCGGGTGCACGTACATCCAACTAGTATTGATTAAAGGGTAAAAGAGCCATGATCGACCCTAATCAAGCCACAACAAGAGCGGTGTGCCGGTGTCCCTAACCACACGGTAAAGCCGGTTGGGACTTCAGCGAAGGCTATTTGAGCCCCGCCATAAGTATAGCCCTTAAAAGGCATTTGCATGAAGGAGAGAGAAAAAAAAAACAGATATAAAAACAAAACAACTATACTCCTTATTTTGTCTCCTCTTTTTTTTTTTCTTTCTCTTTTGTGATAACTGAATAAATTATTTTTTAATAAATATAATTATCTCGTCATCATCTAGCTATCCTTTTCCTTGGTGTCGGTGGATTTTCTGCGAAGTACCCTGGTATGAAGCATCGTTGGTTTTTTTTTCTTTTGGGCCCCGTTTGGATTGTGTCATTTTTTTTTAGAATTATTTTATCAGGAATCAGTTTACTAAGAATTATTTTATCAGGAATCTTGATTCCATCAGACTGTTTGGTTCATTAGTGGATTTTTCAAGTGTTTGGTTCATACATGAAAAATGATAAGGAATTTGATTTAAATGTCTAAAGTACTATTATTATTATATATATACTTGTAAAATTTATTTCTTTATCTATATTACAATAATAAAAAAGAATAAATTTATGATAAATATTTTTATAAATATTTAATGAATGCAAATAAATAAAATAACTAATTATGTAATTAAACATATAATAATAGTAATTTTTCTAAATCAGTTGAATATTATGAACTCTCCTAAAAACTAAATAACCAATTTTATTAGTTATGATTCAGAGGTATTATTTTATGCTTAACCCACATCACACATAACATATTATACCAATTATAATAATATCTAAACCCATCTACAAAAATAAAAATAATTTTAAAAATATAAATTAATATCTAATACATAGTTAAGATTTTTCACATCACTTGTAAAAATTATAATAGAATTTTTTAGTTAAAAAAACAAAATGACTATATAAACCCTGGTGGTGGAGAAAAAAAGAAGAGGATGCTATTTATTATAGTAGGGATATACATAATAATTTTATTAATTTGTGTAAAGGGTTACATAATGATTTTATTAATTTGTGTAAATGGTATAATGATAATCTAATTTAGAATTCTTGGTGGAATTTGAGATTACCATCAAGATGCCCAAGGTGAGATTCAGGGCATTTACTGCGGCGGTCATGTTTGGTAAATACCCTCTCCTCCCCCCCCCCCCCCCAATCGATTTTTTTTTCGTTCTGCGTTTCATCAATCCATGGATTTTGAACGACCGATTTAGATTATGTTTCTCTAGTTTTCCTCTCTCTCTAGTTTTCCTATCAAGTTTGATAATTGCATTATTGTTTGTATAAAATTGTTTCTTTCTTTTGTATTTGGATATGTTGTATTGGATTTGGCCTTCGTCGTGTTTGTAAAGATTAGATCTTTAACCCACCCAAATATAAAAAGCTTGAATCTTTATGTTATTGGGTTTTGATTATTTTCTTTTTTTTACCCTTTTGAATAGTAGGTTTTATTTTTATGAGGTTATTTCGATCGGAATGCTTGAAAAACATGTTTGATTTTTATTTGTTTTTATTAGGTTTCTTATTGATAGGAACATACAGAAAAACATGTTTTTTTTTTATCTTATCCCCATCTTATCACCATGGTAATAAATATATTAGTTTTATTTTCCTGCTTCAGGGATATTGGTTGATTTTTCTGATTAAATTGGAGGGACTTTTTTTTATTGTTTAGATGTTTAGATTGTTTAGATTAAATAAAAGGATGATTGTTGTGTTTTTGAGATTGAAAGCTCGGTAGTTTTTCTTGATTAAATAGAATTTCATTTTCAGTATCAGAGAGATCATCAAATTATTCTTCATTCAGATTTGTTGTGATTTTTTTTAATAATGATAAAGGAAGGGGTGGGGAATAGTTGAGAAAGAGAGGAGGAGAAGGGCGTGCCTTCTTAATAACTGTTTTCGTAGATTGTTTTTAAAACTGAGAAGTTTTTTTCATGGATTGTTTTGAGGAATTTAATTATTTTTAATGACCTTTCAAGTAGTTTTCCTGACTTCCTTCCAATTCGAGACAGAAGTTCTTATACAAATGATGATTGATTTTGTTAGGGCACAGTTTGGAAACCCATCTTGGGTCTATTTTGCCTTTGCTGTGGTCGAAAAGCTTCAAATGGGTTTCCAAACAGGTGTGCTTAGATGAAAAGTAAGTGGTGGATTCAGCTTTTTTTTTTTTACATTGAAATCATGTTTTATAAAGCATTCAATGAACGCTTTATAGGAATCAGGTTGTTCAAAAAGCAAGCCCTCGAGAATCTAACTCCAAATTGCAGTTTCCTAAGTGCTGGTCAGGGGAAATCCTCCTTGGACTGCAACCCGCACACTTAGGTCATTTTAAACTCTTCTTGACAAAACCCAAGATTGGACCATATCCCATATCCCTCGAGAAGGTAACAAACTGACATGGGCACCTTGATCATCTCCAATCTCTCTATACCGTCGGATCATAGAACTCTCATTTTGGATGATGCAGCAGAGAAGACCCAAATGAGATCGATATGAAAATGACATTGTCCTCTTGCTTCTTTTTATGTTCATCTTTTGTAAAGTTTGATATTCCCTATTGTGTAAATGCTCACATAGTAATATAAAATCTAATTTACCCATAAAAAGGAAGCAAGCCCTCGAATTTTAAATGACGGTTTCACCCTTACCACAAAAGAAAAATTACAAATCCTTTTGACCCCCATTCTCCCTCTCTCTTTCTTTGAACGTATATTCCCTTGAAAGAAAACCTCATCACACCATTGCACCACTACTCCCCTTTTTGAAAGAAGAGTTTTCGACCACCACTCCATCCCCTCCATTCTCTCTGTCTCTCTCTCTCTAAACATATAAACCCCTCAAAGAAAACCTCATCACACCATGGAACCTCATCTCCCCTTTATGAAAGAAGAGAGTTTTCGGCCACCACTCCATCCCCTGCAGTCATCGCAGACCATCACATGACCGTTGACAACGATTCTATGGATTCTATAACCCTCAATGGGTTTTGTAAAAGATGAAGACGGGGGTATTTTAGTAGAATTGCATATGAGGGTATATTAACATCAGTTTTGTAGCCAAACATCTTCATTTTCAAATATGAATAAAGCAGCTTCTGTTATCAGCAATAAACATAGTTCTTGAATTAAAAGAAAAGCAGCTTACATGAGTACTTGGTCAAACCACACATTAAAAAGTAGTTTTATTGTTAAAGTTACTTTTTAATATGTATTTTCAATCGTTATCTTAGTGTAAGTGATATATCATGATTTAATAAGACCAATTCATTTTTTACCTGTCATTATGCCTTATCTTCATATAACCATTGTGAGGAAGTAATGAAAATCCCGAGCTTCAATCTCCCCAATGAAAAAAAAAATCATTTTGTATGTTAATAAATCATTTTGTATAAAATATAGGGGCTAGAACTGAGTTTTCAGAGACTTTAAGAAACTTCTATTCTATCCATCTTCAATTATTATAGAATTGTTTCACATCTTATTTTTGCTTCCCTTTATGTAAACAATTTGTTTTATATTTTAATATTTTTCAACTGTTTGTTGTTTGTTTTGTTTCAGGTACCACATGACTAGTTAGTTCTACACGACAACTTTAAGTAAATAATCAAGATGAGTTTATACAAGAGGGTTAGACTAACCTCGGATGCCTTGCGAGGCATCACTTCCAAACTCAAATTGTCAGTTGTGAAATTATCACCGCCACCGCGACCTCCTCCAAGGATATCATACAGAAGCAACTTCTTGATATCTTCCTTGATCCCCTCACAATCCAATCATATGCATGGAGGGGGAGTAGGACGTTTGAGGTTCTATTCCATCAATCAACATCGAGGGGCCTCGCACCATTGGCTCCTAAACCGCTGTGTTGTCTCCTCACTGGTCATCTTGGGTGTTGGCATCCGTTTTTACTTCAAGAACCTTGAAACGGTCCCTTTCACAAATCGGACCCGCTTCGTCATCTTCCCCAAGTTGAAGGAAAATTCTTTTGGTGAAGAGTATCTAGAAGATATGAAGGAACAGATGAAGCACAAAGTAAAGATTTTTCCACCGGATCACCCCGACAGTGTCCGAGTCAGGTTAATTGCAGAGAAAATAATTGGAGCGTTACATAGGGAGTTGAGGAAGAAACGCATTTGGAGCGCTCCTCAATACGATTTGGGGATATGGGATAGCAAATGTGAAGGATCTTTGATGGCCTTGATTGGTTGGTGGAATGCTTGGAAGAATGGGGTGTTGGGTGATGATTGGGGGGGAAGTAGCATAAAGGTTAGTGTGGAGTCCCAGACGAGGTTCCTTGAATCACTGAATTGGGAAATTTTGGTGGTGAGTTCTGGTTCAGCGTTTTGTCTTATGGGAGGGAAGCTTATCTTCTCCACAGAATATATGAAGTACTTAACAACCGATGCAGAGATTGCGACGATCATAGGCCATGAAGTAAAATACACTTTTTTTCCCTTCATTAAGTTTTCCTATATTTCATTTGTGGATTTGTTTGTATATTTAAAGAATATGATGTGCTGCTAGGTGGGACATGCTGTGGCACGACACATGGCGGAAATGGTAATCAAAGAACTTTGGTTCTTCATGTATGCATTTCTAATCCGCATGCTCACTGGAAATGCCAAACTCGCAAAAGAGAGAACTGATGTTTTAGTGAGGTTTCCATTAAGTCGGAGGTACTTCCCTTGACAGTCTTTGTGAATTCATTTGCCTTTGTTTTTGGAACTGAGCCGCAGTGAAATGTTTGACAATTTTTTAAATTATGGCCGATATTTGTTTAAATTAAGTTCTAGATCATGTGAATTTTTTTTTCCAATGAATTGAGTTCAGAAGTGCCCTATGATCATGGACATCTTTCACAATTAAGGTATTTGTTGAGAATTGATAACAGAATGTCCATCTCTATGAATTGTGTCTTAATAACCTATAGGCAAATTGTGAATGTATATATGCCTTATTCATGGCCCTGTATTGTTGACCTACTGAGATCCCTCTTTTGTGTCCGTCCCCTTGTTTACAAATTTGTAGTTAATTTGCACTTGTTGATGTATACTACTTATAGTTGTCTAGGTGGTCGGGCAAGCCTAGGCAGTGGCAATGCATAGCCGCATAGTCACATTGTTCCACCCAATCTTTTTTCTTAATAAAAGGGGGACTTATCTATGATATTAGAAATGTTCAGATTTTTTTTATGATCGTGTAATTAAATTTCAAGTTGTAGAACAACTCATGACTCATCAGGATTGTATCTTTTCTGATGCCAATAATTTAGTCAAGAGCACTTTTATGCATATCTGTCTCTTGCATCACACGGATCATGTTGAATGAAAGTCACAACACAAGTGATTCCTTAACCATGGAGTCCTTCAATATTGTTTCATAGTTGTCGAAGGATTCAAACTTTTTTTTTTCTCATGTTTTTTTTTCCTATTTCAATTTGTTTTAGTTTTTTAATTTTTTAAGTTGGGTGGAACAAGTACTCTTGGTTGGAAGCTGCAAGAGTCTTTACTTACAAGTGTGTCTTCGAGGAGCTCCTTATTGAAATATACATGTAGCATACGTCTTATTGAAGTTGATTGGTAGGGAAATAACATCATGAATATTTGGATTTGAATTCCTTCACTAGCAAATACACGGATGGAGGGAGATGGTATATCATATTGACACTCGAGAATGACTCCTCTACCCTTAAATAAAAATACTCAGTATTATCTTGTAGAGGATAAGAACAATATTGTTGCACGAAGTTCAATAGGGAAGGATATTTTGTTAAGTTATATATACGAGGAATCAGTACTGGGCGGTGTTCATGTCATTTCAGTATGGCTTGCCTTTGTTTATTTCAATTTCATGGCCATCAAATTGTTAGAATTTCATATTCGTGCATTAGCTAAACTTGTAGAAGTTGATGTTATCTTATGGTGTACTCTGCTTTGTATTTTTAGGATAGAAACAGAAGCAGATTATATTGGCCGGCTGTTGGTTGCTTCAGCTGGGTATGATCCATGTGCGGCAGTAGAAGCGCATAAGAAGATGGGGAGGAAGTGGAAATCAAATTCTACAAAATGTCTCCGCAGTAATCGGTCAAAACATTATCTTGGCACTCATCCATCTGGAGAGGAAAGAGCAGAATTCTTGTCACGTGATCAGGTAATAGAAGAAGCATTCATGTTATATGGGGAAGCTTTATCTGAGGAAAAAACCCGATCTGAGAAAGAAAGCAACCGAGTGAGGATATGCAATGTGCCGGATGGAAATAAACCCAGTAGACATCGTAACAGGCGGGGTAGCAAAAAATCCAGTAAGCATGGTAAGAAGCAGGGTAGAAAAAAATCAAGTATGCATGGCAATCAGTCAGGTAGCAATAAAGGCATTTTACGTCTGGTTCAGTTTTTTAAGAGATTGGGAATAAATTTGAGGCCGAGTAAAAATATAGGGCCAAGTCCAGGGTTTCGTCAAAGTTCTGTACAGGCTGCCCCGACCTATCGTCTTTGAACATTATAAACTTCCTTCGATATGAAGAAGATATTAGGATAGGAAGTTGTTTTTTGAAGAAAAGTAGATGTTTGCTATCCGATTTCATTTTTTATTTCAAATTACAAACTCTGAAAGTAGGGTGATAAGAAGTATTGAAATACATTGATTTAAAGACGAACGAACATAATCTTCGCTCCCCCGGATTAAAAGAGTATCCAACCCGGGTCGCTAGGTTATCGAGGGTTGTGTTCCCCTTGACTACCTTGCGATACACATCCTCCCGCTTCTAAAAGAAACCTCCTCCGCCTTCGCAATGAAACGTCTGCAGTCCCGTATGCATGCTCAAAACATGTTCCACATGTTCTCTTTATACACCCTCGCTCCTCGAAAGATGATCTTGTTCCTCATCCTCCATATTGTCCACATCCCCGCCGGTATGATGGTTCGCACGATCGAATTCTCCAATTGGCTGTTCGTCAAGTTGCCCATCCTGGCTTGGGCAGCTCGTCAAGCGATGTAAAGGCTGTCCGAAGTCTGGTCTGCGCCCCCACTTCATCCCAGAATTCTTTTGCCACCGTGCAGCAATAGAATAGATGTTGGACTGTTTCCACCGAGTCTGCACACAAGGGACACGCCGTGCAGTCATTTGGTGCCCACCAAGCTCGGTATGATCTCATAACAAGGTGTTCGAGAAAAAGGAACCACATGAAAACCTTGATTTTCAAAGGGACTTTTGGCCGCCATATTCCTTGTACCGCGCGCATGTCTGTGGGCTTCCGTATTGAATCGATCTCCACCATGCATAGGCATTCTTGACTGAGAATGTCCCTACTGCATTGGGTCCCCATCATAATAGTGATTAACAAAATGAGAAAAAACCTTAAATTTCGACAATAGAATAATAATAATTATTAACAAGGAAGCATTTCCAATAATGAACATTTCAAGAAATAATTAGACCAGTGGTATTAACATTTCAAAATCTCAAACAATCACAGGATAACAACAATGAAGAAGCATGTCTCAACAATCAGTCATTCAAATGCAGTATTCACAATAGAAATCATTTGGATTCTCAAATATAACTGAATAGCGTCAACCAACAATAAAGAGTGGAAATAAAATGGAACAGTTCAGGTCACTTATCAGGCAACGTACAACTTCAAGCTAGACTCACCCTAATCCATCTCTCACACCACGCAGAGAAGAACCCACTGATAAAAAAAACATGATCTTAATCAGATATCAAAACATACCCCATTATTAAATCAATTCATCAACCCTAAATTGATATCCCAACTTCATCCCTAAATTGATACAAGAAAAAAATACTCTAATTCTTATTTATTCAGCTCCACAAACATATTCATATTTCAGTTCTAAATCATAATTTTGATTCAAAACTAAAATAAAACAACCCTAGATAAAGAACAACAATTAAAAATGAGAATCTTTAGCTAGTACAACACAAAAATGACTGCATAGAGCTTTTCTTAATTTTTTTCTTACTTTCCCTGCTCTCCCCCTTTTCATTTTCCACCAAAAATCACTCTCGGGTCACACTCGCGCCCAATATAACCAGGCAACCAGTACCACCGACTCCACATATCATTTGAGACTTGGGATTCCACAAAATGCCCGAATTACCCTTCATTAGAAGTCTGCACAGCCTCGACTAGAGCCACCATCTCGCAGATAACTCCAATTTAGATTATAAAAATATCTACAACTTCTCTTTTTATTCCAAAATCATATGAGGCCTGCAACTGTGTCAGAAACATCAACAAACAGAAGACATCAGGCTTTCTTCTCCTAAGGCCAGTAATGGAAAAATAGTCATAACTTTTCCAATATAACTCCAAATGACGCAAAATCAATTTTATATGAAATATAACTAAACACTAATAGCTTCGTATGTTTATCTCAAATCTGAAATATATCTCCAAGGTGCTTAAAAACAATTAAACCAAATGTTCAACTTTAGGGCCTTAAAGACCTTAAGCATATCCCCTGCAATTAGGACAATTTATCATTAAGACCTTAACCCCTTGTCAAACTAGCCCTAAAGTTTTTCTCTAACTTTTTGAAAAAATTTCATGTAACCCCCTATAAACTACCCGAAATCTATATAACCTCCTTAATTTTTGTATAATTCATATGACCCTTGAAAACACTTATGTAAATCCAAATAGCATCTTGAGAGGAATATTATGTAAATATTCTGTTTGGTTAATCCAGACTTTTCTATTAGATCCAGTCAGCTATTGAATAAAACATGATTTCCTAATTATTATCAGTATTCAATAGGAAATGGAATATGTATTCAACAATTAATTATTAAGTTCGATTCAGAAACCGTGTAATTTGATTAATATATTATACAGTTTAATACTGATATAACTAATCGAAGTCCGTCCTGATTGAATCCGGACTCATTTCAGAGGTGCTTGTATAGTGTGTTTCATGTTGAGTAGGTGTGCCCGGATGAGATCATGAGAAGACGAAGGTCCGTTTATGGTTGTTTGGAACAGCTACAATATAATACGCCTGTCAACTAAAATATAGATTTAAAAGGCATAGTTATTATGTGTTTTGGATTCATAACAAGTGTGTTAAATGAAGTGAGACTGAAAAGTGAACACTGCATGCAGTCCCGTAAACAAACACAACCTGAACAAAATAGGGATTAGTTCAATGTATTTAAGGTCCTTTGTTTAATTGTTTATTTGTCATGGTGGTTGGTTGAAACCCATCTCACAAATCAAAGAAACGAAGAAAACCCAGATCGGGGTTTCTCCTAATTCATGTTCTGCCGCATCAAATTCAAGTTCCGCTACCGTGCCTCCCGTGCGTCATCGTCGTTCTTCTCTTCCTTGGGTCTCTTTCTTTCTTGAGATCCTGTTCGTAGCGCTGTAGTCTCCACGCGCTACCGTCGTCGTCGTTGTCTCCGCGTGCCGTTGTCTTTGCACACTGTCGTCGTTCTTTTCTTCTTTGGATCTCCATCTTCTTTGGGATCCGTCGCCGTTGTCGTCGTCGTTCGCCAAGTGGCGTCTTTTAAACACAGCATTGCTGCCTCCGCACACGTCTTCTTTATGTGCGCTCGTCGTTCTTCTCTTCCTTAGATCTCCATCTTCCTTGAGATTCGCACTCGTCGCGTTATCGTCATCGTTTGTTACGCTTCGTCATCAGCATTTGCAGTGTTGCAGAAAGGCATCGTTACGCTTTGCTATCAACGTTTGCAGTGTTGCAGAAATACATCATGACAGATCTGATAGAGTGGACCACCAACTCCGACAGACTCAAGAAGAACGGAAGCGACTCTGACAGACTCAAAAGAGCGGGAGCGACTCTGATAGACTCAAAAAGAGCGGGAGCAAAGTGATGGATTCCAAAAGACAAACGATGATTGAAAAGTACCTTCAGAGTTTGGGAGGGGTGTTGAATTAGTATTAAGAGTATTTTTAGTGTTTCTTTAGCTAGTTTAATGGTATTCCAATTTATTGATTGGGGGAGTACTACCCTTCAGAATTTGGAAGGGGGTGTTAAATGTGTTAGGCTCCGTTTGGATCTGCGTTCCACCCGCGTTGGTGGTGGCGGACACCGACGCCCAACCAAACAAAAAACTGAGTTTTCGCGTTTGATTCTTTCATTCAGCGTTTCAAGCTAATTTTTCCTCGCCTCCCCGATGCCTCAAAAAAACGATTCTCGCGATAGACCTCGCTTTCGCCGACGCAGCGGCCCCGGACGTGGATCCAAACGGAGCCTTAGATTGTATATCAGTTTGTTATTATATTAATTTGTTATGATATTAGTTTGTTAGTGTGTTACACGTGTAACACTATTTTGTACTATTATATAAAGGATTTTAGTCTCTGTTTAATAAAAAAAGAGTTTTAGAATTTTATTATTATTCCCTCTCTTATTTCTAACAATACTAAAAAATAATCTACATATCCAATAGTGATGAATAGCAAAACATTGATCAACAGCGATCATAGATCGATAGCATAACTCAACAGTGATCAGTAGTTTGGTGTACATTAAAACATAACTGATAACTAGTGATAAACAGTTTTAATAGCAAAACTACAATCGCCTGTCTTGAAAATTCCCTCTTCTAGCCCTCTGGGGTTGTCCTTCCATCCTTCTAGTGCTACTAATACTTGCTTGAGAATTGAATTCCTCATTATGCACAGGTGGATTAGGTGTTCCCACATCACTAACTTGTGGATGCCTCGAAGTATTACTTTGTCCTTCTGTGTAATATATTTGTAATCAAAATCATAATTTTAGTGCATTCAAATAAATTGAAATGCAAAGAGAACTTAAGATGTTAACTCATACACTTTTTACATTTCTATGGAGGCTGATTGAACACTTAACTCTGCAATCGGATGAGAGATCAACGGGAGAGAAAAAATCAAGGATAGATTAGCCATTTCATTGTATAGGTTACATTTAACTAAGGTAGGTTAAGTTAGGGTTAACTTCTGTTAATTGTAGGGATGTATTTGCAGGGACTCGTACATCTATCACAACTTTAAAAGGAATTTATATGAGTTTTTTTTATGTTTGTAGGAACTTAGATCTTTAACCCTTATGTCCCCGACCCCGGGCCCTGAATTTGATTTCCTATCTTTTTCATGGATGTAGATACCCCATTTTGACCGATTTGGATCCAATTTACTTATCCCTAGCAATATCTGAATCAGTTCAATACTTGTTCCAAATGCATTATTTTCTAGTATGCTATGATTTCTCAAGTATTTAACTATGAATATCATGCATCTATAAATACATGCATCACATTTTCTTTTTCATGCCTACCTTACACCTTACTTACACCCTACCTACATCAAAATCATATATATACATGTATGCATTAGTAACCCCATGTCCACTCTCATGTACACCATGCCCACACATCACTTCCACAAGTACACAAAGATGTAAGCCATGCAGTTGGTGGAAAAATAAAAGGGAGTAAGAGAATTGATTTGACAAGGCATGGTGGGTTCTTTTAATATGTTTTTTTTCTTAGAGGCTAAGGAGAGGAATGGGTGGCTGTGGTTTATTTGATCACTTCGGATGGCTTTCTTCGGAGGAAGGAAGAGAGGGAAGGAGGGAAGGAGTACAGGTGGTTGGTGGTTTTCATTACATGGAGAAGAGGTGGAAACAATGGGTGTTTTCAAGAGGCTATAAAAGGGGAGGAGTGGTCGGCTGTTAGGGGGGGGGGGGACAGAGAGAAAAAGGAGATTTTTTTGGTGTGTGCACATGGGTGTGTGAGAGTGGAGAGGAGAGAGTAAACAAGAGAGAAGTTAAGTATGTAGGTGTGTGTTTGTGTGAGACAGAGAGAGAGGGAGTGAGAGAGAGAGAGGAAGAACAAGAAGAGAAGGGGGTCCGAGCTGTTTTGGCCGGGCTCAAAACAGGGCTTTCTTTTGTTAATTTGCCTTTTATTTTTAGTTTACTAGTTAATCTCATTTACATCATTTAGTTAGAGCATTGTCATCCCAACCCATTTTTATTGCATTTTAAAGGGGTAAATCTTTTGGGGAGGGGTTAGTAAAATTATTACTAGTCCCCTCCCCAAACAAACCAACGTGGTGCGTCTTAGTATTCATATTTAAATATATATATTTTTATTTTATTTTAGAATAATTTACTACACTTTTGTTCTAATCGGATCTTAACCATTTTGTGCGAGGTGCCTGAGCTTCACCGCGTTGCGTGACCTGTTGTGTCAACGTGAAGAGAATACACTATTTTCCGGCAAATGTGAGTAACAGGAGAAATTCTCTTTTCTTGCTTTTGAGAAAAAGTAAGTGGCGATCACAACAGCGTCATTGGAAGCGGTCGAGCGAACTTGGACGATCTTTTGAACGGCGATCCGGTGCGTCGAGTACGGACCGGAACCAAGTTCGAAAGAACCGGATGAACGACGACCTTATTTCGGTGTCAAAAATCCACATCAACAATGGAGAGGGTAGATGCTAGCTAATTAATCAAAACTTATTTTGTTTTAAAGCAACTCTGGAAGTAAATTTAAGGGCCCGTTTGAAAACCCGTTTAGGGTTGCTTTTGATTTAGGACTGGTCAAAAAACAAAAAAAGGCTTGCCAAACAACCTAGATTAATTGAGAATCACTCGGTGATTCCTGTCAATTCACGCCTCGAAAGCCGATATTTTAAAAGCCCACAATGTATGCTTCCGGGAATCAACATTTTCAAATCCATTTTTGTCTCATCCAAAATGTTCATTTCACCCTTCATAATAACCAACAATCACACATGTTTATAATTCCCAACCACTCATCACCCTCATATTCGGGCATTTGATTTTTCCATCATGTTTGTCTAATGGTGCTGCAAAAAACCTGAGACTTTTGTGGAGGAAAGGTTGCTCCTTTTGTTGTTGTTGTTGTTCGTGGTGGTGGTGTGTCTGGGCCTCTGGGGCTGCTGATGTGGTTGGTCACCCAATGGAGGCTCCTTGGGGAGAAGCCATTGGAGATCTCTCGCTGAGCTTGTGTTCCAAACATGGCTTTTACCTTAATGGGTGTTGTAGATTGATGGGTTTCTTGTGATGGGTTGGGTTCAAAATCTCATTTTGAAAGCCATGAAAGGATTTTTTTTAATAAGATAGGGTTTTTTTTAAGGATTAAAGGCTTGGTAGGAGGTCCGGTTGAAATGTTTTAGGTGTCCCGAATGTCTTTTGTTAATTGGTAGGGATGGGGGTATTTTCGTAAAGTGTCATATGAGTTTTTTTAATTCACAGTGATTTGCAACCAAACATCACCTGATTTCAAATGTACAAAAACAACTTATGTTATCAGCAACAAACGTAATTCTGGATTAAACAAAAAGCAACTCATAAAAATACAAGGTGAAAAAGCATGTGAAAAAACAGTTTTATACCCAAAGCTACTTTTCAATCTGTGTTTTCAAACGGACCGTATAAGTTGAATTAGCTTAAAAGCCACTGTGGAAGTAGAATTCATGATCGGACGGTTTATAATATTTGGATGACTCATCAAGCCATTAATCAACGATCTTGGAATTAACGGTCAGAATTTCACCAAATCTACGAGACCATCCATCATCTCAAATCCGACGAATCCACGTCACCGATCAGATCAAACCATCTCTCCCAACCAAATAAAATCACGTGGCAATCCCCAACCGCAATCCTCACCGTACATTCAATTAAAATCCAACGCTTCAGAATACGCCATCTCATCGATCTGCGCATCTCCTCGGCAACCGTCTCCAGTTCCCTATATATACATCCAAAAACTTGTTCCTCTTCAAAAACCCAACAAAAATCTCTCTCGGTTTCCGTTCGAAAAATTCAAAAATCAATGGCTCCGAAGGCCGAGAAGAAGCCAGCGGAGAAAAGCCGGCGGCGGACAAGTCCACGGCGGAGGAGAAGAAGGCCGAGAAGGCTCCGGCGGCGGACAAGAAGCCGAGGGCGGAGAAGCGCCTCCCGTCGAAGGACGCGGCGGCGGTCTCCGGAGAGAAGAAGATGAAGAAGAGGCGCGTGAAGAAAAACGTGGAGACTTACAAGATCTACATATTCAAGGTGTTGAAGCAGGTGCATCCTGACATCGGGATCTCGAGCAAGGCCATGGGCATCATGAACAGCTTCATCAACGACATTTTCGAGAAGCTCGCCCAGGAGGGCTCGAAGCTCGCCAGGTACAACAAGAAGCCCACCGTCACTTCCCGGGAGATCCAGACCTCCGTCCGTCTCGTCCTCCCCGGAGAGCTCGCCAAGCACGCCGTTTCCGAAGGGACCAAAGCCGTCACCAAGTTCACCAGCTCCTGATGGGCTTCTAACGCTGGGGTTTCGTGGTTTGGGAGGTTGGATTTCGAAAGTTAGGGTTTCGGTTTCGACTTCTAATGTAATTAAGCATGGTTTTTAATTTTAGATAGATAGAACTGATTTGGTGAAACTGATATTGTCACCCGCTCCGTTTTATATTTCACGCTCGTCTGTTCCAAATTCATTTGTGTGAAGGGTGTTTTTGGTTATTTAACGTCGCATCACCTTCGTTTGATCTTTCGAGATCTTTTTTTAAACGTGCTTTGTTTTTCATTTGGACATTTTTACCCTTGCTTGTGTCGGCGACGTTGCATGTCGTATGGGGTCCGCCGATGTTGGTTAATATGAGCTGAATAAATGGTGATCGATTTGGATTGACTCCTAGTGCAAGATTTTTTTAAAAAAAATTATAGTAGCTTTGATCGTATGAGAAACCATTTGTGAATTTTGGTCCTTCAAAGCAATTGGTCTCTCTCAAATCCATGGATTTGGTGGAACCAAACGACAGTGAGACACCGCTGTGGGTCTCTGCTGTGGCTGAAGCTCCACCAGAGAAGAAGAGATTCCATGCACTTGATGTTCATGTTTTGAGCCTTGCGATTCTCTTCATCTTCTCAGCCTACAATGATGTGCAGAACGTCCAGAGCACTATAAAGACAGTTAGGCCGCATTTGGATGTGAAATTGAAATGTCAAGATTTTAAAATCTTATATTTCAAATTCAGTTTTTGAAAAGTTATGTTTTATTAGTTTTATTAATCGTAAGATTTTTTTGCCTAAACAGGAAGATGGTGGTTTGAAAAGCCAAAAGTTAAAAACGTGTTTGGATTTGAGTTTGAGAATTTGTAGCTTTTTAAACGCAGAATCTATTTAAACTCATATCCAAACGAGGTCTTAGTGTCTTTGCTTGTTATGATGGATTTTGCATATTGTATGTTGGTTGTTTGGTTTGATTTTTCTGGATGGTCTGTGGTTGCAGGATGAGAATTTTGGGATGACTTCAATGGGAATAGAGTATCTTTCATTCACTCTGTTCTCGTTGGCGGTGTATTTGGTGATTAGGTTTATTGGGCCAAAAAAACGCTATGGTTGTTGGAAGCACTTGTTTTTTATCGTGTCCAATCTGAAACAATCTTGGTATTTTGTATATGTGAAATTCAAAGGAAATTGTGTTAGTCCTGTAATTTTCATTCATTACATGTGCATTGGCACTCTTGTTTGGTGCAATTTTTCTATAATGCCATATATTTTTCTGAGCTTTGGTTACAATGAGTACTTCTCTGTTTTCTGTTTAGGGATGGAAATTCATGGCATGATCCCTATGATTGTGGTTTATGGTGATTCCTCTGTTTGATGAAAATATAGTTATAGTTTTATAGATATTACTTGTGTTATATGAGCACCACATTCAAGTATGGATAACTGGATAAGGTACAATTCCATCCTTTGATCTAGATTATGGTTTGTCCAAAACTGCAGAGATCATGGTATTGGAAGTTCTGTTCACTAGAATTTACAATCATTTCAAAAGTTGTGTTGTAGCTATGTCAAAGAGTTGGAGTGCTTCCATCACTTATCAACAACACATGAGTCCACTGAAGTGAATACTCTCTCTCTCACTCTCTGGAGGGGGAGGAGATCCAAATGCAACCTTATTTTATGCATCTATGATTCCATTATGGTGTTTCAAACAAAATATTTCTACAGGGATTTAGATGTGTACAATCAGCTGATCATGTGATTCCTTGTCCACTTCATTCTTCATTCAGTTGTCTCCTTGGTACCATAGATTTGAGAGGACTTGTCTACCTTGCCTCTAGGTACACTATGGTGCCTGCTTCTGTAGATCTTGGATTTTCTGCATCCATAATCTGGGTTGGGCAGGTGTGTAGATGTTTTGTTTATGTTATGACTAGATGAACCCCAATTTTCTCAAATCTTGATTGCTGGAATAATGATATTTTGACCTTTCCTTGTTTACAGGGAACATATCTAACTTTAGCTGCTGTTAGCCATGCAAAAGATTGTAGTCAGCATGAAGGGACCATCATTGGAAATTTCAATGGAGAGTTTTAGGGGTTATTAGCTAGCGCTCAGGCATAATATATTTTCCGTATGTCTTGATTTGGTCTTACCAGTTAACAATTCGTCCTACCATTCTACCGTTACTTTCCAAACTTATTCTTCAGTTTACTTGTGACTGTGCAGGTCATAGGAAATTTGATATCATTTGCTCTCCTGAAAGAGGGAAAGGTCTGATATTTGAGTATTTGTTGTCTAATAAGTCACTTTTTCCCTATGAACTTTACACTTATGTGGCTTTTGATATTTTGTGATTGCGAAATTCTGTTATTATGCACAAGTATCAGCCAGAGGAACTTCAAGAATTATGTTTTGCTTCTTGTTTGAGACAGTTTCAGTTATATATTCTTATCATATCTTCTTCTTCTAATGATCAAGTTACAAAAAAGTAATTCTCTGTTCCATATGTTCTGGAAGCTTGAAGTTCGATGCCAGATTACCTGTTATTCTCTAGTCCATCACTCCATCATAATGTATATATTCATCTATTTTGTTATTCCTATTTCATTGTTGGATATTGCTAGTGTATTAAACAGCCATGAATGTTTCAGAGTACAATCAGTAATCAACATTGTTGGTAACAAATATGTTGAGTTATTTATAGTAGTGGAACTTAAAATGGTAAATCAACATACAAGACCTTGAAGACTTGAACTGTCCCATAGTTTGCTAATTTTATGTCACTTCTACCCTTATGTATGGAGAAATTAATCCATGTTTTACTAGATAATCTGCCTCTTTTTTCACATTCCACTGAACTGGAGGATGTCCCTTTACCAAACAAGACATTTTTCCAATGCATTGTAGATACTTTATACACTTCTGTCCAGGATCTATCTTATCACTAGAGAATATTTGAAAACTGTGTACGTTTAATCATTCCATGCTTATTTTTATGAAAACTGTCTATGATCAACAATTCAAAACTTGAGCACATTCAGCATTGTGTTAATGGAATTCTATTTTTATTTGAAATCCTTTTAGAATGGTCTATAAATTTTAAGAAAATATGCACCCAAATTTTTGGCACACTCAAGTCTTAATTCATGTAATTTTTCTTACATTAAGTTGTATCTCCACTCCTATGGTTCATACTTTTTTCTTACATTTACACATGTTTATATAGCTAGCATTCTTATCTATTAACTGCAGGGAGGAGGAAGTCTATCCGGCACAACCTTGTTATTTCTTGTCTTCCTTGGTTGCACGATCATGGGCAGCATATTGTTATGCTTCTTATCCAAAAGCGATAACAAAGGAGAGGCTCCTCTAGAGCCATCCATTGACATATATCCCCCCAAATCATTATTGGAGTCAATTATTCTTCCACTTCTGGACAAAAGTATGCTGTTGATCATTCCTCTTCTTGCGTATTCAGGTTTGCAAAAAGAATTTCTATGGTAAGGGCTTGTGTGTTGTCATCTTTTATATTGAATTTATGAAATTTTTTGAACAAAGAATACAGCGAGTGTTGTTCACTTTCTAAATAATTAACATCATCTCCATTTTCAGGGCGGAATTCACTAAATATGTTGTGACACCATCACTTGGTGTCTCAGGTGTGGGCAGCACAATGGCAGTATATGGTTTGTCTAATGCAATTGTGAGTATCCAGCATGAATGTAGCATGCGCTATACTGGAATCGGTATATTACAACATTTTTTCCTTGATAGTATTGCCTCTTCCTTGAACCTTGGATGCATAATGCTTGGCCATTGGCATGATCTTTTTTATTTATCTTTTGATGAATAAAATTTCATCAACTGGGCCCATTATCTCTGGTAAGGTCCTCTGGTTTTTTAACATAGTTTTAAATGTCATAGTAATTAAGGTGTTATTATTGTACATGTTCTCTATTTTTAATCAATACCTAAAGCATCTCTAATGTAGAGAGTTCATTTATTTATAGGCATTCCATGTTTGTGCCATCTGGGAGTTTTGTATCAGCAATATTCCTTCTTTCCTCCACATTTTAACGTTGATGTCATGGTTTATAACACAATTTCTAAATTCTCGAACTGTGTGTCAGTGCTCATTGGTTACTGGGAGATTGACTTTCTGGCATTTCTTCAGTCACTTTCATTGTTTCTGGTGGAGCTGTTTTTCAGATTATTGTGCTGTCATGGTTTCTGCTGAATCACAGCTAAATATTTCTTGAAATTAACTGTAACCATTGTTTCACCAATCTATGTTCATCTGTTAAGATCATCTGATTTCACCAGATAAAATTGCACATTAAGCTTAAATCATAGTCCTTGACATCTCATATTTAGCTTCTGCACATATCTTATATTTTGTTCTTTTGAGGTGCAGTTTAACTAGTGGAATATATGGTTCTGTGTATCCACTATTTATGGCCGCCATATGGGGTGCTGGGGATGGGGTGTTCAATACACAGCCTAATGCATTACTTGGAATGCTCTTCAAGCATGACATGGTGATTCTTTATTCCCATAATTGCTCTAAACAGTTTCTGTTTTCCAACCTTGTTTGCTTTATCTAATTTTTTTTCTATCCCATTTATTTGACGATATATTTGCTGTCCACCATCTTGTGATGGCCTCCCGTCAGTTTTTAAAAATAAAAATAGGGCAGTTGACATGATTTTTCCAAGGAGAATAGGGTAGTTTGAGGATTGGAAATATTTTATTTTGGGAATTGCTAATCAGTTGAAAAGGTGATGTATACAGATTATATCCTGGTCCATCTGGCATGTATAGTTTACAAGAGTCTAATTGCAACTTGCGTTTACCTTTACCTTTTTGATAGCTTTGTCTCATTTGTAGGATAAAATATAATTACTCTTTTATGTGATGACTGTTTTTGGTTTTCACTCAGGTCCCAATTGCTGTATCGATGAACAGGAAGCAACCTTTGCACAATTTAGGGTTTGGCAGAGCGTTGTGACTGCTGTCGTGTTCTTCATAAACCCGCACTTTGGTTTTCAGGCAAGACTGATTCTAATGGTTGCTTCTCTGTGCGTTTCGTTAGCTGGGTTCTACATCTGACTTTCATTATTGAAAAGTCATTCTCTTCCACATCATCATATCTGTGCTTGAATAAAGCAATGACCCTGCTCATCTTGATGATTTGTTAATGCCATCTGTTTGAAGTTATTATTTTCTTTTTTTGGTGATCATCAGTTTGTAGTTACTTGCTATTGAACTTTATTCATATAGTGATGAAATATGTTATACTGCTGTTTAAATTCACATGTCTTTGCTTGTACAGAAAATTTTGGAGAATTGAATGAATGGTAAATGTAAGGGTGTTGAAAACGTTTTACAACCTGTAGAGATGTCCCCCTAGTCGTTTATGCGCTATGTTAGTGGGGTGTATATTGTCCAAGTGTTGTATATACTCAACTAGTGCAACGCATGAGACATTTATAAAAAAAGTATTTTTTCAATATATACTGATTTATCTAGGTATTTACTTTAGTTTTATGATAGTATATACTCATTGGGGTTTTATGCTCTTAAGGAGAACAAACGGTTAGGGTCTACACAAAAGCTAGATGGATCATTCCAATTTAGTTTACACGTGTTTTTATTTTTATGATAAATATAAAGTATATAATGAAGTATGTGATTTTATAAAAAATGAAATATATATTTTAATAATTACATGAATTCAATTATAAAAAAATGTAAAATTTTTGAACAATTGTGTATGCATTGTATGATCGATCCCAAGCTCTATGAGGTGATAAGGTTAAAATCTCACGTTTATTCTTTATTGTTAATATGTAATCGATCCCTTATTTCATGAAGGTGGTTATAATTTCATCATATTTTGTTATTCTTCTTTTTTTTAAAACAATCAATTCAATTGAAAGCAATTGTTTGAATGAAATACAGTAATCGATTTGTGATATGTAGAGGATCAGAAAACAAAAACACGCGATTCCAGTTTTTGTGAGGAATCCATTCATTTTTTTATAGAGGAATTGATCTGTTTGTGGTGCAATCAATGGCGATCGTTTCAGATTAGGCTATTCGATCAAAATAAAACATTTTGATACTTGTTGAGAATATTTAATCTTTTATATTCAGTTTGAATCCTCGTTTACATTCGTGCAGTTAGAGTTTCTATTTCAATCTAGATACACGTCAAGTGTATCTGAATTATACATGCAAATTGTGTTTCCTTATGATTTGATTTCATATACACTTTTGTTTTTAGATACATGTGGATTTTTATTTTCAACCCAACATTTTCTAAATTAAAAATTGATTACGACACATTTTTTTAGCTTAAACAATTTTTTATTCTACATTGTTAGTTTGTAGCATATAATATCTAAAAGTTTTTGATATACCATTATATCATTCTGTTCTAGATACATCTTTTTTTCATTCAGATACGGGTCCGAGTTTCTATTTGATTTTAGATACATCATTTTGTTTTTAGATACAGGTGGACAATTTTTTTTTCGAGTGATTCGCCGAATCGTATTCACGCCTTATTTGTAGGAGTCAATTAGACAAGATTTAAATGGGGGTATGCTTTAATTGGGAGCGAATTTTGAATCAATTCTGAAGGATATTAAGGTCTTTACAATTTTTACTTTTTTCAAAAGTCAACTGATAGGGGAATGACACCTATTGCGGCTCACCAATGAGACCTAATTTTTGAGGTTCAGGTAGCAGAATTGTTTAAAAAAAAATGTGTGGACTTGGATTGAAAAAAAAAACTATACGTGACATTTTTCCTTTCAGTATATGAGCATTGATACATGCAGTCCATTTTACAGTCCGTTTTGTAATCTTATACGCTATAATATAATAGTATATATTGCACTATTGTAATTGTAGGGCCTAAAAATGAGACCCATCCTGGAATCTCCATGTGTCCAGCCCACTATCCAATCAAGCGACGGTCCACGGCCTGGATAGCCCACCTCGAGTGGATCCGGCCCGCCAGCCTACCAAAACCCTACGACTAAGTCAAGACCCACAATACATTCAAAAGATCATCAACTTGTTGACTTTTTGGGTAAATACAAATACAACAAATCTGGAGCCATCGACCCTAGGATTACTTGGATATGCCTTAGACATGGAATCAATAATCAGTCAACTCCTCAATCTTGGTAGATCTGGAAGAGGATAATGACCGTAGATTGAGCAAATCTCAGCAATTGCATAGAATCTGAGATCCCATCTCATCAAATGGGGATGTGATCTCCGTAAGGTTTTAAGACTAGAAACACACTATAAAACGTATGACTTGATCTCTAGAACAAAAAAGAGGGGTACTTAGGCAGTCTAGAGGGAGATCTCAGGTTCAATAAAAAAACAAAATTTCCACAACACTTTAGAGGGAGGGAAGCTGACGGGATCAGAGGGAGGGAAGCTGACGGGATCAAAGGGAGGAGACTGGGAGGAGCGGAGTCGACGATCTTGATGACCCGAGTCCGGCTAATCAATTTCTGCACCTCCAATAGTGTATGGGGTTATATTATATATAGTATATGATCCAAATTTTTTATTTATTTTTTTACTATGAAAAAAATACACTACTATATCTTAGTATATACATTTCATATAAAAACATTCATTTTAAATGGTAAGTGTATGATTTTTTTAAAAAACAAGAAAAATGATGAACTGCAATTGCGGCTGCAATAGGAGCCAAGCCCATTCACACATTAAAATTAAAAATAAATAAATAAAGTACTCTTACATAATCATTTTTTCGTCTAAATTTAAGTCTCATATGCTTTGTTCGCGTTGTATATTTAGTTTATTCACATTAATGTTTTATATGCGTTCAAAAACTTTTTAAATTTTCAATAAATGCATTCATGTAATTTATTAGATTATATATTTCAATTTTTTTTATAAATGATAAATTATGTATCTCATATTCTCGTGAAAAAAATATATCATGTTGTTATATAAAATAAAATATATATTGAGATATATTAGTATATATTTTTTTAATATAAAAAAATAAAAACAAATTTAAATTAATATATGATACAATAACAGTGTAGTATACACCTACATTATATCATTGGAAAACATACTAAAAATGTACTACTCAGCGCTCGTTAGTTATTATTTTTGACTTTGTGTGCCATGTCCCACTCACGCCCACCGACTCCATCACGTGCATCGTCACCTCTCCAGGGGTACTCTCGTCATTTACTCCTAGTTGACTTTCCCGCGGACCATGTCATCTTCTCCGATCACCCACTTCAACAACACAACACAGGTTGAGCAGTTGAGATTAGGTTCTCCCCACCCCACCCCATCAAAAACCCTAACCCTAACTCGATCTCCTCCAAATCAAAAACCAAAACCCAAACCCCCCCCCCCCCCAAAAAAAAAACCCAAAATGACCCTCTCTTCGCTGCTCACCGTCCTCCGCCTCGCCCGCCTCCGCCGCCCCTTCCTCCTCTACGCCTTCGCCTGGACGGCCCTCCTCACCGCGTCGGTCGCCGTGGCTTCCATGTCTCCCGAAATCGCGTTCATGGCGGCCGTCTCCCCCTCCTCGGGATTCGCGCGCGCCTGCCCCGAATGGGCTTTTAGGGTCCCCGTCGACGCCGGGCCGGGCGAGGTCGTGTGCGTGCCGGCCCGGCTCTTCGGCCGGTCCGAGCTCGACCTGATCGTGCCGCCGGTGTTCGCGGCTCTGGTCGTCGCCGCTTCGGCCTTGTTCGTAAGGGCCGTTGGATTGTGGGAGGTGGAGGAAGATGAGCCGTCCATTTTGTGAGGTTTTTCGATTTGGGGCGGATGAGGGAGTTGGAGAGAGAGGATTATAGTTTCTTCTTTAAATATATATATATATATATATATATATATATATATATATATATATATATTTGTCTTCATTTCTAGCCGTCTGATTGAGAATCCTGGGAAGCAAATATTGCTATGGTTTTATTTGTTTTTTAGGGTGTGTTGGGTAATGTAAAAAATTAACGTATTAAATCAGGGCCGTTTAATTCGTCGGAAAGACCCGAATGGAGGGGTTGGAATCTGATGCAACCCAATTTTTTTCTTGAATTAGGTCAATTTGGAGTTTTGTGAACCCGAAATCAAATCCCAACCCAATTCAAGAATCTCTGGATCTATGCTTGAGAAAGTATTTTGTTGCTTGCTATGCTCTTCATAATCTCTAGGTGCCTAGGTATCACAGTAGAAACCGGGTTAAGATCTATCGTGCGATGGATAATTAGATTGTTTAATATATTCGTGGTCGCTTCCTCGTATCATTTCAAGATAGGCAAAATTAATAAACATACAAAAAAAAAAAAGAATTTAATTGAATCATATTTTAATTTTCAAATACGATAGAATATCTCAGTCATAATTTTTATCTTAAGATGATAAGATTGGACAGCCATAAATGCATTGAATAATCTAATTGTCCAACGCGCATTAGATTTAATCTGGTCCTTTCACTGTAATCCTTTCCTCGCTTAAACCTCACCGTTTACTTCAAGGCATTTCCAGTTTTGGAATTGCAAAGAGATCAAAGAGAGGTTGAAATTTCTTGTGTGCGGTCCAAAAGTCCCACCCACCGAACAAACTCTTATACAATTTGTAATGCTCAATAAGATTAGGAGTCTAATAAGGGGGTGATGGTGAGATGAGGTCAGAGCCATGATTTAGTCTCATATTGCTTAACGAGATGATGTCAAATGTTTATATGTGAGCACATATATCTTTTACATGCGACGTCTAGTCGTCCATTGATATTAAAGCATGTTCATTACGCAGTGGGTTGGACTCTGATATCCACACAGAGATGTGTAGCTCCATGAGGGGGAACGCATACAGAAGAGTAATTTCTTACATTTTCCTTTCAAGAGTCACCCACTGTAAAAGATGCGAAAATCTTTGAAATTTTTTTTTTTTGAAAGTTAATGATAGGCGATCGCCTTAGTTTTATTCAAAGAAAGGTAACGCCTAATGAAACATACATAATTGAAAGACAGTCCAAACCCAGAGTGCCAAAGTATAAGAGGTGTCTACTGCCAGCCTCGAGCTTGACAAACTGTTCAATGTAAAACTACTCCTCAATACATAGTGTACCACCCACAAAAGAAACCTGACGTGCTCCCGCACAATGCACTCCCCAATCCCGAATCAGCTGCGTGACCATGTCCCATATATTTTCTTCATAACTACAGTCCTGCGGAACACCAAATGGTTTCTAGCGATCCACATTGCCCACATCATCGCCGAAACAAGTGATTAGAGATCTTCGCTTTGACACTTTTATCTCCTCTCGCTAGGAGACATTGGCAGGCTTTCCAAATCTCATGGAGAGATTGGCTGCCCCCCACAAAATCCGAGGCAACCTCCAGACGCCGCCACATCCTTTGAGTCATCGGCATTCAAGCATGAGATGCACAGTAGTCTCCTCTCCACAACTGCATATGGGACCGCCGACGGTGCCCACTTCAAACGGTATGCCTTTGTGAGGAGTTTGTTGTGGTAGACCAGCCATAAAAAGAACTTAATCTTCAAGGGAAGCTTTCGTTTCCAAATCTCTAAAAACTTTTGCGCAACCCCGTCCACTCGTGGCTTTAGTCTACACCACCACTCATAGAAACTGTGTACTATGACCCGACCGCGGCATTGGTCTCCAGCACACCATATCTTCACGATCCGGTGATAAAGTCACCTATTGGAGCTCATTCAGAAGGTCTATATATAGAGTTGCCTCTTCTTCGCTTAGATCACCAGCGAACGCGACCCCCCATTCTCCTGCTTGATGTGCCCCGAGCCAAAACTGATTGGCACAGCCCTCCTTGTTGATTGCCAACTCGAACAGCGATGGAAATCTCGATTTGAGAGTGGACTCCTCAGTCCAAAGATCCAGCCAAAATAGGATGACATTTCGTTCTCCACTGACCAGCGGATGTTCTCTTGGAATTGTGCAGTGGCCTTGAGGATGCCAACCCAGAGTATTGATGGTCGTGGCGAGCCCCTTGGAAACAGTCGATGAAGTGTCAGGAGTACCTGTATCTTCCTTCCATGAGATGCACCCATAACAGTGAATTGTTTGTCAACCTGCGCCATTTCCACTTGCACAATAAGGCCTTGTTCATCTCCTCCAACTTAAGAACCCCTAGCCCACCAGCTCTTTTATTACTATACACCACTTTCCATTTAACCATGTGCACCTTCCTCTTCTCTTGCGACTGGCCACACCAGAGGAAGCGTTTTCTAATACAATCCAGACGCTGAAGAATGCCCTTCGAAATTTTAAACATAGATAGAAAATAGATTGGAAGGTTCGAAAGAACCGCTTGGAGGAGAGTCAGGAGACCCCAACGCTCAATAGCTTGCCCTTCCAACCTTCTAGTCTCTTCTCGAACCTCTCTATCAGTGGAGCTCATTCCGCCTTCAAGAACTTACCAAGATGAAGAGGTAATCCCAAATGTCTTACTGGAAATTCAGCAACCTGATATTGGAATATATGAGCGAAACCATCTAATTCCGGCCGGTCCACATTGATACCCAACATGGCACTCTTGTGAAAATTGATCTGCAGCCCCGAGAGGAGCTGAAATACCTTGCATATGAGCTGAACTCCACGAATTGAAGACTCTTCAGCCGCGCAAAGAATGATCGTGTCGTCGGCGTATTGAACATGTGAGATCGTGTCCCCTCCTGCGAAGCACTCTAAGCCCTTGATTCATCCCACACTTTCTGCTAGCTTCATCATCCTGCTAAAAACACGTTGTTTTAAAAATGTTATACCCAGTCGTTCATGTAGCCACTTTTTTTGTCCCACCACATTTTAATTTTTTGTAAAACACATTTGTTTAATAATAATACATATTTGAGAAAAATAAAATATATATTTTTAATGAATTGAATGCATATTATATATATATAATATATGCATATGGAACAGAATTTACTCTATTTAAAGACTTAGGTCCTCTTTGATACTGCATTAGAGTGGATTTTGTGTTGGAGAACACTGTAGAATGTCACTCTTCATCCAAACAAAAAACTCACGTTTGCGCTGGGGTCTCTAAAATGGCATTCTAAAGCCAATTGGAGCAAAACGAGCGACTGACGCATTCCTGGAGTGATGAACCTGAAAACATCCACTTTTGAGATTCAAAGTAATTATAGAAAAACTGACTAGTGAAAATAAAAGATGCCTTGAATTTGAAATTGCCTGAAAATTTTATTAAAGCTAGATATTGAGGAGATCATCAAAAGTTGTCACTATGCCACAACACACGTTTATTTTTCATTTTTCTTATTTTTAGGCCCTCAAAATGACATTTTTGTTATTTTTAGTAATTTTTTGAATCCTGAATATCTTTATTATAACAACTTGGATTTGAGCTCTATCAATTCCGAAGATCTCCCAGGATCATGTAAATTTATTTGCAACAAACTTTCATTTTTACTATTTTTAATAATATTTAATTAGTATAAAAGGGGAGACTTGTAATTTAGGGTTTTTAGCTTTTTTATTAATATAATTTTGAGTTTTATTTCTCTTTTGAGAATTGTGGATTTGTTCAAGGATCTCAACATCTATTGGAGATTTGCTTTAATTTTTTGCTGCATTACCAATACTGTCTGCGGTAGAGAAGCTCAGAAAACAATATTTCTCTAACTACCGCAGGTCAAGTTAGGTGATGCGAGCGTTGGGACCTTGGTCCCAAACGAGGCCTTAGTTAAGGATACATGAATGATTGAGCATGTCAACTCCCAAAATCACCTGTAGTTTACCAATGCATGAATATTTTCCAAAAAAAAAAAAAAATTCTCTGTTGCATTACAATCTATTCAACAATCATAAACTTAGATGAAACCATGTTCAACATGTGTACACACATCAAAATATAACACCACTAACAGTAATCCAAACTGGACAAGCAGGTTCACTGTAATCCTCAGCTGTTGGAACCAACATAACACAATAAAAACAAAAGGGAAAACAAACACATGAATCTACATTGTGCCTTGGTTGTGAACACACATTTATTTTTCAGTTGAACTCTGCAGACTTGATCAATTTGTTGCTGAAGTCCCAGAGCTTGGCTGCCAGCTCTCTGTTCTGGGCAAGATGGCTTGGCTGAAACTCATTGCAGTCCAGGAAGTACTTCCCTGTCACCCCTTAAGGCTTGGGTGAAGCGCCACGAAACATGTCGTCGCTGCACCCTACAAAAACTCAAAAGAGTCAATCTGATTATTAGAGTCCGTTTGGATGCAAGTTTGTAAAGCTGGAGATTAAATCCTATAATCCTGCACTTCAAACTTCATTTTTAAATGCGTTGTTTTTCTGGTTTATTTAAATTGGTATTTTTTTACACTGAAAAATCAGAAAATTGGTTTTGCGACGCAAATGTGGAATTTGGGATTGGTTTTTTTTCACACAAAAAGATGTCTTTGGTGAAGTTTTGAAAGTCATGAGGAAGAGAGTGTAGTGTTTGGATCTGCATTGGGTTTTTGCGATTCTCAAACACAAAATTGGTCCAAATAACCATCACTGATAAAAGAATGCAGATGAGATCTAGTCAATATTATATCTCATCAATATTCTTCAGTCGTCAATAAAAGATTGGCATGCATCTAAAATGGTGAGCTAACTTATACGTTAAATATATAAGGTAACACGTGTCAGTTCCTCATTGTCAAAATTTGATAGGCTTAATGTAATGCGATTGCCCATGAAACATTGTGATGCGATTGGAGTGTTAACTAGTGTCATCGAGAAAATTATGAAATTCTAACGCACCTGTGGTACATTCTTCCATAGCAAAAAAGTGAACAGCTGAAACACTCCTGCAACCAGAAGGAAAAAAAATTCACCACACATACATTAAGTCCTTCAAAATGTAAGTAAAACTTGCTTTTCATATACTTGAAAGAAAAAGAAAAAAACCATGGCTTACTCATTACAACGGCAGAGTGTCTCATCAAGTTTGTCATGATAAGACCTGGATGAAGTGAATTCACAGTGATATTTGCTCCTTCTTCCTGATAAATCAAGAATAAATCAGTCATATATGGTTTCAAATCTTAACTCAAGCTAGGTCTATAAAATATTTATTAGAGAAACATTATCATTTAGGGTTTTTTATTTTTAAGTCCCCACAACCATCATATTTAGTGATCGATCTCTCACTTCTTCTTATTTGGATTTTAGTCCCATATTTAAAGGATAATTCCTTTTTAGTCCCTGAGAGGGATCTATCCGTAAATTATTTAATTTTCTTTTTAGTCTTTGATAGGGACTAAAAAGAATTATCCTTTAAATCTGAGACTCAAACCCAAATACAAAGAAGTGAGGGATCAATCACTAAATATGATGGTTTGTAAGGACTTCAAAATAAAAAAAGTGTATATAACATGGTCTATGCATATATACAAGTTTTCAAATTTGTGAAGGCAGCATACATACACTCTCTTATACACAAATCAATATCACACATGAAAGTGAAACATATGAAAATAATGCTCAAAATCTATTACCTGTAGTCGTAGAAAAAGTTCATTAGCATGTAATATGTTGGCCAGTTTAGATTGTCCATAGGCCTTCTTGTCTGAATATCTAAGTACATTAAAGATCAAATCCAATTCACAATTTGTTCATTAATCACTTTTAAACACAAATATATCTGAATGTGTATAAGTTGATTGATCAAAGATTCTACATACTGTAACTTATCATTGATTGCATCAAACCGTATTCCTTCCTTGTATGTATGAAGGTGCGCGATGGACGATAAATTCACGATCCGACCTTCGATTCCACTCTCTTTTGCCGTGCTTTTCATCTTATCGAGGAGGAGGTTCGTCAAGTGGAAATGACCTGAAATTAGAGGGAAAAAAAGATCTAAAAGTGATAACGTTTCTTTAGGCAGCATTTGAAAACGAGTTTTAAAAACGAATTTTCACTTAATATGAGTTTTAAAATAGCTTTTCCAAAAACATATATTTGTTAGATTTCTTCAGAAGTTGGGATCAACGAGGGTATTTAAAAATAAGTTTGACTTAATTATGATTCGTGCAAAAACCGAATTTTTAAAAGCTGCACAAACTTGTTTCAAACATAGTGAGGGTATTGTGAATCATCTTACATTTCATTTTGTGAGAAGATCATGGGTATGAAAAAATAAACCCCCCACTCCAATGACCGATTGAAGATTCGTGTCAGGAGGAGCAAGGTAAAACTTTTGAAGCTCTAATAACATATAGATTAAAGTAAAAACTTCGTTTTATTGGATGACACAAAAGGTGAAATTCCTAAATACCGAACTAGTAAAGGGAAAAACTTTTAAGTAAAAAAACACACATATTCATACTTACCTAGATGATTGGTTGCAAATTGCATCTCTATGTTATCCTCTGAAAGCTGGTATGGACAGAACATAACACCAGCATTGTTTCTGCAAAACAATATATGACATGAACACCAAATAGATCAACAAGTTGCTTCATCTTCTAAAAAATAATGGGAATTCATTCATGTAGGGGATATATATGCAATGGAGAGTAGTAAGTAATACATTAAGATGTTGAGTGGAAGATGAAGAGCATGAAAATGATCTGCAAAAGCTCTGATGGACTTGAGTGAGCAGAGGTCGAGCTTCATGACATCGACACGTGCATTTGGGGTGTCTTTGAGAATGGACTGCTTCGCTTCGTTTGCGGCGTCGATGTTCCTAGCAGCGATGACGACGTGCGCTCCGCGAAGTGCCAAGACTCGCGCCGTCTCCTTGCCAATTCCACTCGCACCTCCTGGATTGGAATAAGACATTTTATGTGAATAAAATGTGAATAAGATGTAAATGATGATTTATATAATGACGAAAAAAAATGATCTGACATGTTGGTTTCCCCTTGTACCAATGGCATGGATTGGGTAGAATAACCTAATTTTAGCGGGTTGTTGGAATAGTTATACCACATTATTTCATTGAAACAAACAGCAAAAATTCCTTATTTAGTATGGTTACTAAATTATCTGATGAAAATGGAACATTAATTTATTGTTTTTAGTCATCACAACATTGATATACATGATAGCTCTGTGATGTGTTAGTATTTGCCGAATAGTCTACGCTGAGCAGATAAAACCTGATTGTTATATTTGAATAGATTAACATAAGCTGGCGTTTGTAATTCTAAAAGGGGTTGAAATATCCTATATATACTTATGCAAAAAAAAAAAAGAAAAAAAGATGAGTGTGCAATTTAAAGAGTGTAGCCAAACTATATTATCTATCCAATTATATATTCCAGATAAAATTATGTGGCCCCAAAAGGAGGGGTTACCGTGCATTTTAAAATTATGTCTGCAATCATTAAAAAAAAAAACACACACACATCCACTACGAAATGAATTCTCAAGAGGAAAGACATTCATGAACACAGTAAAAAAAACAAAAGCCCATCTCAACAGTAAGTAACATCAACTACTGTTTAACATAATTTCAAGTCGAGAATGTTAAAAATCCAAATAACCCCATGTAAACTGTTAAAAATTCATGTAACCCCTGATTTTTCATGAAGTCCATATAACCACGTGGAAACACTTATATAAATTCAAATGACCTTTTAAGTTAATTTTTTGTTAACAAATTTGGAATTATTTTGTAAATATTCTGTTTGATTAATCCTAATTGAAAATATATTATACAAAAAACCCTCTATAATGTATTAAAATGCAAAATAATCATTTGTAAGTTACGATTTTACCTCTCCAGATAGCATATGATTTTATAATTTATCCGGATGAAAAAATCATCATGTATGAAAGGTTTTCCCCATTTTTAACAAATTGTAAGGTTTTTTTTTGTATACTGTGTTTTTATAGAAAGTTAACAAAATGAAATATTGGCATAATATTCTCCATTTGTCAATGAAAGATGAACTCAATGATTATTTAGATTTTCATAAGTGTATTCTTAAGGTTATATGAATTTTACAAAAAGCCAAGGGGGTTATACGAGATTTCAGAGAATCAACAGCGGGTTATTTGGATTTTTCCCAATTTCAAATTGATAATATGCAAGAACCAATTTTAGTCATCAAAAGCCTCTCAAGCAGGCTTCAACACAAACATCCAAAGACATATGTAGCCCAACAGTCCAAAGAACCAGTACATAAAAGTGATCCATGTATCAAAACATACACAGAAAAACAGAAACTCAAATTCAAAATCCAACAAAAACCAATACTAACAAAGCCCAAACAATTATTAAAAAAAAGAAAAGAAAAACCAAACAAAGAAATTAAACCAAAGAAATGAAAGGATCAAACCTGTGATGATAACGGTGAGGTTACTGGCATCGACACCGGCCGTGACCTGCTCTGCTGTGGAAGCAGAGCCGAACCCACTTGGACCAGGCAATCCAGTCATCAATGAAAACAGACCCATCTCTCCCAACCCAAACAAAACTTCACATAAAAAAATATGAGATGTTGAATATGTTGGTTGTTGAAACACTGAACAAAGAGTGTGTTGTGTTGTGTTGTGTGGAGAGAGAGAGAGAGAGAGAGAGAGACTAGTGCATCATGGGAAGAGAGGGGGGGGGGGGATTTATGGTTGGAGAGTAGATTGTGGAGAGTAGATTGTAGATGAGTAAGAAACGGTTGGTAATAGAGTGAGAGAGAGAGAGAGTAAATGCTACGTCGGTGGAAATATTGAGGGGACTCCAACCAACCTACCCGGGCCATGAAGTGCATGTACTTTTTTTTTTTTCTTTCGAACAACCTACCTGCTTCATTTATAAGACTTTGGAAATCTTGGTGGGAGGAGTGGTTGTAAACTGTGACGGCTTTATGAATTTTTATAAATGACGTAATTTATAAAAATCAATTTTACAAAATTTAAAAAAAAAACACCGCATCCCATCATGGATGAGATTATAATTTATAATATATAAATATAAAGAGAGATGGTTGAGATTTAATGTTTATTAGAGTAACAGCGTAACAGTGGTAATTTTGAGAGTTTTAAGTATAAAGTTTGGGTCGGGCGGATTCAACCGGTAAGGTTACTGATGGACTGGGTTGCTATGATTTGAAATTGGTGATAATAGTAGTTTGATTTATTTATTTTTTAAATGTGATAAAGGTAAATTGATCCACCACATATATATAATGTGGCGTCACCCCTGGGTGCAGCTGGATCAGATTGAATCGAGTATAAACTTAATTTAACTTGAAGTTGGAGGTAGTCAACCGAAATCCAACTCAACTAGACTTCAAATTCGAGAAGTTTAACATGAGGTTTATATATATATATATGAAAATGATTAGGTGCGGCGAACGGCAGGTGCGGCCGCGACGTGGGCTGTTCGATCGCGGGTCCATCGCATTCAACGGTCGACGTGAATCGCATCCGACCATCCGATGCGATGGACCCGTGATCGACGGCCCGTGATCGCTGCCGCACATGCCGTTCGCCGCACGTAATCATATATATATACGGGTATATATATATATATATGGATATATATATACGTCGTTTATATATATATATATATATATATATATATATATATATATATATATATATATATATATATATATACGTGCGGCGAACGGCATGTGCGGCAGCGATCACGGGCCGTCGATCACGGGTCCATCGCATCGCATCGCATCGCATCGGACGGTCGGGGGCGATTCATCTCGACCGATTGCGATGCCCAATCCGTCGATCGCCGAGCGATCGAACGGATCGACGTCGTTTTCCATCGCATTCGTCCGCACCCTCGAATCGCTCGACTATATATATATATATATATATATATATATATATATATATATATATAGTGAAGTGAATGCATGAGGCCATGAGGCAGGTGCGGATTAGATCTGAGCCATCTGATCTGGGTCCACACAATCAAACGGTTGAGATATATATATATATATATATATATATATTATTGTTAAATTATATGTGTTATGTCATAGGGTATTACACGTGTAATCCTATAAGTGTACTTGTATATAAAGGGATTAAACCCTAAGTGCAATAATAAGGATTCCCATTATTTCATTCTAACATGGTATCGGAGCCATCACCTCAAAAACCCTTTTTTTTCTTTTCTTTGGAATCCTTCAGTGCCGTCGTCGTCACCGCCATCATCCTTCGCCGTCGTCGCCGCCCTGCCGCGCC
Source organism: Acorus calamus (assembly GCA_030737845.1). Classification (NCBI taxonomy): domain Eukaryota; kingdom Viridiplantae; phylum Streptophyta; class Magnoliopsida; order Acorales; family Acoraceae; genus Acorus; species Acorus calamus. The sequence continues at coordinate 16,771,348 of CM060877.1, read as the reverse complement.
GCGCCGCCCTGCCGCTGCCGCGCGCCGCCCCTGCGCCTGCCGCGCGCCGCCCCTACCGCGTGCCGCCCCTGCGCCGTCCCTGCCCCTGCCCCTGCCGCGTGCCGCCCCTGCCCGAGCGCCCCTGCCGCGCGTCGTCCCTGCCCGCGCGCGCACTGCCCCTGCCGCGCGCCGCCCCTTTAGGGCCAAAGCGCTTTTCAGGATGAAGTTTCCAACAATCAGCGATCGGATGACCAGTCTTGTTGCAGTGAATACAGACTGTATTCTTTCGTGAAGAGCCTCGAAAAGATGTAGAAGGAGTAGCCGCCAAGACACCCTCATAGGTAGAGGATGGAGTGGACTGTCGCTTCTGATGTCGACTTGTGGCATCGAAGGTTAGGTCATGTGTCTGAATCTCGTCTCAAAGAACTATTTCAGTCTGGTGTCTTAGGTCGTATTATTTTTTCTCCACTTTCTGTTTGCGAGGGCTGTAAATTAGCCAAACCTGTGGCTACTCCTTTTAGTCCTAGTAATAATCAGTCCTCTAGTCCATTTGATGACTATTCTCGTTTTACTTGGATTTATTTATTGCGTCATCGTTCTGAGGTTCCCAAAATTTATAAGATTTTTACCAATATGATCTATACCCAATTTCAAGTTCGTATCAAAATTTTTAGGTCTGATTGTGCTCGAGAATACATCTCTTCTCAGATGCGTTCTCTCCTTCATTCTCATGGCACCATCTTTCAGCAATCATGTCCCTATACTCATGAGCAAAATGGGGTTGCTGAACGTAAACATCGTCATATTCTTGAGACGACGCGTGCTCTCTTACTTTCCTCTTCCGTTCCTAGTACATTATGGGCTGAGGCTGCTCTTCTTTCTGTCCATCTTATCAATATCACCCCTTCCACTGTCCTCTCCGGTATGACTCCCCATGAGCGTTTCTATTCTTCTCATCCTAATTATAGTAGACTTCGCACATTTGGCTGTACGTGTTTTGTGCTTCTTCCTCCTCATCAACGCACCAAGTTGGCCGCTCGGTCAGTAAAATGTGTTTTCTTGGGAATTAGCTTTGAACTCAAGGGTTATCGCTGCTATGATCCTGTTGGAGATCGTTTTTGGATCGCTCGTCATGTGTCCTTTGTCGAGGACGTTCCTTTTTTCTCTTCTTCTTCTGTTTCGTCCTCTCCTCCTGTGCATTCTCCTGTTCAGGTCTCTCCTATTCCGTCTCTTACTTTTCCTGAACTACCTCTTGCACTAGAGTCTGTTCCTACACCTGCCCCTCAACCTGGCACCTCCACAGATAATCCACCACTTTCTCCCTCTGTGTCTCCTATTGCCCCTACTGAAGATACTTCCGATGGTCCATCGACTCCTGCGCCTGACGCGCCTCCTCCTGCTGTGGATCCTGCTCCCTTGCCTCGTTATCCTCAGCGTGCACGACAACCCCCTTCACGTTTCAGTTACGACTTGGGACCACCTGACCAGTTTGGTTTTGCATTTGTCAGCACCTACTCTCCCCAGTTTCAGGCCTATCTTACAGCTATACATGCTGATCGTGAGCCTCGCTCTTACCGTGAGGCAGTCGAGTACCCTGAGTGGAAGCAGGCTATGGCTGAGGAATTTCAAGCATTTGCGCAGACACAGACTTGGGATGTTGTTCCTCTTCCAGATGGTGTTACACCTATTAGTTGCAAATGGATCTTCAAGATCAAGCATCGTCCTGATGGGTCCATTGAACGGTATAAAGCTCGTCTTGTTGCCCGAGGTTTCACTCAGGAATATGGAATTGACTATGAGGAGACATTTGCACCTGTTGCTCAGATGACCACGGTTCGTACTCTCCTTGCTGTTGCTGCTGTTCGTCGCTGGCCTCTTTTTCAGATGGATGTGAAGAATGTCTTTCTTCACGGTGATCTATCTGAGGTTGTCTATATGCAACCACCTCCAGGCATCAGCACTCCTCCTCAGCATGTTTGTCGTCTTCGGAGGGCCATATATGGACTGAAACAGGCTCCTCGTGCATGGTTTGAGCGTTTTCGTAGTACTATTCTGACAGCTGGTTTTGTTGAGAGCCACCAGGACCATTCTATGTTTGTGCGATCCTCATCGCATGGGCGGGTACTTCTTCTTCTGTATGTTGATGACATGATTATAACTGGCGATGACTCTGCTGGTATTACTCTGGTCAAGAATCATCTCAGTCGACAGTTTCAGATGAAAGATCTTGGTACGCTTCGCTACTTCCTAGGCCTTGAGATTGCACAGAGTGATCGTGGAATCCTACTTTCTCAACAGAAGTATACAGCTGACATTTTAGAGCGTGCTGCCCTATCCGACAACCGCTGTGCAGATACTCCTCTTGAGCTTCATGTGAAGCTTCGTCCGACAGATGGTGAGCTTCTCCCAGATCCTACTCGATACAGACAGATTGTGGGTCAGCTTGTGTATCTCTGCATCACCAGACCTGACATTGCTCATGCTGTTAGCATTGTTAGTCAGTTTGTCTCGACTCCTAGATCAGTGCATTACGGTGCCCTTATGCGTATTCTCAGATATTTACGTGGCACTATCACTAGATCACTGTATCTGTCGTCCTCTTCTACTTTGGTTCTTAGAGCTTACACTGATGTTGATTGGGCTGGAGATCCGACCACGAGACGCTCTACCACTGACTTCTGCATATTTCTTGGAGATTCCGTCATCTCTTGGCGCAGCAAGAAACAGGAAGTTGTTTCTCTGTCCAGCACTGAGGCTGAGTATCGCGCCATGGCTATTACTACCAAGGAGATTGTGCATCTTAGACGACTCTTGGTGGACCTAGGAGTCACTATGACTGGTCCTACTGCTCTTTATTGTGATAACCGGTCTGCTATTCAGATAGCCAGCAATCCGATCTTTCACGAAAGGACCAAACACATTGAGATCGATTGTCACTTCGTTCGTCAGCACTATCTTGCAAAGACATTATCGCTTCCGCATATTTCTTCTGCAGAACAGCTTGCTGATTTCTTCACGAAGTCACATCCAGTTCCTCGATTTCAGTTCCTCATTCGCAAACTCACCTTGTATGATCCACCATGAGTTTGAGGGGGCTGTTAAATTATATGTGTTATGTCATAGGGTATTACTCGTGTAATCCTATAAGTGTACTTGTATATAAAGGGATTAAACCCTAAGTGCAATAATAAAGATTCCCATTATTTCATTCTAACAATTATAAAATTAAAACACACGAGAACTGTCCAAATACATTACTGTAACTATCAATTTCCTATTTATGTTAGAATCTCGAGAGAAATCACAAATTTGTCAATTTTTAACTGAAAAATGTAGTTTTTGGCAGGTCAGTGGAGAAATGGACGGTTGAGATTGATGTAAGCAGATTTGGAGGTTAATAAAGATGACATGGAGGTGGATTTAATACGGGCAGATAACCATCGCATCAGATTTTTTGTTTTAATTCAGACTGATCTACAAACAAAACTAAGATAGAACAAGTATCAATGAAATTTACATAAAAAATAAATGACACCCGTATATCAAATAATTAATAATTTGTTGGGAAAAAAACTTGGGTTTTGATTAAAATGAGTTTGAGTTCTACTAATTATTTTTTAGTGGAAACTCATTGAATTGCGTTCTACTCGTTGAGTAGATGAACGTAGTATATTTATATTCTCAAAATCAAATTTGGATGAATGAGAAAATTGAATCCAAAGTTTTCTCATAACATGATGTAAGTGATTGATGGTTGGGGAAGAAAAAAGCTATAGTCTCATATCAGTTAAAAACAAAAAGTATTGATGATTTATAAGATGGGCTCTTTGTACTCTCTTGAATTGGTTTTGGTGGACACCCTATGATAGACTTTTCCATGTGCGGCGTGTTACTCTAGTAAATTGATTTTGATAGCACCACCACGTGCGGAGGTAAAACCTTTTCTTTTTGGACTTTTGTCAAATTGGACTCTATTGCATTCAAGTTAGAGAGAGTTCCAAATACATAGAGAGTTCGCTGGTTCTCTGATTTGAAGTGCTGCTACCAGAGGGCGATCTGACCGTTGTATCCTGGGAGACTATTGTTGGAACCCGTGAACATCAGTGCGGGGCGAATAAAGTCTTAAAGACATAGAGTCCAACTCTAGCATCAGTCTTCATCTCAACAGAACAGATTCATCAAAACAGTACACTTCTATTTCGTTCTAATATTGTCTTGCTAACATTTGATAACATACCTGTCCATGGATTGAAAATCAATCAATTGATAGAGATCTCCTTAATATGTTTTGATGAATACGTGTCATTCATCCACAATGTACTGATGAAATTGATGGAAATTTTTCTTCATTTACACCCCGGTATGGAGTATCATATATGTTAATCCACTTATATAGATTTCATTTAATGAAAATGTAATTTTTTAATTCTTATATAAGTAAGTCAATGCAATTTTATTTTAAATAATTATAAGACATAAAAATATTTTATTTTGCAATATTTAAACAAAATATTAGAAAATGTGCTATGCATGATCCATGTTTTTCTACTTTTTAAAAATAACATGATAAAGAATATTTTAAAATAAAATTACTAAAAATGTCATGTGGATTTACCTATGTGTTTACTGGGGTTATATGGATATTCAGGAAAAATAGGGTGTCATATGGATATAGGACAATTTGTAAGGGTTTATATGGATTTTTCTCAATATTAAAACATCATTTGATATTACTGAAAGATCTTGATAAAATAAGTGAATGTCACTTATTCTTGAAAGCAATCTTAACTCTGTCTTCTCACGAGAATGGTCACCATGTACAGGTGAATTAAATCGACCTAATTAAATATATGAATATAAATTTATTTAAATACTCTTCAGGGTTAATGTTTTTTTTTTTCTTTTTTGATTTCCATTAGTCTTGGAAAACCCTATGACTCATTTGATTTGTGTTATTTTAGGGTGGATTCTAATTCCACATTGAGCTCAGTGCCGGTTCCAAGAATTTTTATAGATAAGTCATTTATAAAAAAAAAAAAAATTTAAAAAAAATCTACTCAACCTGTATATCTATGAAAAGTATAATTGTTTTTTTCAAAATAGAAGAACAATTTACATTTATAATAAAATAAAGAAAATGATATGTCAAGCCTCATTGCAGCCTCAATTACCCTTCACACTGGTTTTTTTTTAAAAAAAAAATCATACTCTCACATTGAAGTACATGCAGCTATATGAGATATATATTAAGATACATTAATGTATTTTTTTGCGTTGAAAAAATGACAAATTTTTTTAAGCCATACACTATAATAAAACTCTATACACTATGATAACGTAGTATATATACTGTTTTATCATAGTGTATAGGGATGCGAAATGGACTGAGTGTATCAGTGCTCAAAAAAAATCATCAAAGAATCAAGAAAGAGTGGTGGGCTGGTAGGGTCACTGGTAGTCGGGCTCGGGCTGGGTTGCAGTGTTGACAATAATGGTTTAGATTTTCTTTTGTAAAAAAATAAATTAATTAATGGGCATATATATTGTGAACCCATCACAATATACGTGTCGCCACCTATGCTTGAGATTATTAGAAAAATGTTAAAATTCATTGTTCGATCAGTGGTTATCTTGAAAGAAAATATGGGTCCCACAAAAGTTAATGTGAATCCCATCAATTTTGTGGGATTCTGAAAATTTAGGTGGATTATATAATTGATTTTTTTTATGACAATTATATCCCTAACAAATCAATTACATCTTAATAAAACATTCTCATTTCTCTCTTTCTTTGGCATTGTTTATCTTTCTTTTGTTCTTCACGAAAACTCTATTGAAACTGGGATGATTCGATCTCTTCTCTCTATATATCCACTCTATTTTATACATTTATTTGAGGAGGATTAAGATTTAATTGAAACCCTAGATTTTATTTGATTCAAAATAGTTGATTAGTGTATTAGGGCTTATTTTATTCAAAACACTTTGAATTCAAATCAGATATGTCTATTAAATTGCAAGTATATGTATAAGACTATAAGTAAGGATATTTCAGACATTTAAATCAAATTCATTTATCATTTTTCATGTATAAGCCAAACACTGGAAATTGATTCTTTGCAAAAAAAAAAAAAAATAGCAAACCACATAATTTGATTGAATCTAAATTTCTGGTAAAATAAATTCTAGTAAAGTAAATCTATCTAAAATAATGACACGAACCAAACAGATCTATGTCCAAAACACACCTCACGATCGAACTCAAAAAAAAAATTATCAGCCCAGACTGGCTTACTAACAGGATGCCCCATAATATATTAGCATTTGGTGCAAAAAAATCCAAGATATATAATTTTAAATATTTCATAATTCCCTCTCAATTTATTCTTAAAATTTTAAAGATCTTATTTTAATTTTATATGTTCAGTGCCTTCATTTTTATTTTATTTTTTTGCAAATTTAAAAATTATGCTTGGTTTTTGTAAATAATGTATACCCTTGTCCTGGTCACATAAAAAAAAAGGTGCTAGCAATGTAAACAAAGAAAAAATAAAATCTTGGTATGTGAAATTAAATTAAGATATTATTTCTATAAAAAAATCAAGAGAAATTTTATATTTATATAAGGGCCTTAGTTTTAAATCCCTATAACTATAAATATGTTTATTTAGGGATGGATCAATTCCTTCTTTATATTTCTTTTTAAATCCCCAACTTCAACCATCTTTTTTTTTAGTCCTTCACAAACGCCAGTCCATTTAGTGTTAGTATGTGAAATATGATTTTTATTTTTATGTCCTTGTAAGCTATATCATTTAGTGATCGATCCCTCCCTTCTTCATATTGCATTTTAAGTCTCTAACTTCAAACAATTTTTTCATTATTAATCCCTACATAAAATATTCATATATTTGAGGCTAATGGATAGTTAAAATTCCTAAATTACTAATCCTCTAGATGAAAGAAACCCCTAATGAAACCATTTTTAACATTTTTATAACCAAGATATTGATTTTCCGGTTCAGCATATTTTCAACTTCCATCATTATACATCAAATCAATGGTGATGTGTAGTGACGTAGGTAAAATTTTATAACAGTATAATAAAAAATACAATAATAATAACTAAATGTTAAATAATAAATAAATAATATAAATATGTTAGATTCCTATAAAATCACTAATCTCTAAAAAAAATAAAAGTTTAGAACCATGCAAATAAATTTTTCATTGACTGCATACAAATTTTTAATGGCATCTAAATTTTTAAATTTTAAATTTTAAATAGACTCAAAATATCTAATTCAATGTTTCACAATTTTCAACCAAGAAAAAATCATTTAAATCAAAATTCAATAATAAATAAATCTTTAAAATTTACTTATGTAATCATTCTTCTTCTGCTTATATAATCAATCCTAATTAGACAATAAGACTATAAAGATAATGTAATCTCATATTGGGTGTGTTATGTATTATTGAATAACATTGAAATTGTTATTAAACAACTAAGAATGCAAGTGAAGTTTCAATTTAGATAATTCACTAAACATTTTGTATACAGGTTTTCAAATATCAAAATACTTACAAAAATTATACAACTTGTTCAAAGACTAATAAGCAAAATAACATTTAAAATTGAGAACTTAAAATGAAATATGAAGAATGGATAGACTGATCATTAACATAGTTTATAAAGACTTAAAATAAAAATCACATTTCACAAGGTAAACGGTATATGGACGGATATTAGGCGGAGAGACTAAAACAAAATAAATTGATTAAACTAGTGAATTAAAAAAAATATGAAAAAGAGAGGGATTGATCATTAAGTAACATAGTTTATAGGGATTTAAAATAATCCATTTATACAAATAAATAGAGATAGGTTACCAAATATTTTTCAACCATGTTTCAAGGGATTATTTCTTCTTGATCATGTTAGAGCTTGTTCAACCCACTCCCTAAACCCTGCCCTTCCTCTTTTTTTAGAGAGAAGTTTTAAAAACGTCTCTCCAACCCACTTCATCAATGTTTTTATAAAGAGCTCTGTTGCACTTCAATTTTTTTTTAACAGTCGCAAATACAGTCTTATATATCTTGTTAGCCCCCTCCACTCACTGTATCAAGGTATATATTTCATTAAAAAATATTTTTTTAATAAACTATATCATTTAATTCATTGAAGTATATACTTCACATTATAAAAGTATATACCTCATGTATGATTTTAAATAAAAATATGTACAGTCTGAGTTTTGGACTACAAAATGAATTGAGTGCAACATTTTCCTGTTATAAAAAAGAGAGATTGATTTGGACTCCCTACAAATTAATGTTTTTTTTATATCGGAGAGACTCCCCATGGTTGACCTTACGATCGAGCTGGAAAAGCTACCTCCGCCTGTTTGCCCCAGTCCCACAGAAAATTCTTTTGAATAATCGCCAATAAACAGGTGGTCAGCGTCAAGACTCGAACCCAAAACCTCCCCTTTAACCAGGCAAGCCCTGAACCATTATGCTATAGCCACTGGGGGACTAAAAAAAAAATTAATGTTGCCTACAAATTAATGTTGCCAGACCTTAATTGTATTTTGTGCAGTATGATGAATTTGACCTCAACAAAAAGATTAAAAATTTCATAATTCTTAGTATTTATTTCATTACCTTTTGAGTATAGAAAAGATAAGAGTATTGGCAAATAGGCAGCAACTTTGGTCAAGCCCAAAACGAACATGACGGGTTGAATCCAAATTTTATGTGGGTTGGGTTTTAAAAATTTAGTTCAGGTTGATGAATTCGGGTTGCCTATAAAATCAGGTTGGATTCGGGTTGACATCATAGACAGCCCCACCCAGCCCGAACTCGCTCATATGATATTTTACATGAGTCATGGGTTATTGATACTTAATTATTTACTCTAAATCTCCAGCGTTGGATCACAAATTTGTAAATTTGTGTTTTTTTTGTTAAAAACATATTCATTTGTTTTGGGATTTATTTTTGTATGCTAAGCTTGAAAATCGGTTCCGTGGGTTGGTTCAAGTTGCCACGGATTGGATTCGGATTAGAGTCATCGGACTGAAGTTCAAATTGAGTCGAGTTAGGATTGAACACCTGCCCGAGTTGCAGAGCAAACCCACTTAAAAATGAGAAAAGAAATGAGAAAAAGCTTCTTTTTTTTCTTTTTTTTTTGAGAAAGTAAGGTTGGAGATACTTTTAATATATAACTCCAACAATGGAAATTGTGAAGAGCAACTTTGAATAGTATGTGAGGCTTACACTGTATTATACTATTATTGGTCATTCACAGTAATGGCTCAACAATCCCCAACTGTGCACTTGACCTAACCCTGCCTGAATTATAGAAGTGTCTTGCTTAATATATAGTTGCCTCAAGTACTCTTTTTTTCCTTCTAAATTGTGGCATTCCATTTGCTATTCGATGATGATCAGTACAAATTAACTATTACAAGAATTTTAGATGAACAAGACTTCTTGAATGTGAGAATGAAAGGCCATAAATGGGTCCCCCATGACTTGATTTTGGCATTAAAAAAAGTTAGGTTTGTAAGTTCAATATAATACTTGACCTTAATTAATGACCAGAATAGGAAGATTGAGGACTGATGTGCACTCAGAAATTCTAGGATGAGATCAATTTCTAAATAAATAAAAAAATTGGGTTCGGGTGACTGTTTTCTATTTCTACCTTGATAAAGAAAAGAGTTAAAAACATACATGTCATTGTAAACATGACTAATTTTATATAAGTTAATATCAAAGTTGGGACAGACATATGAGTCTTTGAAAACTCATAAAAACTCATATACGTTTCTGATGTCAACAGAAATTAATCTTAACTCAATCAATCATAGTTAGCCCTAATATACACCATAAAATGACTAAATTACCCTCAGTTTTTTTACCATTTCCAAACAATACCTCTATGAGAATGAAAAAATATAAAAGTTGTACACTTATATTTGTCTTTATATGAACTAATTTATCTTTATGATTGTTTATAGTGATTATAAAGTTCACACAATTACATGGTGATTGAATATTCCAATAATATTCCTTCAATTTTGATGAAAATTTAACCTGAAGATAATAATTAGATTTTTTTTAGTTTTCAATGATTTGTATGTCTGTTTTAACTTTAATAAGGACTTATATGAGATTATTAATGTTTATATATTTTAACCCTAAAAAAATGGACTTAAGAATTTTTTAAAAATAGAATACATCATCTAGTAAGATACATGCTTTTATAAAAAATGAAGCATATATTTCAATGAATTGCATAGATATATTTATAGAAAATATAAAAAAAAAATTCAAAACATATGTCTTGATAACGTGAACATGCATATCGTTAATTTTCTATTGACGTTTATAGAACGAATTGGGGCTCAAAATGAATCTGGTGTAACAGCGCCGAAAAGAAAATTAAGGTTAAGAGGTCTCTCTTGTTCTGCCTTTATCAGTATTGACTGGTTGTTTTATGTCATTATGAGCACAAATTACAAAAAGAGGAAGAAAGACTTGCAACAAACTCTCTACTTTTATGATTTTCTGGCCATAGTGGGCAATAGATGGATCTTGGAAGTTTCACTCCTTATGGTTGATCTCATTTAATCTTCTATGAGAAGCTATCATAACCCATACAGAGGATTAGATAGGATAGGGGTTTTTTTTTTTTTTTTTTGGTATACAGATAGTATAGGGATTGGATGCATTGAATATAGAGATATTTTTACAATAAAGTAAATTTTCAATGGTAGCCTACACTGATTTTTTTTAATTACACTATCTCTTTTTAAAGGACATGCAATTATATAAAACAAAATATATATTAATATATATTAGTATATTTTTTTCACATTAAAAAAATAACAATTTTTTATGTCATACACTATGATAACGCAGTATATACTATGTTATCATAGCGTTTGGAGTTACAAAACAGACTGAGTATATTAACGCTCAACTTCTTATAATCAACTCAGTTATTTGTGGAAGGAAATGATTCAAAGGGGCATATATTATTCCATATGCACAGAATTTGTATAAAGTTTGCTTGATGTAATTCCTTCTTGAAATACAACCCAACTTGCAAGATCTCGCTAATTCGCCAATGTGTAATCAAGTAGAGTCCTTAAAATAGACAAACTAGTCATTTTTTACCTTAATTATTTTTACATACTCCTCAAGGATATATACATTCATTTAGAGTATTGTATATGATTCATGTATATAAGCCTTATCTGGATTAAAAGTATGGCTGATTAGTAAATTATTTTTGTCACTTAATTCTCACTATTTTTAATTAAAAGTCTATCTCGTTTTTTCACTTAACATGCATGTACTTTTTGGCATGTTGGTAGTTTACTTTTGTGTGTGCTCATTTCTATGCAAACGTATTTTTATGTGAGATTATACATATATGTACATTATATATATATATATATATATATATATATATATATAGAGGGAGCCGATTCAGTGCGGGAATGCGATCGTGCGGGAAGCGATCACGGGCCGTCGATCACGGATCCATCGCATCGGACGGTCGAGTGCGATTCATCTCGACCGTTGGATGCGATGGACCCGCGATCGAACGATCGACGTCGTTTCCCGCATTCTCGCACTGAATCGCTCACGTGTGTATATATATATATATATATATATATATTTCCGATAATATGCGGTCGGTGCGGTCGCGCGGATTCGACGTGCGTCGTCCGATCGCGGGTCCATCGCATCCAACGGTCGACGTGAATCGCACCCGACCGTCCGATGCGATGGACCCGTGATCGACGGCCCGTGAATCGCGACCGCACGACCGTATAATATCACGACTATATACATATATATATATATATATATATATATATATATATATATATATATGCATAAAAGAGGTTATTATCCCTTTTGAGTAAAAAATTAATTAATTAATAATTTATCATTTTTTATTATATTTTAAAGAATAATATGTTTAAGTTAAAGGAGTTATTCCCATCACCCATATTTCCGTCCCACCACCCCCTGACATTTTTTGGGCATTGTATTTTTTGGGCAGTGGGACAGCAGGGGGAGAGGAAAAGAGAGAGAAGGTAGGACAAGGATGAGAGAGGGGATTGGAGGGGCTACAGTGAGTGGAGGGGGGTCTGGTCTCCTCAGCCAGCCCGTCTTCCACCATCTCTCTCAGGTCTCCTCGGATCTCTCAACCCACCACCCTTAACGTACACCTGTTGCCCTGCTCTACCTCCTTCTATCATCTTCTTTCTTTCTCTTATCTCTAGGGGTGCAACTAGGGGTGGTAAACGAGTCGAACGAGTCAAGCTTTAACTTGTTCAGGCTCGGCTTGTTTAACAGCAAGCTCGCTCGGGCTCGGCTCAGCTCGTGAACAAGCTTCATTTTGTATTCAAGCTCGACTTGTTAGGCTCATGAAAAACTCGGTTAAAGCTCAGCTCAACTCGTTTGTTAAACAAGTCAAGCCGAAGCTCGAATCAAGGCTCGGCTCGGACTCGTTTACCTAAAAAAAAAATCTTGTTTAATATTTGAAAAGTCACATTTCACAAATAACATCTTATATATGTGAAAATAACATAAGTTCGGGCTCGGCTCGTTTCCCTTTTTTCTATTAAATAAATGAGCTCGTCCAGGCTCGGGCTCAGCTCGTTTACAAACCGAGCTTTAAAAATTGTTCAAGCTCGGCTCGTTTTATATAACCAAACGAGCCTGAACGAGCTTTAACCGAGCCGAGCCCAAGCTGCTCGGCTCGTATACCAGCCCTAGGTGCAACTTGGGTGGGTTGAACCCGACCCAACCCGATTCATGTGCGGGTTTGGGTTGGGTTTTTCTCTATCAGGTTCAACCTGACCCGAATCCGAACTAACCCGAACCCAATTCAGGTCGGGTTCGGGTTTGGGGGTTCAACCCGCGGGCTCAACCCAAACCCGACTACCAGGTTAACAAATGTTATGCTGCTATAACAACATACTTATATCTAAAACCCTAAATTCCTAAAACACAATAAACAATTACACAAATTAGAGCATCACTATGTTTGTTGTGTTCGGATTAATTAATCAGAGATATTCACTTTTAATTATTTGTATATAAGGTTTAATTAATAATTAATTAGAGTTTGTTGTGTTGTTTATTAAATATTTTTTATGATATTTTAGGTGTCAGACCTGAACTGGACCTGAACCCGACTTGATCCCGAATTCAACCCGAACCCGATCCAAACCCGACCGAACCCAAATTCAACTCGAACCCGCGAGTTGAGGTCGGGGTCGGATTCGGGTTGAGGCCAGATTCGGGCTCAGGTTCGAGTTAGGCTCTCTGCAATGCGGGTTAAAATCGAATCCGACCCGAATCCGATCTAACCCGCCCGAGTTGCACCCTACTTATCTCTTCATCCTCCTCTATTGTCTCCACCACCCAAAAAAATATTATTGAGTAGTGGGGACAGATATATGGGGACGTGTGGTAGAATATTTTCCCTTTCCCTTCCATCAATTGTATGAACTTGATCCTATTGGTGTCCTGGTGTTCCCTTACATTAATTGTAGGTCAATGCATGAACATTCTAAAGAACCTGAATTCCTCGTCAATGTCGTCATCATGATTAAATATATACTTATTTTGTGATCAAATATTTTTTAAACAAATTATCATTATAATAATGCAAGTGGAGAGAGACCTATCAGTTAAATGCACTGCTTGAACAAATTATTCTTACGAGACTATCCAACCAATTTTAAAATTAATTAAAACCTATGCGCGTGAAGAATCCTAGCTGAACATGCTGCACATGATCATGAATATGTATACCTAGAATTCCATGCAACATCAACTATGCACATTTATAGTTCCATATCTTCTTCAAATCTGGTCCCTTTGTTTTCATGTGACAATGAGATTGTTCCCTTTTTGCATATTCAAATTGAATTAAACTATAATTACATTTGACTCGAAAATTGAACTGAACCAAAAACCCAAAATCAAACTGAACCGATATTGTTTGATTAACCCAAATTAATTCGAACCGAACGAACTGTTAAAGATATACATGTATATACCCTTTTTTCTTATGAATTTGGGTTGGTTAGAGTTTTGATTTACAACTTTACATAAATATTTAGAAGATTATGATTGATAGTATAAATTAGTTTATTTATGGCATAACAACAATACAGTTTTTAATATAAAAAGAATTATCTAAATGAATTGACTATGAATTATCATATGTTTAAATTTAATTCGGTTTGGTTCAGTTATATCGATTTATTTAAAGTGAAACCAAACTGAAACTAGAATAGATTATTTTATTAATTTTTCAATCTATTCAAAGAACTGTTCGATTTTTAAAATAATAACTAAAATTCTATGCAATCAGATTTTTCTCTTTAATATTTTTTTTAAGAAACCATGAGCATATTTATTCCAATCTTAAATAAAAACATATGATGTACAAGTTGGAATAGAATCTTAAATCAAAACAGATATTTTTAAGGGGGGTACACATCCGAAAATGATTTTCTATAATGACATTCATTCTTCTAATGCTCTGAAGTTGTCCTGTGAAAGCATCCAGTGTGTTTATATGGGAGTAGGGCTGGTAAACGAACCAAGCTGTTCGGGTTCAGCTCGGGCTCAGCTCTGTTTGAGCTCGTTCAGTCTCGTTCATTTAGACAAATGAGCGAGTTTGAATAAGTTTTAAATCTCGGTTAAGCTCGGACCTGGATCGAGCTTCATTTTATATTCAAATTCGACCCATTTGTGTTATTAAAACTTAGTTGAATCTTGATTAAACTCCTTTATAAAATCAAAATATTAAATTAATACAAAGTTATGCTCGTTTAAGCTCATGAATTTGGCTCATTTATGCTAAAATTTTATTTTCAATCTTTAAAAACCCTAAAATGAAGAAGAACACTAGGCTCGTTGAGGCTCGTGAGCTCGGCTCGGCTCAGCTCGTTTATAAACAAGCCGAGCTTGAACATGTCAAAGCTCGGCTCGTTTACCGGGAGTGGTTGCCCCCATTAATGTGGAAGATTTTTTGTTGATTGAGCTTAGCTTTCATGGTGACCCAAACATGTGCCACAACAGTACTGAATGAGGTGTGGGGCGGGGTGGATTTGTTAAACACACTGTCAAGGCATGGAAAGCAATTTGAAGTACAGATGTTACATTCTATTGGAAGCAAACAAAAACAAATTAATATATGCTTGGCTGAATATTATTTTGTATTTAACCATGGATTGGTCCCTTTCCATCTTGGTTGTATTCATAAGATTAGAGGACCCAAATTCATTTTAAAAGATCAAATAAATTTTAGAGGATCATGTGAAATTAAATTCCAAGCCAAAACTTTATTTTCATCTCCATTTTATTGTAAAATAGTATTATACAAAGAAATTTCACTAAGCCTATGTTTGGTTCGAGAATAAGCCTGATATAACTTATTAGTCAAAATTAGTCAGAATAATCTTATTATGGAAGTTTAGATAACTGGAATAAATGAGAATCTGTATGTCATAATTAACTAGTATAAAATGGTATATGGATTTCATCCACCCATTAGAATTAAGTTATTCAAGGTTATTCAAATTAAAGAATATGTGGGTCCATTATCAAATCAATTGTCACCACCTCTTATAAATCAACAGTCATCATTTTTTTTTTATAAATCTTTATCTACACTTTACATTTTTTTCAAACAATAAAAACTTTATCATTATATTTCTTAATGAAAATAATTCAAAACACAATGAAACACAAAATCATTTTATTCTTGTTTATGCTAGAATAGTCATAAATGTCAGAATAATTTAATTCTCGAACCAAACATGACAAGACAATATAGAACATAATCTCACAAATCAACCAAACAACAAAATTATCTAAATCTCTTCTATCCCCGCAACCTTTTTATACCCGCATAAATTATTCGCTAAACCAAACGGGGTCAAAGCTTTTTTTTTTTTTTTAGTATAATAGCCCTAATGACCACCACAATCTCTATCATTTCGTATTCAAAATTCCACTAGCATTCCTAAGATATGGGCCAACATGGCTTAGAACGTACTATAGAATAGAAACTCACAAACCAGCCCAAAGGACAATAGACATTTTCTTTTTAGAAAAAAAATTATCATAAAAAAATATCATTATACTATAGGCAGAAGTATTGGACACTTCATTTACTATTTTCCAACATCATGTACGTTTAAAATTGGGTTTGTAGAGTCTTTTTGATCCGTATGTGGGCCATTTTTGGGTTTGAAAAGTGAGAATTTCACAAATGCAGATCCAAATACGTTTTTGTTTGTGTGTCTCAAACTCGAGACCGGATCCAGTCAGTGCGGAGTTCGGTCAGTACCGAACTGCATCAAATCGTGCATCAAATCGAACTGCACAACAAATTGTTGGATATATTTTTCACTCTCTTATTAGATACTGATGATACTTAGGAATTCATATTTTTTCCAATAGTTGATTGAATCCAATAAGAGAGTAAAAAATATATCCAACAATTGGTTGTTTAGTTCGATTTATAAGTGGTGCAGTTCGATTTGCACGTAGTGCAGTTCGATACTGACCGAACTGATCAAAATCGAGCACTGACCGGATCCGGTCCCCTCAAACTCACATCCCCACTTTTTATATGCATTTTTTCCCTGCTTTAAATATGAAATCACCGCTTCTCAATCCGGTTCCAAACGGACCCTATGACTAATTCAAACAGCTATAAATACTTAATAATGGCAGCTTTCTACACACCAAACTTTTTTTTAAAAAGAAAAAAATTTAAATAACCCTCTGAAAACACCTATATAAATCTAAATAATCCCCCGACTTAAGCTTCCGATGACATACGAGTAATATTCTACTAATATTCCATTTTGTTAACCCTGGTGAAAAATACAGAATACCAACAACCCCTTATAATGTATTAAAAATACAGAAAATGATCTACAATGATAATTATACCATTTTGAATAAATTAAAAAACCTATTCAGATGGATAAAATCATCATTCAAATATAATTTTTCATATTTATAACATAATGTAAGGGATTTTTAGTATACTTTATTTTCAATCGAGATTAATCAAACAAAATATTCGCAGAATATTTTTTTTTATCAACAAAAATTTAATTTAAGGGATTATTTAGATTTATATAGATATTTTCAGGGGTTAAGAGAGAAATGATCATATGACATTTTATAAGGAGTTATATGAATTAACTTTTAAAAAAAATGCAATCCTTCCCAATCAAAATATATTGTATTATTGGATTCGATATATTTAAGAACACTGCACCAATGGGTCCATAGCTCAGTGGTAGAGCAATTGACTGCAGATCAATAGGTCACCGGTTCGAACCCGGTTGGGCCCTTTGTTATTTGGTTTTGTTTTATGTTTTAAAATCACGTAAAATGGATGGTTCAAGATTGGTGATCCAAACACATGGTGTTTACACGATTCCTTAAATTGTTTTTTTTTGTTTTTCGAAGTCCCATAAATGGACGGCTCCAGATTGATGATCTCAAAAATAGGTGTTGCATGATTTCATCGTTCATTCTCGTTGATTTTGGGTTTACGTTCATTTTCCTAGGTGATAAATTTAAATTATATGGGTAGATCATGTGATGCTAAGAAGTTCTGATCTATCTTGATTGAATCTCATTAGAATCAAACATTTTAGATGCGGTTTGAGTAGAGACATAAGATATTTAGTCATTTTTACTTCCTGTTCTAAAATACACACATTCAAAAAAAAAATCAAATCAAATAAAATCAAATGCACACTTTTTTTTTATCTTGCCAAAACTAAATGAATCAAATGCACCCATTTGATATGTGGAAAAAGATTTACAGAATCTGTTCTCCATGTCCCTTCTACAGTGAGGGAAAAAAACATGAGAAATTGAGAAGGAATAAAACTGCATGCATATCTTGAATCTCTCCCGCTGAAATAAATAGTAACTTGATCTTAACACAACCACCATGTCTGATAATTTGCACAACATTCAAAGAGCTGTTCATGTTAACATCAATCACAGTAATTCAACATGAATACCTGCTCAGGCGAGGACGAGCACTCTAGAGAGCGCTGGCCGATCGGGCGATTCGCCATTTAATTTCCGCACGTAGTTCTCCAAAGTGTGGGCTTTCTCGTCTACAAAATCGCTGGACACCGTGTCTTCGGCCAGATTCACAGCGGCGTGTTGCCATAACTGGAGACTGTCTCCGACCCGTTGCAGCTGCCTTGCAGTTTCTTCTTTTCCCAACATAACCAGAATGAGAACCAGTGACTTGAGCTCACGCAAAGAGGTCTCAGTTAGAGACATGCCTTTCAGATGCTCCACAAGCGCCATTTCCTCTCCAGGACTGTGCATGTGCATATAAATATGGAAAATGTTATACTTGGTCAGCAAACCAAACACATCTCTTTTTTTTCAAAGTATATATTTGTCTAATGAAGTAAATGTTTTCACAAGGAATAAAGTATATATTCGACCGAATTGAATGCATACATTTTTATGTTTTCCTTAATATACATAGTAGATACACAATATCAGGTGATTTCATATTATGTGTGTATAACAATGCCCTATAGATATATGTTATGCACTCTGTGCCTTGACGGGCTTGTGATGATCTCGTTTTAATTAAAGTTATTGAGAAAAAACGAGTAGTTATTAATATAACAATCTGAAGCTCACACGCTATTACCTGCCAGCACGAATTTTTCCTCCCCTATGCTTCTGGCGCCTCATGTCTCTAGCCTTACCGGTTGTTCGTGAGCTGATGGATGTGCCTGAGCCCTTCACAGTCCTGCGAGAATCAAAATAAAATGCTCCAATGACAGATTGAATTTTTTTAAAAATAGCCAATTAATTAAAGTGAACATCCCATGAAATGATATAAAAGATAAATATTACAAAGTTTCATTTGGCAATGGATGTGACCCATGTATTTTGAACAAAACATGAACTACAATCAAGTCAGTAGCATAGAATACACAGTAAAAACAGTAGATATTCGAAAAACGTAAAATTTTATGAGATTCCATTTGTCACATGTCAATAACCAGTTAACCACAGTGTTAAACCAAAGCCATTATCCAATTTGCATGGAAGCAGCCTAAGAAGAAAGAAATCTACTTTATGTAATACATAGGTGGCTGCTGGTCAAGTTGGCTAAAAAAGGTGAAAGATAAATATAAACATGACATTGGATTTTTTTATAACCAGTTCGGTAATAATAGTGAGGTGTTCAGTGGCAATTAAACTGTATACATGAAAGAAGTCAATAAATCAAAGGAAGAGTTTCTCTGGGAATTATAGTTTTTATAAATTGTATGTTTTCCAGACTGAGCTACTGTAGTTCAGAGTGAAAAGTAGAAAGATTTGTAGTTAGAAATATCATATGTTAAGCCTATCAAATCATGTACCATAAAGTAGCCAATTAAATGAGACTGAGTAATTAATAATCATGTGGATCCCAGACAAAATTTGCACCAGATATCGCGTATTGCGACTAATAACTGTTGTCCAACTAATTTCTTCCAAAACAAAAAAAAAAATCTCATTGTCCAACTAATGCTAGAAAACTTCAGAAACAAAGAAAGCCTCAGACATGTCAAAATAAATTCTATATCTGCTGATTGTCAATTGTTAAGAAGTAAAATTGCTTCACTGTATCATTTGACATTTTCATATCTTCTACACAGGCAAATACTTCACTCGGTTATATATTAGATACAAAAGGGAAGCTTAATAAAACACCAAAACATAATAACAGAGCACATATATCAAAGAAAACAAAGATCACTCTGCTAATCAGAGTGCAACGGACATGATGCCAAACAATTATTTCTATCATGAAATGAGAGAACAAATGTGTAAGAACTATACCCCATAGTGTAAGCACTCATTCCACTGAAACTACTGCTAGCTTCAGAAACTGTATCATCATCGATGTCATTTATCGATCTCTCCTCCAATTTAAGTTTGGCAGCAAGGGCTAATCTTCTCTGCCGAACAGCCAAGTAACGCGCCACATACTTCCCTACCTTTTCCAAGCCTTCTTCATATTCAGAGACCCGTGCATTAGCACACTCTGTGGCTGCATTCTTCACTTCAGAAACCAAGTCCTCTCTCTTGTGCATATAACTGATCCTCAGAGCCTCCTCCCATTCACATGCGATTACATAATATCCAACACTACTAGCAATATCCCCACAATAGTCCAGTGCAATTTTGGCAGCTTCTGCTGGCTTCCCTAGTGCCTGAAGTTCTTCACAGAGCTCATTCGCCAGTTGCAGAACATCATCAGTTCCAAATTCAAGAAGTCCTGCCACGGTAAGCACCCCTCTCCAATAGCCACCATCACGATATGCCTTCAAAGCTTTCTGTAAAGATGAGCAACATAGATAAGTTGTGGCAGCATCTTCAAAGCATTTTTCACCATGAAGATGGTCTCCCCAGTCCTCTAGGACTTGGTTTCGTTTCCCGGGGTCATTAAATAGCTGGAGAGCAAGTGGAAAGAGATGAGGTTTAGTTTTGATGAGGTTCCTGCAATCCTCTTCATATGCTTCTCCTGCTGAAGCAATATGTTTGAGTGCACTCTCATATCTGCGCAGTCTAAGATCAATAGTATACTGCATGATAACAGGAGACAACTTTTCAAGTTCCCGGAGAAACGGAAGAAACTCTTTTGGATCCTTTTGAGAGTTGAGTGCCACTATGGCTGCAAGATTAAGATCATAAAGACCTAAAGCAGTTTCATAAACAGCCCCCGTATCTGAGAGCCATAGAAGATGCTTCAGAGCTTCTTCTGCAGAAGGGTAAGATTTTATCATACAGTCATCGGTCTTTGCTAGTTCCAATTCCCGAATTACTTTTATTCTTTTAAGGGCTTCCTCTAAAGCAGGAGGTTCACTACGAGCCAAAGTGGTTAATATGCAAAGCTCCCTCGCCGGGCTTTCCTGTACATGATCTTGAAGAGCTTTCCTGATAGCCAACAGAACAGAGGAGACCTTGCCCAATGAACCCAAATCATTCACTTCGTTCAGATGCATGGGAGAGGTGTCCAATGGGCAAGGTAGAGTCATGATATTCTTGTACAAAGACTCCATAACATTTTCATTTTTGATAGAACAGACGAACTCTGTTATGTGACCCAGATTATCTATTTGACTGATAAACTCTGTAGCTGACTGCAGGAAAGCTTGCCAACCACAGTAGTCAACCATGATATTGAAATCTATTCTGTGTCGCCTTACCATGAGCATTGCATCCTTGAAACGCCCTTGTAGCAAAGCATTTATAATGGATACAAGAACCAGTTTTCTGGGATAAATGCATTCTAAGTTACCCCGATTTGTTTGTAGGATGACTGCTGCTTCATCTCCATGGACAACACCGACAACTTTTGCACCTCTTTCCCATATATTTATATATTCTCTATTTGCTTCCCCCTTTCTGTGGATATGACCAGGGGTGCAGTTTTCAATTTGCAAGTCAACTTTTCCAAGTAGAAGATCATTTGTGCTTATAATAAACAACAAATCCTGTCTCGTAGTTAGAATCAGATGTGTCACTGCTTCCTGTACAGATCCACAAGCATTCGAGTATAATGAGAAACTGCTGCAGTTGTTAGATAATATCCTCCCACCAGCATATAACCTCCCATTATCATCAAGACCAATAACCAGGGTCCCAGGGATCCCATGATCATCAACAGTAACTACCTTCAGCCACGGGCAAGATGAAGAAAACCCTGTATTCAAATCCAACTTATGGAAGTACCGAGGTGCGTCCACATTTGAAGAATATTCAAAAACCGATCCCCCATCATACTGAATGATTGCAGAATGTTTTTTGGCAGGATTAGGGACAACACCAATTAGTGGAGCTTCTAAGGGAAGACTCCTTGATATCTTTGCATGCCAACCTGATGAAGTCACCAAGCCAGGAACAGTGTTCTCGGAGCATGTGAGCTCAATCTCATGCATGAAATAACCAGGACCTTGTTCCATTAAATCTTGATGTGAAAGCCCATTCACCTGTAAATTATGTGGAGAAACACCAAGGAGAACATGCGAATCCAACCAGGTGAGATGACTGAGGGTCCCCAAATATACATCAAAATCCAAACTCTCAATGCTGACTTCTTTGCCTTCAAGCTGCTCCCAGCTATCTGTGGCTGGGAGCTCGACTACACATAAGCTGCCATCACAAAGACATGCCGCTAACTGATTCTTGGAGTTCTTACTAAAAAATGCTACATCATGAACAGCGCAACGAAATCTCAGGTTGAAAAGAGACATTGGAGGGGGGATAAGGGAGAGATCAAGTGGAGTCACTAGTATGCTGGAATTATCAATGACCAATGCTGTTGACGTATCTGTGACAGCTGTCATCCAAACAAAGCTATAAGACATGACCTTACCACCCACTGTCCAAGTTACTAAATGCAATGGCTTTGTTGGATCCCACAAAAACTTTACACGGTCTTCTTTTGAATATCTTATTTCTTGTTTTAAGTACCAATGATTGTTGCTGAAAGACCAAATCTTAATGGCATCATAGCCACTGCATGTCACAACAGCAGCAACAAGATCAGAACTGCAATTCCACTTCAGGGATTCAACCTTTGTTAACATAGACTCATCGATACTAAAGGAACTTCTCTCTAGTCCATTTTTCTCAAAAAAGACAATTGATGGGCATTTCTTCTCAGCTTTTCTGTCACAAGCAACTGCCACTTTAGCTCCACTGGGCATCCAGTCCAATGAATTGGGCATGAAAGCTTTAGATTCTGAAGTAGCATGCAATGACCCAGAATCACGTTCCCAAATTATAATCTTTTGTGGGTGAGAAACATCATTCACTCCACTTAGAGTACCAAAGTATTTACCATCACCTCGCCAAGAAATGGAACTTTCAAATTGGTCAGAAGTGCTGTCCATGTCATATAGGTCATTCTGCTCACAAACATGATAAGATCAGATTCTAAAAGTGATGTGCATACATGCATATGCAATATAGGTTGAACTAAGAAAAAACATGGATTCACAAGTACAGAGAATAATAAATATTAGAACAGAGCAACTGATCCTCATGTACCTTGTCAAGCTCAGGGATTTGAAGAGAATTTTCATACATTACTTCCCAGTCATGTGTCATGACTAGTAATTGTCCAAAACCAGAAGCTATAGCAAGCAAAGCTCCATCAGGACTGGGACTAATACATTTGACACCTCCTTCCACTCTTCCTACAACCTCAGTCACATTGCCATCAACAGTATGCAACAACAGATAGCCATTCGATGTACCTAGTACCAGGGCCTCCTTCTCCATAAGGTAATCAAAGGCTGTGATGGAGTCTCCATCTTCTACTGCTATTAGTTCCCCTCCTGATGGTAGTAAAGATTCACTCCATGGTTCTCCTCTCTGCCAAAAACATTATAATTTCACAGAGAATTAGTTGATATAAGAAATTGATATATTTTAACATATAATTCTCAATGTTAATTTCATGCACTAGAGCAACTATAATAAGTAGGTAATAACTAACAAAGAAAAAACTGCTTTATCCTCCTAGTAAAAAACCAATGGTTTCTGCAAGAGTAATTTTCATGAGAAGTATGAAATATAAATGAGAGTATGAAATATAAATAACTGACAGACAGACACCATTGCATCTGAGCTCTTTTTAAGGTCATCATTCAATTATTTCTTTATTTTTAAAAATCAAGTTGTTTTTTTTTTACCAAAAAAACATTCATTGATTTCCACTTCAGTATTGATATCTATTCTCGGTGACCTCCAACAGAGGAAGAAACAATCCAACATCTTATGTTGAATGCTCCATTGCTCCTCGGCCAAGAAGATTTTGGGCAGGCTTATGTCACTCTGAGGTAGGCCGGTCAGGTTTGAATTTATCTATGAGGTTTGAAAGTTCTTTAACAATAAGAAGCATAGAACCACTGAAGATGAAGTCATACAATTGATCAAATGTTTTGTCATTTATGGCTGTCAAAGAAAAGTCGCATGAAAAATTTGGGATGTAGTCCTTGAGACTTTGAGATCCTGGGGTGAAAACACTACAGGATCCTCCATGCTGCTAACGTCAAATAGGGATGGGTCATTTGCTATTCAATAATTTTTTGGGCTGTTGATATAGGTAGCTCCATAGAGACTATCTTTGTTATTTTCTCCTTTATTTCCCCCTCTAGCCTGATTGGCAGATGCCTCATTTCCTAATCCGCTCGTTGGAACCATCGGAACCATCAATTTGAAATTCAAAATTTTTAGGTGATGCTTCTCATTGCCCACAATGATGTTCTTTTTTTCTTTTCATGGAGTAACTGTTGAAAACTTGGTAGGCTCCAATTCATCTGCTTTTATGTTCCTTCAGATATGGTTTATCAACGGCAATTCTCTTGCCACTAGCATTGAGAAACACATAATTTTTTCTTTTAAATTAACAACACCCCACACCCAAAAAAAAAAAAAGGCAATATCCTTTCCTATCTAATTTTTTCTTCAGTCCCAACAACTTGATTCAAGAAATCAAACGCATATTAAATAGCGCCAATGATTCTTTCATTTTCTTATACCTCACTCAATACAATGCCAAAACTCATCAAATTATCCCCAGATTCAATGATTTCGACCAGCATGACTTCCAAGCTCCAACTGCCGTAATATTTATCATGTTAAACTAATAACCCTAATATTCACCTCTCAACCTGTGTAGAATTCTACATCGCTCGCGATTCACCAAACAAGATAATCATATAAAAACAAACAAACAAACAAACAGGTTCTTCTGCGGGTGGGAAAACATGAAGAGATTTGGACTCACCCTAGTGGAAGGAAACCGAAGGGAGTAAACCAGATTCGCCGAAGACGCGAAGAACAGCCGATACTGCTCGACGTCGAAAGCGGAGAAAAGGATGGTTTCATCGCTCGATCGAAGGGGGAGCTCGAAAGCGAGCTCCAAATAACGCTTCAAATTCTTCATCCGATGATCGAATGTTTCGAGAGAAGTTCGATTGAGCGGTTGATGACGGAGGGGCTGTTCTTTCTTCCTAGGGCTTGTACGGCTTGAAAAAAAGAGACGCTTTTGATTTTTGGGGGTTTAAGGAGGTTTATGGGTTCACAGAAACTTTTGGGGTGGGTTCTCTGATTCTCGGGTCGGGTTAACCCTAACTTCAAGGGGTGGTTATGTGCAACAGAGTTACAGTGGTTGATCTAAACCCAGCCAGAAATTTGTGCGGGTTTGAAAAGGGAATATGTAGTGAAATAAAAGATAATTATAAAAATAAACGAGTGGGAGGGCAGTTTATCTTCATTTGATATAAAAAATAATTGAGATAAATTGTGGATAATTGTTTCAATTTTAAAATGCAAATAATGATATTTCGTTATACATAGAAGCTGGGATAGCATTTTATCCCCACTTTTTATCTAAATTTTAATAAATGTGAATATAAAAAAAATTAATGGATTTTTTATCTTTTAAAATTAAAACAACTTATCTACAAAACTTTAACTTATTATCAAATTAAAAAAGGTAGCGTTTTTGTTGAACGATTAAAAAGTTATGATTGATTTAAATCCAACTTTAGAAATCATATTTCACTTGTTTTTACACGAACAACCACTAAACTTGATTTTACAAACATATTCTAAAATGGCAAGTTTAGTTTTGCGTCTTATTTGAAATAGATTTTGAAATGTATAATCAGTCAAACAATATTGTTTTACATTCTCGGATTTTAACTTTTAGGTTCAATTGAGCTTAAGCAAAAGTTGAGGGATTGGATTACTCGGTCCAACCCAAACTTCATTTTTTGTTAATGAAAGTTTAAATATTTATGTTAGAAATAAAACTTTTCGTCAGTGGAATTAAATTAAAATTGTTAGAATCATTTTGATTTTAATTCTATTATAATTTTATTTGTTTATTTATTTATCTCATTTATTATCATTTTATTAATGACTATTGTACAACCACGTGATCTTAATAACATCTCCAACCATGCTTAAGAAATACCTCAACAAATTCATTGAACACATAATGAAATTTAATTTAAGGTCCTGTGTAGGCTAATCATGTTTCCTATATTAAAAAACAAAAAAAACAAAAGTGAGCTATATATATTAAAAAACACAAGAAATTAACTCCACCCGCATAAAAAAAGAAGTGAAACATCACTTTAAAAAAACACAAAAAAATAAAATTATTTTCATTTTTTTAAAAAAAAATTTCCTTTTTTTAAAATGTTTATATACATTTTTAATAATAATAATAGTTATTATATATATGGGTGGGCCTCCATCCCCTTTATGGTCCCGTTGGATTTAACAGCCAACGTTTTGAAATATAAATTTATAAAAAATTGCATGAAACGTGAAAAATAACGTGTTTATGAAAAAAATATTTGAATTCTCATTTTGTGCAAAAATACAAATCTAAATGGATCCAGTAAAAATAGCGGGTGGGTTGCTCTTCGGAGCGAAAGTTCTCTCCCCAACATGGAGAGTGGCAGTGACAGTTAAGCCTATCAATTATTCAAAAAATTATTTGTATCTGATCCGAATTTGTATCCAAAAATGTAAAAAATATATGATATCTGAAAATCCATATGCATATCCGAACCAAATTATCCGTATCTGAAAATTTTTGGATCGAATCGGATATTACATATATCCGTTCCGAACAATATCCGTATCCGAACTGTTATTTTATTTATATATGTTAGAATTAATTTCAACCCTTAGATGAAAATCAAATGGCTCATGATCTAGGGCAAAACACAAATTATTTAACCATGTTGAATACTTGTTTAACTATATTAGGATTTGTGTTTTTATGTCTTTGATGGATACCTATTTAACCATGTTAGAACTTAAGATTTTATAAATTCTTTTAAAAAATTTCTAGTTCGGATATTTCAGATATTATCCGAATCCGAATCCGTATCCGGATTTTCGAATCGGATACAGATTTATGTTTTGGAATATCCGTCAGACATCGGATATGAATATTTTTTCGGATATTCAATTCGGATACAAATACGGATATGGGTCTATCCGATCCGTATCCGTTCGATTGACAGACCTAATGACAGTAGGAGCAATAATAATTGAAAGTAACTTAGGGGCTATTTGAGTAGAGGGTTAGGGAATGAATATGTGAGAATAGACAGGGAATAGGAGAAAAAAGGTGTTTGGGTGAGGGGAATAAGGTGGTATTTGGATATCGGAATAACAAATAATAAAG
The DNA here is from genome assembly GCA_030737845.1 of Acorus calamus. NCBI lineage: Eukaryota > Viridiplantae > Streptophyta > Magnoliopsida > Acorales > Acoraceae > Acorus > Acorus calamus. The sequence continues at coordinate 16,744,038 of CM060877.1, read as the reverse complement.
GAGTATAGTAATCCTCTATTTTCCATGGTATTAGCATATTCCAACAATAATCATAAGTGAGTCACACTGTTTTTTTTCTTTTTTCATTTCAAATCACTTGTCAACACCTTTTATACATTAATGAGGCCCACATATCAAATCAATTTTTTACACTTTATTTACATTTTATTTTTCATCAATCAAACATATTCACTTTATTATTACGTTTCCCAATGAGAATAATTTAAAACACAACCAAACAGAAAATCACTTATTCTATTTATAAAGTCCATAATTCCTAAAATAGGTATAAACTCCGGAATAAATTATGTCTTATCCAAACGGACCCTTAAATCGTCAATTGAAACACATTGTTAGATTATCATATTTGATAAGTCTTTGGAATGGATTTAGCCCCCGTTTGTTTTGGGTGTAAGCCTTTAGATAACTTCGGATAAGAATTTTAATGTGTATGTTTATTCTGGATATCCCTTGAGAAATTATGTCATAATAAACTGGTATAAAGTGGTATATGAAAACCAATCAATCCCTGGAATTAAAGTTATTCTAGGTTATTTAACCCAAAGAATATGTGGGTCCACTGTCAAATCAAACGCCATTACCTCTTATAAATCACCTGTTAAATCAACTATCATTATTTTTTTACATTTTTAAATCTTTATTCATAATTTATTCATATTTTACCTAAACAACAAAACATTTATTCTTATATTTACAAACGAGAATAATATGTTATTTTAATGAGAGAACGGGCGATATTTTTTTAAAAAAGTGTGAGTTGTAAATGGGATAACACATTTTTCCATGTAAAGAGGGGTCTGAATACAGTTAAGACTCGCTTCGGTCAGTGTCACTAGTATCAAACTATATACCTTATGAATCGAACTACATAACCTATGCAGCCAAATGTTGGATACAAGTTTTGTTTTTTATTAGATCCGCTCAATTATTGGATAAAATCAAAGCTCTCATTTTCTGTTGAGTGACAGCTCGAGTAAGTCTTGAATGAGCTCCTCAAAAGATTACTGCAAATAAATGGATTTTTTAATTTTAAATATTATGTAAAATATGTATCTAACCATTAGATATACAATTTGATTTATAAACTGTTTTCCATTCACAAGTTGTGTAAATTAATACATAGTGGATCTGTACCATGTAAAGAGTAATAATATGGTTGGTGTTTCGGAGATGATAATCTACCAAACTTATGACCCACCATCGCATGCCAAGCGAGATTCAAAGGTCACATTGTCACAACAGTAACAACATTCCATCACATCCCCAACTCAAAATAGCTTTCCCTTCGAAAAGAACAAACAATAAAAAACAAGGTTTTTCCCTTCTGTCCCGCAATCTCTCCATCATCACTCAGAAAAAGAAAAAAAACACACACACAACAAAAACGTTCGCAAATCGCGATCCACCGTTTGCGTTCCCATCGTCGGCAGATCACCCTCTCCAGATCTCCTCCCACCCATCGATCTAGGGTTTCAAGATCCGCTCGCGAGAACCGTCGGATCGAGATCGGATGGCGGGGGCGTCGCGCCGTCTCCGCGACCTCCAGTCGCAGCCGGGGAACCGCGTCTGCGTCGACTGCTCCCAGAAGAACCCGCAGTGGGCCTCCGTCTCCTACGGCGTATTCATGTGCCTCGAGTGCTCCGGCAAGCATCGCGGCCTCGGCGTCCACATCAGCTTCGTCCGATCCGTCACCATGGACTCCTGGTCCGAGATCCAGCTCAAGAAGATGGAGTCCGGCGGCAACGACCGTCTGAACTCCTTCTTCAGGTCCTATGGGATCCCTAAGGAGACCGACATCGTCGCCAAGTACAACACGAACGCCGCGTCGGTGTACAGGGACCGGATCCAGGCCCTGGCGGAGGGACGGGCGTGGACGGATCCGCCGGTCGTGAAGGAGACGCTGGGCGGTGGCGGTGGTGGGGGCTGGAAGAAGCCGCCGCTGGCGCAGAGTGGAAATGGTGGCGGTTTGTGAATAATGGTGGGTGGGATAGCTGGGACGACGAGGGTAGGGATTCTGGGATCAGGAGGAACCAATCGGTGGGGGATTTCCGAGGAGGGAGCGGGGGACGAGCAGTGGTGTTGGAGGAGGGCCGGTGAGATCGAGATCGACGGAGGATATGCTCACGAGATCGCAGTTTGAGGCCTCGGCAGCGAACAAGGAGAGTTTCTTTGCGAGGAAGATGGCGGAGAACCACTCGAAACCGGAGGGGCTCCCGCCCTCGCAGGGCGGGAAGTATGTCGGGTTTGGGTCATCGCCGGCGCCGGCACCAATGCCAAGGAGCGGGTCACAGGGGGACGTGATCAAGGATACAGTGTCCGTCGTGTCTCAGGTATGGATCTGTTTCAGATTCTTCTGTGATGAATGATTGTATATGAATGGTTTGATTTGTTTCCTAGTGGATGGAATGTATGGATCCAATTAGTTTTGAAAATGGCTATGGACGTCAGATTTATTCAGAACATGATCTTAGAAGATATTATTCAACCTGTCAAATTAGCATTTTGCTTCTCCTTGGAAGGGGGCTCATTTAACAGCTTTACCAGGAAGAATTCCCTAATGTGTGATGAATTGAACAATGCGAGTCGGAGATTTTTGGGTTGAATAATTGCTTCAATCACCTTAATAGTAGATTTTTTTTTTCAAATACTTAACTTGTAGTTCTGATAGATTAGTCTACAAATAGGGTATTACATGGATGAGTTCTTTTTTCTTTTCTTTTTTTTTTTTTGGTGGGGGGGGGGGGGGGGGGGGTTGTATTGGGGTTGGTGGTGCCATTTTCTTTTAATTATACCAGAATAGTTCTAATTAATAGGATAATTTCAGGTTCTTTTATTGATGTGGTGTAGGCCTTCTTCTATTATCTTGTGCTGTTGAATATAAAAGCTTCAACTGTCAGCAACTTTACTCGGTTTCATTTGGTAATTTAGACAGTAGCACGATCCAATGTGAGAGAGAGAAGGCCTTTTTGAGTATTTATAGAAGATGTTCTTCCCCATCCATGAAGATGGGAACTGTAGGAGTTTGAATACTGCAATGTTGATCTAATTTCTGTCATTGTAAAAGAATTCACTGTGTCAAATGTTAATCAGTGCTATAGATACGGATGACATTGTTAAATATTATCTTTAGCTTCTTAAAATAAAAAAATCTGTTATCTTTCCATCCATGAGTTTGTCAATTTAAAGTTTTACCTGCTCCTTGTCACTTTGTTGTGGGTTAAACCATGATCATGGACCCATTCCCTGTCATTAATATTATTTCCAAAATATGAGTCAAATATATACATGTTATGTGGTAATTGATTCATAGTTTTCAGTGCTTGACCTGAAGGATGTGAAGTTTATTGCCTTTTTTTAAAAGTTGCACTTGTTTATTACTTTACACATTAAAATTACATTTGTGCTCGATGCCTTTTATATAGGATTAGGCAACTGCCTCTTTTGTATATAGATGGATTCTTAAACATTTCTTTCTTTAGGGGTTTGGGAGGCTATCTCTGGTTGCCGCTTCTGCTGCACAGTCCGCTGCTAAAGTAGTTCAGGCAGGCACAACTGAGTTTACTTCCAAGGTAATTCTTTATTTGTAGACTGTTTTCACAGATTGGTACCTTTACCCATTGCTCTTTTTCACAACTGAAGGCTATGCACTATAATTTCGAAAATAATAAGTATTAACTACATATATGTGCTTTATCTGAGGACACTTAGTGATTCAGATTATTGTAATTGTATATTTGAGACATTCCTGCATCTAGACCTATGAATTTCATTTATAATAAACCACTTCCAAATTGTTTAATTAATGTTTTTATTGATGGAGAACAATGGTGTCATGCTTGTGGCCAGTTTATGACATGCACTACATGTCTTAAGATTTCACAATGGGTTTTCATGTGATTTTTTGATAAATTTAATGTAGCTTAGATAATAAAATTAATGTTGCACTTTAATAGATATTAATTGTCTTGTTTTTCCAAGTCGAAAGTCAGCTTTTCTGATGGCTCTTACAAGTCATTAGATATAAAAACAGCTGGGCTTTTTAGTCATACATGAAGTGATGTTACACTTTAACAAAAGCTTCCGAAAGCGAATCAGCATTCTGGTGTTGACTCTTACAAGTTATTATATGTTAAAACAACTTGACTTATTAGTCATCTTAAATTCCTAATTTCAATCATTGAAAAATTTCCAAATGTTGGACATGGGGGAGCCAGGTAGAACTTATGTAACTTGAGGGATTCGGTCAATTCATCTCATGTTTCGCATATTTCCTATCAGGAGTATGCTATATTAGTATATTATTGTGTGTGTGCGTGCGCATTTTCCTAATCTCAGTCATTGAATAATTTCCAAATGTTGGACATGTGTGCGCCTATTATGTACCAGTACTATAGTTTAAAAACGTGTGCGCACCCGTATGCGGTGGGGTCATATAGTACCTGCATGTACAGTACATGCAGTAGCATATTGTAAATTTTTTTTTAGTAATGGGCATTTGAACCCTGTTCGAACACATAAAGGCCGTTTAAATCCCATTCGAACCGGGTTCGAACCATTTGAATCTCATTCGGACTGTTTGAACGCCTGAAGGGCTATTTGATTTTCCGTTCAAACTCAGTTTGAACGTCGATGGGTCGTTTGATTTCCCGTTCGAACTAGGTTCAAACGCCTAAGGGCCATTTAATTCTTATTCGAACTAGGTTTGAACTCCTGGCCACACATGAGCGCATATGTCTGCACATGACCTCACTTGAACATCACCAGGTGCTGATGTGCACCAATGTGCACATCAGTATGTGTGGCTGCACTTTGAACTATGTACCACTACTCTTATAATTTGAAATTTCAACCTTAATATTCCTATATTATTGGAATTAGATTAAAAAAACGTATAATCAATTATTCATTTGCAAATTAAACAAAAGAAAAAAATAGTTCAAACTAAGGGGTTCTCTTACTGGTGCAGCCAAATAAAATGGGGAAATCAAAAGATAACGGATTTGGGTCCTTCACCGAGTGAGACTGATTAGAGATTCTGAAGTAAGATAGGTGAAGAGTAACGTGTTCAGGTTTTTTTAGGTCGGTTGGGCTATTTAATCGGGTGGTCATGTCCAGGGTCGTGTCCGGGGGCTGTGTCCAAGACGTGTCCGGCCTAATGTTTTCATGAAAAATTTCTGGACATGCGCAGAACATGTCCGTGTCCGAGATGCTCCAACATGGGTACAATACCTTTTCCACTGTCTGTGCTTTCGAGGTCGTCACCACCGCTCCTGCGAATCAAGATTAGTTGTCACTCTCGTGATATTTGTCATCTTCGTCATCCTACCCATCAAGGTAGGATTTTGTTCCAATCGAGATCTGTCATCTCCGTTGTTGCTTCAATCAATATTTATCATTGCTTGTGAGAACCACTCCATCATTTGGGCTCCACGGTTCCATGGAAACCTCAATGATGGGGAAACATATTATATTGCCATCTTATTATCTTTACTTCATGAAGTAAAGTTGGATTTGGCAAATGCAGTTATGACAACATGGAAAAGCTCTTCTCAAAATGGATTCTCTGTGAAATTTCTCTATAAAAGTTTCAATAGAGACCCAACAAGAGAGATTCCCACCTAGTAGTTTGCTCATCATCAAATATGGGTGTGGCTTCATGTGGCTAAGAGAGATTCCCACCTAGTAGTTTTCAATAGATTCACCTTTGAAAGTGCGTTGCTTCATGTGGCCATGTTTTGTTGACAAACTCCTCACAAAGGAAATTCGCTCAAAGTGGCAAGTGGCTACATTTCGTTACTTCATGTGGCTACATTTCATTTTCAATGGCTTCACAGGTGTGGCTCACCAACAAGAGAGATTCCCACCAAGTAGTTTTCAATAGATTCACTGTTGAAAGTGCGTTGCTTCATGTGGCTACATTTCGTTGACGATCCTAGATCCCTTTGGTGTGGGGAGTGTTGGCCATTGCTTGAAGAAGATTCTCATTTGTTTGTCCCTTTTCTATTTTCCTTTTGTTTTCATCTCATTTTGTTCGATGTGCATCATTTGAATAACACGAAGCTCCTATCTTCTCCTCCAATAAAAAGATCCAATAGCGCCCACTAGTCCACTTGACAAGGATAACCGGGTGAAGCATGGAAGGGGAGGGTTGAAGAAATATCCAAAATTGTAGTTGGTCGTATGGGTCAACCAACTTGTGATGTCACAGCCCTTTAGAAAATATTAATGAGCTATAGAGGAACTCATGAGCACTAGTAAATTGTATGGTGTGTCTACCCATGCAACAATGTTATGCTTTGCCTGTGCTATTTCCCCATCTTGATTTTCCAGCTGAAAGTATTTTGCTGCTTTGAATTGAAGTATTGTTTCCATTGAAAATGTTATTTTTCAGTTTTCTTACTCTGCTATCTGGTTTTCCATCATCAAGGCATTTAGTTCTGGATTGCCTTGCATTGCAACAACCTCACAAAGTGATTGATTGAGTTTTGTTCAACTGCATGTCATAATGTGGTATCTCAAACTTCAAATTGTGTGGTGATGCACATCTATATAATCTTAGTTCTAATTTGGCAAGGCGATAAGAATTTAAGGATAGCTTATCCCAATTTTATGGAATAAAATGTCTATAGATTTTGTCTTTATTTAAATTTGACAAAATCAGGACAAAATAGGAGCTGATGTTATGCTAACTTTACATGAACTAAAAAATCTCCATTTTTCCATTCAAAACCGGGGCAATTATCCTCAATGTATCCTGATTTTTTCTGTATAACTCGACCACTACTACTATTGCTACTGAATTGGTGCACTGATCTAACAGGTGAAGGAGGGTGGCTACGATCAGAAGGTGAATGAGACCGTGACTGTCGTGACTGCAAAGACATCCGAAATTGGACAGAAGACTTGGGGGATCATGAAAGGAGTGATGGCAATGGCTTCACAGAAGGTCGAAGAATACACTAAGGAAGGCATCAACTGGGACAGCAGCAGCAATAATAGCTGGCAGCGAAGCGATGGTGAGAGGAACGGATACTATCAGGAATTCAGGAGCGACGAGGCCACCAAAGGTTGGAATTCTTCCCAGGTGGACCACTCATCGAGCGGACACTACGACTCGGTCGGCTCCTGGGACGACTGGGACCAGAAAGAAAAACAGGCGGGGTCTGCCAAAGGCGGTACCCCGAGCAGCGGCGGAGATAGTTGGGCGGGTTGGGATGATGTGAAGGACGACGGCGATGATCATTTCTATGGAGGATCATCGAATAAAGGTGCTGGACGGGGTGGGAAATCCGGTTCGCAGTGGACGGACGGTGGATTTCTTTGAAACTTCAAAATTGGGTGTTCAAGTAAGTATAATTTTCTTTTTTTTTTTCTTTTTTTTTACCTGTTTTGGCTTTTTATCCAGAAAAAAAAAACTGAATGAAGGGAATTTTTGTGGGGTTGGGTGGGTTGATCAATTGCCTATAATAATAGACCTCTTATTATTCTGAGACTATTAAATTATAGCTTGGTCTAGAATTGTGTGGAGTGTTATATTTTCTTTTCTTTTCAAAGATTTTCATTGATCAATTGATCTAGACAGATGGGTTCGCATTGTTTTACTTGGATTGGTAACCTAAGCGCTTAATGTTTTTTGTGGAGTTTAATTTGTGTGATAAATTGCTTTACATTTATGGGGGTCCTTTTTATTGAAGCACAGCAATGAAAATAGCTTCTTTTTTCTTTCTTTTTTCGTAGTATGATTGAATATTGATACACTAACATTGGTGTGTGTTTTTTTTTGTTAGAAACTAGAAAGCCCCTTGGGCTAAATTATATTAATAGATCAAAATGTAAACTATACAGTATGCCCCCAAAATACAGTGTCATGTGATTTTGCCTGATCTATTCAAGTACACTGACGACATGACTGGTTTAATCCAGTTCCTAATACTGTTCTCCAGGAGTTGTGAAACCACTGGACTGTGATCTATGGGGTTCTCTGCACTATGAAATTGCCTGATTTGATCAATAAAACTCTGAATAGGCAGAGGACCTCGACTTCCTGATTTTAAAATTTGAATGACCACCTCCACGTCAAAGCATATGTATGAGTAAGGCCCAGTTTGAAAATGGATTTGATGGTAGCTTTTTTCTCAAAAGCTGAGTCTAAAATTGAGTGTAAAGATAATAATCATAAAGTAGTTTTCTTTGTCATGTATTAGCAAACCACTCCTTTTTTTTCTTGTCATGTCACATTCCTTTGGATAGATAATCATAAAGTAGTTTTCTTTGTAGTATTTCTTTTTTATTTTTTATTTTAAAAGATAGAGATGGTTATCACGATTTTATTATTAAATATGAAATGTAACTTTGAATTGGTGATGAGAAAAAATAGAGATCAAAACAAAGTCCGTGGCTACAAAATAATTTCCTTTTTAGTTTTCTTTCTTTTTTATTCTTTTAGACAAAGGTAGACATAATTACTATTATTTCAATGCTAAATTTGAAATAAAACTCTAGATTAGTGATGAGGAAATAGAGAAAAAACAAATTCCGCACATGATCCTTGTGGACAATCCTTACCTCGTGTAATTGGGGAGAATACTTCATGTGTGTTCTCTCGGTTTATTTAGCATTTCACAACACATTTTGAATTTTTTAAATTAATTAAATTTATATTTTTGAAAAAATATATAATCTAATAAATAAATAATGCATTTTAGGGTGTTGCTGATGCTGGGAGGATGACTAAATGTCTCACACCCTTTTGGATGTGCGCATGGAAGCGCTCGATGTTCTGAAAATCAAGGAGTTGAAATTTAAAACTTATTTCAAAAGCATTGTTTTTAAACCTTTCAAAAGACATAAATAAATTCTTCAAATAGAGTGGGGAAAAATCGTTTGGATTCATATTTGTATTTTTTCAGATTTTTCAACTTCTATTTAAATACGGATCCAAACGGATACTAAGAAAATAATATTGCGATTTGTATCACTTTTTAAAACTTTTGTTGTCATCAATTTCTAATTTTCCTTTCACCTTCAATAATAAAAACACGTATCAAAAATAAAAATAAAAATAAAAATGAGAGAGTTATAATGGAGTTTGGATCCAGTCAGTATCAACAATATCCAATAGTAGAGTGGCATCTATACCTAACAATTGAATGTTAGTTTATTAATCGAACTGCACATCTTATGAATCAAATTACAAGGCCTATGAATCGAACTGCATAGCCAATTATTTGGTACATGTCTCACTCTTATATTGTATACTAATAATGGTATTGACCAAACTCAAACAGACTTGTTATGATGATACAAAAAGAATATTCAATTGTCTAGATAACGATAAACTATATCGAGATAAAGTGCGAACAGTTATACCTAAAAATAACAATAAGAGTGGACTCTAACAAGTCTTAGTTTATTAATATAAATCTTATGAATCAAATTATAAGGCCTATGAATCGAACTGCATAGCCAATTATTTGGTACATGTCTCACTTATATTGTATACTAATAATGGTATTGACCAAACTCAAACAAACTTGTTATGATGATACAAAAAGAACCTATTAATCGAATTACATGATATATGAATCGAATTATATAGTCAATTATTTGATACACGTGTCACTCTCATATTGGTTACTGATACTGACAAACTCAACCGGACTCATTATGATGATACAAAAAGAATATCTCGATGTCTAAATAAGCGATAAATTCTATGAGCTGGTTTAGTAATGGGATAAGTAGTGAGATAAGGAAAAAATTAAGAGGATAAGTGAGGAGATGTACAACTTATCATGTTAGGTATAAAAAATAATCGAGATAAAGTGCGAACAGTTATCCAAATTTTAAAATAAAAATTAAAATATTTTGTATTCTCACCTTTATCCCAATTTTAATAAATATAAATATGATAATATTGATAGACTTTTTATCAATTAAAATTAAGACAATTTAACTCATTGTCAACCTAGCTGTATGCGTGGATAACACCATAAAAAAGAAAAAAATAAAAATCGCATTCTGAATACAAAATTCTATGGCGTCGCCCGGGTTCGAACCGGAGACCTTCAGTGTGTTAGACTGACGTGATAACCAACTACACCACGACACCTTTTGTGTCGAATTTTTATGAACATTATTTATAAATACACAATATTTCAACATGTTTTCTCTCTCTCTCTCTCTCTCTCTCTCCCGAAGTCGTCTTTTCCCCGTATTTTCTCCCCCTTCTCTTAAAAAAAGGCCCTAATTTCACAGGATCTCATCCCCTCGAAACCCTAATCATAAATTATTAGATCATCACATCCTCCTCTCCACAGATCAACATGTCGAGTTCCTTGGACATGTCTCTCGACGATCTCATCAAGAACAACAAAAAATCGGCGCCCGGTGGCGGTTCCAGGGGCCGCGGTCGGGGATCCGGATCCGGACCCGGTCCCGCTCGGAGGCTTCCAAACCGGTCTGGGAACCGGTCCAACCCTTACTCCATGGGCAGGGTGAGCTCCCTTGATCTCCTAGGGTTTCCGGATTTGATCGATCGCCATGTCTAGGGTTTCTGATTTTTGTTCGTGTGAGGAGGACAGGCGATGGTTCCGGCTCCGGAGACGGTGTGGAAGCACGACATGTACGCGGATCCGATGGCGGTGGCCCCTTTCACGTCGGCTAGGCCGATGTCGATTGAGACCGGCACAAAGCTCTACATCTCCAACTTGGACTACGGGGTCTCCAACGAAGATATCAAGGTGGGATTTTGAATATTTTTAAAAAAAGATTAACAGTCATTTGATTTTTTTAAGCTATCTTTTGCTTTTATTTTTGTTTCATATTGTTTGATTGTGGCTATATGACTGACTGGTTTGATGGATTTTCTTTTATGAAAAGATCAGTGATTGTTTTGAAATCATTTCGTTGAGGAATTACTTTTCAGTTTGTAAACTCAGATCTCTTATTTAGTGATGGATCTTTAACTTATGTGACCGTTTCACCTGTATATGCTTTGATGAACGTCTAGATTTGGATGTTTGATGCTGCTTTGGACGGAAACCATGAGTGAGGTTTGCGGTGTCTGTGTCATCAAATTGATATTTATGAAAGTGTTTTGGTTATGATGCCATATGACAGAACACCCTTGGGTCTGTAACATATGTTATATCAAAAGTACTCTTTGAAGCATTTTTCAAATATCATTTAAAATGTATGTTTTCCTGAAGGGATGTATATGAGATGTCTTTGAAAAATTTAGTTTGTCGCACTGGTGAAATTTGATGGGCTCTAAGTCTTGTGCTTTGTCTGATTTTGTTGTCCAACTTGTGGCTGTGAGGCACCAGTTTATGCACATTTATCACATGGTCAGTGGTGTAAATATGAACCCGGTTGTTGACCGATTCCTACTGTTAAGGGTCTTCTGGGAATGTTTGTCAGGGAGACCCCTTTTTTTATCAACATGAGAAGACTTATATCCGCTTATTATGGTCGAGGAAGCCACTTCCATACATAGAGAATGATTTATGCGATCAACTAAGGATGTGAGAGTAATTTCCAATAAATGGAATTTAGGTTTTGATTTGATTTATCACAAAGAATCAATTTCTTTTTGGGAAATGAACCTCATTTTCATGAAGTTGGATTTGACATTGTATTAAAATTGTCCTAAAGAAATGAAATGGAGATGACTTTGATTTTTTATTTGAGAAAGTCGTAGTTTTACTTTCAACAATGTACTAGTATGACCTTAATTGAAGAGGATCTGTTCTATAGGTTCGTACAATTGCATCCTTTGACAAAAGGAGTCAGTCACCAAAGTCTGGTTGATACGACATGACCGCGTGATTGACGGCCTGGGTCATCCTTTATAGGGATCTCTGGCTATAGAGGATCGTATCCCTTCCCTTTCTAGGGTTAGGGTATGGTCACTCGGTTGTCTGATAGGCCCAACAATTTTAATTTTTTAAAAACGAAAAAAGCAACGCACTAGTAAAACTAGCTTATGATTTGAGAAAATAGGTTTATTTTTTACTATGTACTAGTAAAACTAGCTTTAAAGAATTTGATACTTGCCAACCACGTTAGATATTTCATATTGGAATAACTGACTATAAACTTGCATGCGGTTAATTCATGGTCTTTGTGAAGTTGTCTTTGTGTTTTTAGTTCTTGAGATGGAGCTTGTATCATTTTTATGAATATAGATAAATTAGTTTGCTAATATATTTGAATTGCTATTATATTTGAAAATTTGAATTTGTTGGAATTTTAATATGGTTATGTTATCTTAGGTAAATCAATAGTTATTCTCATTAAAAATTATATTAATATGCGCATAGTTCAAAGTGCGCGTGCGCCACATGCTGATGTGCGCCGAGGACGTGCAGCCGCAGATGCTGGTGTGCCCCCCTCAACGCACATCAACACTTTGGTGCTGTCCAAGTGCGGTCATGTGCGGGTATATGTGGCCATATGTGATCATGTGTGGCCAGCCGTTCGAACCCAGTTCGAATGGGAATCAAATAGTTCGAATGGGAATCAAATAGCCCTTAGGCGTTCGAATCTAGTTTGAACAGAAAATCAAACGACTCTTCAAACAGTTCAAACCCAGTTCGAACGGGATTCAAACGACCCTTATGCATTCGAATTCCGTTTGAACGGGGTTCAAACGCCCATATACTAAATTATTTTTTAGAAAAAATAAAATATATAAAGTACTGCCGCATGTACTGTCCATACGGCTATATGAGGACCCCACTGCATTTGGGGTCCGCACATGTCTTTTAAGTATGATTATACATAAAAATATGAATATGGATTGTAGATAAGACCAATAATTGCTTATTTTCTTTTTGTATTTTTTATTTGTTTTTTGAAGTAAATATGTCAAGTTAAGGTGCCACTTGTGAAGAACGGAATATGCAATTGCAAATAAGATACACAATATCTTAATTTATGTGGGATCTGGGAGCTACAAGAAGTCAAGACTTTACTTTACTAGACTTCAGTGGGGCCACTCGAGGTTGATGTAAAATATCTTGAACAAATCATCATATCAATGGGGCCTTATAGAGCTATAGATGATGGTTCAAGATCTGTTAACCAATATTGATTGAGGTTGGAGGTTGTTGGGTTATTGGCATATATATACATTTAAAATTCAATGACTTACTTTGTTTTGCACGTTGTCTTACACATTTCCAAAATCAACCTTCCACGGGCCTTATTTATTGCAGGGGCAAATTATATCTTATTAGTCGATATAGTACAGTAACATACCCCTGGAAAATGGATAGGAATCTGAACTGATAAACTTTTTAAAATTTACAGTCATATAAGGATGCGGACAAAATGAGCAAAAATGTGTTAGAAGTATGAATGTAATAGAATGCATCAGTTCCAGTATTGTAGTTTTACCAATGCTTTTTACCAATGCATACCTGAATGGCAATAGAAACACAGATATTTTGATCAGTCCCATGCCGAACAATCCACTTGAAGTTTTGCATTTTCTCCTTTACTTCAATCTTGCACTTAACATATGCTTAAGTGCTTCTTATTCGGGATTGGGCGCGTGAACTGGGGGGGGGGGGGGGGGGTGTGGGGGGTGCTCCTTGGTGGGGGATAAATTGGGGTGGTAACGTGGCCCCTGTGTGCGGGGCCGGAACCGATCCCGAGTAGATAGCCTATGCTTTTATGGTTTTATTTTGTCTTTATTCTGTATTCTCTCATCTCCACTCAGATCCCGTGTGAACTCTTTTCTTAATGAAATCGGTTGGTAGCAGTTATCTACCTTCTTTAAAAAAAAAACATATGCTTAAGCTTAAATTAGTTGTTTGTAATCTGTGGTTGTTGTGGTCATGTTTGCTGTGGTTTATACTAATAAGTTATTGAAGGTGGAGACTCGTATATTGTATGTTAACTCGAGACAATATAACCTGTTTCCAGCTGGTTTGACGTCCAGTTTATGAATTTCACCATGCCATCAACCTCTATTTTTGTCTTTTTAGGCCCATCCCGTCTGCACACTAATTTTCAAATAGTTTTGGTTTGGTTTGTGCATTTTATAAAATATAATATATAGAATCTTGTAACTTCAACTTGTTGTTCATCTATTCAAGTTTTATACAATGATTTATAATGGGAATTATGAGTATTTTTGGTTGTTTGTAGTACTTTTATATTCTAAATGAGATTTATCTTTGCAAATGATTGTTAATCTGTTTTCTAATGTTTATCTAAATTTGACAGGAGCTTTTTTCAGAAGTTGGCGACCTGAAACGCTATTCCATACATTATGATCGAAGCGGAAGATCAAAGGTACCTACTGAGCTCAGAATTCGTCGATGTATCTGAACAAATTCTCTCTGCCTTGGTTAAGAAAGATCGTTATTATAGGGAACGGCAGAAGTTGTTTTCTCACGCGAGGGTGATGCTTTAGCCGCCGTCAAGAGATACAACAACGTGCAGCTGGATGGGAAGCCTATGAAGATAGAGATTGTTGGAAGGAACATTGTGACTCCTGCTCCTCCTGTGCGTCCCTTCGCAAATCCAATGTTTGGTGGAAATGGCATTCCTAGAAGGTTTGAATTCTTACGTGTATTTAAGTTCAACTTTCATTTAAGTGTTGCAAATGCGGCTTTGAATTTGTTTTGTATTGGCAGTATAAACTGATGGTGAAAGAGCCATCCGTTAATAAACTAGCTAGTTTTTTCTACATTTTATCCATTAATTTTTTCTTAATGGATTTCTGGTGCCTGCCTGCCTGACATATCTAGTTGTCATGATAGGCCCTGTTTTGTTTTATACATTATTTTTTATCATTATGGTACAATAGGTGTGGTACCATAATTAATTATGAACCATTTTTTTTCTAAAGTTTTGAAGTATGCGTAAGATACAGATCAACAAGCCTCATATGCTTGTAATATGTATCCGTTATTCAAAATGTCTGGTGGACATATTATCAACTAACTTTAATAATTAATAAAAATGGTGGTAAAGTCATGGTTATATATGTGAAGGGATAACTAGTTGCTTTAAAGCTGTACTGCTACAGCTCCAGAGATGGGAGAAAGAGCAGCGATACAGCCTATAATGCTACAGCTCCTTCACAACATATGATCTGCACCTTGACAATGTTGAAACCTTTCCCTACTTTATGTGGATGTGAGCTCACAGAGGTCCAGCAGATACAGCGGATATTTGTGTGTGGATTATGGATAAGATTCTGAATTATTAGAAGATCGAGAAGTGATTTTTCGTGCATGTCCCGTGACCAACTTATAGCCCAAATTTTGATTAAGAACACCTCCATGTGATTAGTGATTTTCTTGTATAAGATGCAAACATTTTAATTGTGTGTCTGACCTTTGGACTTTATGCGTGACGATCAAATCCCTGTTCAGGCTTTTAAATTTTGGCTGCTTCTTTCCTCTGCGAAGCCTTTGTTGAAATAGTAAACTTTTTGTTGGAGCATGTGGTTTTTGCTGGAAATTTAAGTTGCACTTTAATGCTAATAGTGTCTCGTGCTCTGATTTGTTTTCTAATGGTTATATGTTCATCTGTGAACGAGTGTGCACGCTTACCGTGAGCAGCATCTGGTTAAATCATAAGACATGTAGTTAATTTGTGTCATGAAGTGTTTCAGTCAATCGTCATTCATTAATGTGGAGCAGTTTTCTTTCCCATGGTGAACGAGTCCCATCCATCTCAAATGCACATGAAACAGGAATGGTCTCTTTTTTTATCAGTAATGTGTATTGTATATGGTGCATTCTTTTCCTTGCATTTTGTATACTTTGGCCTTAACAATAATCTTTGAAGCGATCATGGTGGTAGTGGGGATATGGTTTTTAATTTTTGCATTTAGTCTTGGGTTTGTGTTCTGCTTATTTTGATGCATTACTCGGTGCTTCATTCATAATAATCATTTTTTGATGTGCCAATGAAACAGTGGTCTGGGAAGGGGTGGTGGCCCTATTGCTAGGCCTCGAGGTGGTGGCCGTGGATTCGGGAGGGGTGGCCGGGGGCGTGGTAGAGGAGGAGGTCGCGGAGGTGAAAAGGTGTCTGCTGAAGCTCTTGATGCGGACTTGGAGAAGTACCACACGGAAGCAATGCAGATGAACTGAACTATCTAGCTCTACTTAGGCTTCTAAAACAGGACTATGGATTTGCTTGCTTGGTTGATAGGCTCCAAATATATTGTGTCTCTCTCTCTCTTGCTGGGTGTTTGTTCAGAGAAGGGGAATATCACACTATAAAAGTGTACTGTTACTGGTTTGTGGGGCTTTTGGGTACTAGTTGTTATTGCTCGTCTATTTTTGACATGCAACATAACATCTGTTTAATGGACTGGTGCGACCGATTTAGCTTCGCTGATCTTTTTCTCTCTTTCTTTACATCCTCTTCCACGGTTTGGGGGATCATGGTTTGCTGATCAAAACCGGTGGTACTATATTCCACATAATGCATTTGGCTGGCAAACTTGGCAAAGGTTTCTGCTCGCGTATTTGGCTGGTGAGTTATCTGATGTTTTGGGATTGTAAACTCTGATTTATTTTCAGCTCTCGTTCTTGATCTGAACTTAACTTCAATTTTTTTTAACTACGTCAGATAAGGATGCCATGCGGGCAGATCACATTATAGAAAATGGATGTGCCATCGTTTGGTGAATTCGGGTAGTGTCTTTCCTCTCATTCCCTTTGGTTTGCAAATCTACTCATCAATTTATGGTATGTTAGATTCTCCCCTTAACCACTGGTGAAGCATGATGATAATGATTTTTATTTATATTTTTTTTATGATTTAAGATTGCACATAATCCTATGATATATACATCAAGCATGTCAGTGAATTTATGTGATGGACTGTGGTTGACTTATGAAATCGCAGCCAGTCTACTGGAGTGAGCAATGAATTTCTTGGTTAGGTGTAAATCAAGAATTATTGGATTGCCTGAATTGCCGCTATGTCCTGTTTGGTGGCTGTTTAGCTTATCCTTCTGGAAGATAAAGCACTGGGCAGCACCATGGATTTGCTGCTTTCTGAAAGAAGAGTAATAAAAAAAAATGGTGGCTCAGTCTGCAGTTTTCACTAATGAAAAAGCAAGTTTCTGAGTTGTAGTAGATATGACATAGCTTTCTTGGATAATGGCTCATAGTGGTTTTACTTGAGTGGGGTTTCTAAATTTGATTAAGAGCTGTAATGTTTTGTTTTTGTTTTTTTTAAGGAAAGTTAGGACTTATTCTTCCATAGGGCTTGAATGGTTACACCAAATGATTCTGCTGGATTGACATAACACAGTTTGTTTTATTTTCATTGTCACTGAACTCCCAGTTGACCTGATATTATTTGTATGTCGAAGCTTATGTTTCTGGTAGTTTTTACTGATCTTATGTAAAGCTTAGTTTAAACTTTAAATTAAATAAAGAAAAGGAATATATTTTTTAGGTGAATGTTATGTGTGTGGTGCTTATTTCAATTAATTTTGAGGCAGTTACGATTTGGCTTTGGCTGATTATCTCTTTTTGAAGATTCCAATTCAATTGCATGTTTAACAAAATAAAAAATCACGAGTTCCATCTTTTTTTATACCGATTGATATTGCAAACAAACATCAATTTCTTTTTTCAATTAGATCTGGTCAACGGAGAAGAGAAGATTCAACGTTTTTTTTTGTTCAATTTGATTGTGCTCATTCATTTAGTTTTTTTTGTGATCAGTTTGTGGTGCAAACAATGACGATTCATTTAGGATTGTCCTTTTTCGATCTAAATACATTATTTTAATTTTTCGTCATTCATTTGAATCATTATATACATGTATTGAATCTGAATTTCATTTTAAATCAAGATACGTGGCCTGTATCTTGATTTGTATGCATTGTTGTGTACCAGATATGATCTGTATAATCGTTTATGATTGTGTGTTTGTGTATAACTACGCATAATGTGTCATTCATCATATTTTTTAGCTTTGTAACAATATTATTCGACTCATTAAGATTTAGGATTTTCACATACAGTGCACATTCTCTTGTATGGAATGTGTATTTGTTCATTCAAATTCCCGATACACTTGTATCTGAATTTGAATTTTAGCTCATTTTTTCAAGGTATTTGTTAATTCAAATTCCAGATACACATGTATCTGAATTTAAATTCCAACCCATTTTTTTTAAGGTTGTTATTTTTATTTTTAGGGATTTGATTAATATACAGCTGATTAATATTTATTTGCTTATTTTTGGCATTTTGAAGACATTTTATGAATCTGTGCAGTTCTCAGTAGCATGTAGACCATATTTGTTCATTTGGATTTTCATATACATTATTGTATCTTAATTGATAATATGCGTTTAATGTTCTTTTTAATCCAAATTTTTTGAAAATATGTTACGTCGTGGGGAGGATTTAATTGTCACTCTTTGTGGGATTCATTTATAAGATTAGTTAGTTAAAACCAATTCTTTAAATTATAAGAAGGGGTAGTCTTGTTATTATCATTTAGGTAGTTAAAAAAAATAAAATAGGGAACCAATAGGAGAGTGCCACATATTAGGGCTTACGAATGGGGCTTAATTTCTGAGGCCCAGGTAGCAGCTCCCTTAATTTAAACATCATTTAATTCCACCAATCATTCATTCCGTCAACTTTCTTTTAAAACAACTTACAATTACTTTGATTGTTTACAATTTTGATAGACGCTCTTTCAATTATCTTTTACAATATTTGATAGTTAGGGTTTATTTGACCATAAAGGTGTTGAAAAAAGCATGGGCACCACACTATTGTAGCGTTTGCGATTGCAGTAAGTTGGTTATGTTATCGTGCAATCAAACAATTTTGCAATCTCAACTTCTTACAAACAGATTTTAAACAAATAGTACTCAAAAGTTGCGATCTAAGGGGGCGTTTGGTGCGGCGGAATGCGGATTTTAAGTACTGATTAATAAGTGCAGAAAGAGATTATGCTGATAATCTTTAAGGAGTATAAAAAAAAATGTTTGGTTCAGCGGAAAATATTATGCAATTATTTAGATAAGTGTGTTTGGTTGATTGGTTGATCACTTAACATATGTGTTTATTAGAAGGGTATTTCAGTCCATTTTATAAGTGCTGAATGTTATTTTAATGTTTAATTGAATATTTAAAAACGTGCTTAATTTTAAAATATGGATTTGCTTCATGAAATAAATGTCCCATTTTAGAGAGTGAACAATAAAATTTCACATAGAAGCCTAGATTAATCCATAATTATGATGAATGAATGAATGAGAAGGGGACTATTCAATATTCAATAGAGCTGTATTGAGCATTTAAAACACAAATAACATTGATGAATGAATGGATGGGAAGGGAACTATTCAATATTCACGGACAACTTTCCACACACGAAATCACCCACCAATCTTTCCAAGGATTTGGGGGTCACCTCGTTTGTTGGCTGCAGAGGAGATCCGAAGAGGAGACAGTGATGGGAGCCGGGTCTCGCGACGGAGACGATGAAGGAGAGACGATGAAGAGGAGATGGTGATCGGGGACGGGTCTCGCGACGGCGATGGGTGCCGGGTCTCGCGATGGTGAGACGATGAAGGAGAGAAGATGAAGAGGAGACGGTGATGGGGGATGGGTCTCGTGACGGTGATGGGGGCCGGGTCTCGCGACGGAGAGACGGTGAAGGAGACAATCCGCAGAGGATTTGTAACTCTCAAACATGGTTTTTTGGTGATATTATTTGGAGAAAATACATCTAGGGTTTCAATGTTTATTGACAGCGGTGCAAAGTGTTTAGGGGTGAGGAGAGAGACGGTCGAAAGAGGGGTTTTATACCTTCGTGAATATGGGATATTAGCAGGGGCATTTTAGTCTTTTTATTAGGCGGTGAATTCGCGATTGACGAGTGCGGAATAATAAAGTGACTGGTAGAAAGATGAAAGTTTCAGAGTATTTTGGACTGAACGAGAGTTTTTTTAAGCGTTCATTGGGGTATCAACCAAACAAAACAAGTGTCAAATAAGTACTGAATAACCGCCTTAAGCATTATAAGTACTGAATAACCGGTGAACCAAACACCACCTAAGAAAGTTGGGGGAGACAGCTTTCTGCTGAATCAATTTAAACTCAGCGATCGCAGAAAATCAGTTTTACAATTGCGTTACCAAACGCTTCCTAAGTATCATTTCATCATCACTATCACCGCCACAACAAGCTTTCACAATCACATGGCCATGTTTTTTTTTGAAAAAAAAAACTCTCCCCCACTAAATCAAACACCCAATGAAGGAAATAAATATATGTCTTTTTTTCATTTGCTCTGTCTTCCTCAGCTTAACATTTGAAGACAAGTGGTTGGTTCGCATGCATCCATCACCTCCCAAGTACTTTTATTAATATTTCTCAATCATCTTACATTCCTAACATGCAAATCAAATCCAAAAATGGAAGAGTGAGTTATGAGAATGACATGAAATTTCATCACCTCAACCAGGGCTCTCTCTCTTTTTTTATGTGATGGGACTAATATAGTCTTAGCAAATCATATGTACACTACCATAAATATGGGATTTAGCAGTGAAATATTTTATAACAAAAACGCATAATGTCGCAGAAAAAGGTTTTTATTAAGGAAATCATTTTGTAGCTATTGTCGTTGTAGATGCCGTGTATGAGAAGGCTTTTCACTGCACAATTTTATTTTTTAGCAAAAGACCACCTTGAGCTACTAAATTAGTTTTGCAGCAAAATGTATACCGTGGTAGCAAAATACCACATTTTGCTACGAAAAATGCCTGCAGTAACAAACTACCGAAATTAATTTAATCACAAATTGCAAAGATGACTTTTTGCTATGACATTTTTTCGTCGCACAATTCCACCTTTTGCTATGAAAATATAATTTCATCGCAAAAGATGACATTGTGCTACGAAATTATATCACAGCTAAAAGTGTATAAATTTAATTTAAAAAGTAAAAACCTTTCCCAGTGAAATATTTCACATGAAAAAGTCACATTTTCATAGAAAAAACCCTAGTGATTTTTTAAATTTTTTTATATTATAATTAAATAAATATTTAATGATAATAATAAAACAATCCAAGTTTTTAATAAAAACTAATTGTATGCATTATAAATTGTTATAACATCTTTTAAAAGAAAATATAACAATAAGAGAACTCAACTTATGGATCTGATGGGGGCAAGGAAGGATATCTAGAAGTGTCGGATGCTCTTGATTCAATTCACATGATTGGGACTATCGTAGATCCTCCATCTCTCACTATAAAATATAATTTAACAAAAAAATTAACATATGAATGAAAATCCGCCACCAAATCAAAACACAACAAAAGAATTCTCTCCTACGCACGCATCCCCCTAGTTTCAACCAACCTAGGGTAACCTCTAATCTCTGTGTCAAACTTTATATTTTTTTTGCTAATTAACAATAACAAGAGTCGATCTTCATTCAGGTCTTAGCGGTGTTACCGATAGGCCCTGGGTTCGAGTCTTGACGCTGACTTACCCATATATTTGTTGGCGATTATTCGAAAGAATTTTCCGTGGGACGAGACAAACATGCGAAGATAGCCTTCCCAACTCGATCGCAAGGTCAGCCACGGAGGGCCCTCCGAATCTCAGATATCAAAAAAAAAAAAAAGTCGACCTTTAGGTGTAGAGAATGTACCTCCTTGAAGATCCATGCGCACGTATCTACTGACCATTGGACATTCTGTTTCTATATCCCTCTCTTTGCCAATACTTGGATTTATTCAGATCACGTGGATGCTGCTGGAGGAAGTGCAAATGCAGGCCAACCTGCAGAACCACCAAAAAAATAGATGATGAAGAAGAACAACAAGAGGATACATTTTTAATTGAGAATGGAAAAAATTCAGGAACCTGAATTTCTTGGTGTAATTTACCTTTCTGGTTTGATGCTCTAACAGCAAAGCACCTCTCTCCTGCAATGAAAATGAAACACTAATTTCATATCCAATCACTTTACACAGGCCACTCATTCCATTTCATAAACACTTCACCATGGCATCTACTGATTGAGGGCCAGTGGACATAGCAATGCACCATGTTGAGATTGACTGACTTTGAAAGGTCTCACAAGCTAACCATGGGCAACATTATTATTTCCATAAGATAGTCTTAGCAAATCATACATGATAAGAACATGTCATATATAGTATTCTCTGTTTTTTTTTTGAATCACACACAATGTTATTCCCTCTTAACTTTATCCAATTCAATTGGGTTGACTAAAACCCACTCGACCACACATTAACTCAATCGACGACAGCATTGTTTAGTGATTCATTATAAGATGGTGAAACTAGGAGTAGAGAGAGTTTAGTGATTCATGATAAGATTTTTGAGTGACTTCTTGTCTTCTTCTGGAATCTCTTTTTACTTTAAGTCATTTCTTTTTTTTTTCATCTTTGTCGGGTGCTCCCGTGACCACCTTTTTGTAGCGTAATATTGAACCCGTGAGTAATTGTATAACCAAATTTCAAAGAGACATTTTAAATAAAAAATTCCTCTTAAGAATAAATTGTAGCTCTGCAAAATATGTTCTTGAAAAGGATGTTAAAAATCTTGCATCAAAACAGATTTTTGCTAGATGACAAACATTACTAGGAATTTATGATTTTGACATAGAATACATTAAGAGAGACTTTAATAGTCTTCCTGATTATCTCTCGCGTGATGGTGAATTTAGTAAGAAAATAAACGAATGGTTGGTGATTAAAGTAGGTTGCATTGTCATTAATGCACTTTTTTTTTGGCACGTCTATCCCCATCATGCAGTTCATTAAGCCCACCAATCAAAAACAAAAAAAAAAATCCATATATAGTTTAGTTTGGAAAAATACTAATCCTATCGATGCATTCGACTGTGGAACTGTCGACCATTATTTACATGTGACAGTCACCCTATCAACCTATGTTTAAAACATTTGACCGTCGTTTTATAAACTGGTTTTTGCATCAATCGACAGTTGTCATGTCGACCTGTGATGTTTACCTCGACACTGAGTCCGTCAAACGAAAAAAAACATAAAATATTTACATCCTATTTTTTATATAAAATGTAGGAAAACATTATATACTTTTTTAATTTGATACAAAAATTCTACTTTTCTCTGTGGACGTAAATATTGAACCATATAAATCTATTTTTACATGATAACATGTTTGTTTCTTCTTCTTCTTTGCTTCGACTAGCATATTTATTTTTTCAACAAAGATATGTCTGTGTAACTCAGTATCTATCATTGAATAATTACTAAATAACATAATATATTGACCATACATAAAATTCATTTAGAAAACAAGCGGTGATAAACTAATAATGATGAGGGAATATACCCAATACAATGTTAAGAGGCCACAAAACCAGAACCGGTATAACTTGATTTGCATAGGTTTTTTAGGCTGCTTGTTTTCTAAATGAATTGTATGTATAGTTAATATATTATGTTATTCAGTGATAGATATTGAGTTGCTTAGACATTTATTTGTTGAAAAAATAAGTATGCTAGTCAAAGCAATGAAGAAAAAAACAAACACGTAATCATGCGAAAATAGATTTATATGGTTCAATATTACGTCTAAAGTGAAAAATAGAATTTTTTTGTCTCAGATTAGAAAAGTATATAATGTTTTCTTATATTTGTTATAAAAAATAGAATGTATATTTTTATGTTTTTCGTTCGACGGACTCAATGTCGAGGTATACATCACAGGTCGACATGTCAATTGTCGAATGGTATAAACACCAGTTGATAGACCGACAATCAAATGTTAAAAAAATAGATTGACAGAGTGATCCTCGTATATTGTAAATAATGGTTGACAGTGCAATTATCGAATGGATAGGTGAAATTAGTGTTTTTCAAACTAAAACTGTATATAGCTTTTTTTATTTTTTTGATTAGTGGGCTTAGTGAATTGCATGGTAGTGGTGCCCCCTTTTTTTTCATCGAGCTCATAGAAATGTGAAAAAAAAAAAGTTGATACACTCGGTCCGTTTTACAGTTTAATATGCAGTTCTATACACTATGACAACGCAATAATTTTTTTTTCATTTTTAAAACAAAAAAAAATTATTATAGTGTATGAGTTATCATAGTGTATAAAATAATTTTTTTTTCATTTTTTAAAACAAAAAAAATTTATTGTACTTCAATATATACTTTATTTGATATAATAGTATGCACTTTATTAGAAGAATATATGATTTAAAAAACAATAAGTATGAACTACAATTAGAGCTAAGACATCATTTTTCTAAAATAATATGTGAAATTTCAGTTAGATATTTGGATTAAAGTTCCCACTTGAGAATTAGCATTTCCCCCACGAAGGGTCAACTAAACAAGACTGAAGTTCTTGTAGAACTTTTAGTAATTATTAATTAAAGATCTGAATTTCATCATCGTAGACAAAGACATTTACATAATTATAACTCGTGCATAATTTTATGGGATTTTTAGTTTTAAGTCCCCAGAAACTATCAAATTTAGCGATCGATCCCTCACTTTTTCATATTTTGATTTTAGTCCCTACATTTAAATGATAATTTAAAAATAGATCCCTCTCAAGGATTAAAAAATAAACTTAATAATTTAAGAATAAATCCCTCCTAGAGACCTATTCTTAAATTATCATTTAAATGCAGGGACTAAAACCAAAATATGAAGAAATGAAGGATCGAACGCTAAATTTGATAGTTTCCGGGAACTTAAAACTAAAAATCCCTTTTTTTATACATATTTTGCGTATATTAGGCACTGACGACCCTTGATAGATTTTTTTTATCATTATAAAAATCCACATGTTTGGCCCCAACAAAACATAGCCAATCTATCACAACTTCACAAGCCAAGATAGTGCATCAACCCAAAAGGAAAGGCTTCAGCATTATTTACAAATCCAAATAACAACGTCACTGGTAGCTTGTCAGTTCTTCGGGCTGATGATTACGAAGGTGACCTCGATCTTCGCCCAAGTCCCCCCCTATCCACCTCTTGAGCATCTCCAATGCAGCCTTTGGCTGATCCATCGGAACCATGTGGCCCGCGTTGTGTACCTACCAACAATCATTGCATTTGTTTCATTAGCAGTAAACATTGAAGGAGAGAGAAGATGAAATTATCTGGGGAAATATTAGGTGACCTTGATGAAATGAATAGAATGTCCTACAATTCAGACTAATCAGGTAGTATTTTTGTAGCACTCATGGGGATTGTGAAAAATGAGTACCTTGAGGAAGCTTAGAGGACCATAAGTTTTCAGCAGTCCAGCTTCTTCACCATCAACAGTGAATGGGTCCATTGGAGCCGCCACAAACATCTTCTGACCTGACCATTTCATGGAGTTCACCCATCTGTAGTTCCCTGTACAAGTGATACAAAAAATCAGTATTACATACATTTCATTTGTTGCTTAGGAAGCATCAATGAGCTTCTACTGGATGGTTTTGTATTCGCATCGGATCAAGTGTTTGGATGTGGTTAGGTTTGGTGCTTGGTGGTTTTTTTATTTATTATGCTAACCTATATGGTAGAGATGAATGCCTATGTTTCACTATTGATAAGAGTATATTGTTGTACCACCAAGGACAATCAGCTTGGCTACCATTGCATGATGTGTTATGACATCTCTTTATTTGAAGCAAAAAATCTCAGCCTGTATTTGTTTTCACTTCATCAACATAAAATCAACAAAATATGTGTATATATAGATTTCTTATTGATTGAACAGTTATTGGATTGGATTTCAAGGCTGTACTAGCCAGTGCTTCTTAGCATGATTCAAAGATCCGGTATTCAATGAGGGGAGTGTATTACTGTCAGTTTTTGTGTCACAAACTTGTGATAAGAGTCTGCTGTCGTTGTGTGTTTCAGACTTCAGACAATAGAGTAAAATACCATTACAAGATCACTGGTGCTGAATAAATGGTAAAGAAAAATAATAGGTGTACAAAAAGAGAATCAACAATATTAAGCAAGCTGAACAAGGTTTTAAAATGAGATGAGCAACAACTTATCTCAAGATATAATATCAAAATTGTTAGCACATACAAAAATAAAGGGGGTGTGTGTAAGGTGATGGAATCCAAGATCAAGTTGTATACGATGAATCCTAGAAGTAATTCATCAAAACAAACTACTAAGAGGTCCCAAAGAAAACTTATTATTAGATGATGCTAAGCAGATTAAGATTGCAAGGAATGATAACTGCCTAATGGAGTCCACAATAATAAGTATTGAGGAATTAAAAGCACTCACCCAACCAATTGCAAATGAGGTCATATTCTCCAGCATATATCAGGACTTTGATACCATCATCAACCAGTGCCGGAATACCCACTTCCAAATTCTTCATCCAATCCGTAATCATTGCTTCATAAACAAGAGGACTGCAGGAAACAAACTTCCTGTCACCAACCCCAAGAGCAGTCCTCACAGACTGCTGGTTCAGAAACTTGTCCATATTCGAGAAATCATAACAAAGGGTTCCTTCACATTTCTTCCTTATGTCATAATACTGAAAAACAATGTTAAAACAAAAATCAGAAACTGAAAGAAAATTATGTACTCACTGTAAATGAGAGTAAATGCAATGTGTAAAATGTAACAAAGCATTACTTACATTCACATTATCAGTAAGTGCCAGGATAGAAGTGAATATGGAGTTACACACCATATAGGAAGCGAGGCATGCCAAAATCCCATTAGATCCTGCCATGCATCGGTTAAAGCTTTACCATGTAACCACAATGACAATATTAACATTTCCAGATCTAAAAATAAATAATGAGTAACAAATCTTCATACCACAATGCTTGATTCCCAGTTCACAAACAGGGAATATCTTGTTAATTATATTGCCACTAGTTTTTGTGATGATCCCCATCTCCACTGCATAGTCAGCATATGCTTCGTACTGAATTGCAGGATCAGTCAGCCCATTACCAATAGCAAAGCCCTGAAATTTTTAACATAAAATAAAGGCTGAAACTTGCATATGATTAGGACAGTAGAATTTGGTAGACATAGGAGTCATTTATTCTGGAAAAATAATGAATCTATCAGGCAAACTCAGGCTGCTCACAATTTGTGATGTTTCAAGTAGTACAATTTACAACAATAAGCAATGTAACATGTAAGCATGTGACTTGCCATCTAGAGACAGAAAAAGATGACTGTATAAATTCAAAATCACCTTCAAATTTATGTGTAGCCCTTGTTTCTCCTTGTTTCCTCTGTAAACTCTTTGGGCAATAGCAGGAATGTAGTGTCCAGCATAAGATTCTCCTGTTATGTAGAAATCATTCTTTCTGTAGTTTGGATGGGCTGTGAAAAATGCCTGGAATTCATGGACAAATACTCCAAAATGATCATATTCATGGAAAAAACTAAAACTCTGAACTGGAAATGATTCTCTGGTGGACTGCATTTACCTGCAAAAAATCATACAAGTCATCACTAACGCCCTTCTCACCAAAGCGAAGGTCCCTCACATCTTTGCTATAGCTAAAGCCAGTCCCTGTGGGCTGGTCAACGTAAATAAGGTTTGATGCCTGCAATATCATGGATATATCAGTTCAATCAATACATGGTCAAATCACAATCATGCATTCCTGTGTATAAAAATCACATAAAAAAATGAAGGTGAACATTATAGCACACATGGACCATGGACAACATATCTCATTTTCCTTTGGAACCAGACTGTGGGTCATTCGGATGCCCTAATAACCTCAATATATCCATATATATTGAAGCCCATCAATCTTGTGAGCTGGCAACTGTTTTATCATATTTGGATGGATTTGATGACATGGTTGCCGAATAATTATGTGATATATCAATCTTGACAACCGTTTAATCATTAAAATATCCTACCAAAGATCAGCATATTAAAATAAAATAGCAAGAGGAATCTTGAAGTCCGTCCAAAGAAGCATTATAATGGTGTAAAAATAAACATGTTTCTCATCATGTCAAGAAAATAAAATACTTTCTTGTTATCCAGATAATTATAAGCCGCATTAGATCTTGGCATCAGTTAGGCATGGCCTAAGCCATAAAGCATGATATGAAATTTAGCTCAAGTATTAAATGGTATAAATAAACCTACCACAAGATTGGGATTAGCCATTTATCACCATCCATATGCCTAATATTATATTGAACCTACACTTTGTACAAGAACATGTTCACCAAAGGTGGTGTCCAAAAAAAGACGTGAATCGACACTTTGTAAAAGAACATGTTCACCAAAGGTGGTGTCCAAAAAAAGACGTGTGTAGAAAAGAAAAAGGGCATGCCATGAAATATGCTATGTACATGGCCCAAAGAAAGATGTATCTGAGTTTGAAAGGAATGGTGTGCATCAGTGGATACATACTACAAAGCAAAAGAGGAGATGAAAAAAATGACGTGCATGCATGTAGTGCATAAGGTTGAGGTATGCTATTGTGACTTGTGAGGGCAACATGTTTGGTATTTACCCAATTTTGATTGTCAATATATTAAATCTTGACAATCAAAATTGGGTAAATACCAACCTGTTTCCACTCACCACTTACACGATGCACTATGCATGCTCAAAATGAAAAAGAAGAAGAAAAAAATAAATGTGCAGGACATGAGGGAGATGGGATCCAGCCGGTGCTAAAGCCCATCAAGTATGGTCAGTCTCTAATAGGAGACTAACGTATAACAATTTCACATGTGCGCGTAAGGTGACAATATTTGCCACGAGTCAATATCCCATTGAAAATTAACTAAACTTAGATATGGAAAGAACTTGAAGTAGCATTAGTACAAGACAGGCAAGAACTCGGATTTGTTCGAGTTAGAGAAAAATAGCAATGTTATCATCTGTCCATTCATGAAAGCAGGGGATTAGTTAGATAAAATGGGGCCTGCCAACTTGTGGCACACTCGGTTTATATGCTTTTTTCCATTTTGTTTCATGTAGATCATGTGTATTTATATAAATTTTATAGCAATACAACCTTTGATTACCAATAAAAAAAAACTTAGAAACAAATGAAGGATCAATCAATTTCAAAAGGATTAGTGAAAATTTAGCATCATGAAAACTTTCATAGGGAAAATACTCGTGCAAAGAGAATTTCAAGAAGGTGAATAACGACGACTTTTCAAAAATGGCAACAACTATGATCAGTTCAAAGTATGGTTCTTCCATGTACCATTCAAAGTTTCATGTTTTCTTCATAGTTACAACACAAAGAAGCTTGGATTGCCTCTTTTTTAGAAGAAATCTTGGATTTTTTTCTTAAATAGAGATAACAAGAGAACTGCCAATCACACCACATACAGGTAAATAAAAATCTTCAATAAAAGCTTCATCTTCCATCTTAAATAATGTAAACCAACAGTGAGTAGTAGTGTGGTACCTTATCCCACCCATAGTTGTTCCAAACAAGAGACAAGTTATCTGCAATGCTAAAAGGACCATTTTCATAGAAAACTGCTAATTCACTGCTGCATCCAGGCCCTCCAGTCAACCAAAGAACAACGGGGTCATTGCTTTTTCCCCGAGATTCAAAGAAGAAATAGAACAGCCTGCATAGCGTAAGATGTTTTAACAAAGGTAGTATATCCTTTCTGCAAAGATGATCTACATTATCAATGACTAACTCAAAATTAATCCACTCAAAGGTAATTCCTATGATTAAAAGGCAACAAACTTCTCAAACTCAGTATCCTTTTGCTTTTATCAAAAGCAAGAAGTACAATATCCTTGCTCTTTTGGTGCACTGCTCCACCATTTTCTATGGATTTTTGCAAACTTTAATGACAACCACACCAAGAATGTCAGTTTGTACTACGGGCATATTCTGCATGTAAAACAGATGAAAAATAGAGATCCCTTAGGCTGTAAAAAATATTACAGCGTCTTTTTAATGATTAGGTTGTAGTTTGCAGCAAAATTTAATATAATGACACAACTCCAAAAAAGGCAGATGGAAATCTGCAACAAGGAAAAGCAAACACTAGAAGAAGATTAAAAAATAAGAAAAGATGGGGAACATAGGTGGGAAAACCCCAATTACACAGAAGCAGCCTCACCCAACCAACAATTTACTTTCCATTGAGATAAAAGAGTACTCTGCCACAAAGCAAGGAAGATCCCAATCTTTGATGAATCTGATAGAATCCCCCACGCATATTTTATATACAAAGAAGATCCATTGAAGATGAAATTATTATGAGAAAGCCAAATTCCCCAGCAGATGACTGGGACAACATCACAACAATCACCCTTTTATTCATCTGTTCACCCCACAACATCTGCACAAGGGAATTAATGCTCCCATTATAGCAACAGTATCCCCTACCATTCTCCAGATTGTTTTACCGTAAGCTCATCTTCATATAACACAGTTCTTATCTGCCAGAATAGCCCAATTAGCTCCATATAATCTAGTGAGTAATGTTTCCTTAAAATAAAGGCTAATGTGTTTTTTTTTAGACAGATAAAAAGGTAGACTATGTAACATTTATAAGAGGTTACAATAGTCTGAATCTTGCCTCAAAGCAAGGATGGAGAAGAGAGAGATAGAGAAGGGAAGGAAAGTGCTCACACAAGTGTAAAGAACTTAATCCCAACCAAAAAGCAAAAACAAAGGAAAGGCTAGGATGGAAACCCCGACTGCCAAAATATAAAATACAACCAGCAACCAGCACCTTCAGATACACCTATTAAAATCTCTAGCCGGGGTCGATGTGCAACACCCCGCGTGATAGGCGAACGCCCCGCACACCCGCTAGAGAGCGCCCCAGGTTGAGATAAGCAACAAGGACTCTACCCAAACATTTTCCACATAGAACCTCTCACAAGAGAAGATCATTTTGTTGCACCCCAACCAAATCGCCCAAAGAGCGCCGAAAGGACTAACTTAAGCACCTGGGACTCAGTCCTTGAGCATCCCAGTCCCTTTGTTGTTCTAAATAAAGGCTAATGTTAAGAACAGTCCCACATGCAGCCCACACACAGTCCTCACATCCTACGGCTTTTTTTTATTAAAAATGTAAACTTCATGTAACGAATCATTTTTTTTTCCGTGAAAATGAGCTATATATACCAATGAATTATATGCAGGGGCGGAGGCACTAAGGGGCAAGGGAGGGCTCAAGCCCCTGCTTGAATTTTCTAACAAAATAGGTGTGATTAAATAATGTTAGAAGTAGTTTAGTACCTTGTTATTATATGAATTAATTTTTTTTAATTTTTCAATATCCTAAATTGTGTCCACAATATCAGAATTCTCTCCCTTCTCCTATAGAACTCAGCTCTCTCAGAAGTCGCAACTAAACAAAAAAAAAATTCTAATTTGAATGACATTTTATAATCATCTTTTCAAGCAATATATATTTAATTTATAAAAATTTGATTTCACATTTTGGGATTTGGGGTGTAACTTGGCTGGGTTGGGAGGTTGGGGCACAACTTGAACCCAACTTAAAAGTAGAGGAATTCAACCCAAACTCAACCCAAGCAATATTGGATAATTAAAATTGTATCTCACAAATTAAACAATTAAATTTAACTAGAACATTTAAATTTATCACTCTTTATTTTAGGTCCGGGTTGATTTGAGTTATCAAAATCCCCAACCCAAACTCAACCCGAATTACGTTCAGGCTTGATTAAACCTGAACGCTAAAACCTCATTCCAAACTCGTCCAAAATTCATTGTGGGTAAGGTTCAATCTGTCCAAGTTGCATCCCGATTTCGGATTGTATTAAAATTTATAAAGTAAAGCAATATTAAATATAAAAAAAGAAATAATAACAATTGTATATTTAAAGCCCTCGCTTGATTACAATCCTGGCTCCGCCCCTGATTATATGCGCCCACTCATTGAAGAATTTTAATAATATTCATGGTTTGTTTAACAATATATACATATATACCATGTTGGACATACAAGGGACTGCACGTGAGGATTTAAACGGGACCGTGGGTAACACAGTGCCCCATATAAACGTGGAGAACTATGGAGCCTCGAATTTCTTCATCTTTAGTGGAAATACAGTCAATAGTAGGCCAATCTTTCATCAGCCACACATGTGACATAACATAGAATCTCTCCCTTACATCCTATAGACTGTACTGTGGCTAATCTAATTCTTGTTGATGAACATATAACTAAAAAAAGAGCATAAATCAAGCAATCATTTTTTTTTAACCGAAATCCGATTCTATTCCAACAACACCATCAAATTTAAGCGTAAATGTAATTCACACTCGTATCAAAGTGAGGCACTCGAACATCACAAAAAACATCCATCACCTCGCGGCGTGCGTGTGCTCGAGTCGGTAGTACCCCGCGTGGTGCCCGAGCTCCTCGACGGACGCGTCCGACCCTGAATCGCCACGAATTTCGAGGTCCAGCCTCTTCTCGATGAGGCGAGGCCCATCGCCGCCGCCGATGATGTCTTCGGTCTCACTTTCGAGGACGTCGGGGAAGCCCGGGCGGAGGTTGAGGGCCCTGATGAGATCCTCGGCGGATTTGGGAACGAAATTAGGGTTTGCGGAGGAAGGGAGGGTGGAGGAGATGGAAAGGAAGCAGAAGAGGAGGAGGAGCGACAGAGAGAGTGAGATCGTCATTTCCAAAGTGTTTGTTCGAAGTTCTCTGAAGATCAATGAGAGAGATTTTTATTGGGATCGGATATTATTTTCAACCCCGGCCATGTATGTTTATGAGAAGGAAAATGTTCAGCCAATCAGCCCTGACAGTTACCAACTGTTTTGATATTTTTAAAAGGGAAAACTCCATGTAACCCCCTTTAAACTGCAGAAATCCATAAAACCCCCTGACTTTTTCTAAAATTCATATAACATTATAATCCTCTGAAAACACCTATGTAAATTCAAATATCATTGAATTATATTTCCGTTGACAGATGAGGAATATTATGTGAATATTCTGTTTGGTTAATCTTGAGTGAAAATATAGTATACCAAAAGCTTCATACAATTTGTTAAAAATGCGAAAAACTCTTTATAAATGACGATTCAACATTTTCAAATAGATTATAAAACTTGATCTGAATGAGTAAAATCATCATTTATAGAAAATTTTTTATATTTTTAACACATTGTAAGAGTTTTTTGGTATATTATATTTTCATCCACGGTTAATCAGAAAAAATATTCACAGAATAATCTTAATCTGACAACGAAAATTTAATTCAGGGGGTTATTTGGATTTACATAAATGTTTTAAAGGGTTATATGGATTTAAGGAAAAGTGAGGGTGTTATATGGATTTCAAATAATTTACAGGGGGTTATATGGATCTTTCCATTTAAAATAATATATATATTAATTTTATATGTTGTTGATTTAAAATGATTGTATGATAGAATCAGATATTCATTTGTTGACCTTAGTATCATTTTGTACAACTACAAAGGAAATAATGGTTAGGGTTGGCCATGGGCCGGGCCCGGGTAAGGTTTTCGGGCCTAAGGGCTTCGGGCCCGGCCAGGCATCAAGCCCGAAACCAGGCTTGGGCTCGCCCATAGGCCCGGCCCCAAGCGAAGTTCAGGCCGGGCTTTGTAGCCCGGACCTTTTTTCCTTGTGTTATTTAGAATTTGTTGAATTGGTAATATTAACAAAGTTTACTTTACATGCCTCAAAATTAAATAGTTAAAATGAGAGAGCCGATGTCTTCTCTTACAGTCCTTGCGCTTCCACTGTTCCATGAACAAGCACCAAGCTACGAAGGATTGAGACTGTGAACTTCAATAACATCATGAATTCTCATAGAATAATCTCTCCATACAAAGGCTTTCATTGTATTTCATCACTACTTCATACAATATATATTTGTTATGTTTATGTAATTAAATACAACAATCCAATGTGATTCACACGAGGTTTGATGAAATGAATGAGCCGGAAGAACACCCTGTGGCATGGGAGTACCATAAATCTGCATAATCTATTTCACAAGAGGTTTTTTTTGTTATCAATGAATAAAGAGGTATAGTTATGCCAAAAAATATGAAAATAAATTAGTATTAATAATATAGATTTCCCCTCCACAAATCTGCATAATCTATTTCACTTATATAAAATGAACCCTCATATAACATCACTTGTTATTACCTTTAGAAAAATCAATGAATCCACGTGTCAAATCATTTTTTATTTATTATAAATCCATATTCACATTTTATTGATTTTTAATCCACAACTTCATCATTATCCTTCCTCTCCGGGTGGTGGTTGTCTCCCCTTTCTTTATTATTCATTTCTCTGTTGCTATTATTTTTCTTCTATTATCCTCACCCTCATTCAATCATTGTTATTATACTCTACTTAATAACAATGTCTATTTTGCTATAAAAAGAAATTCAATCATCATCAATCAAACCATTTTATTTTTTTGGCTTGCTTAGTCAGCAAACTGATGAATGAGGAAAAGATTCCATATAGAAGCCAATATCTAGGTTTCAAAGAGAAACATGCTGCTAAGTTCTCTGCATTAGTAAAGCAAAATAAAGCATTAACCATGTCTACATAGCTTCTACAGTTGCCCATCATTTTAAATTTTCCTAAACCCCCTACCTTATAAATGCCCCTAAATGGAGTAACCATGCCCACCACCTACCTATTAAAACCATAAAAACTCTCTGACCTCTTTTTTTTCCGTTCTCCTCCCTCCCCTTGTGTTATCTTGCAGACGCCGTGAAGAAGCCATAGAAGACAACGACGCCGGATGATTCCCTGCCGCCGGAATGACACAGAAGAAATCCCTTTTGTCACGCCGTCAAGTCAAAACCCAAAAGATATTGATTGGGTACATTAGATCTGTATTATTTATGTGTTCTTTCTTATTTTTTTAAAATTCCTTTTGAAATCAAAAGCTATATGTGATGTACAATTTGTTGATGATGTATATGGTGTGATATCGATATAATTTTTTTTTAGAAATCTAGGGTTTTGGATTTAGCATATGATATATATGAAAGACAATGAGTGAGCATATGATGTATATGAATAATGTATTTATAAATCTCCAAAAGACAGTGATTTTGTATATGATGTATTTTTTAAAATTCCCTTTAAATCAAAAGGAATTGCAAGAAATTGATTTGATTATAATTAATAATCAATATGCTGATGAGTCATTATACATATCTTGCAGAGTTGAGATAATCGAGTTTTGTTTGGTCAAATGGTGTACTACTATTGTAAATGTACCGTGGTGGAATTTTTATGTTAGATGTAATTTTCGTATGCACAATTTTCATATAAGATTCTCTTACCAAACTTTGTTTTCTATATAATAAGAAAGTTCACACGAAGTTTCATAAAGTTTACATTCAATCACAAGACTTTTCTCCTTAATAAAATGGAGATGTCACACATATAGTTCTGGTGTCTGCTCTTTGAGATGTGGTAACAATTGAGATCCATCTTGTTTCACTGTCAACCAAATAGACCTCTATCTTGTTTTACTTCTGAGGAAGATATGGTAATGATAGCTTCTTGTTAATACTTATTCAACTCAATATTGTGTGCCGATAATGCAGACTAATTTTGTTGTCTTGTAGCGTTTTGCAGCTACAATAAGCTACTTTAAAGCATATTTGGATAAGGGGATCAATGCTTCCATTTATGAAAAAGTTGTTCGAGATGTCATTCACTTCCTAAAAGATGGAACACCTCTCCCTGACCCAATGCTCGTGTTACGTAGGTCCAAGCAACAACACGGTCACCAGGGATGAATGAATTGTTTCATGCGTTTAACTTTATTTTTAACATTTGGGCTCTACATGTTTAGAAGACAGAACTATGATCCCCTTGTGGTATTATGTAATTAAATGCTGTTTATTTTAAGACTATAAATTGAGTTGATGCGTGCCTAATGAATTGGAATCCACATTTGAATTAAATTGAGTTTGATGGTATGGGCTTGAGTTTGATTTCACTTAGAAAAAGTAAAATGGATGTTAAATGAGTAATAACATGCATTCATTATTAGCATGTTAATACATGGCTTAGGCTCGATTCAGCCTGTCATTGTCAACCTGAGAGAGGATAAACGACGAGGCTTTGTCAACCACGCAAAAAGAGATTCGACAGAGGAGCATCATATGTTACATTCCTTGTTCGACATAGCTTCGTCGAACTGGGATTCTATGGACGACCAATGATTGTCGAATGGACCCAAAACTCCAGGTTAGTTCATCATAGTGGGGTTCGACGATATCATGTCGCATGCGTATAGTAACTTCAACAACCTTCAGTCGAACTGGATTGCCAAAACAGGCAATAGCTTGTCGAAGTAATCCATTAGCTATTTTAAAACTTTCAATCGACATGTGTTTGTCGATGTGTTCGACATAGATTCATCGAACTGGGATTGCTTGGACGACCAATGATCGTCGAATGCCTCAAAACTCCAGGTTCATTCTTCATTCTTAACTTTCTGATAGGAAATGATGTCCTGTTTGTATGAGAGTTGTATCTGCATCAGGACCATGGACAAATGGTGTGTTTTGATCATGGTCTTCTTTTATTGATTCTCATTCATGCACTTATTAATTATTATTCCTATGTGGACTATTTATGCTGACACCATTCTGGCTTTTTTTTTATATTAAATATGTGGACTAGCTGTGAGCTGCGAATTTGTTTTCACAAGTTTTTTTTAATGTTCTATCTTTTGCTCCACTTTTGTGCTCTCTACAGGCTATTTTCAAGCATCCAAAGGCCATACGTGGGGGGATTCCATTATGCTTTCCTTAAGTTTGTTACTTGACTTTATTTATCATTCATTCACAAGCATCCTAGCCTTCCCTGCATTTAAATCCATCATTCATTTTCTTGACTTTATTTATCATTCATTCACAAGTAGTTTCTGAATGCAATTTGGAAGTCATGATCTCTGGAACAACATGGATTTGCAAGGAACAGGGGGCTGCCGAATTGAATGTCACCCTCTTTGGTGGGACATTGGAGGTGGTCAGCGGGACATTGGACTATCGAGGTCGTCGGCAGCCGTTCGACAGGAGGGAAGATGTGGGAGAGAGTCGGGAAAGAGAAAGGGCGGGTGCCTTAAAAGAGTTTCATTTTATTTGGGTGGTGGCAATTGTTAGTTTATTTGTGATGGGGTGGTGGAAAATGTTGGGTAGTGGGATTGATTAACAAGTTATTTTAGGGTAATGGGAAGTGTTAGGATAGTGGGATTAATGCAGTTTTTTTTTAAAACGAAAACTGGTTTTTTTGGTAATTTGGGGTAGTGGAAAAAATTAGTTTGGTAGTGGGAATAGCATTACCCTGTCCCAAATGATTCATTAACCACCAAGCATTAAAGAAAAAGGGAAAATCGATATATAACTCCCTCACAAAATTAGGTAAATCCATTTTAATCCCTACAAAATAAGAAAAATCTGATTTAATAATTTTGATAACAAAATGCCTCTGTTTTTTTATGAAAATTCTCCTACTATATCATATACTCACCAACGAAAAAACAAAAAAAGAAAAAGAAAAAGAAAATAATCGATATAACTCCCTAAAAACTTATGAAAATCGAAAAAGGTCTATGTAATATTATTAATCTCCTTAAAGTCAACTACAAATCTGATTACTATATTACAATAATTTATCAAATATGTTTTATAAAGGTATTAGAATAATTTATTATGTATGGTTAGAGTCAATCACATATCTAGTTAATTTCGGTTACGGTAGGGACTAAAATAAATATTGTATAACAAGATAGGGATCTGAAGGGATTTACCAATTTTACAGGGACCTTTTCGATTTTCATAAATTTCTAATGAGCAATACCGATTTTTTCAAAATAAGGGGTAAGGGTATTCTAGTAACTTTTAATGTATAGTTAGAGTTAATCATATATCTGATTTGTTGGGGTGACGGTAGAGACTGAAACGATATCACCTATGATGATTTTTCAATTTTATAGGAATTAAAACCAATTTAACTAACTTTTCAAAGAGTTATATCGATTCCCCCCCCCCCCCCCCCCCCCCAAAAAAAAAAAAAAAAGAGTACCAATAAATTTACCTTGCACTGAAGGTGCACTTTGGCCACCCTCCTCACCTCTCTTGTAGCTGAGAGAAGGTCTTTCTGAGCATTTTGGAGCTTACACAGACATCAAAATGAGAGCAACCAATTCTACTTCTATATGTAACACTCTGTTAACATAAGCTCACTATGCTCACTAAAAGTGTCATCTCATCTGCCTACTGTGGAACTTCCCTTTCAATTCAAGTACATGCATCATTATTTGTGAGATATCTGTAGTCCATTCAAGCCAACGTTTAATACAGCCAAATTACAAGAAAGTTATAGTAAAACAAGAAACATAGATACGAGTATAAGCATGTATTAGTACTGGTCGCTTCAGCATCGCAGTATCATCAGAAAATACAAATAACAAAAATATGTAGACTTACAAGTGCTGAAATGTCTACATTGTTGCAAATTATCACAATCTGGCTGCAGATGAGTTGATCTTATATAGGATGTATGCACAAGTTTAGTCATTTAGCTTCCATGTTGGGAAGAATCACTGCATGGATATTTATCTGTGAATAAACACCAAGTATTTGAGGTATTTTGATGATATTGTTTTCATGAACATCATGAAGTTTGGTCAATTATCCCTATGTCCACTTGAATGGCCAATCTCAATGAAACATTTTAATGTTTTGTTTTGTTTTGTGCCCCCAAAAGGCTTCCTGTTCTTAGTTGCAAGCAACACAGACCACATTTGCAAGGATAAAGTCAGCAGTTCCATCGGTTCCAATCCATTGATCATGATCTAGAGATCAAGATCAATTTAATTGTGTATATATACCATTGGCAATTTGTATATTTAGGACTTCAGGATTGTCAATTTGTGTGTGTGTGTGTGTGTGCATATATATATATATACTATTCACGATTCAAAATTTAGGCTTACTGAAACTGCAAGTCAAGGGTTTATATTTACCCCAATAAAACAAAAGGCCAGGTCAGGTGCATAAGCAACCCACATATCTGAGAAGAAGTTTAGGTGAACCTATTCAGACATAAGCCGTTGTATTCAAGTTTTAAAATATAAACAAAAAAATTCCAAGTAAAAATTAGTTTTATCAGTCAGACAATAATGGAAATTAACAAGAAATGGAGAACAAAATGATTGATTTATCCCCCATACATACAGAGGCAAACAGTCAGTGAAACTACAAGCTTCTCCAGTACCATTTCAATCATCTTGAATGGTACAAATTTTTCGCTCCACAGAGAGAAAATTTCCCTGAGAATAAATTAACAAAAAAAGAAGAAAAAGAAAAAATAGACATGATTTTAGAATTGAAACAGGAATATGAATGAAAGTCAATGTTTCGTCACTAAGAATAGGCACAGAACGAAGTGGAAACTTATAAGATAAGTAGGCTACTTCCTTTCTACGTTCCCTTGAAAAGTTCCACATCATCCAATGCAAAGAACATATAACATGATGTACTTGCATTATGCTTAATGACAGGTTAGGTGACGTATATGGCGCTTGGAAACAAGTTTGGGAGGATTAACTTTTTTGCAACTCCTCGTACTCATCCCCAAAAAATAGCTTTTAATTATAAACAAAAAAAAAGAGTTTTATTAAGAATCTAACAACAGTATGTTTTCTAATATCTAATTTCAAAAGCAACTTTAAATGAAATTTTTTTTGTCAAACTTGTTTCCAATCACTACCTCAATGTGATGATATCCAACATCAAGTGGATTGGTTTCTAATGTTAGTTATAAGTAATCATGGATTAAATATTGATTATTTATTCCTTGTTTGGCCATAACAAGGGAAAACAATTGAGAGTTCTAATAATAACAATCATAAGGAGAAATAATATATAAGAAGATAATTTGGTGTGTGGATGAAGGATATTGGGAATAATAAGCAAAACAAAGCAAAGCAATTTTACCCCTCATTTGGCTGGTAATTGCTCTCCATGTGGTCGTCATCTCCATGAGTTGCACTAGTGGACTAAAAGAACCAACTGAAGGGGGAGACATATAGACCATTGAAACCACTCAACAAGGTAGTCCAAGTGGGTTCTTTTTTATCAATGTTGTACGAAACCAGTCAAACCACAAGAGAATGGTCGTGGGCCAACAAGCTCCCATCACTCATAGATGTTAAAGGCCAAAATTTTAGTTCCTCTTTGGTGTTCATCTGTAGATCGATCATGTGTCGCCAGGAGGCATCCTCATCCATAGACCAAATATGAGCAGTAAGCATTTCCAAATCTCGATGCATGAGAATCATATTACCATCAAACATTGATAAATGCATATGGTAGTTATTAACATTATCCACCTTGGGGTCTATGAATGATAGACCAAAATTTCTCCTTGTGCACGTCAAATGCGAGGATACCAGAAAAGATAGCCACCATACTACGGCTTGCTTCTTCAATGACAACCTCCTCATACATCAAAAAATGCAATTTTCCACTCCATGATTGTGATTTACATGTTGATCAACCCATCCAATATCTCTCCATTTTCCGGCACCGTGTTCCGGGTGAACTGTGCAAACCGGGGCGTACATATAATTATCAGGTTCATATTGCATATCTTCCGGTATGTGCATCTTCAAGATCTTGTCATTTCCAGTGCAAATATCAAATATAGTAACCCAAACGAGAAATATAACACAATTTTCCAACACTATGGAATTCTGAGCCAGGGGAATCGATTGAGATTCAGGATGTAAATTGGGTCACGATAGTATGTGGTGGAGCAGATTAGGTGGTTGCAGGAACCGACGACACAGAAACACAAATCATCGTCTCCTTCGATCTGGAATTCGGTTATGTAAAGTTAGAATTGAGTAACTTTAATTCAAAAGTAAAGTAAAAAAATTATAAAAATATTTTAAATCTTCAAAAATTTTAATAATGATTCAATATTTAATTATAGATATTTAATTAAATCATAAATGTTAAATTAAATCATGATAAAAAAAACACATGATATTTAAGTTGAACTAATCAATAAGATATTAGAATGAACCCAGATCTGATCGTCAAATTCTTCAAGTTAAGATATTTACGCATTTTATCATATTAGATCCGAGTCCAGATTGTGAGTCCATTAACAGGCCTCCATGTAATCAATACTGTAGATGGAAAAAAAGTTTATAATCAACGGCTCTGGTTCCAAGTAAACTCGTGAAGATATGACATCAATCCGACCACGACATATCGAACACGTCGAGACCAATCGAGACGATAAAACCAGATTTGGAAAGCAACAATGAATTCTCGACCGTAAGATCAATGGAATCATACGGACCATCGTAAGAAGCA
Source organism: Acorus calamus (assembly GCA_030737845.1). Lineage (NCBI taxonomy): Eukaryota > Viridiplantae > Streptophyta > Magnoliopsida > Acorales > Acoraceae > Acorus > Acorus calamus. Next base: position 16,702,628 of record CM060877.1, on the reverse strand, counting down.
CAAACCGGACCACTACATTACCCTGTTTGGATGCGCGGATAACGACCGTACATGCTATTCAAAGACTCCGTCAAGCACCAAGAACAACCGCACAGAACAAAAATCTATCCAAAATGAAACCTTCGATTCACTGAAACCAAAACACCGAATCTACAAACGCAAACCACCAAAAAAAACAAACAAAAAGCAAATTCGGACGAGAACAAGATCCATCGATGGATCGATCAAGATCACCCGCCGAAGCCGTACAGCGTCCTCCCCTGCCTCTTCAAAGCGTAGACGACGTCCATGGCGGTGACGGTCTTCCGCCTGGCGTGCTCGGTATAGGTGACGGCATCGCGGATGACGTTCTCGAGGAAGATCTTCAACACCCCGCGCGTCTCTTCGTAGATCAATCCGCTGATCCTCTTGACCCCTCCACGCCTCGCCAGACGCCGGATCGCCGGCTTCGTGATGCCCTGGATGTTGTCGCGGAGGACCTTCCGGTGACGCTTCGCGCCTCCCTTGCCGAGTCCCTTCCCACCCTTTCCACGGCCGGACATCTTTGAAGGTGGTTTTGTTTTCTAGGTTTCAGTTTTTATGGAATTTGAGTTTTTGATGGTTGTTGATGATGAAGTGGGAGGTGGAGGGGTATTTATAGTGGGGGGTGGGGGCAGTTGAAATTGGGGGAGTGATTGTGACCGTTGGATTTGGTTTTGGATCGACGGTTCTAGGTGGAGATCCGCGTGAGCGGGTTGGGAGGTTTGTGATCGTTGATTTGGTTTGAACTTGCGGTGAGGATTGACGGATGGGGTGGGGTTTGGATTTTGGGTTTTTCGGAGGCGGGAAGTCGTTAGGATTTGAATTAATGGCGGTCGAAATGAAAATTTCGGTTGTTGAAAATACGGATGCTTTTTTCGTGTTGGGTTATAATTATAATTAATAGTAAATAATAATAATACTAATAATAATATGACAATTGTTCCTATTGAAATAGACATAGGATTTTATTGGTTGGTTTCGTAATGTGTTAATATTTTTTATGATATATTATTATAATTTTAGTCCCCGTTTGCAGTGGCGGACCCAAGGGGCGAGGCGGGCTAGGGTCCGGGCCCCCCAAGGCCCAAGCCACGTTGTGGTGTTGTGGTGTATATAGATGAAAATAAAATTTCTATTGGTTTCAATTGATGGGTTTGTTGCGTGGAAATTTTGTATGGTAATTTTGTATTTTCTATGTGATCCGCAAAAATAAAATTAAAAATAAAAAGAGCACGTGTGGATCAAAGTCCTTGAATTGATGAGTGTGGTTTAAAATAAAAAAATATTATATTCAATTTTATTTGCATCGCAATTAGCAAGCATATATTTGAAATTTTTAAGTGTATACCAATATAATAGAGCATGACACACTCAGTCCATTTTACAGTCCAATACGCTATGATAACGTAGTATATATACTGCACTATCATAATTTATAACCCAATTTTTTTTAATTTTTTCATCATGAAAAAATGCACTAATGTATCTCAATATATACTTCATTTCATATAACAGCATGGATTCAAAGAGTGAGTGTATAATTTTAAAAAGAAAAAAGAAAACGAGATGGACTGCAATTGAAGTTGCAATGGGAGCTGCGTGTATCTTTTATATAATAAAATGTTTCAAACATTTATAGAAAATAAAACACATGCTCATATAAAATAAATGTTTATATTAATTTATGATTTCTATAATTGTATACGAAAATAGTGAAATATATATTGAGTTTGTCAATTTTATATACCGTGTTAGACATGATGATGCAAATAAGACTGTAAAATGGACTTCTGAATGTATAAATGCAAATATTTTAGATTTGGAGTCAGTCGTTTTTTTTTTTAATGTGAAAAGTTTTCTTCTCAAGGGCATTAGTATATGGTTTTGAAGTGTTGGAAAATCATTGATTTTTTTTTTTAAATTTTTATAATTGATATGTAAATTATTTCAGATCACTAAATTTAGTAAAAAAGAAAAAACTTTCGATCTGAGTTATCATTACTCGATCGAAGGACTTGATCATTATCCAACTATATTAATTTTATTTTAATTTTATAAACTTATAATTTATTTTTATTTTACTTTAAGTATCTTAACTCTCTGCCCCCCCTTACTCTAATTCCTGGTTCCGCCCCTGCCCGTTTGGATAGCGGAATTGAGTTATTCTAGATAGATAATTATGCTAGTATATATAACAAATCTACATAAATAAAAGATTTTCTGTTTGGTTATGTTTTTTTTATTCACATTGGAATATGTAAGAATAAATATTCAGTTGTTTTGTTAATAAATAATAAAATATAAATAAAGTGTAAAAATGTTGATTTGACATGTGAGTCCTTTGATGTATAAGAGGTGTTGATAAGTGATTTGATGTGATAAGATGTAAAAAAATTGATTTGACATGTGGACCCATGGGAATAGATAAACTGAGTATAGCTTATCCTATGGTTACTTAGAATTGTTATACTATCTTATACTTGTTTAAATTGGCTTAGTAATACCAAGTTATACCCTACAAACAAACAACCATTTTCCCTATCCATTCTTATATCACCCTTATACTACCCTTATACTCATTTAATCCGTTTACCAAACGGGGGATTAAGATTAAGAGTATTAATTTTGTTCTTGTTTGCATTTATCAAATTCATGACAAAAAATGTGGATAAATTTTATGGAAGTGTTTAAATGAAATAAAATTCTTCATTTTTTTTATTTCAAATTCTTTTAAATTCGGAACAATGTTTTGCATTTTATTTTAATTATTTTTATGTACCAAACAAGATAAATTATTCATTTATCCTAAAATTTATGCCAATGTCAAACATTTGCCCATTTTTTATCTTAATTTTGACATATTTAAATAAATACAAAATTGATTAACATTTTATCCCACAAATTAAAATAACTAAACTAATAAAAGTAAACTCTAATTTTTCAAACAAAGATATCATATAAATCAAAGTGAACCCTAATTTGTCAAACACAAACCCTACAAAAAACATATCAAGGAAGAGATCAAAAGCGAACATGACTTGCGGGGCTTCTCAAGTAGACCTTTTTCACGGAAACCACGGTACCCTCCATGGCGATGTCGTCGATCTCGAGCCATAATTGCTTCTTGACAGTGCGGCAACCGAGGGAGTCGCACCCAACATTTCGGACTTGTGTGACAATGCTCCCAAGACCTTCTTGTGTCGGCTCCGGAGGCGGCGGTGACAGAACCGAGGGTAGACATGTCAATTTCGGAGTAGAAGTTGCGGCTGTGGTCGAAGTTGAGGATGACAATGGAGGGTTTTCCGACAAGGTTGGGGTACTTCTTCAAAGCATCCATGGACGCTATAATTTTGGAGATCTTATTTTCGTCGAACCCGATTCCACTAAGCTCTTCCTCAACAAACACATAGGTAATGTTCATTCCACCATTCCATGAGTACTTAAATTCAATTTTTTTTCTAGTACTTTTGACCGAGCTTGTTGAACTTAGTTACCAGATACTTCTCAAGAGTCTTCAAGCCAATGATTGGTTTTAGAATGTCTTGAAAAACTTGTCCAACATCATAAATAATCTCAATCATAAAAAAATAAAGGAGAGAGATCGAGAGAGAGAGAGAGAGAGACTCTAATTGACATTCCTTCTAACATTGAAGTAACAATCGTTATAGAATGCGGCCACGATAGACTCCATAATATCAACAAAAAACTTTGGGAGGCTCCATAGGATAATAGTGCAAGCCTTCAATCCCATCTTTCTCAATCATCTTTGTGTACTTCTTTACTTGATTCAAGAAACCAATTATGAAAAACTATAAAAAATGACCAACCCATTATGAAAAATCATCAAAATTGATTGGGGTCATAAACAAACATTGTAAAAAAGATGATACCTTCGCATAAATGCCGAAGAAATTGGAGGGGTTGAAGTGGAGGAACCTATAAAGGTCGTGGTGGAAAACTAGGTAGGCAAGCCTTTTGTTGCATAAGTTCATGGAGCGGAGGTCGGTGAGGAGTCGAGGACACACATCAGGGGTGTTTTGGAAGAGATGCTTGGTTAGCACAAGACTGAGGGAGCATTCCCGACGAATTTAGGCGCTCATATGATTGGGAGTCAGCACACGAGTGTAGATACCCCATTCACAGCGACAACAAGGCATGCGTGAGAGCCTCTTCAAGGAGGCTTTTTTTAAACTCATATTTCAGTATCTCTTCCACCTCCATCACAGATGTCGCCATTTTGACTATGGCTAAGATGGACTCAGGCTTCTTACTGATCGCCATACAAAACATGTGACGGCCCGTGTCCCAAACCATCGACACGTGCACGCTACCTTAGCTCTGATACCAACTGTAATGGCCCGAGTCCCAAATAAGGTACAAAATGCAGTGCAACGAAGGAATGAGAAGCTCCTGGATCATTCAAAACAGATGCGATCGACTGAGAGATTGTGATAGTACCTCTCACGACATCGTGAGCTGATCGCGCATCCTGCACGGTCACGGCATACATGATCCCCTGAGTTGGTTGCCTTTGTGACTCTGTAGCTCCTCTTGACTCCTTCCCCTGTGTTGCTGGACTCCTCACTGTCTGACGACACTGGCGTACTATATGACCCTCACGGCCACAAGTGAAACAGATTTCAGAAGGTCTAACTCGTTTTTGCCAACAGTCACAAGCCTGGTGTCCCATCCGACCACATGTAAAGCATCTTCTAAGGTGATAGGTCCCTGACCTTGCTCCCTCTACTGTAATGGTTGTTGATGTTGTCGTTGCTGGGGTGGTCGCCGCCCTTGCTGTCGTCTATCATGACGACCTCTCGATGAGTTGTCTCGACGAATGGGCCCTCCAGTTCCTCCAACTTGACCTACTCTAGACACGGTAACACCACTCAATGGTGCATGGGCATGCGCTGTCTCCACCAAATTTTGCTCCAACAACAAAGCTCGCTCTAATACAAGGGCATAGGTGGGAAACTTCAATGCAGTCAATGTGATATGGATATCAAGACGAAGTCCCCTCTCAAATCTTCTTGCACGAGCCTCCTCATCCAGCAATCATGTGCTCCAAATCGTGATAATCGAGTAAACTCTGCATCATACTCGGTCACTGATCGTCACCCCTCTGTAGATATAGAATCTCCTGCTCCTTCGCCCTCCGAACTACCTCTGGAAAATATTTCTCATTGAAAAGTTGTACAAACCTCTCCCAGGTGATCGAGGCTGTCTGCATATGCTCCATCATACGCCACCACAACTTTGCATCGCGTCAAAGGAACCCTATCCTCCTCCTGGCACTTGATTGCCCAGAAGGTCTTCTCCAACAGGAATAACCACTCATCTGCAATCAATGGATCTGTCGTACCATAGAACAGTGGTGGAGCCATCCTCCTGAAAGTATCATACATCCCCTGATCCTTGGCTATCGCATTCGTCTGCCTGAGCTCCAGGATAGCATTAATATGCTCCCGCAATGTCCCTGTCATGTCTCCAATGGCCTGGATCACCCTAGCAGCATCTGATGATTCCGGGTGAGTCACATGTGTCGAGTCTGATCCCTGATGTAGCGCCCCTGAACCCACGACTCCGTTTTGAAGCGCAAAGTCCGATTGCGTTACCTTAAATCTTTGAATCTCAGAGTTCTATTTTTTTTATATCCAGAAACATAAGAATACATCACCATAATTATACATCAATACATCACCATATTTTATTCACAAATTTTCCAGGATAAAATCCAAACAAATTCTCAATTATTGGATATACATCGAGATCAACTAAATTCTAAATATCACATACTATCATACATATGGGTCTTCTACATGCCAAAAAAATGATCAACACCTTCTACATGAGTCTAGTGCTCCGAAAATCATTATACGAGCTTCAAACTCCAATGCCTTAACGAAATCGACGACCATCAACAACTAATCTGAAAGGTTGGAAAAATGAGGGGTGAGCTACCACACGCTCAATGAATGGACATTGACGTCCAGATAATAAAATATTTTAAAATAATAATCTTTAATAATATATCGTAAGAAAACAATTTGCAAGATACAATAAAAATGATATTGCAAATACAATAAATTTCTAATAAACCATAACTTAAACAAAGCCTCATATCAAAATGCATGGTCCCAAAAATAACTGTCAATACTCATGATGCTTATGAATGCAACGGACACGCATGTCCGCTTTCCACGACACCTAGCCGCAGAGATTTCACTTTGAAAATCGGGCCACGTAGACATATCCACCTAGACTTGGGTCAAAATTTAGACCGCAGCCACCTAGACTGAGCCACCTAGACGATTTAATGCATACACAATCAAAACTACTTATTCTTTCAAGTATACAGCATGTGACAATTTTTCATAAATCTCATAATTTCTAACACATACGATATATCCAAAATATCAACCTATATGATGATAACATGCTCATATGCTTCATACAAGATATATTTCATAATTGTAAAAATAACATGATGTCGAAATGTATACATATATTATGATTTTCAAATAATATAGAGACATTCACTCACCTCCAATCCACGCAATACAAATCGATACATGTGCATGAACGCTACACACTCGCACATTGATAACCTAGCATAACAATTATGAAATAATAATTCAGAAACAATTCAATCACGACCCAAACAACTGATAACCAACTTACAACAGCACTACGCCCAATAATCTCAAAAGTCCATATCTTATAGACCTACAATCAACAACTCACTTCAAAGTCCTAATGAAAATCTCAACTTCGAATAAATATTAAAATTTTCATATACCTACAATGATCCGATAATCAATATCCATTTATTCCATAAAACCCATATAATCGATCAATCCTCGAATAAATAAATAAACAAATCCAATAAGGCTCAACTATAATTTCAATGATCGAAATAACTCAATCCAATCAATTTATATTCCAATAACAGTAATATCCGATTAATATTCATTTATCCCTCTAAACCAAATTATCGATTTAAGATCAAATTTAAGTTTCCAAGATCAATAAAACCATCAAAACCCACAATCAACTTATACTTCATTAAACATCAATTTGGGATCCCTTTAATATTAAAATTCATCAAACTTGGTCATCAAGCTAAATATTGAATGCTAAGAAAGAGCATAGAAATATTTCAAAAATCATAACTTTCTACCCGTAACTCCGAATTGGATGATTCATGATTAGTTGGAAAACTCTTTTCAAAACCTGTTTTGTTTGTGAAATACATTTTTCCCAGAAACGATTCTATCGTAGTAAAAAATACGATTTACGTCCAAGCATAAAATCAACCTGAAAATAGCCATTAAATCCCCAAACTAATAAATCTAATTTGATCTTAAGAATTCATTTGAGATCCATTAAAATCAAATCAAATAATCATCAAATTAAATCAATCAAACCTAACCCTAATCCATCAAACTTCTTCCCAAACAATTAATCGACACATTTATATCCTAACAAGAAAACAAATTGAAACCCTAAACAACAAAAATCAATATAATCATGATTTCTCACCTTAATCCAGTTACACTACCCACCATCTCCATCTAGGGTTAGGTCATCACCACCCTTCACACCTTCTGAGATTTTGATGAAAATCCTAACCCAAACATGTTATTTGAAGGGTTTACCAAATTACAAAATGACCCCTGAAGTGTTCAGGTTTACAATGGGGTTCCTATCCTATTTACAAAAAGATCCCTGAAGGCTACTAAAAGGTATTCTGGATTCGCAACTAGATTTTGGGCCCAATAACTTAACCCAAAATCCTAAAAACTTAACTTTCCGAACTCCAAATCTCACCAAATTTCAACCAAAGTATCATGACACTATAAAGATCTACAGAAAAATATAAAATAAATATTTTAAAATCAATTTATAATTATCATAATTATAAATCAAATTGGACCCATTTGGGCCCACCGCCAAATCTAAAAAATGAAATATAAAAAATTAAATTTAAAATTTCATTATAAATATATAATGCCGAAAAATATCAAAATGTTACACTTGATCCATCAAGACCTAAAAACACATCACATAAATTTAAATACTTTCTCCTATCCCCAATGCTCTGTAATGCTAGATGTCTAACCCTATCTTATTGCTCTGTTGAACTTCAATTTAAATCCTCAATTAACTCAATGAGGCCTAACCTATGCTCAGATACTAATTGTGACGGCCCGTGTCCTAAACCATCAACACATGCACGCCACCTAAGATGTGATACCAACTGTGATGGCCCGCATCCAAAAATGCTGACACGAGCACGTCACGTGCCTCAAAACTCACCATTTTCTTTAAAACATCGAAATATCCACCCTCTATAATCACATAAGATAACAACTATTAGATAACAGATAATTAACAAGATATATATAATCACCTATATAAACTCACCCAGGAAAGTTTAAGCAGTCAATAGAGCATCTAACACATCTCATATACAGTCATTCATATATACATAGAGCAGTTTAACATAGCATGGTTCGCTATACCAGCCTCTACCAAATATTCATGTACAGATCCAAAACATCAAATATTCACATCTATATATACCTATCACCAGCTGGAGTGGTACCAAAAGAAGATAAGCCAACGCCCAAAAATCCCACCTCTACTATGCAAAAATAGGAGAAATAGAATGGAATGAATGAAAGATGTTCAGTAAGCACATCACGCAAAGGAAAACAAGAATGACCTCCAAAGTCAAGTTCTGTAATCTCAATAAACACTAGGTCAAAGTATAATGACAAATGAAACCACTGTATGAGCATCAACAGAGAACAATAACATTGTTGTTGATATATAAAAATAGGAATGAATTGCTCAAACTAACACCTCACAACTGATAAGGCCAATAAATATCATCAAGATGTATCACATTTGGACTGAAAGCACACTCTGAAATTACTCATTCATCGAAAGGATATCAATTAAATCACTGATGACACTAGAAATATCATAGTGCTACAAGAATGATCAGGGAATCACAATTTTGGCCCCTAAATGTCTAAAGCGTAGGATTGACCATCTACACGACCCCATCTCGGCCCCTATGTCCAAGATGTCCACAATACCTCTCGTGTGTGGCCCTCGGAATGTCCATCGCGGATTCACTACTGGCCCTCAGAATGTCAAGACACGGCAGGGTATTTTCAAGTCCCCCTCGCTGGACCGTACGTACTCATGCGCGCTGTGGAGGTAATCATCAACCCTCATTGTAAGGTCTATGGTCATCCAACCCTAAGTACAGAAGAGGTAATATAAAAGCAGTGATGCCAATCACACTACAAGGCTTCATGGTCAAACAACACGAGCATACAATCATAGGTTCATGGCAAGACACTAGGATGGATACATCATTATCAAAGGAAGGCTTACGATACTAACAAGTCAATTATAAGTTCACGAGATATAAATAAGAAAAATAAGATGGAATCCAATAGAGAACAACTCCAAGATACAAATAGACCAATTATAAGAATATTTTATAATCTCGAACAACCACAGGATATCCACAATGAAGAAGTACATTTCAACAATAGGTCATTTAAAATGCAGTATTCACAATAGAAAAGATTCTCAAATACAACTGAATAGCCTCAAACAAAATAATGTGTGGAAGTAGAATGGAACAAAATTGTCTATCTGGTCCACTTATAATAATTAATACAACATGGAATAGAACGGAACAAGCAAATATCGATCGGATTACTTACAATAATACAATGTGGAATGGAATGAAACAAGCAAAAGTTGGATCACTTACCTCACAATTCACAACCCCAAGCTGGACTCACCCTATTCCAGCTCCTAATCCACGTAGAGAGGAACTCACTGATCAAAATATAACTTCAATCAGATACTAAAATATAGCCTCATTAATCAAGCAATTCCCAAATCCACCAAGACAAACATGACATCCCCGCTATAAATCCTAAATTGATATAGTAAAATCAACCCTCAAATTCCTATTTATCTAGCCTCAAATCACAATTTTGATTCAAAACTGAAATAGAACAATCCTAGACGACGAATAACAATGAAAAGAACAAAAAAATTTATCCAGTGTAGCACGAAAATACTTCACGAAGTTTTTCCCAGTTTTTTCTAATTTTTCCTCTCTTTTAATATCCTCAGTCACTCCCACCGACTCTCTTAATTATTTAAAACTTTGGATTCCACAAAATTACAGAAATGCCCTTTCACTAAAATTTGTGCAATCTCAAGTCGAACCGTTATAACTTCTCGTAGGAAAGTCCACTTCAAATGATAAAACTTATGTTGAAAAGCTGATAAAAATATCTATAACTTCTATGTTTAAGTCAAGATCAGAAGAAGTTTCCAACTATATTTAAAATAACGACTAACAGAAAACCTCACAATTTATTCTTCTAATGGCAGAATTGGTAAAACAACCATAACTTTTCTACTATAGCTCCAAATGATACAAAACTAATTTTATATGAAAGATAACTCAAATATAAAGACTTCATATGTTTACATCAAATCCTAAATATGTATCCAAGGTATTTAACCAAAATTAAACCAAATGCATGACTTTATGACTATAAAGATATTACACATATTAGCATAGACATATGCTATCCTGCAATCCAAACATGTAAATATTAGCATAAAGTAGCATAAAAGGGTCCCATTTATTACAAAACATGTATGTGTGTTTGATCTATCTGAGGTTTGGTATTTGGGTGGTGAAGAGTGGGGGTGACGAGCAATATACCAAGAGCAAAAAGTGTGTAATTCAAGAGATAAGATCCAATAAGTGTTAGATCTTATCAATATATGTCAACCCTAATAAGGGGATGATATGTGTCTCATCACATGATAAGCATATGAGATACATGTTGGTCATTGATTGAAGGCTGACATGAACTGGTAGATGGAGGCATGGAGCACAAATTGTTCCCAATCTTATAATTCAATCTTCAATAACACCGTTCAAATATTGATTACATTTATAGGAAATTACTTTTGTAATTATGAAACAAAACAATTTTACTGTAGTAGCTTTATGCAAATAAATTTTAGGCAAATAATGCCCAAAAGTTACAATTTTCAAAAGCTAGGAGGGAGATGAACTTCCTACAGAATTAGTTTTGCAATCGCGCAATCTAACGCACCCTAAAACAAACAAAAAAACTCAATATTCCCAAAAGTTGAAAATCAATAGGAGTTAAAAATAAAGAGAACTCAATCTTCCCAAAAGTTGTGGCTGCGGTCGAAGTTGACGATGACAATGGAGGGTTTTGGACGAGGTTGGAGAACTTCTCCAAAGCATCCTTGGAAGCTATAAGTTGGGAGGTCTTCTTATTTTTGTTGGACCCAATTCCACTAAGCTCTACCTCAGCGAACACATGGGCAATGTTCATTCCACCATTCCTTGAGTACTTAAATTCAATTTTTTATTGTACTTTTGACCGAGCTAGTTGAACTTAGTTACCAAATACTTTTCAAGAGTCTTGAAGTCAATGATTGGTTTTAAATGTCTTGAAAAACTTGTCCAACATCACAAATAACCTCAATCATAAAAAAACAAAGGAAAAAAACAAAGAGAGAGAGAATCAAATTGACATTCCACATGCTTGTAACGTTGAAGTAATAGTCATTATAGATTGCGGCCGTGATAGACTCCATAATATCTGCTAAAACTTTGGGAGGCTCCATAAGATAATATATAGTGCAAGCCTTCAACCCCATCTTTTTCAATCATGTTTGCGTACTTCTTCACCTGATTCAAGAACCAATTATGAATAACCATCAAAATTGACAGGGGTCACAAACAAACATTGTAAAAAAATGGATACCTTCTCATTGAGACTGAAGGAATTGGAGGGATTGAAGTGGAGGAACTTATAGATGCCGTGGCGGAAAACGAGGTAGGCAAGCCTCTTGTTGCATAAGTGATAAATGTATGAAAAAAAGTTTTGGGCGGCTCTATCCCCACCATGCAGCTTGTTGTCCCCCCTAACAAAAAAAATTAAAAAAAATAATTTGTTTGGTTTTTAATCCACTACCCCCACCTCCCCTCCCCACCAACCGAAAAATTTAGAAATGCCATCCCCACCACCTGAAATCACTAAGGTGAGGAAAATCGATGCATGTGTTCTGGAAGTTGTTCGACAACCCTGAAGTCGAATAGATGTACTGGCGGATGATAACATGTCAGTCGACCTGGGGGGTCATGGGCGACGGGAGGCCCGTCAAACAAATCATTAGGCAAGCCTGTGTTATGAATGGAGTTCGACATTCCTACTGTCCAACATATGTACTGGAGGACGACAACAGGTCAGTCGACTTGAGGGATTTATGGTGACGAAAGACCCGTCGAACGTTTACAGTGTAGTAATCTATGACTTTAACTGTGAACATTCAAAATGTTTTAAACTCATTCACACTAACTATGCTTACCAATTCATTCATTCATTCAAATATGAATATTCAAAATCTTTTAAACTATTCATACTTTGTTAGTCTTGGGATTTAGTCTTCACTTCAATAAAAAAAAAATAAGCATTGATTGATACATGAGTTGACAAGCACAAAGAAAACAAGATAATTGTTCTAAAATCATCCGTGTCGATCGTGTCTTTGCTTCAAACGTCGTTTTGTTATTTCTGAGGGCTTAACATCAGTTCATTTCATGTTAACGGGCACACCCACCTGTCACGAGCTTATAATTGAATATAAGCATGAATAAGATGGTCTAAAGATTTTGATGTTAAAATAAAGAGTAATAAATTCATGCTATGACAATAATTTTTAAATTGAAATTCAAACCCCGGTTCTCTTCATGGTCAAACTCCATCTATAACACAGGCTGCATAATGGTTTGTTCGACGGGCCTCTCGTCGCCTATGACCCCCTAGATCGACTGATCTATTGTCGTCCGCCAGTACATCTATTCGACTTCAGGGTTGTCGAACGACTTCTAGAATACATGCATTAATTATCCTCACCTTAGTAATTTCAAGTGGTGGAGATGACATTTCTAAATTTTTCGGTTGGTGAGGAGGGGAGGTGAGGATAGTGGATTACAAAATCAAACAAATTATTTTTTTAATTTTTTCTGATTGGGGGGTGAGGGACAACAAGCTGCATAGTAGAGATAGAGCTGCCCAAAGTTTTTGCCAATATTAATGTCTACAGTAGTCAATCACAATTAGTGAATTCCAAAACGTGCACAATCGAAGAATAATCATATGTTGATGTGACATGCACATGGAATACTTATTGCGGGTGCCCCCAATGATAACATGTTGTATAATTAACTTATACCATTTTATTCATCTCTAACACTCACTTTTTATCTAAATTTTGATAAATATGAATAATAAAATTGATGGATTTTAATCTTTTAAAATTCTAACAACTTATTTTTAAAACTTTAACCCCTTGTCAAGCTAGCTCCTATATTGTTGCTTGAATAGACAGATAAGTTATTATAGAGTTTATGACTATTCTAAAATGAAAAAATTATACCAGTAGTAAGTAGAATAAGTGATTTGACCCAAAATTTAACTTCATCTAATAAAAAAAATGACAAATGGTCTTTCTAACATCTCTCAAAAATAATAGTACGGTATGTCCTCTTCTTCTTGGCTTAAAGTGTGTTTGGTTAAGGGCCCGTTTGGCTCCGCGGTTGCGCGGATTCCACAGTGAAAAAGCCGTAGAAATGCAGACGCGGAGCTAAACACCTTTTCAGCTTCTGTATTTCAATCCATTTTTATGCGGTGACAGTGTATTTTTTGCTGCGTTTCAAACTCTAATAAAACTATGCTTTTGAAACTATGAGCATTTTTAGGTGGCTTTTCATAATCTTGGGATTTTAACCGCTTATCCAAACGGGCCCTAAATTGTTTGGGCCATAGATTAGAAATGTTGAACTATTCATTGGTTGAGACAAATTCACACCCGATCGGTTTTGAATGGGCTTTAAGCGGGCATGGATCAATTATAGGATCTCAAATTATTGTTGAGTGATGCTACACTCAGTTTTATTCTCAGTCTAAAACACAGACCTTATATACCTCGTTACAGATTTAATTAAGTATATACTTAGTTAAATGACGTATATACCTCATTAAATTTTTTTCTTACACTTACTAAAAATGGGTTCATTCAATTTGAAATGGAGCGAGCGATATGCACATTTTATCAAAGCATATACCTGATTAGATGATGTTTACTATTTAAAAAAAAGAGTGAGGTGTGAGTTTTTGTTGGTAAATGTAGGGCTGTAATTTGGGTCGGGTTGAATCCGAATCCGACGGGTTGAACCCGATTTTTACATGGGTTGGGTCGACCAAATCGGATTTGGGTTCGGGTTCGTTAATTCAGGTTGACTCACAATTCGGGTTGGGTTCGGGTTGGCCTCACTCACAACCCGACCCAACCCGAACCCGTAAATTAATTGTTAAAAAAAATCATGACCGTTCATTCTGTAGCTTCTAATATGGGTAGTTTAAATTTTAGGTAAACCTAGCTAATTTTACGGGTTGGGTCAGATTGATTTATTTAATTTACACATCATGTTAGAAATTCGGGTTGAAAATCGGGTTGGGGTCGGGTTGGGTCGGGTTGGTTTATTTAATTTTGGGTTGGGTTCAGGTTGGTCCAATTCGGGTTGAAAATCGGGTTGGGTCGGGTTAGGGTTGAGTAGTTTAGAATCCGGGTTATGTTCGGATTGGGGTCAACCCGAACCCAACTCGCCCGAGTTGCAACCCTAGGTAAATGTGACTGAGTGTATCATTTTCCATTATTGTTAGACTGGGGTGAGACTGTGAGAGAAGCATGAAAGCCAAAATCTCTTATGCCATGTTTTGGATACATAATAGCCCCTTGAATAACTTGGAATTAGGTGGAATATATAATTTTTTTTGTTTGGATGTACTGAATAACCTGATATGATCCATGTTATATTTAACTGGTATAAAATGGTATATGAATTCCAGTCAACCCCTGGAATTAAATTATTTCAGGTTATTCAATTCAAAAGAATATGTGGGTCTACTGTCAAATCAACTGTCATCACCTCTCATAAATCAACTATTAAATCAACTATCATCATTTTTTATCTTTTATAAATCATTATCCACACTTTATTCAAAATTTATTTAAACAATAAAATTTTTATTATTACATTTCCCTATGAGATAATACAGAACACAACCAAACAAAAATTCATTTTATTCTTATTTATACTAGAATAGTCATAAATTTCAAATAACTTATTTCTCTATCCAAATGGGGTCTTAGTCCTTCGTGCCAGGCTTGTCGGCGGTGGTATGGTCACCTTGACCGGCTCGCAACCACTTAATTTTTCTGTAACTCTAGGTTTTACGCAGAAAATGATTGGGATTCGAAGGATTAATTTTAGCAGGGATTGGTGTCACGCTTGTGCAGGGGCGCATAGGGTGATGCTTTCTTGGGTTTGTTATCTATCGAGGAGTAGGGATTTGATGTATTTTGTTCTTTTTGGATAGACCCATTTTCTACTACTTTTGCTTTGGACACGTGTCATTGATTAATATAATTAAGACACATACCTATCTTTTCCTCAAAACAGAATAACTAAAAATTTCTGACTCAACATTGTAATATTAAATTATTATTATTTTATTATAAAACAATTTTATCTGATATGTAATATAATTTATCAATTAGACTAATCCACATTAAATCACATTCGTTTGATGAAATAAAAATCGTCTGATTTAATCACACACACAAAAAAAGCAGAAGTGCAAACAATGATCCCTTCCCAACAACAAGGGTATCATCATGTGGGATTGGATCCTCTACTTATTTTTTCTGTTTGTATCTTATTTGACTTTAATTGTAGGATTATCACATCATCACAATTAAAATCAAATGGTTATAAATACATCAAATCATGAATGAATGAATGAATCCATTTTATTTAATGAATTTATGGCCGTCTGATTTATCAAAGCACAAAACAAGTACATAAAAACTAATAGAGGCTCCAAACCGCATCCTCCATTTATAAAATGGAAATCCAAACCGTCCAAAATATGAACCCTTTTGGAAACCCCATTCATCAAACGGTCCAGAGATCTCTCATCAGCGCCATATATAGCAAACCTAGCTTCCTGAAGAGAGAGAAAGTGAAGCAGCGAAGATGAAGCTTTTCGATCCATGGCCGGTGTTCTTCAGGAGGGAGTACACGAGGTGCTGGCCTTTCCTCGTCGGCTTTGCCGTCACCGGCGCCATCATCACCAAGTTCTCTCTCAGTCTCTCCGGTCAATGAATCGTCCTCTCTCTCTGTTTTCTCGATTTCGCTTGATCGTTCCGTTTGTTTGATCTCTCTCTCTCTCGCTCTCTCAATTGATCTTGTTTTTGTATGATTTGCAGAAGAGGACGCCAAGAACTCTCCCTTCGTGCAGAGGCACAAGTGAGTCTTGATATATTTTCGAAACCCTAGATTCGTGATTGATTCGCTTTGATTTCATGGTCGTTTTTGGATTTCGTGGTTGTTTTATGATCTGTTTCGTTGAATCATGGTTTTGCACGTAGGATTTTGATTTTTGTGTTCTGTAGTTATGGAATGGTTGTGTCAGTAGGCCGATCTATGCAGAGGCAATTTTTGGAATTGTTGATTGTCACTTTGGAGGTTCAATGATTTGCAAATAATGGAATTGATCAACTTCTAAAACATTGTTGTGATCAGGGGATTAGTTCAAATGCAGGAAGATGTAATTGATTAAAGTAGTCTCAGTAGATCATGACAGGATGGGAACACGCGTGGTTTCTTCTAATTGGAGTCAAAATTGGTTTTTTTGGTCTAACTTGTATATTCAGCACCGTCTTTGGACTATTTCTTTGGTATAGATGTGTGGGCAGAAAACCAGTTGATATCTATTTTTCCAAAAATGAAAAATGTTAGTTTTTATCCTCTTATAACTTGCATTCTTTCAAAGGCCTAATGTATTGACATCTGCATTTCAAAGTGTAATTGGAATTGAAATCGCATGAAAAAATGTCTGCATAAGATGTGGTTTTGTGTGATTTTGGGTTTGAAGATATAAGGATAATTGTTTATGTCAGCTGTAATCAGGGGTTTAAATTCCTCCTTGGATTCTTTGAGATGATGGTTTTAGGATAAGTTTCAATAAGAGCTCAGTGGTTGAGAACTTGAGATAAATATGGTAGGAGTGATTGGCTGTGGCAGCTGTGCAAAACTAATGGGCTGTTTAAGAGAGAAACCTCCAATCAGTCATCTTGTTTTGTCTTTACACTCAGGTCTGCAAAGTATGAAGTAACGAATCTCTTGGTTGATATGTTAAAAAAATAGGCTATCAGGATGAAAAGGGTAGTTCACTGAGCCTAGAGGGGAGGCTGGTTTCACTCAAGACCGTATTGACGAACATCCTGTTTTCCTTTCATCAGGTTTTCTCCTGAAGGGCATATTCAACAAATTTTTGCTAAAGGGCTCTTCTTCTTCTTCTTCTTTTGTTTTTTGGTGTGTTGGTGGGAGTTACTGTTGTTTGTGTCTGAGGGAAAAAGAAGGTTCGTTTCTCAAGGTGGAGAGATTTTTGGGCTTAAAAAGGAACATGGTGGTCTTGGTGTGCACTGTGGAGAGACTCCATCAACTGCAAAAAAATGTTCTTTGGAAAATGGCTGTGATGCCAAATTCTGAATCGGATGCACTGTGAGATACTGAGATAAGGTGATCCAAGCAAGGGACCATTAGGATCATGTATAGTGATTGATGTACAAATTATTTGGCTTCTGTAAGGGGTCGTGTGAAGTGGCTGAACTGCTTCAAGAGAAGTATGCATTGATGTTGGGATGAAGGGGGTATATAGGTCTAGCTGGACAAAGGGAGTCGGGGAAATCTTGACTACATTTTTTTAGAACATTTAGGAATTTGCTCACATCTAGTTGAAACAAATTATAAGGTTTCTGCCATTCATTACAGAGACAACAGTTGTGTACTTGTGCAAGATTCTGTGAGTCTTGTATTGTGGAGGAGTTTGATGTCACTGGAGAAATAAAGTTAACATGTGTAATCTACGAGATTAATATCTTACGATTTACGAATTGTACAGTTTGATGTTTGTGATTTCTGATGACAAGATCTTTAGGATTGCAGTAATGACTTTGATTCAAATGTCATGTCTGGGTTGCGTGCAAATCAACAATAACAGTCAATCAAGTATATTTAAGCTTATAACCATTCCATAAAGCCAATGGATCGGGTTGATTTTATAAATCTCATGACAACATTTCTTTCTATTTGGGGCATCATTTTATAATATTATTGCTGCAACCCTATTTTTCATTTTTTTTTAAGTTTCTGTTTAGGGGCATTGCCACTTGATTGGTTATGCCTTTGAAAGATCCTTGCATTTCCAAGGTCAATCAACAGTTCAGTGGTCTTATCATCACCCAAATTTTTCCAAGGAAACCAGTACCTCTTAAGCATGGAAGAACCAGTATTTAATTGACTGGAAAATGGTATCATATCAACCCAGATCAAATCTTGATAGATATCTTATGGTAGTGACTGTGCATCAGAAATTGCATGATCAATTGATTATGTTGTTAATATTTGATCTTGTTTTTGGCTTACAATCCTTTTATAATGTCTGTTTTCCTCCCCAAAATTCTTGTCTAGGTTTCTGTATATGTTTTGTTGGTGGGGGGATGTGGTGGGGGGGGGGGGGGGGGGGGGGGTTGTGTGATTCAGTACAACTAGCATTGATTTTTGAAAATCTTGATAGATATCTTATGGTAGTGACTGTGCATCAGAAATTGCATGATCTATTGATTATATTGTTAATATTTGATCTTGTTTTTGGCTTACAATCCTTTTTATAATGTCTGTTTTCCTCCCCAAAATTCTTGTCTAGGTTTGTGTATATGTTTTATTGGTGGGTGGATTGGGGGGGGGGGGGTGTTGGTTGTGTGATTCAGTACAACTAGCATTGATTTTTGAAAATCTAGTCAAACCCACCATCATATTCATCAAACTATATATAATGTTGATATCTATAGATGGGACATGGAAGTAGCTTTCCGTGGTTGCTGCCAATAGTGCTATAGGTTGTAATTGTTAGTTGGTGTGTGGTGTGCCAATATTGTTGTGTATAAGAGCAATGGTGTGGTTAATCTTTTTGGGATGTGGTGTATCAGTGCTGGTAAATCTCTCCTTGGCATAATGACCAATAAGTATGCATGAGAGAAACAGTTTTGTTTGAGGGATGGGGGAATACTCGTACATGTAAATGACTCTTTGTTTGCCGAAGAGGTTCAAAAAATTGTAGAAAGACTTTACGAATGCTACACCTTTGATAATTCCTACGGTAGATTAAATTAAATAAGGACAAAAGTTTAGTGACCAAGGAGACAATGAACAATTTCTACACTAATCATCAATCTTATTTTCTACAAGAGCAGAAAGAATTTAAGGGCATCAGTGAATGATATGGAAATAAAAGCAAAGTAGGAACTGCAATCAGTGAACAAGATCTTGATGTGTTTGAATTTCTGGTTAGAGACTTGTTCTTCTTTTAAATCACGGGAGCAGACCGAAATATGCTGATACTATGACACTGATGTAATTACATATAATTCGTTATACTTATCATCAAATGTTCATGATATTGCCTCTGATCAGTGGATTTTGTTTTTCAGGTGAACCTCGAAATGCTTGATCCAGGATCTGGGTCTCCTTTCTTTCCATTTATATGCTTAAAATGTGTCAGTAAGCTAAGCCTGCTCTGTTGATTTAAATTTTTGTTTGGATTCCAATTTTTTCTGGTTGAATAAAAAAACTCTGTATGGTGGAGTGACCATTTTAGTCGTTTTGAATTCTGATGTAATTCTTATGCAATATGAATGTGATCGAAAACTTGTTGCAGTCGCCTTTAAAACTGAATGTGTTTTGAAAGCCATTCCTCGAGAAAGGGTTCTTCTTGAGTGTACATTCAGTCCGTTTTACAGTCTTATTTATAGTCTAGAAGTAGTCCCCAAACCGCCTTTATACTATGGATACACATGTATGCAAAGTAAGTGCACTATCGTAGTGTGTGCAGTTTAATGTTTTTAATTTTTTAATGAAAAAAATGCACAAGTGTATGTTAGGGTGCGTTGGAAAACATAGTTTGAAAAGCAGTTTTTAGCTATTAACTGTTTTATACATGATTTTTAAGGATATAATGATGATGGATGGTTTATGAAACATAGATTTTGAGGCATAGTCCCTTGACAAATTTTAATAATAATGATGCATGTAATCTGACTTGTTTGGTAACAATTTTTGACTTTTAGCTTTTTAAAAAGCTAAAATTCTCAAAATTTTTTTTGTCAAACTCACTC
Source organism: Acorus calamus (assembly GCA_030737845.1). NCBI lineage: Eukaryota > Viridiplantae > Streptophyta > Magnoliopsida > Acorales > Acoraceae > Acorus > Acorus calamus. The sequence goes on along the minus strand of CM060877.1, from coordinate 16,682,210 downwards.
TTAGTGTATATTTCATTTTTTTATAAGAGTATATGTTTAAACAAAAATCGATGAGGGTTGCAGATGGAGCTGCACCAAAGGCATGGACATAGCATATAGCTTTTTCTATGTAGACAAGTTCTGCTTTGAAATAGGAATCTTCATTTTGTGTAGGATATTTACTTTCACGACTACTATATTTTAAAATTTTTGAAAGACGGTCCTTGAATTTGTGTTAAGTTTTTCGAATCATGTAGAACAATGTGAAACTCAAAAATTTAAATATGAATTAATATAAATCTTTGTTAAAAAAACACTCTTCACCATTCATGCATATCCTCTCTTTCTCGCTACCACCACTCGCATGAATGGCAAATTTACGAAGAGATATTACATTTTTTTTTCCAATCTTAATTTTAGATAGCGTTTTTGTGTTTGTATGAAATTGTTTATGATGTCATGCAATCAAATGATTTTTAATAAAACTCAAATTCCTGTATAATCAATTTTATAATTGTGCAACCAATCGCACATCATTAACCGCAATTCTCATACTATTAGTACGGAATGTCTTGTTAATATTTTTATATAAATAAACTCACAATTCATTAGAGGATATTGTATCTTCTACAAAAGCACATTGAAGTTTACTATATCTCAGAAAATCAAAACAGTGAAAAACTGAAAACAAGATTGAAAAATGACTATACTTAACATTTTCCATTGTTTTCCTTGCTTAAATAGTTGAATTACACAAGAAAAGAGAGCCCCTCCACCAATATATATACACATACATTTCTTGAGTTCTCTCCAACGTGTACATGAATTATGTGGCATAAATATTCAAACATCACTATTCACTAAAAAAAATAACAAAAACAAAGTTGACCCATAAATCTACACCCCGGCGGGTCTCCCATCCTTCCTGGGATCACTGACGGCGGTGAGCATCCCATGGAAGACCCGGTTTGAGGTGGCCCCGAATCTCCGGCCGCCATGGACTCCATCATCGACAGATTTTTGAAGGTTTTGGACGATGAGCTGACAAATGGCCCCGCCCTCATGAGGCTCCAAGGAGTGACCCCTCTGTTTGAGGAAGTCCCTCGTCTTGAGTGAGAGCTCGATCCGCTCCCCGTCTATCACCGTCCAGTTTTCGTACAACACTTCATTCGGAACTAGCTGTTAAAATTCAAATTTGTTAGGGTTGTGTCTCAGTGTCTGATGTACTCATATCAGATGATCATGATGAAGAGATTATTTGGGGTTTTATAGATATTCCTTCTACCTAATTTCCTTTCTTCTTTAAGGATATTGTTTTTCTTTTCTCTTGTATGTTTTGAGCATTGTTTTTCTTTTTATAATAAAATTTGAAACAAGTTGTCTACCATTTAATAAAAAAAGATTATTTGGGAAAGAAGTTAGATATTTATCTTTATACTACTCCATTAGGCATTGGATATTCTATCATATGAAGGGATCTGTAAAGAAAGATTCTAGGGGCAGCTAAAAGAAAGATACATGATAGATTGAGAGAGTTCATTAGTCTCTTGTAAATACTGTATCTCAATGTGTGTTTTCATTTAATCTTGATCTTTCTCTTGGGTATCTTAATATCGGTTCAGTTTTTTTGGATTATGGATTTTTTTTTCATGATTGATATGTCTAAAATGAAAACCTTTTTCAAGGTTGAAATTGAAGCTTAAGGTTTCTCCCCTCTTACAGAGATCATATAAAGGAAATGCAAGTGCTATTTAAAATTTAAGGATTAAACATACAAGATATCTGTATTTGCTTTTAAATTATTTTTAAATTTTTGGATATTCAAATATCAGATAACTTCTAATTCTAAAGAAACGGGTTCAAAGGGAAAACGGATTTTCTTTTTCTAGTAAGAGTCAGGCTTAGCTATGGACAACAAGAGGAAGTACTGATAGTCACTAGACATCTATAATTGTTATGTTACTCTTGTGTTTGTGTGTGTGTTTTTGTTGGAATGTAAATAGGATAACGAGCAGAGATACCTTATGGTAGACTCTGGGTTGTTGAACTGCACTGAGTGGTTCCATTTCCAGGACGAAGTGGTTCAGGAAAACTTGAATGACTGCTGGAATTATATAAAGACCACCACTGCCACCCACAACACCTGCCAACTGATCATTCTGCCAAAAAAAAAAAAAAACCCATCAGTGTCAACCCTCTCAAAATTGTGCAACTTGGATGTGATTGAGTTGCACATCTTTCATCAATGATAATTCAAACAACCATGTCCTTTGTTGAGGTACTGCAAAGTATGTGCTTCTCAACTTTATGTAATACTAATATCACAATCAATTAAATTTATGATATAGTGATCTTAAATAAACCTTACATTAAAGAGTTGGGCTTTGCAAAACCTTGAGAAGCAGGACTGCAGATGTGCATTGTGAAAATAATGGCCATACCTTAAGTACAATGATGGGGGTCATTGAAGACAATGGTCTCTTGTTTGGCTCAATGAAGTTTGCAGGTGCAGGGGGAAGCTTATCTGGGGTCCTCTCTGTCGGGGTCGAGAAGTCATCCATCTCATTGTTGAGCACTATCCCTGTCGATGGTGAGAGCATCCTTGCTCCAAAGTAGTAATTCACGGTGGTCGTCATTGAAACCGCATTTCGATCTGCATCTACCACGCAGAAATGGCTCGTCCCATGGTCTCTCAGCTGACTCCATCTGATGATACAGCTTTATATCATATCAGTTATCAATAACAATCAAAATGAGTGATGATTCAGTGATAAAAAATTCAACTAATTTGGTGATCAAAACCAATCATATGAGTGTGTCTCCTATCACTTTTTAGTACGAGTTCTATCATTTATGTGATTGATCCACATCACATTTGAGTATTGGTAAGGCTTTGGTCATTAGATCATTTTCTTAGACAACCAAGTGAACGCCAATGATGTATGACAGCGATGAAAATGAAAGATAAAAACAGTTCATCTTTGGAAAAAGGAGAAGAGGTGCTCGTCGTACCGTACCACTGTCAAAATGAGTGCTCAAATTATGTAAAACTCAAGCAAATAAATGTGTTCCCCCATATCCATACCTCGTCAAATAATAACCAGGATCAAAGGTAGTGTTGTCAAAGATCTTATGCTGAACTTTCTCCGCAAAGGACTTGGACAACATATCCCTCTCATAACTTGTGGCATTGACAAAATTAGAATCCCCGAGGTTCATTCGCATCGCAAACATGTGCTTCAGTGCCTCGATGAGCCGATGTACTCCAAGAGATCCCTTCACTGCATCAGGCGAACCATAGCTGCCTAAGACATTAAGAACCTAAAACAAACACACAATCCAAAAAAATTCAATTTTGATGCTGAAGTTGGTACATTTTTAAAATGAATATATGAAAAAGGGAGGGACAAGTCTCACCAAAGACATGCCAAGAGTGCCACTTGAAGGCAAAGGCATTCCAAGTATCTTGAACCCCATGACATCTACTTCCATGGCCTTGCTCACTTCAACTCTGTAACCCTTCAAGTCCTCCTTCGTGATCACCCCTCCCGCCGCCTTCACGTCCTCCACAAGCTTCTCCCCGACCCACCCATCGTAGAACGCCTTCGGACCCTCCTCCGAAACGGCTTCTAATGATCTCGCCAGTTCGGGATTGCTGCACATGTCGCCGGCTTTCAGGATCTTGTCATCCCGGGTGAACACACTGCGCAGACCGGGTCTGCGAGTATCGCCTGCTCGGACCTAGCAATGGCCTGCGCGAGGTATGGCGCGACAACGAACCCATCCCGGGCGAGCTTTATGGAGGGCTGGAAGAGGGACTTCCATGGGAGGCGGCCGTGCTTCGACCAGGCTAAGTGGAGGCCCAAGAGCTCTCCCGGGATGCCCATGGAGAGCGGACCGATTTCCTTGGCTGTCGGATTGTTCGCATACATGTTCTGTTTGGGGGGGGGGGGGGGGGGGGGGGAACCATAAGAAAGGAATGGATTCATGGACAGTTTTTGCTTTTGAGTTGAGACTATTGATTGAATTGATAATAAGGGATCATTTATGCGTTTGGGACTTCATTGGCTGTCGGATTGTTAATTCGACACAAATTTTTCCTCCTTTTGGAACATTCAAATAAAAGTATAATTAGCGTTTGTGTATATATATTACATGAAAATAGCAACAGATGCTCTCCAATCAATTAACAACAGGGTCAATTGGGTAACTCTGATCGAGAAAGAAATTTCTCATTATAAAAAATCCAGATCAAATAGATACTACGAAATGAAAATTTGTAATTTTTTAAAGTGTTCTGACAGAATGACAATGATAGTGGACATCAAACTAGTCCAAAGTCATTAAAAAAAGTCCTAAATCATAAAAACTCATGTTCAAATTAATCCCAATTTTAGTTTCTTTCTGGTCCTTAATGGCATACCATCTAAATAAGGATATATCAATACTATATATATATCTGGTATATGATTTTATAAATGCAGGTACATGATATTAGGATGAGATATGAAACAACAAAAGTGGTACTGATTGTAGCAGTTCCCGCCTCCCAATTCAAAATCTACGCCCTCCAAAAAAAATATGGAGTCCAAGTAGTGGTGTAAAACAAGTTGTGCACGCACGATAAGTTTATGGACCGTGTCTGGTTAGCCTTATGGCACATAGGTCATTTCCGACATGATAGGATAGTGAGCACAACACGATAAATACATCACGATAATTCACAATAGACGAAACATGTAATATATTAAATAAGTGTCTTATCTCATTGTTTTATTAAATATATATAATATTTTGTATGTGTATAAATATAGTTAATACATTTATATTTTTTTTGTGTATAATATTAAGAAAAGTAAAGTTTAAAATAAAAATATTTTTTTAAAAAAATTGTGGGCCGGCCCGTCAAAGTTAATTGCCCGGCACTGTATGACCCGTTTTACACCTCTAGATCCAAGTAGGCCTGTCAATAGGTCAAGTGTTAGACCCAGATTCGATCCAAACCTAACTCGATAAAAGACGTAAAATATCCTACCTGAAAGATCGGAGACCCGATCATCAAAAGGGGTCGAGTCTGGGTCCACCGCGACCCAATCCTATGGACCCGATTAACTCAACCCACTCTTTGAAGATTTTTTATTCTATGATCCAACCTAACACATATGACCCTACCCATGCCTTAAAGGCCCTGGACTATCCACTACACATGCCCAAAAATCCATCTACCTATTATCGAAACATATATCACATTAACGAGTATATGCACCGATAAATTTTTCTAACATTTTCTATAAGTGTATCAATACATTTATTGAAACATATATTTTATTTTTTATAAAAATATATACCTTATTAAATGAATATACTATTTTTTAAAAATTTAAACGTAAACTAAAATTGAGAGCACTCATAAGTCCACTACCTAAAATGCAAGTGAATAAAATAAAACCCCTCTTTTGAGAGAGAGAGAGAGAGAGAGTTTTCTTTCACTTTCTCAGCGGCTGCCCCCATCCATTCTCTTTCCCTCTCATTCTCTCTCATAGGACCCAGGTCCGATAGATCCAACTTTCGGATCGGGTCAATTGAACCTGACCGGATCGAATCTAACCCGGTGACAATCCTAGATCCATGACACACCAATTTTTTTTCATATTAAATAGATTGAAATGAGTAGTAGGGGACCAATCCGTTTGAATCCTATGTGGCAAGCACAAGACATCAATTTAGTGGTACGTCACCTAGCGGACACACTCACTTTAAATGGTGTGCTCTGAGCCCCCATATTGCCACGTGACATATATTTTTTTTCTAATAGATTTTCCCAAAAACAAAACTCACAAAAAGCCACACAACAATGAACCTCACTATTTTGAAAGGTATGAAAAAAAAAAAGAAAAAAAGAATAGGAATTGATTACCAGATTGTGGTGAACCAATGAAAACAAAAGGATAAACATTTCCAAAAGTGATGGAATGGTGTATTTTTTTATGACTTTTAAATTAAATTTTTTTAAAAATTAATATGACTCAAGTTGGCCTCACATGAGGTGCCACGTCATAATGGACAGTTACGTGCGGCGGGAGAAAACGAATTTAGTCATCGATCCCTCACTTCTTCATATTTTAATTTAAGTCCTTAGATTTAAAAACTATGTTTCTTATTAGTCCCTGATATTAGAAGGGACCTATCACTGAATTATTTAATTTTTTTAATCCCTAACTAAAAGAAACATATTTTTCAAATCAAGTTCAATCCAAATTCAAATATGAACAACACAAACCTAATGCAAGTAAGAGTGATAAACTTAAATGTTTTAAATCAAATTTTTGTTTAATTTGTGTGATAAAATTTTAATTATCATTTACATATTTTTCATTTATTTTTATTTTTTTTTGTAATAAAATGACATTTTATAAATCAAAATCAAATGAAATCAAAACCTAAATTTAACTTGAATCAAATCTAAACCTAACTTAAATCAAACTAAACCCGACAAGCTGGATTTCGATTAAATTTTTCAATGTTTGAAAGTCGGATTGAATTATATTCAAATCAACTTCCTTTGTATTCGAATTGATTCATATTTAACTCCGATCAAATCCAAACCGTCTGAGTTTTTGCACCGACCAACCCCTGACACGATCGTCATTTAAACAAAACACTGATGCTAAATTCGGTACCAAAAAATAAAAGAAACCAACAAATCACCTGCGAAGCCGCCGAGGGAGCCGTCTCTCTCGCGTCGAACGCCTCGGCCACGGCCGTCTCCGCCGACCTCACAACGATGAACCCCCCTCCGCCGATCCCGCTCGACATCGGATTCACGACCCCGACGCACAGCGCCACGGCCACCGCCGCGTCGACGGCGTGTCCGCCGACCCTCAGCGCCTCCGCCCCGATCGCCGAGCACCTCCCGTCGTCGGCCGCCACCACTCCATTCTCCGACTCCACCACCTCCGTTTCCCCCTCCGAGAGCCATTTTTTGGGGCCGTCGACGTCGTTCGTGACGATGACGCCGAAAACGAGGAGGAGAAGGAGAGACGCGATCACTGCAATCGCCGATTCGTTTGAGATTGGACGAAATCATGACAAGAAATTGAGACTTGAGAGAAACAGTGAGAGAGAGAGGGGTTACCGAGAATCGACGATGCGACGGTCCACGCGCGGCGGGAGGGTTTGGGATCCGACGGCGCACGATGGCCGAGGAGGGAAGATGAGAGCGTATCGTGCGCCGTCGTCATCGCTGATTTTTTGTGTGCGAGAGAGAGAAGAAGTCGATGAAGAAGAAGAAATAGAGGGGGATCAGACGGAATCAGTGACGACGGGGGTTAGAAAAAGATTCTGACGGAAATGCCCTTGAAGGTGTGTGGATTCACGTGAATGCCACCGGGTGTGGGTTTGCGTGTGTTAGTTCATCAATCAACAAGTAGATGTGATTGGTGGTTTGGATTATAATAATTGTTTTTTTTTGTTGTTAAGTTTGTTGGTTTTTTGGGACTTTTGATTTTGTTTGGTAAGATTTTGACATTTTTGTGATTATAACGGTGGTTCCGTTTTTTACCTTCTAATTATCATACGTCATACGGGCGGCCTGGGTCCATTTGTTTGGGAGGGATGAAAAAGCAACAGTTACAGAGCACCATTTCTACAACCGTTTTCAAATTTTAATTTTGACATCCATCCTGAGAGGCTGAAGTCGTTTTTTGAGATTAAGAATTCCATACTTTTGAAAGCTTCTCAGATGTTCTATGTACCTTTTTTCTCCATGAATTTTATAAATTTAAATATTTTAAACTCATTTTTAATATTTAAAATACATTTCATTGAATTAAATGATATTTTTTAAAATTTAAAATTATTATTTATAATTTAATAATAATTTTTTAAATATAAATTAGATATTGTAATTTGACATTAATGCACATATATGAGAAATAATATTTTTCAAATTTACAGAACCAAACGTTAGAAAATAATTTCATGTTAACATTTTACGAGAAAATAAACGACGAAAATTATTTTTGTAAAATGATTTTATTACAACCAAACGCCAGACTAGAAAACTTTTTCACGTAAAAGAAATCCTAAGAAATTAAATTACATGAAACCAAACGTACTCTAATTTATTAATCATGATTTTTTTTTTATTTAATATTAGTGTCACCTAATTTGATCATCCATCATTTTTCTATGGAGGGAAAGGGTACTAAATGACTTTTTTAACACTCAATTCACAAGCATGAATGATTTATAACAATGCAAAATTAGTTATCAAATTTAGGATTGATCAAGTGGGACATGACATGGAGTAAGAGAGTAACAAGAATACAAATTTCTTTTTAGTAAATAAAATGTTTGTTCTTCAATTAACATGTTTGGAAGCTGAACCAGTGAAAAACTTAGTTATTTATATAAAATTATTTTATTCAGTATATATTTCGATACGTCAATAAATATTTTATCATTATTGAAAGTGTAAAAGTATGTGTAATTAATTCATAATTTTTTTTTTTTCTTAGAAACAAATAAAATTCATTGATTAATTATATGCTTTGAAAACCTAAACATGCGCATGTGAAAAAGAACTGAAAGTAGAGATGACAACAGGCGGGTTGGGATGGGTTTTGTGAATCCCATATCTAAACCCGCTCACAAAATCATGTTTCAAATATATGATTTTGGCATTTTCATTCTAAATTCGTCCCAAAAAGCATGAAAACCCGAACCCACCCCACCCCGTAGAGTTGGTTCGGGTTGGTCCAAGACAGGTTTGGGAAGAAAATATTAAAATGTATTTTTATGTAATATTTAATATAAGTTGAAATTTTAAATAAAAATTGTTATTTATTAGAATAAACACTCTAAAATAAAAAATAAAATAACAAATATAATGTTTCAATTTTGTTTTGAAATACCAAAAGACAACTCGTATATAACCTGTATATATTTATATGATTTCAAATTTCAATTAACGTTTGAGTTTATTTATTCTTAATTTTTTTATTTTTTATTGGAATACAAAATAACAAATATAAATTATGTAATTATTATATAAATATTTAATTTTAATTGTAACCGGGGTGAATTCGGGGCATGTTTTGCTAATTAAACCAATTTACCATCTCAAACAAATCGTGTTTCATTTTACCTGTTCCAAACCCGTCCTAAGCCTGATCTCGACTCGACCCAACCGGATTGGGACGGGTTGCGTAGTCGGGTCGCGTACCCTATTGAGATAGTCTCATTGCCATCTCTAAGCCCCTGTGTGGATTTTGGTTATTTGGGAGCCTTGAATACCTGGGGATAAATTATGCTAAAATAAATTGGTATATGGATTCCAACCTGTTGGCTATTTTCAAAAAGATTAAAACATTTGGATTTTAGTGGTCACCCTTTAGAAAATGAAAATGGTCATATTCTTTAGTCCCACATCGGGTGTTTGTAAAATTTTTTGAATGTTTATAAGGAGAGCTCAATCTACTCTAGTGAAATTCTTATGATGGATACCTTATGATAGGAGCGGACCCAAGCAGGGGCGGGCTGGGGCCTGGGCCCCTCCAAGCCGTGGGTCATAATGTATATAGGTTGAAATGTTGATGTTGATGAAGTCTGGGTTATCCTAATAACTCAAGGTGAATCAGTGGATGCATGCATATGAAATGAGAATAAAAATTCCTGACATTAAAAATTAATTGAAAGTGAGCCATGTATATTCTGGTATACAGAGGGGGCCAGTATAAGCAACATAAACACTCATAACAAAAGGCAATTAAATTAAATGTTACTTTCTCTTTATCAATCATTATAACAAACCATAAAATGGTTTAACCATATGTATAGAGAAAGGTGGGTATTGGGTGGGTATTGAATAATTGAAATGAGTGTTTAAAATTGAAAAATGTTATATTCAGTTATGTTTGCATCCCGGTTAGCATACATACATTTGATTTTTTTAAATATATACCTACATAATAAAATATATTAATAATTTATAAAAAATAAAATACATGCTCATATGAAATAAATACATATATTTAATTTATATTTTCTATTATACACGAGCGATTAGGTGCGGCGAACGGCGGGTGCGGCCGCGATGTGGGCCATTCGATCGCGGGTCCATCGCATCCGACGGTCGATGTGAATCGCACCCGACCGTCCGATTCGATGGACCCGTGATTGACGGCCCGTGATCGCTGCCGCACCCGCCGTTCGCCGCACGTAATCACCCCTTCTATTATATTATATATAGAGACAATGAAATATATACCAAATTAACCAATTTTATATACTACGTTAGATGTGACGAATGTAAATAGGACTGCAAAATAGACTTGTATATTAGTGTCTATTGAATATTTTGAGATTGAAGGCATAGTTATTTTTGAAAAGCTTTGTTTTCAAGAAAATATTGGTATCTTGTTGTGAAGAGTAGAAAAATCAATAATTAACCTTTTTTTTATAGATTTTTTGTTTATTTTGATTTCTCATGATTTCTATATTGAATCTTTTAGATTTTTTTAAAAAAATTAGGTCTTAAAATTTTTCAAAAATATAAGCTTAAATGATATCCTTGTATGTTTTTATGATCAATTTTGTTTTCATGTTCATTTTTTTTATTTTTTGTGATGTGAATAATGAGATTTGAAGATTTTTCACTCTATCTCTCGGTCCTCTGCCCCCCCCCCCTTTGATCTAATTCCTGGTTCCGCCCCTGCACCCGCGTCGCGTCGCGCGCACGCATGCGTGTGTGTATTGAGAGTTTTAGAGCACACTTGGCACTACAGTTGGTGGTCATACTCACCAAGGGGTGCCATAGAAGGGATGCATCTCGATCTGGACCGCACACGATCGCATGGAAAATGTTATTATAATCCAAAGTCAAGGTCTAAAATCATCTTAAAAAGCAGTTTTATTTCAAAATCTAATTTTCAATCTTTGTTTCCAAACAGAGTCTAAATTTAACTTGAATCAAATCTAAACCTAACTTAAATCAAACTAAACCCGATAAGCTGAATTCCGATTAAGTTTTTCAATGTTTGAAAGTCGGATTAAATAACCTTGACTCCGACGGCGCACGATGGCCGAGGAGGGAAGATGAGAGCGTATCGTGCGCCGTCGTCATCGCTGATTTTGTGTGTGTGTGTGAGAGAGAGAAGAAGTCGATGAAGAAGAATAAGAAATAGAGGGGGATCAGACGGAATCAGTGACGACGGGGGGTTAGAAAAGGATTCTGACTGAAATGCCCTTGAAGGTGTGTGGATTCACGTGAATGCCACCTGGTGTGGGTTTGCGTGTGTTAGTTCATCAATCAACAAGTAGATGTGATTGGTGTTTGGATTATAATAATTGTTTTTTTTTTTTTTTTGGTTAAGTTTGTTGGTTTTTTGGGACTTTTGATTTTGTTTGGTAAGATTTTGACATTTTTGTGATTATAACGGTGGTTCCGTTTTTTACCTTCTAATTATCATACGTCATATGGGCGGCCTGGGTCCATTTGTTTGGGAGGGATGAAAAAACAACAGTTACATAGCACCATTTCTTCAACCGTTTTCAAATTTTGACATCCATCCTGGGGCTGAAGTCGTTTTTTGAGATTAAGAATTCCATATTTTTGAAAGCTTCTCAGATATTCTATGTACCTTTTTTTCTCCATGAATCTTATAAATTTAAATATTTTAAACTCATTTTTAATATTTAAAATACATTTCATTGAATTAAATGATATTTTCTAAAATTTAAAATTATTATTTATAATTTAATAATAAATTTTTAAATATAAATTAGATATTGTAATTTGACATTAATGCACATATATGAGAAATAATATTTTTTAAATTTATAGAACCAAACGCTAGAAAATAATTTCATGTTAACATTTTATGAGAAAATAAACGACAAAAATAATTTTATTATAACCAAATGCCAGACTAGAAAACTTTTTCACGTAAAAGGAATCTTAAGAAATCAAATTACATGAAACCAAACATACCCCAATTTATTAATCATGATTTTTTTTTATTTTTTTAATATTAGTGTCACCTAATTTGATCATCCATCATTTTTCTATGGAGGGAAAGGGTGCTAAATGACTTTTTTAACACTCAATTCACAAGCATGAATGATTTATAACAATGCAAAATTAGTTATCAAATTTAGGATTGATCAAGTGGGACATGACATGGAGTAAGAGAGTAACAAGAATACAAATTTCTTTTTAGTAAATAAAATGTTTGTTCTTCAATTAACATGTTTGGGAGCTGAACCAGTGAAAAACTTAGTTATTTATATAAAATTATTTTATTCAGTATATATTTCGATACGTCAATAAATATTTTATCATTATTGAAAGTGTAAAAGTATGTGTAATTAATTCATAATTATATATTTTGTTTTCTTAGAAACAAATTTGATTAATTATATGCTTTGAAAACCTAAACATGCGCATGCGAAAAAGAACTGAAAGTAGGGATGACAGCAAGCGGGTTGGGATGGGTTTTGTGAATCCCATATCTAAACCCGCTCACAAAATCATGTTTCAAATCTGTGATTTTGGCATTTTCATTCTAAATTCGCCCCAAAAAGCATGAAAACCCGAACCCACCCCACCCCGTCGAGTTGGTTCGGGTTGGTCCAAGACAGGTTTGGAAAGAAAATATTAAAATGTATTTTTTAATATTTAATATAAGTTGAAATTTTAAATAAAAATTGTTATTTATTAAAATAAATACTCTAAAAAAAAAAAAAAAACAAATATAAACTTCCAATCTCTGTAAAGACAAATATAATGTTTCGATTTTTTTTTGAATACCAAAAGACAACTCGTATATAACCTGTGTATATTTATATGATTTCAAATTTCAATTAACGCTTGAGTTTATTTATTCTTAATTTTTTATATTTTTTTGGAATACAAAATACAAATATAAATTATGTAATTATTATATAAATATTTAATTTTAATTGTAATCGGGGTGAATTCGGGGCATGTTTTGCTAATTAAACCCATTTAACATCTCAAACAAATTGTGTTTCATTTTACCTGCCCAAACCCGTCCTAAGCCTGATCGCGACTCGACCCAACCGGATCGTTGCGTAGTCTGGTCGCGTACCCTATTTAGATAGTCTCATTGTCATCTCTAAGCCCCTGTGTGGATTTTGGTTATTTGGGAGCCTTGAATACCCGGGAATAAATTATGCTAGAATAAATTGGTATATGGATTTCAACCTGTTGGCAATTTTAAAAAAGAATTAAAATATTTGGGTTTTAGTGGTCCCCCCTTTAAAAAATGAAAGTGATTCTATTTTTTAGTCCCACATCGGTTGTTTGTAAAAGTTTTTGAATGTGTATAAGGAGAGTTAAATCTACTCTAGTGAAATCCTTTTGATAGATACCGTATGGTGGACCTTTGATGTGGGGTGGTGCGAAGCACTACCACCCGCATTGTGCGCACGCACGCGTGTGCGTATTGAGTGTTTTAGGGCGCACTTGACACTACAGGTGGTGGTTATATTCACCAAGGGGTACCATAGAAGGGATGCATCTTGATCTGGACCGCACGATCGCGTGGAAACTGTGGACCACTGATAGAACGGTTGCTGTAACTCTCCATTTATGAAAGGGCGTCTCATTTGAACCAAAGGCACTATATGGCCTGTAAATTGAGACCCTTAGATCCAAATCAAAAGCAACAACTCATATTCTTTTGTTTCCATTACGAGTTAGCATCATCAGCCCCTAAATATAGAGAGTTCTAAAAGGTTGAGACATAGAGTACACACTTTGTTCTTACCACCAAGAGTGAGATTTATTGTATCCTGAAGACAAGCACTTCACCAACCCTTGGTGTACTCGCGATCATACCGGAATATGAGAAGTTTGTCTAAAAACATTCAACATTGTTAATCTTTGAAGCACCCGCACCGGTTCTATCTCCTTCTATTGTCCCGTTTTTCAACACAACCAACCCCCAGAATTAAAATTATTTCAGGTTATTCCACTCAAAGAAAATGTAGGTCCATTGTCAAATCACTGTTATCACATCTTATAAATTACATATCAAATCAACTATCATCATTTTTTCACTTTTTATAAATATTTATCCACACTTTATTCAACTTTTTTCATAACAACAAAAACTTTATTTTTACATTTTTCAATGAGAATAATTCAAAACACAACCAAACACAAAATCACTTATTCTATTGTTATAACTCAGAATAACAATATCGAAATGGGGGCTAACTGGAAGTTGACATTTTACATTGCGAATATATTGGTCGTTGGCATGATGCATCAGTTTTTCACATGCTAATTAATTATGTTCGTGTGGGCTTTATTTTATTCATGATGAATTATTTCAAATTCGACAGAATTGGCTGTTTAATGATTAATATAATGGAGAGAGAATGCCTGTTCTTCTGAAACTAAACCAGTGAACAGCTAGCTATTCAGATTATTTTTCTCATGATGTTCACCATGATCGTATACATATTGATCCCATGATCTTATACATCTCGATCACATAGACAATTAACATTGATACCTGCATTAATTTATACTCTTAACCAATGTTTGTTTAGTGAGTAAAGACAATGGAAGAAGGGCCCGCCTATCCCCCACCATGCAGTTTACTAAACCCACCAGTCAAAAAATAAAAAAAACCGTATATAGTTTTAATTTGAAAAACACTAAACCCATCGATCCATTCGACAATCACACTGTCGACCATTATTTATAATATTCGACGGTCACTCTGTCAACCTATATTTAAAACATTTGATCTTCATTATGTCAACTGCTTTTAAACTATTCGACATGTTACATGTTGACATGCGATGTCCATCTTGATACTAAGTCTGTCGAACGGAAAACATAAAAAATTTACATCCTATTTTTTGTATAAAATGTAAGAAAACATTATATACTTTTTTAATTTGAGATAAAAATTCTTTTTTTCTTTGTGGACATAAATATTGACCACATCAATAATCCACTATTTTAGTAACATATTATTATGTTTCCTATAACAGAATGATATGACTAATTCAAATTGTAACAGCTGGACCCCCTAATTTAATTTTGACTCTTTCCCTTAATTATGAAATTTATGTAACAGTATAATGTTAATGATTGATATTATAAAACGGGACTGGATCCTCTACTTGTTTTTCCTTATAAAACCATCTAAATATACTCAATGTAAAATGTAGGTTTTACATTTTCTTCAAAACCATCAGGCCACAAAACCGGAATTGTTGTTGTAACTAGACTTGCATAGATTTTTTAGGCTGCTTGTTTTTTAAATGAGTTGTATGTATAATCAATATATTATGTTATTCAGTGATGAATACTAAGTTACTTAGACATTTCTTTGTTGGAAAATAGATATGCTAGTCGAAAGAGAGTAGAAGAAAAAAAGCAAACACGTAATCATGCGAAAATATATATATATGGTTCAATATTTATGTCCACGGAGGAAAAAAATAATTTTTATATTAAATTTAAATAGTATATAATGTTTTCTTTTATTTTATACAAAAAATAGGATGTATATTTTTCATGTTTTCCATTCAACAGACCCAATGTCAAGGTGGACATCGCAGGTCAACATGTAACATGTCGAATAGTTTAAAGGCAGTTGACGGAATGATTGTCAAATGTTTTAAATATAGGTTGACATAGTGACCGTCGAATGTTGTAAATAATGATCGATAGTATGACTGTCGAATGGATCGGTGGGATTAGTGCTTTTCAAATTAAAACCATATATGATTTTTTTTTGACTGGTGGGCTTAGGGGGATAGACGGCCCGAAAAATAAGCTTGATTCTTGGAACAAAGGATGTTCATTTAAACACTGGACAGGAGCGATTTTTCTGTGTCCAAGTTGACATTATTTGTAGAGTTGTGTTTTATTAATAATATTGTTGGGTTTTGTAATAGTCTCATAGAGGCATGTGTTTATAATTATGTTGTTAGGTTTTATAATGGTCTAAGTTTGTGTCATTTATGTCATTGGGTACAAGAAAAGGACTCTAGAGAATGGATGGGAGACTTTTCCATGCCTATGATCTATAAAGAAATGTAAAGAACTCAGTAATTTAATGCCAACTTGGACATGAATGAGTCACTCCTGTGTCACACTGTAATAACTATGGCCCAAAATAAGATACAATTAAAACCTCATTATAAGCTTCATGTTAATCCATGAAAAACTATACCCACCGTTCCAGTAAAACAAATAATAAAAAAATAAGCAACTGAAAAAAAACCCATCTAATTCTCCACATCCACCATGTTTTTATAAAAAATGGTGTTCAACCCTGTGTATAAGTTGTAACCCTATCCGCACTCCTCATCGATGTTTTCTAAAAAACATCAACTTACTCAATACTAAAATACATTAGTGTTTACTGCACTTCGTAGTGTATGAACAACTGTGAGATTGTTTTTAGGCTATTAACAATATATATTGCAGTATTACAATGTATAGACGATTGATGAACAACTTCTAAACCGCATGTAGGGTTGCAAAATGGAGCAGCAAAACAGACGGAATGTGACACATAGAGGACTTTTCCGTATGCATAGCCATTAATAAATCAACCTACGAAACCCAGTCAAATAAGGCACCCTCCATAGAGGAGTTTAATTAAAAAGCTTAACAAATATAACCAACATATTTAATTTTCAAAAGTAAGAATACCATAAAGCAAAACCTCCCAAAAAAAAACTCTTTTTGCACCAGCTCAATCCAAGAACAGGAAAATCCCTTCTTTATTTGGCAACGCCAAAAAGAAAAGAAAAGAAAAGAAAACATATATACCTAACCTATGAATGAAATTACATAAATGTGTGCATCTCTCTGAACCCTCAATCAAACCTTTATTTACTCAAAGCAGGATCTCTCACTTCTTCTTCTGGACACCGAGACGCAGCCTGAAATCTTCTTCCATCAATGGAAGTCCCTCGCGCAGAATCACCTTTGGTTCCCATCCCAGCAGTTGCTTCGCCTTCGTGATATCTGGCTTCCTCTGGCGAGGATCATCAGGTGTGTTCTCCACAATCTTCACTTCCACTGACGGGTCTATTAACTGCAATCAAATTATTTAAAGGAGGTTAACACATTGTATTCTGTTGCTAATATCAGCAGATAACATGAAAAGTGAACATTAGTATGGAGGCGGGGGTTTACATATCACGGGGTAGTCAGCGAGTCCTTTTTTGGGGTGGGAGGTTTTTTAGTCTGAGTAGAAACCTTTTCTACACAGATTGAGGATCCTCGGGTTTTATTGTATGTATTACTACTATATTTCCTACTTTGGACTTGTTTCCATGAATACAAAGTCTACCGTTATCTCAAAAAAAAAAAAAACATGAAAAGTGAACAGTCAATGGATTACAACAAGAAATAAAGAAACTGACCTCTTTCACTGTCTCTGCAAGTTCCATCATCGTAAATTCGCCTGCACGTTTTGCGGATAATTTAGAAGCAGTGAATTCTCAACCACAAAAACTAAAATATTATATGGAGACTGAAAAAAAATATGATAAGTTACGATGATTAAAGGACAGATGTATTTGAACTGGGACAATAGGTGGGTCAGAAACAAAACCCATTTGATTACCGAGAACCCACCCATAGTTACCTAATGAAAAAATCCTAACCATAAATTATTATTGCAGCTATATAGCATGAATGCAAGGTACTACATAGTTTGTCAACTAAACAATTCACAGTGTCACTGGTAAGGACAGAGTGCATCAAATCAACATTCATAAATAACAAAACTGTTGTAAAT
Source organism: Acorus calamus (assembly GCA_030737845.1). Lineage (NCBI taxonomy): Eukaryota > Viridiplantae > Streptophyta > Magnoliopsida > Acorales > Acoraceae > Acorus > Acorus calamus. The sequence continues at coordinate 16,664,427 of CM060877.1, read as the reverse complement.
CATAAATGAAATAATGACAAACCTGGGTTCCCAATGTTGATGGGTCCTGTGTTGTCTCCTCCCATTAGTCGGATAAGGCCATCAACCTAATGATGAAAGGGGAAAAAATGTTTAAATAGAAAACCAACACATGAAGGAACAGTTGATAATGGAAAGAATAGAATTCTTGAGATATTAAATACTACCACATACCATGTCGGAGACATAACAGAAACTCCGAGTCTGTGTTCCTGGAGCCTGAACTGTCAATGATTCACCCCTGTAGTTTGATTTCACCCAAAACATTAACTAACAACAAATAATAATGATATGACTTGGTTACACATTATGGGCAACTAGAAATGAAGAAAATACTATAAACACATACCTGAGTGCTTGAGCGATGAAATTGCTGACGACGCGCCCATCATCGATATTCATCCGTGGTCCATACGTATTGAAAATTCTGGCAATACGAATTTCTACAGCCAGAACACGTGTCAGGAGAGAAAATAAATAAAAGCAAGGACGTGCTAAGAAGCTAAGATTCAGTTCTTAGAATTCATTTCCTAACCCACTGAATGGCAATGTTTGTTGCAAGCATATAGGGCATGGGATCTACCCAAGCTTCTCTTTAGCATAGATACATTCAAGCTTACCCATAATACATTATGAGTCACTTAAAAATTCTACATGTCTAAATGAACAAAACTTCACCTAGGCCATGCTGCCTATGATAATCGAACATCAAAGTCTCCGCCACACGCTTTCCCTCATCATAGCAGCTTCTAACACCTGCAATACAAGTCAATCTTCAGCAACTAGAATCATATATTATCGAATAAATGTGTGGGACCATCATTGAACTATGTCACGCTACTTGGAACTCAATGTAGTACCGCTAGGTACAAATTAACATTAGCACAGAGGCTACATGCGCTATCACATTTTCACTATTTAGACCATTATACATAAGTTTGGAGAAAATCAATGAAATGACATAATAACATGCAAAAAGTACCTAAACAAGAATATATTAGAGAAAAATGGCTTTTCAAACTATCATTGAACCACAAAAAATTGTTGGTCACTCAAAAAAATATGAACAGAAAATGATACAAAAATTGATAATATTAGAGTGCTATGATTTCAAGGACACGGATGTAATCTATCTAAATTCAGAAAAAGAAATTGACACATTGAATCTTTAATTTTTAAAATCATTAAAATGAATGGAACAAAGAACAAAATATTTTACATTTCCTAACAAGGCTTCATAGAATAACAAGGAAAACCTTGTAACAACATCATCAATGACACTATATGACAATCAATGATGGAATCCATTCACATGACAAGCCAGTTTTATCTTCCAATTTAAGGAACACCTGATAGCACCAATGTCTTCGACACGGGAGCATTATCAACCTTACCAGTGGCAGTACTCCAAGAAAATAACAGGGGCCAAAAGCCAACCTCAAAAGCAATCATCGCAATGTTAAATTTTGAGAAGAGTAGTACAAACCAATAGGGTTCACATTGCCCCAATACTCTTCTTTCTGGGGATGCTCAAGAGGATCACCATATACTTCTGAAGTTGAGGTCAGCAAAATTCTGTACCAAAAGATTAAATCTCAGAAAATCGAGCAACTGAATTAAAGACCAGGAGTCAACAAAACAACACTCAACCTTGCTCCAACTCGCTTTGCAAGACCCAACATGTTTAATGTGCCAATAACATTTGTCTTTATTGTCTGTAAATGTCACAGTTAAATTTAGATTGTTAGTAGCTAGTAAAGCATTAGCAATTACAATGCACAAAAAAACACAAACACCTACAGAAAGTTAATCATGAAACAAATGAGTAAATAGTAAGATGATAATACAAATATACAACTGGATATCCCCTAACAATTGCAGAATATGAATTATTTAGCAACAAGCTCGCATGAGTAGACAAATAAAGAACCAAGGTCACTTTGAACCAAAAACAACATAAAGGGAGGCCCACCTAACACTTAGCATAAGACGAAACACAAAAAAGGGCCTTCACAAGCTGATTTCCTAATGTTTTCTATGGTGGATACTTCCAACAGAGAAGATACATAGAAAAGAAAAAGAACAGGATTTCAAAAAATTGTAATGGAGATGGACAGCTAAAACTTTCCATCTATAATGAGGCTAATTAAGCAGCTGGTGGAAGCAACATAAACTGCATAGGCAAATTTTTAACAGGTAAGTTGGGTTCAAACTCCATGCTGTATGGGTTGCAGACATCCCTATAAGCAATGGTCAGTGGGCTATAAAATCGAACCTGAGACATAGCATGCAATAAAATCTGAGCACCATTTCCAGAAGTACACATTCAGTTTAATTAAAAAGAAAGTATAATCAGCACCTTCACAGGGTTGTATTTGTAAAAGATTGGTGAGGCAGGGCAGGCTAAGTGGTAAATTTGATCCACCTCCACCAACAATGGCTCTGTCACATCTGCAATATTAATAATAAGTCAGCATTAAATGAGTTGAAACAATTATTGACATACCCATGAAGAGTTTGATCCCTAATCCGTCACAAGACATGTATGATGTAAAATAAAAGCCCATTGCAAGTTTCTTCTTAGATTTAAACATATACAGTGATCTAAATGTCAACAATATTAGATTGAAGAAGTTAATAGAATTAAGGCTTAATAGAGATGAGGTTGCATGAAATCAAAATGACATACAAAATTTTTCAACAAGTCTGGTACTTGATAAAAAAAAAATACCATGACGAATGAGTTCAAATCTTGGATGACCAATCCATTTCCGGAGGTTGTCCTTTGAGCCAGTGAAGAAGTTATCAGCAACGATCACCTGTGTAAAGTTTTTTTTTAAGATAAAACAGAAACCACATTAGAGGAAACAACCATATATCCAGACTGTTTGTACAATCAATAGATTACTAATGCAGAAAAGTCTGCAAAAAATGGGATCAACTCTGAAGAATGAATTCTGAAGCACAGTGAGTTGCATGTGAGCATAATGGAGTAACATTTAATTCGGATTGGCCAATATAAACCTCAAGATCAGGATGTAACCACCAAAAGAAAAACAACAGTTATACTTGATGATAATGGTTGTATAAATATTTTTGTAAACAGAAGATTATAGAGTTACCTCATTCTTTTCATTTTCCATTAACTTGTCCACCAGATGAGACCCAATGAACCCAGCCCCACCAGTAACCAAAATCCTCAAATTGGCCTGCCCAAAAGATTAAATAAATCAATAACATTACGTCAACAGGAATCAAACATAAATCCTTTTTCAAATGCTCTGAGCATAGATTTCAGAATCACAAATGATTTGAACTGAAAAGTCACCACTGAAACCAAAACAAAGAATACACATGCTGCTTTGTATACAGACTTGTAATTATTAAAATCATTAATATCATGATTATCTGCAATGCATAGCATGCGCGTGACTTAAATTTAAAATATTCATAAACAAGATGAATGAATGACACTCCTGAGAAAATGAGGAATGCAAAATTACTCTAAAAGTTCAATTTGGACAATAATCTGTGCAATTACTTTCACCTCCAGAACAGAGAAATATAGAGCAATTCCGAATTTAGTCTTTTGGCAAAAAAAAATAAAAAATTCATGATAAACCCAGTTCCATCAGTGATCACATTGTTAATTATTCTACGAGTTCAAAAAATTCGACTAATTATACAACATTTGATCACGTATTCCAAGATGTACCAAATTCCTGCCTATTTCAATGTCCTGATTCAGATCTTCCTATTAGAAAATGGTTTTTTCATTGATTTAATTTTCAATTTAATTACGATCCAAATAAATACCCAATCAAATACAAACCTCCTAAGACATCAAATGCTGGATCTACAGTAGACAGGATCATTTACATGCAACAGATACAACGATCAACACAACAACAGAAACAAAAGAACAACATTCGAGAGAAATGCAAGCCAAATCGAGCAGGAAAAAAAAAACACAAACAAAATGTGAATCTGAGAACCTGAAAAAACTTGGAGTTCCGAAGAGGAGACGGACTCGGAGGCGGCTTCGTCGTCTCCCCATTCGCGGTGGTCTCCTTCGCCATCTGTTCTGCAATCAAATCCAAACAAAACCCTAAATCTTCAGATTTCCAACCCAAAAAAATAAAATAAACAACTCTTCAGATCAACATCAACGCAAGATTTTTCTCTTCATTCAAACCTGATCGAATAGAACAAATTCGATTTCAGGTAACTCAAACAAAACCGTAAAAAACAACACTTATTTTTTTGTCGATTCACAGACACAATGATCCAACACTTCGAATGTCTGAGTTTATATACATCACAATCACCAAACGATCCTTACAAAACACGCAAAAATATAAATCAAAATCACGCAAAGTGTACCCCACCCGATTTCGGATCTGAATCGAAAACAATGATTTAAAGTGAGATGTGAATGAGAAGTGAAGATCAATTGCACGCTTTATATATGGGGGAGAAATTCGGAATTTTTAATGCTCGATTAGGATGATAAACGGACACGGTTACGAGTTGATTAATTTGTGATTAGATTCTGACCGTTGGATCTACGTTTCCGTTTCGGACTCATTGTTTGGATGACACGTGTGCGTGTGAGATGGAAAATCGATGCTGAGTCACCACACAGTCAGCTAACATTTGAATGATTCAATGACACGCATTAATTGCAGACCAAATAACGGTAGGGAAAATGTCACAACCAGATGTTCTTGGCAGTGTTTTTCTTTTTTAAGTCCTAATATATTTTAATTTTTTTAAATATGTACAGTTGTCTAACTTTATTTCTAAATTTAGATGAAAAGATAGAGAATTATAACAAACCAAAACTTTTATCCAAACCAATGAAAAGTGATAGATGGCAATTATCTAACTGAATGGAAATGCATTGGGTTAAAAAAATCATCATGTTTATTGTCCCTCAAATGAAAAATGTATTTGCATGACATTAGTTTGTAATTTTCTTAATATTTTTAATAGATTACATATTTATATAATTGTATATTTGTACTATTAAAATTTAAAAATTTTATGAATTGAGTTAGGGCTACAGAATGAGTACATGGATGACTGAGTTAATTAACACAGTAATTGTATGGTTTTCCGAAGAATTTGTTATTCCTCATATAAGTTTTTGGTGACCAATTTGATTATGAATTGTTGGAAAATGGATATCTCATCTTTTCCATCTCTCAAAGTTTGGGACATCAAATTAGTTATAACTTTCATTATCATTTTTTTTCCTTAAAAGATTCTAGTTTATTGAGAAAAAAAAAACTCAATAAACTATTTTGTCGGGGCATCTTTTGTTCTTGGTTCCTCTATCTCTTTGGACATCACTCAAGGTCAGAGCACTTGTAACTTTTTTCGTCTTATAAAAGGCTTAAGTTTCATTAAAAAAAAATTGTAGTTTATTTAATGGCCATTTAAATTGTAAACCAAAAGAATTGTTCCTTGCCTTACATTATATCTGAAATTTTTTTGAAAATAAGGTAGATGTTGCTACCACAATTTCATTTAAGATTTCGAAGTACAACTCTGAAATAGATGAGAGAAAATAGAGCAACCTTTTAATTTTGATTGGACTTTGACTAGTAGAATCAAACAAAAAAAATTTGTGCGTGTTGATACACATCAGTTATAATGCTAAATGAGTATATGATTTTAATAATCAAATATATATTAGATTAAATAAGTATAAATCATTAGAAAAAAAATGAATATATACATTCAATTTATTTGAATTTTTCCATTTTTTGTGAAAATATGTGCAGACAAATATATATCTCCACAATTTTCACAATGTCAGACTATAATAGAAGTAAATGTATTAACCATTTTTAATGCATGTTTAAGGGGCATCATTTTATAGCAATTCCAACGTGACCTTTTTTTGTAAAATACTTCAACAGTGCCCGAATATCATTTTTCCCCCTTTTATCCTGTCTTCATACATAGACCTCATTATCTAAATGAAAAAATTCATAAAAAATCAGATAATAACAAATTCTAGAGTTACAAGTTTTATTAAGCAACACGCACTTACAATTTTTTTTTATTTTTATTTTGGTACAGAAAGGCTCGAACAAGACAACACAACAGTCTCAACTATTTAAATGGTAGGTATGAGCCATCATTATATTAATAATTAAGCCCAAAGCAAAATACAAGGTAGAGGAGAGGCTACCAACACAACATCAACCATACAAGGGTCACCCTCCAAGAATAGAACTCGTCCCCCCCCCCCCCCCCCCATATATATATATGATCACGAGCGCTGATACACTCAGTCTATTTTAAAGCCTCATATATTATAATAACACAATATATATTGTGTTATCATAATGTATGAGGTTCTATCTTAGCGTATTACACAAAAAAAAATTATCATTTTTTCAATGCAAAAAAATACACTAATGTATCTCAGTATATATTTCATTTCATATAACATTATGTACTCCAATGGAAGAGTGTATAATTTTATTTTATTTTATTTTTAAAGAAAAAAAATCAGTATAGACTGCAATTGGAGCTGCCCTAATTTTAGTCCCCGTTTGGGAAACGGAATAAGCGAGTATAAGGGTAGTATAAGGGTGGTATAATAATAGATAGGGAAAATGGTTGTTTGTTTGCATGGTATAACTTGATATTACTTAGCCAGTTTAAACGAGTATAAGAGAGTATAACAATTCTAAGTAACCCCTAGGATAAGCTATACTCAGTTTATCTATTATCATGGGCTCACATGTCAAATCAACCTTTTACATCTTATCACATCAAATCACATATCAACACCTCTTATACATCAAAAGGCCCACATCTCAAATCAACTTTTTTATACTTTATTTATATTTTATTTTTATCAACCAAACAACTCAACATTTATTCTTACGTTTTCCAATGAGAATAAAAAAAAACACAACCAAACAGAAAATCTCTTATTCATGTAGATTTGTTATCTATACTGGCATAATTATATATCCAGAATAACTCAATTCCGTTATCCAAACGGGAACTTAGGGAATAAATGTTATCCCAACCTTTAGGGCTAGTTTGACAATGAGTTAAAACTTTGATAATAAGTTGTCATAATTTTAGGGGACAAAAAATCTACAATTTTGTTCATATTTATATTTGTCAAAATTTTTGTTGTTTGGATAAAATGTAAATAAAATATATATAAATATTATAAAAGGTGAAAAATCGTGATAGTTGACTTGACAAGTTATTTATAAGAAGAGATAACAATTGATTTGGTAATGGGCCCACATATTCTTTGGTGGATTGATCTGTAATAACTTTAATTCCACTTGTTTCATGGAATGATTATCCACATTTATGACAAGTTATCCAAGCATAGATTATCTATGGATATTCAACCCCCCAAACAACTGAAATCAATTATTCTGTTTTATTCCAAGATATCCACCCCTTATTCCACATCCGTTTGAAGTTACAAGTTTTATTAAGCAACACGCAGTTTCAAAGAGGGTGCGGTTATAACCACCCACAAACTCTCCTACCTACCCCTTTTATTTATAAATAAAACTGTTTTGTTACATTTTTTCTCACACCTAACCCACTCCAACACTACCCACCCCAATGGTACACCCTACCCACCCCAAACATTACCCACGCCACACATCCCCCATAAATATATTACCCACCCCACAATCAAAATAATAAGTCTCACGCTCTCTCTCTCTCCCCGTTCGACATGCTCCATATCTTCTGTGTGTGATTTGGTTCGATCCATGACTTTCTGGAATCATAAACATTTGAAGTGTCTTGTATCTCGTTTGACATGCTCCATATTTTTTTGTGTGCGATTTGATTCAACATGGTCCATGGCTTTCTAGAATCAGAAACCTTTGAAGTGTTCAGTATCCCCTTCGACATGCTTCATGTCTTCCACGTTTGATTTGGTTCGACATGGTCCATGGCTTTCTGGAATAAAAAACCTTTGAAGTGTTCTGTATCCCGTTCGACATGCTCCATGTCTTCCGTGTGAAATTTGGTTCGACATGGTCCATAGCTTTCTGGAATAAAAAAAATATTTGAAGTGTTATGTATCTCGTTCGACATGCTCCATGCCTTCCGTATTTGATTTGGTTGGGCATGGTCCATGGCTTTCTAGAATAAAAAAACCTTTGAAGTGTTCTGTATCCCGTTCAACATACTCCATGTCTTCTGTATTTGATTTGGTTCGATATGGTCCATAGCTTTCTGGAATAAAAAATATTTGAAATGTTTTGTATCACATTCGACGTGCTCCATGTCTTCCGTGTTTGATGGTTTGACATGGTCCATGGCTTTCTGGAATCAGAAACCTTTGAAGTGTTCTGTATCCCATTCAAATGCTCCATGTCTTCCGTGTTTGATTTAGTTCGACATAATCCATGTCTTTCTGGAACCAGAAACCTTTAAAGTATTAACACACTAACATTGATAACCAAGCAACCCTGATAATCAACAAAATGGACACAATACTTTAAATTCCATCGCACTTAAAGATCATTTCACTACAAACATTCACATTATAAATCATTCCAGTGCTAAAAAAACATTGTAGATCATATGCATGTACATCATCCCCATCATTTAGTTACAATGCACCTTTTTCACCATTGTTTAGCTTACACTAAAAAATTATACATTGTTCTGGATAAAATACCAAAAAAAAACATGGGTTCTCCCCCAAATGGTAAGAGAAAAATATTGGCCTCTGGATGCCAATATGCTACCTCTCCACCATTGCACTTATCGGAATGTTCAATAAAGGAAAGTTATACTCAACCAAAGGCAACAATCCACTTTGCTTCACTTTGTTCCCGAAGGTTATTGACTCCTCTGACAAATCCCAGCCCTCTAATATTTTCGTTGGTTGACGACACCGCAAAGAATGATTGCTCTGCACCCAAGAGAGTATATGTTAATATAGGTTATCATACGCATGATGCATTAGAGTAGAACAAAAGAGATCATTATTACATTATTACATGATTGATGTACACCAAATTTTTTGATTCATCAACACTAGAGATCTCCCCAACCAATGTTTCTCATTCAATAGTCTAACGACACTGAATGGAGGGTGTCTCATTCTTTATTTATGTCTGAGGCAAAAATTGAGATGACTTGACCATTTGTTACAGAGAAAATAACCAAAGACAGACTGACTAGTGAGTAGTGACTCCATATGTATCACTAGAGGTATTGCATTGACCTTTAACAACACATTAAACAATGGCGATGACATATTTTGTACAACATTGCCATTAATTAATTCGATATTGTGTACAACACTGCCAAAATTAATTATATTTATAGCATCAAACCCACGTTCATCAAAACACTATGTAGTCACATATCAGTATAAAATTATTCAAGTGGACCAAACCAAAACTTGCTTAGAAGAATCTTTGGTTGTATGAAATATAGAATAATAAAAATATAGGCTTGTTATATAAATGAGTGAGATAGATAACTTAAGATAATATTCTTCCCAATAACAACAACCTTAAAAGGCTCACTATTTTTTTTCCATTGTAAACTCACAGTTAGTGGTAGCAAAGGAAAAAGTGTGAGATGTCTAACCATAATGAGCCTAAGGGGATAAGACTAATGATACATGAAAATTTATTCCAAACATATATTAAAAAACATAATGATAACATTGTAATCTATGATGAAAGTTATTGATAAAGGACCTACCTTACCATAACAAACCCCACTACCTGAACATTAGTTTTCCCACATTATTATCAATTAGGGGCCAACACTTTCCACTTCCAATTATTCTAAAAACAATCTCCCTAATCCTCATCTTCCTTCCAAGGTATCCCTTCACAACTAATGACCATCAGATTGTCAAGTGATAATATTGGTCATCCTCTCTTAGTTGCCCCCACCATGTCATTGATCAACCGGCTTTCAAAAATTGTCAATATATGCACTGAATATGTGCTTTTCATAAATGGCTGGAAATACTACTTTCAAGGTCATGTATTTAGTTGTAAATTGGGGAATGATGCTTTTATGACAAAATCTCAATTTCATCTAAGTAAATATTTGTACTTATATTTAAAAAAAAGAAGATTAATTAGTTTAAAGTGATGGTCTCAATTTAATTGCAGGTCATCCCTCAAATCCTGAAACAACCAACATACCTCACATGCAAAATCCTCACTGAAGTGTACTAGTAAAAAATTGTGGATCCAAAGCAAGAAATTGCCTATTGCTTAGGACACTCACCTTTCTTTAGTTACAACTTACAAGTATATAACCCCATCATATATTTTTTGAGCCTCGATCTCACAAAAACATTTTCCAATAACACAAGCATGCAAGGCGTTGGTTGCATAAAAGATACCAAAAAAAGGGTATTGAAACACTTTTGGTTGTAAAATTCAAAGGAATACAAAACATTTTTTTTTTTAAATTAAGGTTTTCAATCCCACATCATTTGAACAAATACATTCACAAATAAGGGGATAAAAATTACATTAAAGCTAAAATGAAAGGTATTCAAACATCTAGGGTTTGTAATTTGAAAAAAAATAAATACATTGAGGGAGATGAGAATGAGAGAAATAGGAAACCTGCTTTGATGCAACAAAGAGGGAGAGAGACGAGGGCCGAGACAAAGAGAGGGTCGCCAGCTGGATCCGAGCGGGGCTAGGCGAGGCTAGATCTGGGTGGGGTTGCGCATCCAACACAGAGGGAGGGAGAGTCGGAGAGGAGGGCCGTGACAGAGAATGGGGAGGCTATTAACAAGTGAAATAGTGGATGGGATGGGGTGGAAATGATTTGGGTTGAATATTTATATAAGGGTGGGTTTATGAAGTGGAGATATATGCTTGGGTGGGGAAGTAAAAGGGGTGGGTATTTTTGGGGTGGCTATAGCCGCACCCTTTCAAAGACCGTGTCATGTTATTCAAAGTTTGAAAAATCATATAAAATATTATTTGTTTGGCATCTTCAAATTCCATTAGTATGATCGACTTGAAAAATAATTTAGTTCAAGTATGACAATTTCGCACACTTGATGGGAAAAAAAAGTTGGGGGCGGTCATACCCACACCGTTATCCATTCCACCCCATCCATTTTGTTAATCATTAAACCAACACCTTAATACATATGTGTAAGTTGATGGTGGAATCCCACCCCAAACCATTTCACTCTTTCTCTCTCACATTTTACCTCTCTCTCCTTTTCTTCTTCCCCACGCCTGTCATCCTTCCCAGCCAGTGGTGCTGCCACTATCGTGTCTTCAACCACTATTCCTAGCACTCATGTCTGCCTTCGATCGTCGGACACCCATCAATACTATCAAGGCTGAAAATCACCTCCAATCACCGTCAAGGAAACCCATTAATGTCGTCAAGGCCCTCCACCACCGTCAAGGACATCCATAAATGTCGTAGAGGCTAAAAACCTACTTCGATTTTGTTAATTAATTGACTTGCAGTTGTGTCTATCTCTTGTTCCTTCAAATTTAAAATTTCATCTCGTGGAATATATAAGGTTCAAATTACCCGTTCGACTGATTCCGGTCGACCTTAAATTTAGAAGAACAACATACATTGGTCGAACATGGAAGTTTTAGACGAATGCAGACAGTCGAACCAAATCCAGAATTTAACAAAGGTTCTGGAACCCGTTCGACCAATTCCAGTCGTTCCTCAATTTGTGGACGACAAGCCTAGGTCGATCTGAGACGTCTAGGACGATTGAGGACAATCAAACCAGGTCGAGAGACAGAGAGAGATAGGAGGGCCTCGTTGAACGCAGTCGTCGCCATGCTGTACTCAGCCTTCCCAGGGATCCAACAACGTGTGGTACGTCACCCTCGCTGGAGACCACTCGTTGAAGGTTTGGTCAGAGCGGGAGGGTCCAGATCTGATTAGGATGGTTGTGGAGGCAAAGAGGAGGTAGAAATAGGTGTGAAAGGATATGTTTGCGATTTCAAGGTTTGTCAAGGGTTTTTTTGGGGGAAGATGGGATAGTGAGGTTGGGTGGCTTTCTATTTTTTGAAATAACAAACAAAATATGTTTTTGTTATTTTATAGGTGTGGGTTTCTTAGGTTATGGTGTGGGTATATCCGCCCCCAAAAAAGTTTCCCTTAATAATTGAAATAGTAAATCATGTGACATGGAGAAGTGAAGCAAAGAATAACCTATAACAGTTTCCATTACCTAAAAAAGTGAAGCGTTGATACACTCGTGTACCCCCGTTTGATTCGATAATAGGCCCGAAATAAGTGGGAATAAGTCAGAATAGTCTAAAAAATAATTGTTTGGAAGGCTGGAATAAATAAAAAACTGTATGATATAATTAATTGGTATAACATTGTATATGGATTCCACCAACCCTTAAAATTAAGTTATTCCATGTTATTTAACCCAAAAGAATATGTGGGCTCATTGTCAAATAAATAATCGTCATCATTTTTTCACATTTTATAAATATTTTTTCACATTTTATTAACATTTTATTTATATTTTATCCAAACAGAAAAAATTTTATTATTACATTTTCCAACTAGAATAATTCAAAACACAACCAAACAAAAAATCATTTTATCATTATTTATACTAAAATAATCATAAACCCTAGAATAACTTAATTCTCTATTCAAATTGGGTGTTTTGAAACCCCATCTACAATCTGAAATTGATTTTCCAACCACCTGTATATAGCAGTGTTGCACAATGTATAATACTATTGTAATGTATGAAAATTAATTTTTTTATTTGTTGACTAAATGTACACTGGGCTGGACATATCACCATTTTCTAAAAAGTGCATGTGATCAGCATGTTGGGCAGCACAAAAGTTTCACTTGCTTGAAATCGTACATCGTGACATGGTTGGTTGAACCCTTGTTTTCCCCTTTTTACACAGTGCTTTCAGTTAATATCCTAAAATAAGATCAAGATCATATTTTGGTTTCAACTCATTAAACTTTATGCATGATTACCATTCATTTAATCATATGATTTTCATCATACTATAAACATTTCCCACACAGCATCCAAAATTAGCTCTCTTTTTTTCTTTTTATCTGAATTGATCTGCTTCACCAAATAATTTAAGGCCAAAACAAACAAACAGAAAGCAAATCAACCATGTGTTAAAAGGTGACATAAAAACATGGAAGTTGAAGAAATGGACGTCTCACCTTGTACAAAAGAGAGCCACTCTGTCTGCATGATCCCCCACCATGTCATGTCAAAATCATAACAGCTTCTCCATGTATAGAAACCACGAATCCAGATCCAATCAGTACTGGCTTCAATCAGTTCTGTTAGTACGTGCACAGCCCATGAATCGAACTATACAACCTATGAATCGAACTACACAGCCAATTGTTAACTACGTATTCCATTCTCTTATTGAATCCAGTCAACCACTAAATAAAACATGGATTCCTAAATATCATCAGTATCTAATAGAAGAGTGAATATGTACCTAACAATTGATTGTGCAGTTCGATTCATAAGCTGTATAGTTTGATTAATGGATCATGCGGTTCGATACTAACAGGGCTGCCAGTCCCAACAGAATCCAGACTCGAAACCACCACATTAGTTGATATCCAACATATCAGTTAGCATGTCATATCAAAAAACAGAACCTTGATTACTGCCAAAATTTACACCTATTTACTTGCATTAGCCTCTGAAAAACGTTTTTGAGTTATTTATATCGACAAAATATTAGTCCACTATAAAACAGTTACACTGGTCACTCAAGGTTAGCCAAAACACAGGTCTGGGACGACTACCATACATTGTTACATACAATGCATTGGACGATCACTAAAACCCTTTTCATTGAGCTGCTACTTCCTCCTCTTATGGGGCTTTGACCTGGGGCCTGTCAAATTGAAAACATGCAAAATTTCAAACGTTGCAATTCATGGTCAAAGTATTTTTTTTGTGACACTATTCCCTTGTAAAAAAAAAAAAGTAACCAGAAGATAACAATAACATTGCATCTAATTATAAAAGGGTCTAAGTTTATCTAAAAAAAAAATATGATAACAATGACATGTCTATGATAGAATTGCCAATATTTGTAGCTCATGATGTTTAGCAACCCATTGCATGGATTATATTGGAGGTACGGAGAATGTGGATTGAATGGATTGTTAAAGCTCTTATTAGGAACTTGAAGATTTCATGTATTTGGTGATTAAGCTTTCAAATCTTTCCTCATACTGACTAAGGCAATCGCATCATCAAAAGTCCAAATGCCGGGCCTCTGGGATAAGTTATAGCAATGAATAGAAGATTAACGAGGGCTGCGCTTCAGAGAACATGCAATTGGATGAAGGAAAAATAATCTGCAACAAACTGCCACAATTTGATTCCTTCAATTAGAGCCTAGCAGCCAAAAGCTAGAGAGAAATGTGCTTCACGCAGCAAAAAGAAATTTTAAAAACTAAATCTTTGACAAATAGCATGGACTTTGAACCACTCTAAACGTTAACAGGATTAACTGTAAATCCATGAAGGTACTGAACCAATTTAATCAGAATGTTTTTATTTGATTGTGTTGGTTAGCTCATATGGGAGGGGGAGCTAGGAATCTGACATTGGGAGTTGAAGAAACTGACCAACTATAGTTCAGAATGGTGTATCAATGCCCCCCTCAAGGTGCAGGTATCCTTTGGTTGGCATATCAAGAAAGGATTCTAGTTAAAGCATACAGATCCAAGTGGTGGCCAGGTGATCCCATTGATTGTGTTTTATGCGGCTCCTGAGTAAATTCCTCATCTCCTACGTGGCTACGTCAGTGTGGGATTGTGAAATAGGTTTGGAGGTTAATGGGGTTATCAATGGGTATTTACCTTTACATTCAATTTGCTGGATCACATGTGGTGGTTGGGAAGCGGTTGAAGGAGGGGGATTGCAGTAAGAAAGCTAAAATCTCAAAATCTTGGTTACGGTGGTGGTATGGGCTATATGGTTGTCAAGAAATCAGGAAGCTTTTGCCTGAGAGGATTTGGGAGCTGGCGGGGTTGTTCATTTCTCAGTGGGGCCGTTTTTTGCGCAGGTGAAACCGGGGTTCATTCTGAGCAGGGGAGATTGGTCATTGAGGAGTTGAGGGTTTGGCTTTGTGGCTTGTGTACTTGTTTACATGCTATTTTTTTTTGTTTTCCCTTTCTTGTTTTTCGGCTATGTACCCTTTTAAATTGTAAGAAATTCATCGCTGGCCATTTCATTTTTCAAAAAAAAAAAAAATGTATGGACTGCAGGGATCAATAGGGAATTAGCACGTGTAGTGACAAAAAAACGGCGAGTGTCAAAATATCACAATGCTGTTTTTTGGTTGATGTGAAACAAAGCTGATAGTTCAAGTAATACATAGTCCACATCCAAACAAGAGAGAAAATGGTAGTAGACAAAATATCTATACTATGTCCCCCCACCCCCCAAATAGAAATACACTGAGTGACTCCTCTATCACAAGCCCCCCCACTCGAAGTGAACGCTAGAGGCACCCACACAAAAACAATCCCAATCCGAAATGACTCTCCATGGAATCCTATACATTTGAACAAAGATGTCACCATGGAAAACGGCCATATTGCCATGTTGACTCCAGGACAAGGATCTGAGAGATTTTAATCCGTGTTTGATACGTGTCAGACATGACCAAGGCATGTATATTGAAATGTATGTGCTTCCTAGATTTTTGTTAATTCACGGAATCTTAGACAACAATCTGTTTTTTCTGTCAAATAGTGCCAGGCTTAGCCCACTAGCCATGAACTTAGCTAGAATCCTCACTAGTTCACATAAACAGACAAACAAATGCTTCATTGTCAAACCTAAGCAAAATTCATGAGTCTGGACAATCCTCAGCACAAAAGTTGTAATGTAATAAACTACTTCACGAAGTTTCTATATTTACAACTCTTCAAAGAAAGACCTCTCTCCATGTATAGAGTGACAAACCAATTAGCGGAAAATTTAATTAAAAATAGAAGATTTCTAGAAGAAAAAAAAATGGATTGAAACAAACCTTTCCAAGGAGAGACTGGCACATCTGCACAAGTTTTTATTCCTGTGACTGTCCCTTCCTGCAATGCAAATGTTTAATATTAGAGAAGGGAAACGGACAACAGACAAAGAAAGTTCTGAAACATGAAATTTTACAATACATACCAAACTAAAGGGCATATCCATGCACATATCCATCCAAGGAAACTAAAGGGCATCCTACATCAGAGTCATTCTTAAAACAATGCCACACCAAAAAGAACATGCTTTGTGCTTTTTCTGTGTTTGAAGAAAGTGGGATGTCTACCACTACATGACTTCCACACTCTTCAAATTTTAGGAAATAAAGGTGTCAAGTCCATAATAAACTTCAAAAAAAATAAAAAAAAGGAGAAAAAATTTGGTTCCACCATGGCACCCCCTGACCTCCTGTCTGGAGATGGGTTGCAAACTGGCTAAACAAAGCTCAGTTTAAAAAACTTCATAAAGTTGGTTCAATCATTTGCATCTTTGAACCTTATTTCAACAGATGTCGCTGGTCAAATCGTCAAAACTTGAACTAATTATTTTATGAAACTAAGCTTGGTCATTCACCAACCTCCACTATATAAAAAAAATTAACATGCAACTTTGCAGTTTATAAGGATATAAACTCCCCAAATAGATATCAAATTTCTGGTCCAGAAAAGTCTAGAATCGCCAAGGTTTCATCACATGTAGAGGATAAACTATCAGATAGACATGAAAATGAGTACTAAAATGAAATAGAAAGAAAATATCACAAACCATATCATAAATTAGTCGCTGGTTGAGCCCCGGATCAAGTCTAGGCACAAGTAGTCGCCCTAGAAAAAATTAGGCAGTTGATAGTGAGGAAAACAGAATAACATCTTTTTGGGAAATCAACAATTCCTTTCTACAAATAGGTTGGCAAGGTAAAGATGCTGAAACTAGAACAATTGTAAATATTACCAGATCTTGATCTTTTGCAGTTGAGTGATTCAGGAGTAACACAGGATAACTCTTTTGCTCTTTCGCGTGTGATTGGAGATTGGTTTAATTGAACAAAAGGCTACAGTAAAGCAATCAAAGGAATCAAACAGAAACTTGAATGTATAAAAGATAGTCCTGAGAATAAAATTTAATGATTAAAAAATACAGCAATAAATAGCAAACAGAATAATGCTCTAGTGTTCAATTGCATAAATAAATAATTGATCTGACAGCAACCAACAAAGATCCCGGAGCACAAAAAGATGCCAATTCCTAAATAAACTGATAAAATTCAGGTAAAATCTGAGAAAGTCTATCCAGCTACTAGCTATACTGTGTGAGACAGAGTTAAACAGCTTATGTGGGTAAAAATTTGAAATCAGCTTATGCGGGTAAAAATTCTAAGATGAATGTGTGGCAGGTGCGTAAAGGTCCATGTCTACAGTATATTATAAAACTTTTACAAGGTTTTCAGAGAAGCATTCATCCATAAAAATGTGTGAGTGTTGTATATCTCACTAAATATCTCAG
The DNA here is from genome assembly GCA_030737845.1 of Acorus calamus. Taxonomy (NCBI): domain Eukaryota; kingdom Viridiplantae; phylum Streptophyta; class Magnoliopsida; order Acorales; family Acoraceae; genus Acorus; species Acorus calamus. Next base: position 16,646,855 of record CM060877.1, on the reverse strand, counting down.
TCTACTCATTTCTGTTGCTTTGGAAAAGAGATGTCCAAAGTAAAACATCACACAAGATGCTTTTATTTGTTAATGCAAGTTTTTTGTATTAAAGCATTGAAATAGTATTACTTGCCTCTAGTAGCAAAAAAAAATTTTAGGAAAATATTTGGAGCTATTTATTGAAATAAAGATGCCGACAAAGGATCCCCCAATGAAAAGTAGAAAAGAATAAAAAGAAAAATAAATTTAAAAAATCCCACTGAATCAGGGCATACACTTTTTGGAAGCCTAATACATTAACCCTAAAGCATCATATTCCGAACCATGGGTTACCCATGATGGTAGGAGAGTCCAAGCCAAGGAGCACAATTATCCAAGATTTATAGTGTGAGGATATTGTAGCCCAAGGATTTTGTTGAAAAATATGTTCATTGTGAGTGGACCAAATGCAACTAACATACTGCATATGGAATAAGCCACTAGAACCAAATTTACAAATTTACTATGATCACTTTGTTATAGCATCTTCCGGACCTAATGCCACATCCCTTCAAATTCCTTAAAGAACAGAGCCAAGCCCACCTTCTCCCAATTATGAGCGCTAAAAGGCACCCAAAGAGAGGTGGTTCTGATCCACAAGCTCACATATGGCATTTCTGTCGTCATCCCATTTCAATAGATTAGCATTGGTTAAGGTCTTGTCTAATGGAGCGACCACATGAAGCAATGGATCTTCAGCGGCGCAAGCACACCCCATATGAAGCACTCCACACTCGAATCGAGCAGACGTGATGTCGAGACATACTCTTCTAAAAGGTTTCACCGAATATAGAGAGGCCAACCTCCAACTAATGCAGCCCAAATTCAAAGTAGCAACTAGCAAGACATACTATACGGCATACTAAGATATATCGTGATACATTGAAATACCTAGTTATTTTCTCTTCTAAAAGGTCATCACTTTGGAGCAGTCCCACATATGGCAAGGTACTACTTCGAGTTTGAATTTCCATTCTTATTGGAGATGGCTTGATCTCTTCCTTTTTGGGGGAGTAGGGGACTACATGGAAAGGGCCATATTTATATTCCAACTCCCCTTTTTTTTTTCTTTCCTCTTCTCTTTTTCTTTTATTACATTTCCATTGCCTTCATCTTCTCTCGGTTTTTTTTATTTTGTTGGGAGATCCCTCGTCTTTGTATGAGGGTTGACATTTTATTAATATGAAGCTCCAATCTTCTTTTTCAAAAAAGAAGGTGTAACAAGGTGCTGTGAGGCTTAAAATACATATGGTCCAAACATTTTTTTGCACAATGTAGCCACTAGCCTCTCAGGACTCAAACCCAAGACTTCGTCTAGTTAGCACAAGTACTTTACCATTGATCCAAGCAACGATCCCATGGGAAACTCCTAAAGAGTGCATCTGCTCCTTATAACCTCTTTTTATCTCGAAGATTTAAGTTCCACATTGAGAAACAGAAAAAACAAAGGAAAAACAAAGAAGATAAAACAGGAAGGGAAGAAGAAGCCAAGAACGGGGGAAAAATCAATGGTATCAGTAGGTCATCACTGGGGAATTAAAAGAATTATTTGTTTGTGTGTGCGCAAGTTAAATAGATGACGCATATCAGGAAGAGTGAAGAAGTTTCAAGATCTGTTTTTTCCCTAAAAACAATGCTCACAGATTTCTAGGACAAAAAATAGATTGGATAAGCATGCAGCAATAGCACTAAAATTATTTTCTTACAAACATTGCATTTTAATTAGATTCTGGCTCAAAATATTTCATCAAATTTTTTTTTTATAAGAATTGATTGCGACTTACAGATGATTTTTGTTTTCTCCTCCGCAACTTGCTTGATGCCTTATCACTGCTTGGTTCTGCTTGTACAGAGTTGTTCAGAAGAATTTCTTCAGTTGTTTCATTCTGAATTCCCACAGTTGTTTCATTCTCAATGGAGGGACTGATGCAGTTTTTTCCCCTCTTGATGGCTGTAGCTCTATAGTCCGAGACACGACCAATAATCAACTTTTGATTTCCCTTGATTGGGCTAGGAGATGACAGAAAATTTAATTTTCTTGCAACACCAATATCCTCATCAGTTAAGGCTTCAGAATCTGCCGGCCCATGCCCAACTGTGTTATTCTCCTTCAGTTTGCCCTTTGCACTGCTCAGCTTATCTTCATTTTGCAAAATAGTCATTGATTCAGGCAGTTTGATCATATCTGTCTTTTCCTGGAACATAAAATCATGTGAGAAATTATTGCTGGGATTGGATGTCTCAAGGAAACAGTGTTCTCCGGAATCTCCACTTCCAGGCTTGCTGCTACCAGCATGGTTGTGATTATCTGGCGGAATTGGTAGCAATGAATCTCCACAAGCATGATAATGATTATCTGGCTGAACTGATAGCAATGAATTACCACATTCTCCAATCACATCTTCTCCTTCATGCAAAGCACTGATTTTGGTCTCTTTTGGTTCAGAAGAGACCATGGTTTCACTGCTAAACGTGTTCATGTCAGTTGTTTTATTTTCCTGCTCCTTACTGGTCCCTGTCATCACATGTTTACTCAGGCTTCTCGTTATGGGCCGCCAACACTTTGAACTGCTCAGCCTGTCTTTATTTTTCATGTCACTCATGGTTTCAGACTGTCTGACCATTTCCGTATTTTCCTGGAACATGAAATCACGTAAAACACCATTACTGGACTTGGATGTCTCAAGTAAAATGTATTCCCCTGAAACTCCACTTCCAGGCTTGTTTTTACCAGCATGTTTCTGATTATCTGGTTGAACTGATATCAATGACTCTCCACATTCTCCAATCCCATTTTCTCCTGCATGCAAACCACTGGTTTTGTTCTCTCTTAGCTCAGGGGAAGCCAAATTCTGACTGCTACACTTGTTCATGTCAGCAAAGCTATTTGCTTTAGTTCCCTGCTCCTTACTTGTCGCTGTCATCACATGTTTACTCACACTTCTCATCATAGGTTGAGTACTGTTTTCCACATCCACAGGCCCTCCATATGTGGCTCTCCTGGAAGAGTGGACGCTAAAAGTCCTCATAATTTCTGAAAGGACGCTTTTTCTCAACTGATCATCAGGAGTACCCGGGGTGGAATTCAAGAGATCATGCACTCGACGTATGGGCAACTCATCCCAGCTGAATGAGGGAACCTGACCTGAATTGACAGCTGAAGATTTGGATGGATTGCCAGAACATGGGGTAATTATGGGATTGCTTGTAGACTTGGGTTCCCCACAATATTGTTCGGCACGGACTTTCCAATTATAAGGGAAACCCATCAGAAAGAAATCGCAGGCCTGCAAAATAAATGACCAAATATTTAAAACTAAGTATTACTGAAATTAAAAACCCTTTTAACACAGGAAAACATAAATTATAAAACCGAAAGACAAGCAGTTTTGTGCAAACACACTTACCCACACACGTCTGAAATGAACCTAAAATAATAAGCATATACAAGTTCATTTCGAAATTACTGTTTCAAATTTTGGGAACAAGAAAGTTTTATTATTATTATTTCAAGTACATGATTGACTATTTGATGCAAAAAAGGAGAACCTGCAATAAAGAAATAAAGAGAGTTTGTTGTCAACTGCCCGACGGCTCTTGAAAAAATCATCAGTTTGCCTCCAACGGCCCAAAAGACCAGCTGCCAAACAATTTGCCTGACTGATGACCAAGCAGAGTTGCCATCACTGATTGACAAACCAAAGCAATTGTCATTAGCTTTGATTGACCCAAACTCATATTTGAATCTCATCAAAGATTTAATGAGATATCTGAGCCCAAAATATGATGGGAAGACCAATTCAAATGATCCATGACGGCCAAGAACAATAGTTGTCAATGGGAGGGCCCAAGTAGAAGGCCTAGTCAACAAGCTTTCTGACAGCTAGGAAGACTAGTCATCTCCACTAATAGCACTTCTTGACCGTCAACTAGGTCAATTGAGATTCTCATCCAATGTAGAAATCTCAGGAATTGTAATGGTTTTGAGACCTATAAAGGCCCTCGAATGTTTAGGGTTCAATAGGTTAGACTGAGAAGAAGAGCAAAATACTTGTTTCTTATTTGGTGAAACTTATTTAAGCTTCCAATTTATCTAGTTGTTAGTCTCCAATGTCAGTTTGAAGTTTGTTTTCATCTCCATGAGTGCCACTGTTTCCCACCACAATACCACACTTCCAAACCACATCATCAGAATGATGGAATAAGGAGAACCTGTAATAAATAAATAAGATTTTGTTGTCTGCTAGCCGACAACTCTTTAAAAAAATCATCAGTTTGCTTCCGATGACCCAGAAGACCAGCCACCATCAGACAGTTTGCCTAACTGAAAGCCTAGCAAAGTTGTCATCAGTGATTGACAAAATAATCGCCTTCAGTTTTAATTGACCTGAATTCAAATTTAAATCTTGTCAAAGATTTGGCGATATATTTGTACCAAGAAGCACAGGAAGACCAATTCAAATGATCAATGACAGCCAAGAACAATAGCCGTCGATGGGAGAGTCCAAGCAGAAAGCCCAATCAACAAGCCTTCTAACAGCTAGGATGTATCCGTCTCCACTTAAGGCACTTCCGTGCAGAAATAATTGTAACAGTTTTGAGGCCTATAAAAGGCCCTCAAGTGTTTAGGGTTCAGTAGGTCAAATTGAGAAGAAGAGTGAGCTATTTGTATCAAATTTAGTGAAGCTTAGTTAAACAACCAATTTGTGTTGTTGTTAGTCTCCAATGTCAGTTCAAATGTTTGTTTTCATTTCCAAGAGTGCCTTGTTTCCACCACCTTATCAATCCGCATCACTATTATTATCAATATTTCCATAAAGGAGTGTTGTCCTAACCTACCTAAGAAAGGTAAAAGGGAGGTAAAATATGTATTATTTATTGCTGGACATGTATTAGCATATGAATGCATGACTTGAAGGACTGTGGAGTTTTCTAGTCACTTCATAGGATCATGCTATCATAGGAAATCAGTCAGCACTGTGTAAAAATGTCCATGGAGTTGAGGGTATGATGTGTAGCAATAATGGGCTGCATCCAACTAAAACTTGAGAATGCACCACTAAGAAGGTTAGAATAAGGTGGTGCTAAAGTTTCCAAGAAGAGATAGAGAAACTGAGAAAGAGGACCTGGCTGAATTAAATGCTTATGCTAAGTATGACATCAGGCCATGCACAGAAACATCACTGAGCAAACTCAGACCCAATCACTCTACATGTATGCTTCCCACGTATATAGGTGGTTTGTAAGATAATTTATACATTACAAAAGGTCCAAAGAAATGACATCAAGTGGAGTGCAGCCATTCAAAAGCAAAATGGTGGGGATGTCGGGACAAAAAAGGATATACCTCAGGGGGGAACCCGTTATCAAGTGTCCTCTGCCTGTTAACGAGGTTGTGGATCAGAATGGTGTTGTTGTCCTCACTCTCAAGTGTAAAGGTATCACACCGTCTCACAATTGGTGCAGACAAAAAAAGCCTTGGCGCATGCTGCCTAAATTCAAAAAGAAAATTTAAGAAAAAAATCAAGTTGCGGCAATATTGATGAAAGATGAGACTATAACCATTCAGAATTTGAACTTAGTAGAAACTAGTGATCATTTCAAAATAAAAAAACTTTCTTTATCAACAACAAATTTACAAAGCTTAAGACATTAAAGACTCGATCTTTCATTCTCCAAAGCACATTTTACCCCAGAAAAAGCTATAATAACCAAAGTTTTAACCAATTTCTTGACATAGATTGATTTGAACAAGTCCCAAAAGTGGTAGAACCTATAACAAGTGATAAGCTGACATGTCCAGATATCAACTTGGGTCACCAAATTGATCAAATTTTGAATCAGGGACTCGTTAGTCGTTACAGATAAAAAGAAAGAACCAAACACAATGACCATTATGAACCAGACAAAAAGGGGGCACAAAAAGAGAGGTTACCCCTTCGTAGAGAATCCTCCGACGCCCAATTTGTAGACTCCATCACCGCCTTTGATTTTGGTCAGCCACCAGTCATACAAACTAACCTAAAAACACCCAAAAAGGGGGTGGATTTCAATAGACATTTCAAGATCATCAAGAGCCAAACGAAGAGAATAGAAACCCTATAAAAAAACACAACCACGTTGACGAATCGCGAGGAGGAAGAAGAGGGGGTGATTGGCGTCGCAGTTGCAGGCGAAGCACCATGAACGCCGCCGCCGCCTCCGTCGCCGGTGGAGGTGCTTCTGGGGTCGGCGACGGCGGGAGACTCTCCTCCGTTGACGGCCGGCACCTTCTTCAGAATCCCTCCCATTTGTGACCTTTCCCGCTCGTTCTCTCCCCCCATTGTCACTCTAGTATAAACAGAGAATTAAGATACTGTGATGTTGATGACTATTATAATTTTTTGTTTTTTATATAAAATAAAGAAAAATTCATTGTTTGATGACTATTTTAATATAACTAATGATAAAGTTTTTTTTTAATTGTGTTTTTATTTACTCATGTTAGGAAACATAAGAAACTTTTCTTATTTTGATAAAACTTGAATAAGACGTAGTTAAAAATTTATAAAAATTTAAAAAATAATGTAAATTGATTTATAATAGGTGATGATTGTTGATTTTATAATAGGCATATTGTTGTAAATATGGATGACTGACTTTCACTTTAACTTTGACTTTGTCATCACTTATCCTAAAAGATTAGACTCAATCATTTTCACTTTATAAAGGATTGTTGTAAATATGGATGACTGATTTTGACTTTGACTTTGTCATCACTTATCTTAAAGGATTAGACTCAATCCTTTTCACTTTGTAAATGATAGATAAAATCAAATCCCTGTAAAATTTTATTTGTTGCTATCTTTTAATGCCTATAAATACATGCCATCATTGTATTCATTTGATCAATTTTAAGAAGATAGAAAATATAGAGTTCTTCCTTCATCTCTCTCCCATATTTCTCCTTTGGTTGTTTGGTTGGTATATTTAATCTTATTCTTTTATTTACATTTATAACACATATATATTTTTTAGGTTGAATAACCTGAAAGAATTTAATTCTAAAGATTTGTTGGAATTCATATACCATTTTATACCGGTTAATTCAAACATACAATTTTTCATTTATTTCAACCTTTAAACACCCAATTTAAAATTATTTCAACTAATCCATACTTCTTCTATGTCTATTTTCAAACCAAACATGGCTTAAAGCAACTGCAACATGTGTTGTTTCGTCACTTCCTCCTATTTATCTGAACCGTCGAATGTTATATGCAAAGGGGTTCAAATTTGATCGGTTAAAACGAATCTGAATCAATTCAAAGTTCAAACCACTTTTTTCCGGTCAATGGTTTTTTTGTTGGGTTTGGGTATGAATTGAAAAATTAATGAATCAATCTATATTATTTGAGTTTTGTTTTACTTCAAAAAAATTAAATTAACCGAATTGAATTAAATTTAAATACATGTTATTCATAATTAATAGTCATTTGAATCATTTTTTTATTTTAAAAGCTATATTGTTATTTTACCTTCAGTATTTATAAAAAATGAATATACTAATTTACACCATTAATCATAACATTTTAATATATTTATATAAAGATATAAACCAACCCCTAAAGAAACTTTAACCAATTCAAATTGGTAAGAAAAAAATAACTTGGTATATATGTTTATTTTTAACAGTTCAATTTAGTTCAAAATAATTCGGGTTAACTAAACAAAAATCAATTCAATTCAGATTTACATCAGAATATAGTTTGATCTAATGTAAGGTCATGATGGATTTCCATTCTAACATCTAATTTTTTGGGTTGAAAACTCGAAAGGGCACAGGCTGAAACGCACGGGCTATGGCCAAGGTTTGAGTCGAAAGATTATAAATTCTAGGGGAAAATCCAAATAACACCCCCCCCCCCCCATTAAACAGTCTGAAATTCATATAACCCTCTCATTTTCCATGAAATCCATGTTCCCCGTGAAAACATTTATATAAATCTAAATAACCCACTGAGTTAGACTTCCTTTAACAGATGAAGAATATTATGTGAATTTTTTTGCTTGGTTAACCCTAACTGAAAACACAGTATATCAAAAAGGGAAAATGATTAAAAAAAGTCTCTCAAAAGTTAGAAATACCTAAATCAACAACTTTTAAAATTATATTTAAAAAAGTCTCATTTTACAATTTTGAAAATATAAAAGACTAATCTATCATTATGCAATTAAATTCTCAATGCATTTCGTATCTCTTAATTTTGTTAAAATATTTCATCCTTTTAATTTTATTAATATATTTCACATATTTTTATGTAGATCAATTTTTTTTTATAGTAAATTCTTTTTTATTAAGTGGATTTTGTGAAATATGTACTGATATAATTTAAGTTTTTTTATGATGAACTCCATTAAATATTGATGTTTTTTTTTTAAAATGGATATGTACTAATGATATCATAAAAATATGTAAATAGCTTAAAAATTAAAATTGTGAATAAAGATTTAAAATACTAAAATATCATCTGTTGCATTGAGGCACAACATATATTTAAATTACATATTATGATTATACACAATGAAAAATGATAAATAATATCATGTAAGATATATATAAGAAATACACAGTATGATATATAAAAACAAAACCTTTAAGATGATTGATTTTCTTCATGTATAGAGAGATTGTTATTTTATTAAAAAATAGGTTTTTAGTGTGGAATAAAGAGGGATATTAAAGATTTAATTACATAAAGTCAGATTAGTCTTTTGTGTTTTCAAAACTATAAAATAAGACTTTTTTAGGTATAATTTAATAAATGGCTGATTTGGGTATTTCAAACTCTTATGAAATTTTTTTGGTCATTTTTCTTATAAAAAATCTCCTATAATTTGTTAAAAAAACAAAAAACTTTCTATAAATGATGATTTTATCATTCCAAATAGATTATATAACCTTATCTAAAGGGGTAAAACCGTCATTTATAGATAATTTTTTTATATTTTTAACACATTATAGCGAGTTTTTGGTATTTCCTCATTTGTTAAGCGGAAATCTAATTCAAAAGGTTATTTAGATTTACTTATGTGTTTTCAAAGTGTTATAAAAAAGTAAGAAGATTATATGGATTTCATATTGGTCCGGGGTTATTTGAAATTTCCCCTAAATTTTAATGTTTTAAATAAGAGTGGTGATATATAGGCCCCAAATCACAAGCCCCATTCACAAGCCTCATGATGTGTCATTATTTTATTGGTTGATTTTGATGGTTTGTTGACTTTTGAAAAAGTGTAAAATGGTAAAATACGGATATGCCCTTCATTAAAAATATATCTCATTAACCCAAATCCCCCTTTTTTCTCTATTCAGTTACAAATCTTTCATATTAATTTCAGTTACACCCTATTTCAAAATTTATCTTTATGAATTTTCTATTTCAGTTATACCAAAACTTACCTAAATTACACTAAAACTACCTAAATTATTTTTCGTTAAAATCCTTCAAACAGTAGTAAAAACATTCCCTACATGTTTACATCATTTGTTACATTTACATTAACACTGTTACATTTACATTACATAAATGTTTTACATTTCATGCAATGTTTAAACAATTTTAAAACGAATCTTTACATTTCATGGAAAATATCAAACACTTGTTTTGCTATGAGTTACACTTAACAAATATTACATGAACTATTGGTTTCATTTTAATAAAAACTGTTACATTTATATATATGTATTTCTAAATGTTTTACATTCCATTCAATTTACCCATAGTTCATTGTTACATTTATGAATGTAACAAATATATAAATCAATACACATATGCAGTTGACTGTTACATTTGCGAATGTAACAAAAACGACATAGATTTTAAAAAACGAAGAGTGTTATATAAATAAAATGTAACATTATAAAAAACAAATCCAACTATGAAAAATGACATTCAAAACATAAATAAAACATGATCCGGTAGGCGTTGATGGAAGATCCAACTCCATAAAGAACAAAACAATGTTTTCGAACTTCACAAGATTAAAAAATCCGAGAGAGTTACGAGGTGAGCAACAACATGGCCACAAGTGGACTATTGAGGAGGAGGAAATGTAGAGAAGACAACAAGAAGAAGAGATGTGTTTTCGAAGATCACCTTGATTATCTTCTGTTTTTTATTTATTTGTTTAGATCTCATTCAAGAAAATAATAATAATTCGGTTGAGATATGCATAAAGAATTAATGATGCTCCATGATTCTCGGAATAAATCTTGATGTTATTATCAAGTAAATGGTATAATAAGTAATGTCACATTGCCACCTCATGGGGCCTATGATGGGGCCTGTGACGTTGGGGCCCAGAAAACATTATTGTTTAAATAAATAGCCTACCATTTCAGTAAAAAAATGTTTAAATAAATAATACATGTTATTTTAGAGGGTATAAATATATTCATGTTTGTTTGTTGTAACTATTAAAAAGGTAATCATAAGCGAATATTTGTAGGATAAGTTGCAGTAGAACAGTCCTGTGACATGTAGTTATTGACAGAAATACTCTTTTAAGTTGTGAATATATAATAAATAAAAATAATTGATATATATAATTGATATTGTACATAAAACTGTGTGTAACAGCTCCCATTCAAACTTCAGAGGAGCTTATTCTTCATTCACTTTGCTTTCAAAATTGAACTACAAATCCTAATTGAATGTTTCCTTGAGTACATAATATCACAACATAATCATATATTTCAGTCTAAAGAAATAGTAATAATGTAATTCAAGATTTGCTGAGGCGCAGCTTAATAACTAAACCTGTTTATCCAGAAAATCATTTTAGGTTTGGTTAAAGGTGGACTTATATCAGCATCTTTAGGTTCTTTGAACAATGGACTATTTCTTCCCTATCTCAACAAAATCTGCATAAAAATAAAGTATATTCTAATAAATCAAACAGAGGACTTTTTTTGTCAATAATTAGAAACATATTTGTTTCCAGAAGACAATGAGAAATAAAACATCCATCAGGCACTACGGTTTCGATAAGGTCCAGCCAAATCCAGACCACTTGCAACTTACAAATATATATAACAAAAAGCCAAAAACAAATGAAATATTTTTCTGTGTATACTCACTCATCAATCAGATGCTCGAATCCACTCTCTCAGACGCCAACCTGCCACACCAGACCTAACCCGGACAAATGCAAATTTTGCTAAGAGAGTTGAAGCAAAAACGACAAAAGCATCTATATCGACTTTGCTGTGATAATAAAATAGATAGCTGCATCGGAAGATGAAGAGGTCAACTAGAATACATCTGGGTGAAAATGTCCAGGAATGGAACTGGGTTCCTGTGCCCTCTGCAGATGAAGCCTCAGAGTGTAATTGTTTACCTGCACAAAAGCAAGTCCATGTTCTATTATCAGGTCAAGAATAACTATTGAACGCTAATACACTAAGGCTGTATTTTGGAAATGAGTTTTAAACTGCGTCTGGGGATTCTGCTTCTGCAGAAATGAGTTTTAAACTACGTCTGGGGATTCTGCTTCTGCAGAAATCACAATTAATCCACATTCGTTTCCAAACCCCTCCAATGTTCCCAGCTTTTGGAAAAAACTGAAAAACAGCTTTTAGTTATAAAAACTTCAGCTTTTAGTTATAAAAACAGCTATTCAGAAGTCTAACAAATATATGTTTATTGTAAAGCTATTTTCAAAACCTGTTTTTCAAACTCGTTTCCAAATATGACCTAAGTCATTCATGCAGTCCTAACTCAATATATAAAGTCCCTAATATATACTCTATTGGGGAAAATGTAAAAAGGTATGATTATATTATTTTTTGTGAAAGTATGTGATTCAATAGACAAATATATACTTAAAAAAAATCAAAATGTGTTCGGACTAAGTACTAAACCAAGCCCCTTTTATCTGCAACAACCGGAAATAACCTTGGGAATTTTGATTTAAGGGGTTCCATGTCACACCAAGTCTCCACTTAATGGCTGAACTGAGATTTGCTGTTGTCACAACAGAAACTAATTACATTCAGGATTCAACGCTATATAATTTTTTTTTCTTTCCCATTTTCTTTGCTCAACAGAAGCATCGTTAAAATAAAGTTTCAAGCACCGGCATGAGAAATACCATGTTCTTGCATTATAGATATAAACTTAAAATGCCAAAATTAAGTTAAAGCAAATGTTCAGTAGAAAATTTGTCTAACTAGGGAGAAGAGAGCAGTAAAAACCTCCAATGTTCGAACTTGTTCCTGGTATTGGCTTATTATATGCTTTAACTGTTCTACCTCCTTCCGCTTCTCCTCCTGCTCCATACTGCGCTCATGCTGGATTGCAACAGCTTTCTTCAAAATATGGTTGTCTTTCAATAAGCTCTGGAGCTGCTCTTTCAAGGCAGTCATCTCTTGCTGCTCACACAAACAACGCAAGTGGGAAAAGGAAACATCCATCAACGTGAAAACACTTGTCAATCCCTACACCGTGCTGACTAAAAAATCAGTGTGTTTACCTCCACTGAGGCAGTAGAATGAGCAACAACACTTTTTTCAAAAGATTCCAGAAACCTCATGACACGGACACGAGCATCATCGAGACCTGTTGCCTTCTGCATTTCTTGGACAAGAAAATCCACCCATGAGCAGTTTTGGGGTACTACAGATTCCTCTGAGATGTTATTCTGTGAGCCTCCAACCTTCTCAGGTGAGAGAGTAGGTTCTCCACCTGACACATAAACGAAGCAGAGGGGTGCAAGGAAGCCAAATGCAAATCTAAGACATTAGAAATATAGTTCCTTCACTGATACACGAGGATGCCATAAATACATGAAAGAAAATTAACCTTCAACAAATTGTTCATTTGCAGTGAACATGGATTCATGGCCCAAAGATTCACTGGTTTCTGAGGCATCGTTGAGGCAAAGAACTTGGAGACTCTTGATTGCATCATCAATTCTGTGGCCATGGGTGTTCAAAACTGTTTCCACAACCTATGAGATGAATAAAATTAACCCAATGAGAAGAAGCCAAAATCCAAAAACCCAAGCCCTAATGGTTTCGACACATGGTATTTAATTAGATGTTATTTCATAGCAAGCTAAAATATACACATCATTGCCCACAAGATTAGGCGTAAAAGTGTATCTTCTTAAAAAGGCTGATAGGGTAAACCTATTTTCATAGAACAGAATGATGAAACAACTTGAAATGGGTTACATACCCAAATCCTTGAATAGAAAAAAAGGAACTTTCATGTGAGATGGATTCATCACATCACTGCTACCTTGACCAGGAAACATGCAAAATCCCAACTGTCAAATACAATGGCATGTAGAATGTGGACTCATGGACATTTTAAGAAATAGTAAGAAATAAAATAACATGTAAGAAATAAAATAACATGTACCTGAATAAAACTAATCTAGATATGTCATTGGATATGAACAAGATAAGAAATTCATACAACATTTTATTGCATGGAATCTCGAGTGGCCCTACGGAATATGATGTTGAGAATATAATCATCCAGGTGCACTGTGCACGCATGCTGACAGCTCCTAGAAACGGTCTAGAACCAGCCATATGAAAATCAAATGATACTTTTGAATATTAATTAGAAAAATATTTAAAATGATTATCAGAAAGCTATAAAAAAATATCATGTTTAAGAAAACCCAAGCTCATATATTTTATATACGCCTGAACTCCATGGCAGACACTCCACAATCCACAATTCATACACACCAGTGCACCACAATTTAAGACACCAAAACCCCTTGAACGGAACTACCTATAGAATTTAAAGGAAGATGATTAAAAACTTTGAAGAAAGATTGAAATCAAGTTTTCGAAATTTAGTTCTAATGAACTAAAATTTCAAATGCATAACTTCCTTGTTCAATTCAATTATCAAGTGTGTCCAACAAACTGGGGAGGCGCAAAAAATTCAAATACCCACAATAACACATGATTTTTCAATGAATCAAAAGGGAAAAAAAGTGATTTTATCAGATTTTTCAAAAGTGATTTTTCAATGAATCCAGTTTCTATTTAACAAGCTGATGACAGTTTCTATTTAACAAGCTGATGATTTGTGAAACAATTGCAAATACTCCATGACAGTTTACAACAACAAAAATCACAACAAGGCCTTTGAGTCGGCTATATTAATCACTTTTTTTCATTCAATTTTGTTAAACCTCACGCATTCCAAAACATTAGAAATCAACAGTCTTTCCTTACAGTCACCATCCAAGTTTGTTTTGGCCTAACCCTTGTCCTTGGAACCCCTATCAATCCCCTCAGAAATGGTGAACTAATTGGTTTCCGTTTCAGATGTCCAAACCATCTCAAACTGGTCTGGACTGTGTCAAGATTCAGATGGAAAATATCTAACAAAAGAATACATTATTAACCATAAAAAACGTAACCCGAGCAAAACAGAAGCACAAAAAAAAACAACTTTACAACAAATCCTTTCATGGGATTCCAAAAAATCATTCAGTGAACAGAATCTGATGAGGGAGGAGAAACTTCACCTCCCGATCCATGTTTGGGAACATCTTGAGCAGGACTTGGAGCTTGTCGTCGGGTCCGAAGGAGAGATCCAACGATCGGATCGGCGACCCGAACTGGGAGCACCTCGACCTCTTCGCGGCCGGCGTCGTCGCCGAAGATCCGAAGATCTCTTCGAATCCCAGGCGCTTCCCGCAGACACCAGCCGACATGGCACCAAAACCTCGCTCAAAAACCGTGAATCTCTCTCTCTCTCTCTCTCTCTCTCACTAACTCCTCGTCTTGAACTTTCGATCTATAACAAGGGTTCACGAGAGAAATCGAAGTGGAGAAAGTCTCCCTCTCTCAGGATCTGTTGTGGTTTTTATGATGGAGATGAAAGAGCCCCGGAGAGAGAGGGAGAGAGTCATTTATGCATAATTTATTATTGAGAAAAATCCACACAACCCCTGTAAACTGATTGAAAGGACCCGTCTATCCCCACCAAACAATTTTCCAATCCCACCGATCAAAAAAAAAAAAAAAAAAACGGTGTTTGTCTGTTCCCACCGATTCAGTTCGACCAAATTCGGTCGCCATTTCAAATTTTGGGCGACCGTAATGGGTCGTCATTTCAGGTTTTGGCGACCGGAATGGGTCGAACAGGGTTCAGAATTATATCTACTTATTTTTTGTAAACAAATAAATTTTTGGATTTATCCATCATATTCTACATTTATTCTTTCATCCAAACAACAACTAAGGGATTAAAAAAAATGTAAGTAGATATACTTTCAATTAATTCAAATTTTTATAGAAAAATATCTTATTAGACAAATATATATCATTTTTAAGCTTCGTTTGAATTCGTAGTTAAGATGAATTTTTGTTTGAAAACAAAAAAACATATCAGTTGATTCAAACACATTTTATATTTGACTTTTGAAATTTGTCTGTAACTTATGTAAAAAAAATTGTTCTTATATTCTACATTTAAGAATAATGATTTATTCTCCTTACATTACAACTCAGACTTGGAGTGATATGAAAGATTCAAGGAGGATACACGTCGTGAGATTATGTTTTCAAAAAAAATATATATAAATTTTATTACAAATCCTGTTCGACAAGTTTCGGTCGCGCGTGAAACCTGAAATGACGACCAAATCCGGTCGCGCGAAACCTAAAATGGCGACCAAATCCGGTCGAACGGGTCGAATTGGTGGAGATAGCAAAACACCGGTTTTTTTTTTTTTTATTGCTTGGTGGGGTAAGAAAATAAGTGGGTGGGGCTAGACGGGCCCTGATTGAAATCTATATAACCCCCTGATTTTTCTTAAAATCCAAATAACCCCCTAAAAACATCTTATAAATCCAAAACACCCCGTAAATAAAATTTTTGTTGATGGATGGTGAATATTTGTGAATATTCATTTTGGTTAACCTTAAATGAAAATAAAATGTATCAAAAAAATTCTACAATGTGTTAAAAATACAGAAAATTATCTGTAAATGACTATTTTATCCTTTCGGATATGGTTTTATAATCTATTCGAATGTGTAAAATCGTCTTTTTATATAAATTTCACATTTAACACATTGTAAGAGTTTTTAGTATATTATGTTCTCAGTCAGTGTTAATCAAACAGAATATTCATAATATATTTATTATCTGTCAACAAAAAATTCATTCAGGGGTTATTTAAATTTACTAGATGTTTTTAGGGGTTATATAGATTTTAAGAAAAGTTAGGGGTTATATGGATTTCCGTTAGTTTACAGGGGGATGTTTGGATATTTCCCTTTATTATTATCCACACAACTATTGAGGTCTAATGAATTGAATCCATTCGATTAAATGTCTATGGTTGTGATTCTCTCTTCATTGGATAGTGGGTTGGTTGAAATTTGTTTTCCATATATACTGCGAAGTCCACCGTGAAGTTTTGGTGCAAACATGAGTTATTTTAGGGTTCGTTTGGGGTGTGACATGAGGTTATTCGTTCTTGATAGTTATACTAGAATAGATAACAATCCATGTTGAATAGGTAAATTTTTGTTTGGTTGTTTTTTTTGTTATTCTCATTGAAAAAAGTAAAATTGATCTTTTTGTTGTTTGGTTCACCTTGAATAAAGTAAAGATAAGTGATAGATAATAGATGGATAAGAGTTTATGATTTTTTAAATGACAATTATACCCCTGCATAAATTATTTGTGTTTGAAAATAAGTATGAGAGATATGTGTGTGATATGATAGATGTGATAGTTTTTGAAATGTGTTCAGAGAGTGCTAGGTAAGATAAATTTTTTAAAATGACAGATAAAAGTATTTTTATCCATTGGTATAAATAAGCCCTGATAAGCAATTCTAGGTTTTTTTTAGAATAGTTATCAGACATTTTCCTATCTTATCCAAACATAACTATCAAGGTTTATTCTTTTCAAACAAACAGCTATTTGGGGGCTATTCTACTATATTTTCCCCTATCCAGTGTTTATTCTCCACCCCAAACGGGGCGGGGGGGGGGGGGGGGTTAGACTTTCGTAATATTCTAGAAATATATTAATCTACAAGTGCAATAATTGATTTTTCTATTTGATTGTGTTTTTAATTATTTTTTGTTGAAAAACATAATAATAAATTTTTTATTATTTGATTGATTATGGATAAATTGTGGATAAAATGTGAATAAAGATGTAGATACAAATTTATAAAAAGTAAAAAAATGATTTAAAATTTATAAGAGATAATGACAGTTGATTTAATTGTAAAGCCCATTTGAATCCACGGTGGTGTTTTAAAGGTTCTTTCACTATGGAATTTGCTTTACCATAGATCCAAACTGGGTCTATTTTTTTAAATAATGTTAGGGACAACCCACATATGTTTTAATTTTTAACAATAATAAACCTCGTATAATGAAATATATACTATGCCAAAAATATATATCGATCCATTATGAATTCATTCGATCAAATTGTAAATGAAAAAAGTAGTAACGAGATATATTTTATAGTGAACCCTCTTTAGACATATCACAACTAAACAAAAAAAATTCTAATTTGATGTCATTTTATAATTTTTTTTTCAAGCAATATATATTTACAAGATTTGATTTCATGTTGTGGGATTTGGGATGCAACTCGGACATGTTAGGAGGTTGGAGCTCAACTTAAACCCAACTTCAAGTTAGATGAATTCAATCCAAACTCAACCCAAGCTATATTGAATAATTTAAATTTTATCTCATAAATTAAACAATTAAATTTAACTTAGAACTTTTAAATTTATCATCCCTATATTTTGGATCTAGGTTGGTCCGGACCCAACCCAAATTAAGATTGAACTCGAACGCCAAAACCCCAACCCAAATCTCTCCAAATGTTAGGTTGGATAAGTTTTAATCCGTTCAAGTTGCACTCTTATTTCATATTGTATTAAAATTTTGATAAAGTAAAACAATATTAAATAAAATAAGAAAATAATGACAATAATATATTTGAAGCCTCCACTTAACTATAATCTTGGCTCTGCTCTAGTTTGGCATTTGATTAAATCACATGTTATCCCATATGATATAAGAAAAAGAAAGGATAAAGCGTGAACAATTTTTCGTATTTTGAGAAAAAAAGTGGGGATATTTTGTTATAAGTAAAAAGTGAAACATACTTTATCCCTAATTTTTAACTCAATTTTGCTAAGCATGGACAATATTTATGATTGCTCTTCCAAAACAACAACAACAAAAAACTTCATGAAACCAAAATCAACAATATTAATGCCCCATTCATAGAAATTGTAGACTTAAATTTTTTTTTTGAAGTTATTCCATATTTTAGATCATGTGATCCAAATACAAATTTTAAAATAAAAACAAAAAAAAATAAAGATAACAAAATGCATTACGAAATATAAATCTAGATAAAAATAATAATTTTTTATTCTCATAAATTACGCTAACTTATTCTAAATATTCATTCATTTACCATAGACCTAAAGTGCCATGGTGACATGTAAACTTTCAGAGTTTTGATTGGACTATGACATATGCATCGCCATGTGATATTATGATAAGACTTAAAAGGATGATATACCAATCGAGAGAGAGACCAAGGGGCTTATGACATATCAACAACTTCTGAGGGCTCACTCGGAAAACAAATGTCAAACAATAGACTTGAACAAGTGACTCGATGATGCATCTGACCTAGCCCGTTGTCCAGGAAATATTGACGACCTGCATTGTAAGTGTTGATTAGTGTCATAATCAGGGGCGTTCAACTACCCAAATCGGACGGATAAAATAAGCTCGTTCAGGTTTAAATACAACCTTTCTTTTCCTTGTTAGGTATAACCATTATTTTTCTTGCTATCACTTTCTCATTATGGAGAGTTTAATAGGAGTGCAATTTAGACAGGTTGAGTCGGTTTAGAGGGGTATGGGTGGGCCAGAGTTCGGGTCGAGCTCAATGTACATTCTTCCGGTTCATTAATTTGGTTGGAGCGTTGTTATGTTTAGTCTGAAATGCGGTCTCATTTACATCTTTAGCTCATTTCACTCATTGTAACAAATATATATCTCATTGTAATTTTTTTACATTTTTCTATAATGATACTATTTAATTTATTAAAGTATATGGTTTACTTGTTATAAAATACATATATCATTAGATGAGATGTATAATATTTGAAGAACAATAAAATGGGAGGATTGGAAATGAGACTTAAACTAACATTTCCATGAAACAACTCAAATAGCCAGAGAAATGAGGATACAAAATTTTCTCGACCCTTAGGCCCCGTTTGGTTCGTGTCATTTTTTTGGGTGGAATTACTTTACCTGGAATCAGTTTACCAGGAATCAGTTTACCAGGAATCTTGATTCCATCAGACTGTTTGGTTCGTCAGTGGAATTCTCTTTGGAATCATTTTCCATTGTTTGGTTCATACATGGAAAATGAAAAGGAATTTGATTTAAATGTCTAAAATACCCTTACTATTATAAATACTTGCAAAATTTATTTCTTACCCATATCACAATATTAGAAAAAATTATTAATTTTTTTATAAATACTTTTATAAATATTTAATCAATGCAAATAAATAAAATAACCAATTATATACTTAAACATATAATAATAATAATCTTATCAGTTGAATGTTTATGAACTCTCTTAAAAACTTCAAATGACGGAATATTAATGATATGAAATAAAACATCTTTACTAAAGTTAAAAGACAAGAAATAAAATATGTGTTCCTCTTAAACATCAACCTAAATTAACCAAGTTGTTCACCAATTGAAATTTGTTTACTAATAATCTGTCTCATATGCGAGAATTTCCTCCACCATTTCACCACGTTCTTCTTCGGGACACATCAAGAACATTTCAACATAAGATGGCTCCTTACTTATGATCCGTGCCGCCACCATCTTTTGTTGACGAGTGAACCCTTCCATCTTGGTCAAAGTCTCAGCCACCATTGAAATTAGGTTCTCAGGTGTAAGAGAAGATGCCATTATTTTCAAGTATTCTTTTGAGCATTCAACCAAAGATGAAATCGAAGAAGCTATCTCACTAACACATGAAGACATATCTTGTGAAGATCTCGCTCGCTTCTTGTGTGACCTCGTGGCATTTGAAGATGATGGTGTAGTGCCAGTAGGTGTAGGATTTTGGGTTGCATTGGAGGTGCCATGTTCAAAGACCATATCTTCAAGAATAAAATTTTCGACTTGTTCATCTAACCCAAGGTCAATCCCTACCTCCGCCGCCGCAGCTACCGCCTCAGCCATCACTTGGGCCTCCGCATCTGCCACTGAAAATGATTCCAACCCATTGGCCCGGTCCTTGGCAAAAATGTCAACCAAAGCGTCATAGTGTGGGAATGGTTTCTTGAATAGCCCTTTTGCATTTGGATGAGACTACATTGTCAAAAAAAAAAAAAAAAAAATTAGTAGAAGACACATGAAATATAAAATGTACACAAATAAACAACATGAAATATTTTGCATACCAATGTCCATTGATCAAAAACAATCTTTTCACAATTTATAAATTTATTTATATCGCACCAAGTGAAGCCACTTCCCTTTGTCAACATGTCGTAAATAGCCATGGTTTGCATCTTTAGAAGTTTGATACGAGATTGGATGTGTGGGATTGCCTTTATTCCACAACCCGGTAGTTTAGATTCAAGAAGCCTCTCAAGTTGTTGAAGGTAACCAGTCCTAAAACCGGTGTCAACTTTCCAATTACCACATAATGAAAGTTCGGTTAAAGACTCCACCAGGGCAGTATCTTGAGTTGCATTCCATGAAAAGTGGTTCCTTTTTGTTCGAATGGAAGATGCTGATACTTCCGCATCCATCCTATATGCACAATAAAGATACAAAAAGTTGTTCCAATATTTAAGTTTAACACAAATGCCACATCCAAATAGTATATCCAAATTTAGTATATGTTCACACAACCCATCAAAAATTTTTTGCTTGGTCATCGAAATTGTTGGTTACATGCAAAACAGTGGTTGCAATCAAATAAATCAACAAATTTCTTATATCAAATAAGTTGTTCCAAGTCCTCATCAAATAACACACTCAAATAACAAAACCAAATGGTTCACAAAGACAAAAAAACAAAAATAAACTAATTATGAACTCCTCGCCACTCATCCCACATTTGAGTTGCTAAACTAGTCCTAAATGTTTGAGCTGTTTCTGATACATTGACAAACTCGATGGGCTCCCCATGTGCCTCACACCATTCTCTTTCACGCTCATCCAAATGAGATTCAAGAGGATCAATAGTCATTTCTTGTCTAATGAGATTGTGTAGAAGGGCACATGCCATAATGATCCTATTTTGTGTTCTTATAGGATAAAAACAAGGACTCCTAAGAATGCCCCATCTCAGCTTCAACAACCCAAAACACCTTTCTATTACATTTCGAGCTGCCGAATGCTTCATGTTGAAAAACTCCTCTTTACTGGTAGGTTGATGGCCATGTCTCCATTCATTTAAATGATATCGTTGTCCCCTAAATGGTGCAAGGAACCCCTCACTGTTTGGATATCCAGCATCAACAAGATAATAAAAACCTATGACACAACATACAATTTATTAATATAGTTGGATGTCATTCTAAAATAACTTTAGAAATACACACGACTCATTTATCACGTACCTTGTGGGACTTTCAACCCACATGGTCTCTCAATTGCATCCCTAAGAACTCTAGAATCCGCAGCAGAACCTTCCCAACCTGGTTGTATATATATAAACCGCATGTCATGTGAACATACTCCCAAGACATTCGTAGCAAGTTCATTCTTTCTCGTACGATATCTAGGTTTGTCAACATCCGACACATGCAATCTAACATGTGTCCCGTCCAACGCACCCAAACAATTCTAAAATTGACAAAAACGAATTTTTAATCTAATTTGTGTCACTTAATAAATCAAAGTGTAAAATATACATTCAATATTCGCATATACCTTAAAGCACCTCCATCTTTCATCTGTTGAGTCCTCAGCAACACCCTCTGGAACTTTTAACAAATGGCTTTGTAACCTTATGACTCCATTTAAAATACTATTGAAGTGTCGACTAATTGTTTCACCCGAACGCATGAATCTATTTTTAATTCCTCTATTCTTAGCATGATGAGCAAGTATATACAAGAATATAGCAACCATCTCTTCCACACTTGAGTTTCTGTTATCACTCACATTACCAATTGTCCTAAGCATATGACACAACTTATGAAAGGTATGCCTATCCATGCGAATTTGTTCTTTGCTAGCCAAATCATTCTCATATACCATTTTGAATACATTAGAAGCACGCAAAGAAGCATGCCACAATGATCCAGATTTTAGTATGTATTTTTTATAATGGGATTCAATGAGAATGGTGAGCAACCCACACAACAATGAGATGAGATCAAAAATAAACCTAAGAAATTTTGTCATTATAACATATTTTTTTCTCCGAGTCAAGGGCAACCTTGCCATATCTGCAAAATTCATGGAGCAATTTACAATAAAATGAGCACAACATAAGATTTTACTGATATTGCTTTTATTGATATTGCTAAAATATTATAGAGCAATTTTAAAATTATCTTGAAAATGCAAAATAACTAAAATACATCACACATAACATTTACCAATTATACGGCCAATATCTAAAGCCCTCTATAATAATACTCTTTAAAAAACATATATACTCATCTATACTCACATAACACATCAAAAAATTGTACATCCCTCCCAACCGTACGAAGCGGCCAAAAAAAACAAAAGTTGATGTCACGAAAAATAATAATTATATACTTTAAACTCACATCGCAATAAGTATTAATTATACATGCCCCTAATTAGATATTAATTATACATGCCCCTATTTAGGTAGATTGAACCAATTAATTCATTAAAATTTGGATCGTCGGTCTCGAGAATTGTAAAATAACAAGATGATGAACATGCTAACTTTAATTGAAGAAAACACAAGGCAGACCCCCGAGTGAAAGACCGGCGAATAAAGCGGAGCGTGGACAGCGCGGGGGCAATGCTCGGTGTTATGCCAATAGGATGCACATGTACTCAGACAAACACTTGGGAAAAAAAAAACACTACACACAGGCTCACATTTACGTATACATCATAAAAAAATGCAAAACTGAAAGAAAAGAAGCTAGAAAACATCATCGGTAAAGGAGTTCTCTACTATGTACAACTTACCCTAGACAGAGCGGTCAAGCCGAGGTCGAGGGACACCGGGAGTCGTCGAAGGCTCGTCGTCTGGGTTGGAAGGAAGATCAGAGAGGAGAGTTGTTTTTATATTTGATTTTGTTTGACATATATACTAATCATAATAATATCTAACTACATCACATATAAGAATCAAAACTGAATTTAAAAACATACATTAAATATCTAAATTAATAACAGTTAAGATTTTTTACATCATATATAAGAATTATAACAGATTTTTTAGGTAAATAATAAAAACTACATATTTTAGAAGGGATGTATATAGTAATTTCATTCATTTGTAAAGGGTACAATAGTAATCTAATTTAGGATTCCAGGTGGAATGTGAGATTACCACCACAAAGGGTGGGAATCTGATTCCACCCTATTTTCCACGTGGATGGATTTTAATTCCAGTGGGGCTAACAATTACCATCAATATTACCACCAACCAAACACTTGATTTATGCACATTCCTGGTAATCTCACATGGAATCAAATTCCATCCTAGATTACCACGAACCAAACGGGGCCTTAGAAGATATTTCATTATTTCATCAACAGCTAGGAAGAGTTTATAATATAATATCTTCAATTCATCAAATTTCAAGGCTAATACTCTTATGGGTCAAGTAAAACTCGCATAACACTACTCTTTAATGTGAACCTAACCCAAATTGGGTTTGAATTTTCTTGGATTTTGAATCTAATAATTAACACCTCATCGATCAACTCATAAATTAGGTTGGGTCAGATTCAATCTACTCAAGTTGTATCCATCAACTTTAAACGTTAAAAAATTTACCATAAAATCTGATTTTTTATATTACAAAGAAACCAGAAATTCCAACTGAATGTCTCTGTCTACCTCAATATTAAGAATGTGTTAATACAGTTGAAAAACTGAATTTGTAAATCCATAACATTCAATGTGGCTGTCATCTAGTGGTTAGGATCCCACGTTGTGGCCGTGGAAACCTGGGCTCAAATCCCAGCAGCCACATTTATTTTTGTTTATTGTAATTTTAAGAACCATCACGTATCAAAAGTACACCAAGCTCAGCCATCCGATCGATGCTCCTCCACCCCCAATCCCAAACCTTACACGTTGGTAAATCTGGCAAATTTTGCATGAAATGTCACTATACATTCTGTCATCACTCAAAACTCATCTTTCTTTTATGTTATGCTTTGATTTATCATTTATTAAGTGTGGAAGTTGTATTTATTCAAAATAGAAACACGAGCCCGTCAAATTGTCACAAAATAAGACCACTTCGGTCTTTAAATTTTGTGGTCCATCCCTGCCAGAGTCACGGACCGACTTGGATAAAGACAGGGAAGTCTGCAGCAAGACATTTGTATGAACAGAATCACAATAAATAGAGCTTGCTTAGCCAGTCGTCAAGGTCGCATAGCGAAGTGGATATCGCGTTAGATTCCGAATCTAAAGGTCGTGGGTTCGAATCCCACTGTGATCATCGACTTGTTCTAACTTTTCTTTTTTGTTTTAATGGATGCGTTACATGGATGGAATATGTGATTTTCATGTGTTTTTCTTGATCTTTTATAAGATGGGTCATATACTCATATATGTCTATAGAATCGTGGGTTGAGTTTAATTGTAATGGAAAATTTAGATACAATTATTATTTTTAAATATATATATATGTTTTTTGTGGGACCGGAATAAAATGAGTCATATAGGACTATGCTTTGAACTATAAAAAAAAACTAAGTATTAATGGAACCTCAAGGAATGCGTGTGTCATGGGCTGGGCCTGTAAGCCTTTACCGCGCATCAACGTGGGCCGGACTCGGGCCATGGTGAAGGATTCTAACTGTTATACATAGTTCGATTTTTCAAGACCCCGTAACAAGTCTCTGGCAGATCCTCAGTTTTTCGTCTAGAGCTTCAACATCTCCTCCGCATCAACCACGGTGAGAACGATCTCTGTCTGGATCTTTATTTGTTATTATTATTATTATTATTATTATTATTATTATTATTTGTTTCAGTCGAAGCCACTCTTCTTTGATTTGTTCGATCCGATTTTTCGAAAAGAAACGGATTCGGGGGATCTATAAACATTTTTTGATTCTGTAGTTTTGGATCTTCAGATCTTTAGTTTTTAATTGTGTAGATCGGATTGAAGGATTGTTAAATTTTGTAGATTGGGTTTTCTTTTGAGGATCTGTGATGTCAGATCGAATTTTTTGCATTGTCATTGTTCGAATCTGATCATACCATTGTTCTTTTCTCCTAAAAGTTTTTTTTTTTTTCAATTGAAAGTGTACATATTGCGTGCATGAATGTTGCCTGTTGTGAAGAGGGTGATTTTTATCGGGGAACATCGACGGTCGATGAAATTGATTTTGGATATGAAGAATGGGATAGGATGGGGTGGTTCTTGACCTGGATATTTGATTAGATGGTGTGGGAAATTTTTTACTTTTTTTTTTTGTTATTGTGAACATGTATAAATAAATGATCAATCAGGGTTCATTGGTTTTGTAATATGAGAGATATCTCATGCTTTTTTTTTAAAATTTTTCTTTCTTTCTGACTAGATCATTTGTTTGATGTACTTAGTGCATTTGATGAAGATTGACTACTGGAAATTGTGTGTGTGTGGTGGTGGTGGGGGGGGGGGGGGTGTTACAAAAGCATAAAAGAGAAATTTATACAGGTCATAGCACATACAGTATGATGGTCCATTTAGCTTATGAGAAATGAGAAAATATCTCAAAGGGAGCGAAGGAAGGAATGGTATGCTCAGATGCTCAGAATATATGGGGGAGTGTTGTAAATAGTCGAAAGGACCAGAGTAAGTTCAACTTTGAGGATAAGACAGTGAGAGTGGATGGGGAAGGGGAGTTTGTGTGGAATAGGGGATGTGTACTATGGGAGGGTAGGGATTTTGTGCTGGTATTGTATATTCTTGGGGAAGCATCTTGGCGTCCATTTTGGATGTTGAACACTAATAACATTGGTGGCATCCCTGATCCTTCCCTTTTATAATTAAACAAAGGAGAAATGATAAGTTCTTGTGGGAATTTTTTTTGAATGGGGTTTCTGATAATTTTCTTATTTCTCCCTGTTTTGAGAGGCATGCTTTTGTTTTTAAGGCAAAATACTTGATTTATATTGGTTGATGACATGATGTAATGAGGCAACATTGGTGGCATCCCTGATCCTTCCCTTTTATAATTAAACAAAGGAGAAATAATAACATTTATAATAACATTTGTTTTTAAGGCAAAACAAAGGAGAGCCACCAATGCCACTAATAACATTGGTGGCATCCCTGATCCTTCCCTTTTATAATTAAACAAAGGAGAAATGATAAGTTCTTGTGGGAATTTTTTTTGAATGGGGTTTCTGATAATTTTCTTATTTCTCCCTGTTTTGAGAGGCATGCTTTTGTTTTTAAGGCAAAATACTTGATTTATATTGGTTGATGACATGATGTAATGAGGCAACATTAGTTGCCAAATATCTCCATGTGCTTCTATGCGAGCTTGTGCATTCTTCTCATACATGTAGAGAATTAGTTTAATCATTTATATTATTTCAGGTCAGTTCTGATAATATTCTTAGTTTCCAAATTGCCTGAGTTTTTTTTTTAGTGTTTCCATGAATTTTGCTTTTCTATATTCCGGATGGTGTTGTTAAAGCACATACATTGGTGATGTATGATCTGAGGGGCATGTGTGTGTACTGTGGTTGCTGCTTCTAGAGTTGTTAAGGAAATAGATTGTGCAAGTTCTAGGTGGAATATCTAGCCAAGTGTGGACCTGAGGAAGGATATAAATTATAGCGTCATGGATGAAGTTATTATTACTGAAAATTGAATCATCCTACCTGAATATAGAATGATAAGACATAAATTTGTTTCACAGTATAGAGTATCCAAGTATCTTAGGGTGGACGTTTTGGTTTTGCATAGGTCAGCTGTCATGAGGCATATCTTTTAAGTAGGTATGTATATTTAAAGAAATGCATTTCGAGGAGATGAATTTGAATCTTATTGCTGTGGCTCAGAACATTGCTATCAGTTTGAAATTCCATATTTTAAGGGGCATCCAATTTGTTTTGGTAAAGATCTTGAATTGGTCGACTACACGCCTGGAATGGGTGATGAGATTCTTTGATATTGTTTCACATTGCGTCTGCTAGTATTTAGGACCAAGACGGGTGTGCTTGCTATAAGTCTTGAGTGAATATAGAAACAATGAGTTTATAAATTATGTTGTAGACTATGATGTCCTTTTTTAAAAAACAGTCATTCCCAAATTGATTTCTAAATTTTCTGTTTGGTTTAAATTGTGTAAGTTGTAAACTTAGGGAAAAAATCTATCACAATTAATCTTTCTCAAACAACATGCTGCCGGAATGTCAGACAGAAAGTTTTATGGAGCTTATTGATGCAATATAAGGAGGCCATGTTTTTATTAATGCTCTAGAATTGAGCATGTAGCTTGTAGTGGTTCCATAGTTGTTTGGGCGACGCCTAGGCGTTCATACGCCTGACATATTAGGCTCTTTTAAAATCCCCCTTTTTATTTATCTGATTTTTTTTGTTCCTCTACTCTCACATATTACTCTCTTTTATTTTAAAACCCCCCTTTTATTTATGTATGACGAGTTTTCTTTAAAGAGTTTTTGACTGATGTGATTCACATGTGTCAAAAAAGAAAGGATGGTTATTTTTAAATTTTTTTCTATGCTACTTGTCACCCATGCATGGAGTCCCTCACCATTTAAATTATTTATGATTTAGTGACAATTTATTGTTATTTTAATATTGTCACATACTCATATGGCATATACATGTTTTATTATTATAATTATTTTAATACTTAAATTTTTTGTCATCACTCACTTTTTTGTTTTTTAAGGTGTATTATCACAGTAAAAAATTTATGTTTTGTCATCATTCACTGTAATACTATAATTTAATTTATATATGTCAAATTAATGTACTGTAGTGGCTGATTATATCTGATTTCATATATGTATTATATGCAAAATCTTGATAACATATAAATGTAATCTTGATTTTTAACATTTGTCACCGCCTAGGCTCGCCTAACCGCCCAGACAACTATGAGTGGTTCACGTGCAATCTTATGTTTTCAACGGACATCCTTTGTTATTGTTTGAAAATATAATGTTGCATTATGGTAATTGCCCGTGACTATAGATTATAGAATGTAAAGTTTGAATGAGCCAATACAATCAAGATGTTTCCAGAAAGTATCTTTACTGTAGTCAGTATTTGCTGTTTGAGTATCACACAGAGATACGAAACTTATTGCTTGTTTATTAACCAAATATCCAAGCACTGTAGGTTGTTGCTGAAGCTTGACTGCCTCTGTGTGCACGTAAGATGTAATTTCTTGACTAGGTTTACCACATTGCCATTGTCATAATAACCTTTGTGCAACCATGTATTGATTTTGTCAAATATCAAAATTTCTGATGTTAATTGCTGATACTTGTTCTATTAGAAAAAGGAGCAGTGTATTACTTTATCTTTAACACTCCTAATAATTGATCTGATAAATGATATGCAATTTCTGACCGACAACAATTAAAATAGAAAAATTGTTATGACAAAGAATCATGCACTGATTAATAATCCAAGCAACTGAGGCATTGGTGGTTTTAATGTAACTTCAGAAACCCAGTAATTAACTACCATAATGTTAATCAATTTCATGTATATGTTTGTTCATAAATGGTGTATCGAAAACCATTTCCTGAATTTTCTGTTAAACACCTTAAAACCCTGATGGATGTGTTTATACTTTATATTGCATGTATGACATGATGCATCTGAATTGCCTCAAGAACTGAGATGCTATTGGCTCATTTTGTGTGTGGTTCTTGTATGCAAATCTGAGCCTGTGGTAAGATATTAAGTACAAACTGTTGTGGTGGAAAATTAACAAATTATTGGGTGATTCTATGGAAATAATTATTTCACTTGCCGACGTTAAAGTTTGCAAAAGTTTCTTTTGATCTCAACATGCTCCTCTATGTCTTGGCTCTTGATTAAGTTTTTTATTCTTTAGAAGATCATTTTATAATGGGGATTTTTGCATATATACCCTTGTTCAATTGTAATATTATGAAAATACCCTTGTTAATACCCCTCGAAATCCTTTAAGTTGTGCAACTGTGCCCTTGGGCTAAACTTCCGTCTTCCCTAGTCGATTTTCACCGTTTTCTCTACATTAGAGGGTGGCAAATTACCCTCAAACCCTTTTGTAGTCGATTTTAACCTCTCAAATACCCCCTCTTCAAAACCTCTCTTCTTTTTCTTCTTCTTCCTTTTCTCTACCATTTCATCCCTTTTGTATACATTGTGTACTCATTTTTCATCAAATCCTTCATCCTCTTCCCCCCCAAACGGTCCAACAATAAGCATCTCCTCGCAAACCTCTTCAATGGTTGAAGGTTGACCGAATCTCACTTGCCATTGTTCATTTGAAAGGCTTTGATTAGGGTTTCAGGGGAGAGTATCTTCAATGGGGGACGGGTAGGGTTTCTGGGAAATAGAGTTTAGGTTTTTGAATGGGGGAGAGTATTTCAAATGGGGGCTAGGGTTTGCGAGGAAATAGAGTTAGGTTTTCTTTCTTTAGGTTACTTAAGGCATTTAGGTTATTTCATATGTTAGGTTAGAGTTTGTAACCATAGGTAAACCAGGGCTGTTAATGGCGTCAGCGATTGGGTTACAGTTGCACAACTTAAAGGTTTTCGAGGGGTATTTTTGCACTATGTATTTTAACAGGGGTATTTTCACAATATTGAAATTTAACAGGGGTATACATGTAAAAATCCCTTTTATTATTACATGTTAGTTGTTCTGTATCTGATTTTCTGAGCTGTCTGTTTTGTTGAACAGATGATTGACGATCAAGACTTAGGGTTCTTCGCCAATTTCCTTGGCATCTTCATATTCATCTTGGTGATTGCTTACCATTACGTTATGGCGGACCCAAAATATGAAGGGAACTAAAGATGTTTGATGGCTATATATATGTAGGCAGACGATTTTCCCAATCTAGTAGAGGCATGAAGAGACTCTGAATGTTTGTCATGCATGCTTTACCCACTATTTTTAGGCAGACAATTTTTCTAAATTACCAGAGGGAGACGGCTTGAATTTGCTATTCCTCTTGTTTGGCTTGTGTGCTGTGCTTTCTTAATGTGTCGGAGATAATTTTATACTTTTATAACATGCATCATTAAACATAGTATAAACATCATATTTTCTATCCTCCAATCTTTCATTAATTGCATATTGCTAATTGGACAACATTTTTCTCCAATTGAGATTCTTTAGGTTCTGCTGAAGCGGTGTGATGCATATCATATCTTTCATCTGTCATCACTGATAAAACTTTAGATGTGCATTTGATTTGCCCCAGATGTGTGAAATTCATGAAAACATGATGTTATTTAACACAGAGTGGCTGTATTTTTTTTTTTATTAATGTTACAACCACATAAACATTCTGATTCAATCAAGTCGGACACATTTACTTCCTGTATCTGGGTCACACATTTACTTCCTGTATCTTGTAATAAATCTCACACAGGTTTATGTGGCTTGAAGGATTCTCCTTCTGAAGCAGTTCTTGGAGACCCATCTCAATCTCTCTTGTTCCCCTCATCAAGCCATGAATGCAGAACACTAATGCACTCAGCCTCAGAACCATCTCTCTCCCCGAACCCTCCTCGCCTTCTTTGGCATCAGTTCTCTCTGTTACTTCCCTACCATGTTCAAGAAAACCATCCAAAATCCTCTCCATCTCCTCTTCTTCCATCCCTAAACCTGCCTCCTCTCTTTGCTCGAACCCCTCCCCGACTCGATATCACTTGTTCCTTCATTGGCAGCCATCATCAAGAGTGATTCGGTTTTCAGTACCTCTTCAAATCTAGACACCGAAAGACCAACCCTTCCACGAACACCTCAAGATCTTCACTGATGAATTCCTCCTCCTCCTCCATCACATAAGTCATGAATAACAGGAACTCTGAAGCCTTTGACAAGGAGTTCAAGGCCTTCTTATAACAGGCTCCAGGGAAAGGCAGGAACCAAAAGTTAGGCTCAGCTTCTGCTTCTTCAATGAACTTACAGAGCTGTCCAATGTCCCTGCTCAGCTTCTTCTGCTTCTCTCTGATCTCCAATGATCGAATCGCTCCAACACACTCGCGAAGGCTCGCGAGACACTTGCGAACTTGGTTCTTCGCCAGCGTAGAAGCTCTGGCGGGACGCGAGACCAGATCGACCAAAACTGAGCAGAATAAACCGATGAACGTCTCGGAGATCCTCATGATCGTGAACTGTGTCGGGGTGCCATAGTTCCTCCGCCCGAGCACGATCAATGCAGACACCACGGCCGCGGTTGCGCCCACCTGCCCGTACATCCTGCTCTTCCTTAGGAAACCAGTGAAGACGATCCACGGGAGGAGGACGAGGAACCGGAGCTCCATCAGGTGTTCGGAGATGAGCGAGCCGAACACGCCATAAACGGACCCCAATGCGGTGCCCTGCGCCTTGAGGTTCGCCAATTTGAAAGTTGGTTCCCGGCCCGGGGCGAATCCGGTGGCCACGATGAGCCCGGCCCAGTGCCCGTTGCCTGGGCTGAAGAGGGTCCCTAAGAGGACCGCGAGGCCTACTGAGAGGGCGCACCGAACCGCCTCAGTGAGCCGGGTTTATCGAACCAAAGGTTGTTGTCCGCCGGTTTTTGTTTTGTCGGGCCGATGGGGGTGGTGTTGTCATCAGTGGCGGCGGAGGGGGCCACACGGGTTTCGGTTGGGCGGGTGGAGAGCGAGGTGTATGCGTGTTTGAAGAGGTCCATGCAAAAGAGGAAGAATAGAAGGGGGAGGTCTTGGGGGGTTGTTGGGAAGTTTAGATGGATGGTTTCGGGGGAGGTCTTGTTTTTGAGGGTGTTTAGGAGGTGATTGAGGTTTTGGTGGTCTGAGGCTTTGATGGGGAATGAGTGGGTGTTGATGAGAGAGAGCTCCATGCCTTTTAGGGGGGTTTCCAGGGCTTGTAGCCTTTCAGGCAGTGGCCTGCAATTGGTTGGCATGATGTTGACGATCTTTGGTGTCTCCCACCGAATGCTTGCCTGTTGAGTGTTGTTTACTGTTAGTGGTCACCCAGCAAAAATATGAAATAAAGGCTTTTAATTTTTGTAAGAAGCTGAGTTCTTAAGCCCATTTCTAAATAAAAATAATAATTAAGTTGTAGACATTATTTTACAAAAAGAAGTGGTTAAATCTAGCGTTTTCATAATTGGTTGACATAACTTCCTACAAATTTAGTTTTAAACTCAATTTTTAAAAAGTTAATATCCAACCCATTTTCAAACGGGGCCTAGAAGATTATATAAGTGTTCGTACGTATTTTCTAAGGATCAAGTACATGTGTAGGAGACCATGAGGACTTGAGCAATATTGATCAGATTCAACCCTAATTCATTGCAGTTTCTCTTGCTAGAAAGTAGGTAGTAGAGTGGATATTTAAAAACACTCATATGCAGGTCGTGTATATGATTATGAATGACAAACTTATATATGATGGACAAACCAGTACAACACTTCTTATACTAATGCGACTCACAAGAACCAGCTGATAGAATTGTACACCTGTTCCGTGGTTCCACCTTCCCGGTCTCGACAGGAATTGACCCCTCGTCCCTTAAAGGGGGAAGGTGTCCCTCTTAACACCAGTGACCAGACCTAAAGCCTATGGGACCACATTACATGATTTGAAGTTCCCATGCAATAATACAACAAAAATAACGAAATGTTTGATGTTATGCATGTTAAGTGAAACTGCAAGACCTATCAGTTCTGTACTTCTGTATGAAATTATCATGGACATCAAGGTAAACTGTTCTTGTATGATCCAAAGTGAGAACAAGCTGATCTAAAACAAAAATGCAGAAAATACAGAATGAAATAAAAGCTCGATCTTACTTGCTTGAGCTTTATATGTTGGAGAAGCTTAGCTCCTTGGCACGATAAGGACCTCGCTTGAGAGATGTAGGCATCAGCGGAATCCTTGTCATCCGCACAAAAGGCTTTGACCAGCAATCTCGCTTTCTCCGTCATTATATTTGTGAATCGCCTCGAGTTTTTCCTTACCTGCGTAAGATACAGCGCAAACAATTTTTTAAAAAGACTGAATGTCAAGGTTTTTTTTTAATAACAGAGAAATCCTTCGTGGCTGACCTTATTGAATATCAAAGTCGAGCTATTTAATTAGTGTTACATCTTAATAACCTATCAAGGGATGGTCGTGCACCGACTCAAGGATTGGAGTGTATGTTGTGTGGGCATCAGGAGGATTTCTTTCCAAGGGGCTTTATTCGTGTGCAGGAGTGGTGGTCCTTTGTATGGTTTGTTTTTGTGTTTCGAGAAATTCATTAGACATCTCTTCTATTTGATATCTCCTCGAATGGAATCAAGGGATGTACAGTAGGCCATGTTTTCTAGTGGTATTCTTTCTTATATTTCTCTAATTTGAGCATTTTTTTAAATTTTAATTAAGGTTTGATGTCTGCCATTATCTTGAAAAAAATAACAAAAAAACCTATCAAGGGATGACAGATGTATGTGCTTTTAAATCTCTCATGTCCTTTTAGTGTAAAAAAATGGAGTTTGAAAAGCTATGACAATCTTTTAAAAGCTCTTTTTGAATAAGCACAAAGATTATATAAATCTTTGCTTTTTAATCTCATGCCCAAATGGAGTTTAATGTTTTTGGTTTTTGTGTTTCTAAGATTTATAGATGAGTATGGAACCACCTCTTAGTAGACTGATAGATATATCCCCTCTTATTTTGTTTAATTTTTAAAATACATATACATGTATTGTTACGGAGAGAAGACACTAGGTTGGTAAAAATTATCACTAGTTTTTTATTCTTACATCTTGGATGAAGATAGTTTTAAAAATAATCTTATTTTCATATGAATCAAATGCTCGTGTTTTTAAACATCTAAAGTCAAATTAGTTTTTCAAAATATAGAAAATAATATTCAATTACAAACGAGGAATAACATGAGTTTTTTTTTATATTTTTTTTTGTATTTTTAGGAGATTAAAAAAATAAAAAATTGTGATCTACAATCTAATTTCAAAAACAGTTATAAGTGAAAGAACCTCTCTTCAAACGTATTTTTAAACACAATAAAAAATGGCATAATCACTAGGATTCAAGGGTTGAGGTTTTGATTCATGTTGGACAAGTGATCGGATTAGATTCAACGTAAATATGACAATTTGATTCTCCAATAAGTTTATGATTGTCTGATCTTATCATTTGAAGATAACATATTAAAAATCATTACTTGTTGCTACTATTTAAAAGAAAAAAATTAATATTAAAATATCTCAATTACAATAATGATACAAATGTCTATCTTGATATAATAAGATTAAATAGTAATAAATAGATTATACTAATCATGACATTACATGAGACTCTAAATAAGGCTTTTAATTGATACTATATATATATCAAATTCCTTTTATCAATAATGCACCAAATGCACAAGTAACAAATAATTATCACCTCGCCTCTTGCTAGCATTGGCTTGCCTGGTAGAGGACACCCTCCCTCAGGGGGAGGTGCATGCTCGAATCTTGCTGGAAGCAAGATTGGTAAAAATGTGGTGAAAGCCAGCTAGGCCTTGTATCTTGGGCTAATAGGCCCAATTTCATTAGGTATTTGTAACCCTTAGGGGCTTTTCTACAAAAAAAAAAAAAAAAATTATCACCTCGCGGCACGCCAGCCTCGGATAAGGTAAAGCGAGCGCGATGAGCACCGCAGCCGCGCCAATGATCGCGTTCGCCGCTATGCGCACAGGATGCAGAACCGGCTCCGCCCCGCCAACCCCTCCGACCCCCGCGAACGCGGTCGCGTAAACGATCACGGTCTGTCCGAGCGCCACCCGCTTCGCGACGGGGCGGGTCCGGGACCCGCCCATCGCGACCAAAAAAGCGGTCACCGCCACCATCAGCGGCGCCGCTAAAGGCGCCGCGAGCGCGCGCGGCACGGCGCGCTCGATCAAGAAGAGCCCCAACGCCGCGGGTGGGGTCGCCTGCACGACCCCCAAGAGCGCGTCCGCGGCGCCCGCGACGGCGTCGCCGAGGGTGGCGTCGCCGCCGCCGGTGATGAGGATGGCGGTGACGTAGGAGAGGGCGGGGAAGGAGAGTTGGCGACGGAGGGCGGAGGGGAAGTAGATGGTGGCGCAGCCGACGAGGACGCACGCGGAGGCGGTGCGGAGGGCGGAGGAGGCGACGGAGCGCCATTGATGGCGGTGGAAGGACGTCGTGGTGGTTGTTGAAGTGTTCATGTTTTTGGGTTTTGGTTTTGAAACTGGTTTGGGTTTCATGCGCGCGCGGCGACGTGTGTTTGGTGGGTGAGGAGGGTGGGGGGGGGGGGGGGTGGATCTTTGTAGTGAAGAGGAGGTGACATTGTGGGTCTTCCAAAGTGGACCTTCTTTTTAATTTAATTTAATTTAATTTATTTTTATGGTGTATGTTGTTTTATTTATGAAAATTTCGGACGTAATTTGAATACGGATCGATGGGGGGGGGGGGGGGGGGGGCGGAGTTTTGTAAGTTATGACATCAAATTTTCTTTTTGAAATTTATTATTTATGTCGTATGAAAAATCACTGTGCCCGTTCTGATGAATGAAAAGGAAAAGAGTACAGAAGAATTTGAGAGAACAAGATCAAAATGATACTGGGGCAGATTCAGGACAATATTTTTGGGTGGACTATATTAAATATTAATAAAATGATTTTTTATTTTTATATTTGATGTAATTATTTTATATAAAAAATAATGTGATATACAAAAGACATTCAATCTTTTTTTACAACTCCATACACTGTGATAACATAGTATATACTACGTATCATAGTGTAGGGTATCACAGTGTATCAAATAAAAAAATTATTTATTCATAATTAAAAAACTATACTAGTGTATCTCAATTTATATATCCCTTCATACAACAACACGTACTTCTATAGAAAAATGCATAATTTTTTAGAGAAAAAAAACGGTGTAGATTGCAAATAGGGTTGTAGAAGGGGCTGGACATTTCATTTTTCTTTTTTTTTCAACCCCAATTTCAGTCCTATATGCGTCGATAGAAATTCATTGGAGCATATATTCACAATAAAGAGGTATGTTTCGATAGAAATTTTACACATTTTCTATAAAATGTATTCATGCAATTTATTAGAATATATGATTCATTTTTTTATAAAAACATTTATCTCATTAAATAAAGTATATATTATTTTAAAAAATTTAAAACATGTGTAAACTGGAATTATAATTGAAAAAAATATGTACGTAACATTATTTCAATATATATAACAAAAAAAACAAAACAAAAAAACAAAAATATGGGCCGGGCTACAGCCCAGCCGAGCCAACCTTTTGGTCCGCCCTGGGGGGATATGTAATGGCTTGAATATGTGGGAATAAACTGATGTTGGGGTTGAATAGCTTCGTTCACTCCTGTGAGTATCGAATTGTACAATATATTAATCGAACAACACAACCCATGAATCGAACTTCACAAGCAATTGTTGGGTACACATTCCACTCTCCTATTGGATCCAGTCAGCTATTGGATAAAACATGGATTCTTAAATACCATCAACATTTATTAGTAGGAGAGTGGAACATGTACTTAGCAGTTGGTTATGTAATTCGATTAATAGGTTGTATAGGTCGATGTTGACATGACTGACCAAAGTCAGTTTTGATTGGATCCAGACTCTTGAAATTGTGTTATTCCATTTAATCTGTTCCACTAATATAAAGAAAGCTCACATGTCACATGTTATCTATCACCTCTTACAGATTAAGTGTCCACATGTTAAATTAACTTTTTATTTTTTTATAAATTCCTATCTACAACTTATTTATTATCAACCGAATAACAAAAAATTTATCATTACATTTTCTAATAAGAACAACTAAAAACATAATCAAATATAAAATGATTTATTCTTTATCTATATTGAAATAGTTATCCATATCAAAATGTTATGTCACTGCATACGATATAGTTTCATAATCGGTGAAAATGTAACTATTTGGCTTTTAAATTGGTGTTAAAATGCGATAAATGATGAATCATAAAATGTTATAGCAAAATTGTCAGAAGTTTACAGCAAACTTAAAACAAGAGTACACGAGACAAATATATTGTGTTTCGACACAACACTATATATCCACGAAATAAATTGGAGAGTTTCCACTGTAATAAAGATGAAATATAATTTGTAAAGGGGACACAAATTTTTCCCCCTAAGTTATCCCTCTCAAAATCTATAACAAATGTTTTCCCTAAGTTAAAAATATACATAAAATATATAACAATATAAGGTTGATATAACAATGCATAAGAGATTAATAACAACGTGTATAAGTTAACAAATTATAAATAGTGTATAATAATATGCAAGTGTATTACATGGAAATTCATGACTTGATTGATATATTTTAGCAACGATCGCCAAATTCCAAAGATCCCATTGGTCCCATGTAGATCACCTGAGGCACTGTCTTTGATTCATGACTACTCCCTTCTTCATCACAGTACATGTTTTGTCAGGTGAAATATATAAATTTTTATTTTTTATGGAAGAGAATATATAATTTTTTGTTACATGAGTATTAAGATCTAAGCCTATAGGGTCAGTAGATACAAATTCTGTTGTTAACCATTTAGGGACGGCGCCACCTGTAATATGGTGTGGTCAATTTACCCGATCACATTTTTTAGAAAAAAAACATAATCTATTATTATCATCATTTGAAATCATGACAATCCAGTCTACCAGTGACCCCACCAGCCCACCTATTGACTCTGCCCAGTCTAGATTATATATTTAAAACCCCCTAAATTACACCTGTTATGGTGTTATCCTAATAAACATTAGATCTGAACAATTCTTCATCTTTTTTTTTATTAATGTAAGTTGTTCTATTTTCAAAAAGAAAAGTTTATATTTTTTATAAATATATGATAAGAGTAAATTTTTTTTTTTTTTTTGTAGAATTTAGTTTTTTTTAAATGACTCCATCTAAAAAAACTTCTTGGAGCCGCTACTGCATGGAATAAACAATATGATGGAAAAAGAGAATGACTTATAAAATGTTACTACAAACTTTTGATATATGTTATAAAAGTCCAGGACCTAAAAAAAAGGGTTTGAAAAAATAATTGAAACTAATTTCCTATTATAATTATTTTTATTTTCATTTATTAAAACTCCCTTGACAGTTAACAGAGATTTTTTTTTTGTTTCATGATAAGTTCCCTGAATGAGCTGAATTTGTGATTAAATTTTTGCTTGCCATATTATCACTCCATGATGTTGAATAATATTATCAATGAACACGATATTAGTTGTAAAGCAATTTTTTTTCTTCAATTGAAAAATAAAATTAAATGAGATTTTTGCATTATGTTTAATTTTGAATGTTTTGGTTCCTTGGATAAATGACCTTTTTTTAGTAGTTATTATAGAATAAAAAGTGATTTACATGTTTCATCACTTCATATCAGGTGCATGTAGTTCTAAATTTTGTTTCTTTATGTTAGTATAGAAAGTCAGCTCCATATCCATCTTACAAGATAGTCCTAGATGCAACTCTTCGTGTGATTATTGATTTTATGAAATCGTATATAGAACTATGGCAAATGATATGTCCAGCCTTGTATAACTCTAATCGCAATTCACGGTTTTTTTTTTAAATTATACACTCTTTCATTGAAGTACATACTATTATATAAATTAAAATATGTATATTGTGATAAAATATTGTATTTTTCTTGTTTTGAAAAAAATAAATTTTTTATGCACAATATATGATATACTACGTTATTATAGCATATGGAACTTCGGATGAAATATAAAATGGATTGAGTGTATCAACGCTCAAGAATTATTCCAAGTTTTGATTTTGTAATTTGTAGGGCACATTTAATATCATTCCTATGATGAAAAATTAAGGGTATCCAAAGATTGGTCAATAAATTTCTTTCTTTTTATGTGTAAGATGGACTCTTCATCCATGATTGATGTTGACAAATTACCCTTATACCTGAAAAATACTCCCTCATATAACACATATATAATTATAATATATACATATATGGATTTGACTTTAGTCCTTTTTAGCAAAGCCTAGGGGCTACACATGATACAAAATTATAATATTATCGTGAAAAAAAAAATTGTAACTTTTTTTTGGGTAATGAAAATTTTCAATGTTACAATTCCTTCCCAATGATCCATAATTCAGAATGCAAGACATAAGTTGCCCAACAATTGAGCCAAAATATATAAATTTGCGAAGATATGTTAACAGGCATGCAATCGATTTCCCATTCTAATTCTTCAACACAAAGTTTCTTTTCATCGCTATCATAAACAAGTAAACAACGTTTTCATCTTTCTTTAATTTCTCTCTCCCCACAAATTAGGTTATGTTTTTTTTTTTTGGAACACAAATTAGGTTACGTAACTAAGCAACTTATGTTATTGTTTAGTTCAAAGTCTCAAAATTGCTTATGATAAAAAGATTAATCTATGAGTTTTCAGAGTACTATGACTGCATATCGATGGGCTTAATGCGTGATAGGTTTTCATGCGTGGTTGTGTAATTTTTCCATTCTTATATATAACTGATGTAGTTCATCTGGTGTTAATATATTATAATATTATAATATTAGATGGTCAGTCGGAAATTTTGATCAAGAGCACTTTTGGCATGATTAATGGTGTGGTTCACTTTCGCTACGTGCGGAGGTTCCCGACATTTACAATCTAACCAGGCGAGTGGACGATAATGTTTTCTCCTTTTGGTCCGGGGTGGGTGACGTTCAGGGCTGGGAAGTGCAACTACGTAGGTCCTATTTGAATGTGGTGGAATCAACACAACTTGGTGTGATGTCCGACCGATTGGTGGCATGGAACGGTAGCCTAAACGATGAGCAAGACTACCCGTGCTGGACACCGAATCAATCGAAGGCCTACTCTGTCAAATCAGGGTACTGGTGGTGGCATAGGATGCATGTCGCGACCTTCAGGGTTGGGATCGATTCGCGTGCCTTTGGATGACCACCTTTGAAGGTTAAAGTTTTCCTATGGTTACTAGTCAGGGAGAGGCTACTCACAAAAGCTTACAGAGCCAGATGGTGCCCCTCGGAGTCAGCTTCTTGTGTTT
Organism: Acorus calamus; assembly: GCA_030737845.1. Classification (NCBI taxonomy): domain Eukaryota; kingdom Viridiplantae; phylum Streptophyta; class Magnoliopsida; order Acorales; family Acoraceae; genus Acorus; species Acorus calamus. The sequence continues at coordinate 16,606,281 of CM060877.1, read as the reverse complement.
TCTGTGGTGAAAAGAACTCGAGACGATGGTGCATCTTTTTTGTCTTTGCAGGGTTTTAAAAGAATTCTGGAAGATGGTGAATAAGATGACGGCGCTACATGCTAACACGGAATCGATTGAGGAGCTTCGGGAGGCTGGTAGGCTATTGAAAAGCACAGGTTCCTCCAAGGTCGAGAGATAGGTCCTCCATTCGGTGGTGCCTACGGGTGCATGGTTGATCTGACGCGCCTGTAACGATGCGGTTTTTAACGCATCTTGAGTCTATGTGGAAAACATTTGGGAGGCGATAGCGGCTTTCATTATACAGTGGGACCGGGGTATCGCAGGGGCTTGAAGTGTGATTTTCCGGAGGGGGGGGGGGGGGAAGAATTATTGTTGTCACGTAGTTTCGGGGATTTATCGGTGGGGATGGCGGTCTAGTAGATACCTCGTTTACTTGGAATCACATTCACTCTATGTTCTCTTTATTTTACTTTGGCATTATATTTTTATTTTCATGTATTTCTTTACCCTCTCACCTCCAATTTAGAGTTGTAACCATTCTTCTAGTAATACAAGTTCGGTAGCAATATCTACCTTCATTTAAAAAAAAGTTTGATAGCATGTATTTAAATAAAAAATACTAAACAAGTAGGACAAGTTTTCATTGAAAATAGACATTGACTGCATTTTTCTTAAAAAAAATTTTACCCATAAAAAATACAAAAAGTTTTTAGACAAGTTTCCTTAGAATATGTTTTATATATTAAATTTTGATTCATAAAGGGTGGCCGTTGCGTTCCGAGAGCGATGAACCCAAAAATGTCAGTTTTTGAGATTTTTAAAATACAGAAAACCGGCTAGTAGAAATCAAAGGTGCGTCGAACTCGGAATTGCATGAAATTTTTACCAGAGCTAGATATCGTGATCTTCAAGAGTTGTCGCTATGCCACAACGTGCGTTTATTTTTTATTTTTTCTATTGGCCCTCAAAATAGTGTTTTTGACAAACTTTTGTTTTTACTATTTTTAGTAATCTTTAATTAATATAAAATGGAAAGCTTGCAATATAGGATTTTCAATTTTTTATTAATATAATTTTGAGTTTTATTTCTCTTATGAGAATTGTAGGTTTGTTTTAAGGATCTCAACGCTTGTTGAATCTTTGCTTTAGTATTCCGCTTAAATTTTGTTGTGTGGCTATAATAGAACCACATCAGCATATATAAAAACAATTCAATGGGGTTAGTTTGTAGCAAGGGGTTAAACTTTTAGTCCCCGTTTGGATAGCGGAATTGAGTTATTCTAGATAGATAACTATGCCAATATAGATAACAAATTTACATGAATAAGAGATTTTCTGTTTGGTTGTGTTTTTTTTATTCTCATTGGAAAACGTAAGAATAAAGGTTGAGTTGTTTGGTTGATAAAGAATAAAATATAAATAAAGTGTGAAAAAGTTGATTTGACATGTGGGCCCTTTGATGTATAAGAGGTGTTGATAAGTGATTTGATGTGATAAGGTGTAAAAAAATTGATTTGACATGTGGGCCCATGAGAATAGATAAAGTGAGTATAGCTTATCCTAAGGGTTACTTAGAATTGTTATACTCTCTTATACTCATTTATATTGGCATAGTAATTCCACCATATACTCCTTAAACAAACACCAATTTCCCCTATCTATTCTTATCCCACCTTATTCCACCCTTAATCCACTCTTATTCCGCTATCCAAACGGGATATTAATGATAAGTTGTTCTAAATTTTAGAGACAAAAAATCCATCGATTTTATTCATATGTACATTTATCAAAATTGGGATAAAAAGTAAGGATAAATGTTATCCCAAGCCTTTAAGTGGAATAAAATATTCTTATTTTCATTTCAAAATTGGGACAACTGCTAGCAGTTTATCTCGATTATTTTTTATATCAAAAGGGGATAAGCTGTCATCCCATTCACTTATTCCCATAATTATGTACCCTTTATCGTAACACTTATCATTTTGCCAAACCAGCTCCTAGTGTATTGAAACTTCATTGGGCTAAATCCTTATGATGGAACACAATCACGAGGCCTAAATGGGTCCATAAAAAATGAATAAAAATGAGCAAAAAAATTGTAGCTCTTCAAGTAGCCCAAATAACACTTGAAGAGCATGAAAAAATACTACTACTTTTTACAAAGCTAAAAATTTTCCTAATAGAAATAAAACCTCTAGTGGGGTTCCTCCTAGACACCCACTTCAAGTTCCTGCAAATTTTGTTACAATGTGATCCTTTGAAGATAATCAAGGGTCAATCTGTTTCCTTCTGTGGGTTGTTGGCACATACCTAATTCCCTCCATCAGTAAATGGAATTTCATGTCCCTCAATAGCATGCAATTCTGATACACCACCTTTTAAAGGTGGGGATAGATAGCACAAATTAAAATTTCAGCTCATACCAGTATTTTGGAGGTTGACAAAGGGTGGTGTAAGCAAGGGGCCTTAGTCACCACAAATGGTGGGATCTGATGTAACAGGGATTCATCCACCCATATTTTATTTTTCTCTTTCTAAAGCCTTCATGTGGGTATTTAGGACTAACTTGATTTATTTGTTCCCCCCACTCCATGCTTTTGAGATAATTAATTCATAGTCTGATTATTTATGCACTTTTAAGACTTCAACTAATGATATAGTTACAAAATCAAAGTCCAATTTGAGGTTCATCTTTTTTTTTTTAACAAAAAGTAAAAAACTTTAAGCGACATTGTGCTTATTATTTATCAAGATAAATAGGACTTCATGTGTGTTCAGGTGGGCAGCTGGGACATCATTCCATGAGAGCTTTTAAATAAAATAATAATAGGAGATACATCATTTTCAATGTAGGATTCTGAATTTGAGTCCAACTCCTATTGATATAAGAATTAGCCCAAAAAAAAAAAAAACGACTAGGACCAATGGAGAAATGATCCCAAGTAATAGCACCTAGAACCCTTATTTGTTTATCCATTTTAAGTAAGATGAAAAAAATCACCAAGTGAGAATGATATACGATAAGATGGTTATTGATGCTGTTTTTGTTATGGATTGGATTTGTGGCCTAAGGTGGCGAATAAATATAAAATGGTGCTTAATGGATAATACCATTATCGATATTATCAGGATAGTAATTGTCTATATTTTTTCAAAAAAAAATGAATAGCTCTTTTGAGTGAGTGATCAATGAGAGAGAGAGAGAGAGAGAGAGAGAGATAGAGATAGAGATATGATAACTGTGACGTACAAGATCATCCCTTCATTTGTGAACAGGGGATCCAAATTTTGATGAGTGGGAGGAACTGACTTTCATATGATCCAGTGACATGAGGTTTTATTTCACAGGTTTTATGCATTCCTTGTGGACATCCCATATTAGTGGGTCCGGATCTTACCTGTCTTATCCAAATGAATTTCTTATAATATTTCTTTTATTTGGTGCTGCTGCAATAAATCTATTTTACATCATCATTTACATTATGTCACGTACTCACGTGACTAATTATAGTGTAAGAACATCTACTAACGCTAACGCAATAAGGTGGTGTCGAAGAGGTCAAACTTTTCTTACTTGGGCTATGGTTAAATTAAACATCAAGTCTCATGAAGTTTTTTTTGAGTTACATGATTTATATGGTTAATTGGGTTATATGGTTCATACGTAATTGGTTGGTTGATAACGTGATGAAGTGTATATTGAAATTGAAAAAACTAATATTATGTAGGTTTTTTTTAGCCTCACTTTTAATCCACACATATTTTGATTTTTTTTCTAAAACAATATATATATTCTAATGAGGTACATGTAATTATAAAAAATAAAAAATATACTACAATGAATTATATATATGGTTCTATAAAAAAAATGTAATTTTTTTCTCTAGAGAAACATATATTTCATTAAAATGAGTCTATGGTATTAGTGAAGCATATATGACTTGAATTAAAACTGAAAAGGGGACTGTGTGTAACAACATTAAAAAATGTTTTGCTTAGTTTCGTTTGCAGTTCACACATGTTTTAAATTTTTGAAAAATATATATCTAACTAATGAAGTAGATATTACGTTAATCAATTTCACGCAAATGTAGCAAAAGATGGACTACTTATCAACATTCATTGAAATTATGAGATTTTGAGATTTGGAGTAATGATTTTTCAATTTTTTTTTGTTGAGAAAAGCTTTGTTTTCTAGAGAATTTTCTTATCTTTGGTTTTGAGGAATTGAAAAAATATAATTTTTATTTATTTTTTCACATTATCATGTTTTTATATACTTCTATTTTTATAAATATTTTTTACTTTTTACTATAAATCTCCTTATCCTGGCCCCCTCTTGTTCTAAATTCTAGTGCGACTCTGATTGGGCTACGACGTTTTGGTCATCACCGAATAATTGATGCTTGGAGGCAGGTCGAGTAGATATGTTACCTACCTGACCGTAGATTGGTTGGGGTGCTTGCACGAGCAAACCTTCATCTTTTTTTTTTCACTTTCATTGTTCCTTTCATTTTTTTTTCTTTTTTTCTCTTATAACCTCTTTCAGACATTGTCTGTTTTAAGTCAAATTAAAATAGATATGTTCACGTTTTACTTATAAAAAAAACATCCACAAACATAATAATATAAGATATATTTCACTATTAAAACATAAAAAAAATATGAGCTTCAACACACTCGGTCCCAAAAATTGTTTTCGTGTCATATACACTAATATGAAGGTTATATGCACTTTAAAAATACAATTTTTTTAATCAAAGTATATATGACCTCAAAGATATAACATATTTGAACGATTTTTAAGATGAGATGTATAATTTTTTTAAGAACATGAATAAAGGGGCTAATACCATTCAAGCCCAACTTTTTCGGGCCCTTTTCTGGTCTGAGTCACGTCTCGTGTCAATAAAAGGGCTAATACCATTCAAACCCATATTCTTTTTAACATTTATCCTTTACCCCTTTTATTTTTTTGGATAGTTCCAAGACTCATAACATGCAAAGTTTTTTCTGAGAACCTGGGAAATATCAATGTACTCCTTTTGGAATGTACTCCTTTATGTAGCTGATGTGTACTCCCTTGGGAATGTACTCCTTTTTATCTTAATATAAAGCAGTGGCCGACCCACCAAGTTTCATTTAAAAAAAAAAAAAAAGTTTTAACCGTTGGTTTGTTTCGCCAATGAGCGGATTATGAAACTGTAGTGGTTAAAATCTGACATTTGAAAAACATTCTTTCAAATTTCAACTGGGTTTCGCAAAGAAGAAAATGTCATGATGTGACGTGGGAGCTCAAACCGGGGAAAACGGGTTCGGATCCGATCAGGTTTGGATACTATCGGTATAAAATTGTACAGTTTATTAATCAAATTACACAGTTTATAATCGAAACTTTACAATTAATTATTGGGTACAATGTCACTCTTTATGCAGTTTGATTCATAAATTGTATAGTTCGATTAATAGATTATACAGTTCCACACTGATGATATCAAGCCTGAATGAATTTAGACTCTAGAAAATCGGTTGATTGTGCATTTGATGTTTTTCATATGTTGCACCGTCTAAATTCATAACAATTATAATTTCACTTACATTATCATAAGTAACGTTTAGGTAACGCGATTGTAAAACTGATTTTCTGCAATCGCTGGGTTTAAAACTGATTCTACAGGAAGTTGCCTCCCCCCAGTTTTCTCAAATCGCAGCTTTTGGACACTATTTTACCTAAAATATGTTTGTAAGAAGCTGCGATTGCAAAACTGTTTAGTTGCACGATTACAAAATCAGCTTCCTTCAAACGTAAACGCTGCGCAATCGCGCAACCAAATAATCTCTCATTTTCCTTTTTTTTTTAATCAAATTTAATTTTTAAAAAAATCAAATTGTGCACCATCTAATTTTCGTGTACCACCCATACAACTATTTTATGCTAAAGATATAACCTTCTTATCACTAAACTTTTTTTGGGCTTTTTGATCCCTTATCCATAAAACTTTGTATGCAAGAACTAGCCTCGTTTCCATAATGTAGTTTACATTAATTTTGATTTTTTTAAAACAAGCAATATATATTTATATATAAGATATACATTTTTGTAAAAAATAATGTATATAATCTAATAAGTTGAATTTGATCAATGAAATGTATAAAAATTTCTAATTGGGTTCGTATGTAGTTAGCCAGATATGAGATTGTAAATGAGCTACTCAAACAAGAAAATTTGTGCCCCCAATGCATATAAACTGTGATTACGTATGTATTCTTACATTTTTTTATACACAAAGAAGATGTGCATAAACACTGTGCATATACAAGCAATCGTTTTATATAAATTAGGGCAATTTTTAGGGCTTACTCAAATAATTTGCTAAAAGAATTACTCATTGTTGTTTGAAATTTCCGCTTCTAGAAAATATTTGATTTCAAATAATAAAAAAAACTCCCCATACACGTAATTGCGTATTCATTGAGCTTTAGTAGCATCGAATTGTACATATATAAATGATGAATTCCCTGAAAATCGACCAGCCAATGTCATATTAAATTCCTGTAGGGTTGTCTATCACATTTGTTTGATGGCACATAAACATTCAATCATTTTTACAATCCTAACTCAGTATATGAAATTTCTAATAGAGTATATAAAAGAACTGTACTAGTGTACTCCACAGGAAAATATAAAAATGAAAGCATTCAATTCATTTAGAGTATATATTTTTAGTAGAACTATGTACTTAATTAGACAAATATACTTCCTTTCAAAAACAAATCAAACGTGTTTGGACTGCAAAAGCGTATGCAGGAACACCTGAGTGTAGCATTTTCCTTCGGTAAATACAAGTTTCACGTTCAAATAGATATGACTGGGCTCTAAGAAGGATAGAAGCAACAAAAAATCACAGAAGCCTTATTAAGCTCTGGGAAAAGAAATGAAAAATTCAAGATTCAAGGCTACAAATGTAACAAAACTTGGAAAGGTTAAATAAGAGTTCATCAAAATTAACTTTAGACCAATCAAATCAACCTCATCTAGTACTTCAACTCAAATATAGTTGATCCATGTATATATATCTGTTCATATAAAGTGGAAGCTCTAACAAGTTCAGTCTTCACGTACACAACTTGTATTCACATATACAACCTTGCAGAAGTTTCACATTTAATATATTTGGTTGGAGAATATCTTGGAAGTACTAATTCTGTGTCAAAAGTTCTCGGGATATCCAAAAGCATGTCAACCAATCCCCTGACTCTGTCCAAAGTTTCCCAACAACTCTAGAATGATCTTGAGTGATCAAAATGATCCCCCGTAACGCAACTCAGGACTACTATTTACACCTTAACTGACTTTTAACTAAGCCTACTTGGGCATGTTTCAAAATAACAAAATAAACAGAAACAAGCATGGCTGTAGTTACCATTTTCCATGTACTCCAGACTCCAGGGGCCTTTCAGGTCTTCTGTGAACGTGTCCGGGGAAGGAACCTCAAGCGGGGAGAGAACCTCAACTGGGGCTTTTTTGAAGAGACCACCTTCTGCTTATCACCTCCATGAGATTTTCCAGTTTCTGAATTTGACATGCAAAATTTTAAGCTTTCACATAGAGTAACAGATTATAAGAATTCATAAATAATAATAATAAAAAACTGCATTTGAAAATTTCTGTCTGCGCCCCTCCGTCCGGACGTCCATAAAATGGTCTTTGGATTTGCAAACGATCTGGCTTCATCTGGACGAACAACCTGATCATTCGGAAAGACTGAACCCAGAAATTGTTCCTCTGGACGAATATAAAGCGAAAATGACTAATGGTGACATCAAACTTAAATTCATATTCCTATCACCTTGAGTTTCATCGATATTTGTAGCATTTGAGGATCTGAGCCTCTTCTTCCTTTCTTTGGATGCATTAGTACTGAGATCTGAACAAGTGGAAACTAATTTCTTCCCTCTCATTTTCTTTGGCTCAGATACATGATCTTCCACAGACGCATTCTGCTGTGTCATTTGGATCAACTCGCTCTTCTCTGATTCATCTTCGACTTCAAAGCTCAGACCACCCTCAGCTTTCAGCATCTTCGAGGGGGTCCCATTTTCCATTGGGAGTTCTTGTCCAATTATCTTAGTTGAATTATCTTGGACCAATTTCCGCTTCTTTGGCTCCTCGACTTCAGAACTTAAAATGCCTCCAGCTTTCAGCATTTTCGAACGAGTCAACCTCCCATTTTCCATTGGGAGGAGTTCTTGTCCATATATCTTAATTAAATTGTTTTGGATAAACGCCCTCTTCGTTGGCTCCTCTTTGACATCAGAACTTAAACTTCCCTCACCTTTTAGCACCTTCGAGCGAGTCAATCTCCTTCTCTCCATTGAGAGTTCGAGTCCAGTTGTCTTAGTTGAATCTTGTTTTTGTATTACGGAAGAATGACTTAACCCTGCAGCAATGACAAGGCTATTCTGTTCTGCCTGTTCATCTTGATTGTTTTTTATTTCAGAAGCTTCCCCCATCATCCTAGATTTCTTTGAAGGAACTTTATGTGATCTGGGGGAATCCTTCGACGTGGATAAGTTCTCTTGAATATCAATATCATGATTCATGATCATGCAAGAAACACTCACAGCTTGGTTTGTATTTCCATCTTTTGATGGCAGAGCAATGCAACTCTCCTCATCATGATATTTGGAGATTTCAGGATCTACTGGTAATTCATGCAATAATGAAGCTAGAGCAGCACGTGCAGCTAATGGGCTCAGAAGAGGCTTGCTGTCAACATTTTCCATTAAAGTGCTGCTAGGAAAAGATAAATTCATGTCTTCCATTTCATGTTGTTTGTTTTGGCTTCTAGTGGATCTCAAGTTGTGAGAGTTAATCTGTGATGCAGTTGCTGACTTACCACATTTGCGCCTAGTCGGATCAACTGCAAGAAGACAAAGCAAGGCAATAGGTGGAGCTTTTTCCCACAAAACTTAAGTTACAAAGTTCATCAATTGCAAAATGTTTAATGAAATACTAATGAGGTAGTTTCTATTTAATAATAAAGGACATTCATTTGTGTTTAACCATACATTATGCTTGCAGAATGCATTTATATGGAACCTCCCATTTTCCAATGCATGATTTATGAAACGATGTTTCTGAAAATGCCACCATTTATGCCATTACTATATATAATAGTGATATGGTGCGGTTCGTACGGTTTGTGCGAACTGCATATATACATCCCTTATCGAAATATATATGTCGATAAAGAAAGCATATCGGCTCATTGAAGCATATATCTCACTAGGCTATATGTTTTCTTTATCGAAGCATATACCTCGATAAGGGATGTATACATGTGATTCGCACGGACGGCATATTATCATATATATATATATATATATATATATATATACACACGCTCGCGATTAGGTGCGGCGAACGGCAGGTGCGGCCGCGACGTGGGCCGTCCGATCGCAGGTCCATCGCATCCAACGGTCGATGTGAATCGCACCCGACCGTCCGATGCGATGGACCCGTGATCGCTGCCGCACCCGCCGTTCACCGCACCTAATCGGTTCCCTATATATATATATATATATATATATATATATATATTAGATGTTCAATGAAAGTACAAATATGCTTAGCTTACTCTACATTATGATTGAACAAATTGAGAAGCATACCTCTTTTAATTCCCAAAAGAATCTCCCCTGAACATCCATTCTCTTCATGAATTAATTTCCCTATCTTGTCAATTTGCTTTTCTAGTGATATTTGGAGATCATTTTCACAGCCATGCTCACAGTGGGACAAGAAAGGCAGCATGTCTGAACAGGTTGCCTCTTCAAAATATTCTAGAAATGCAACAACCACTTGATGGCTCTTAATGTCCTTTTCAACCAATTTCATAATTGCAGTGGATGAGACAGATGCTATTTCTCCTTTCAGTTCTGCATGAAGCCATCTGATCTCAAATGTACATCTGCAGTGTGCTCTGCTGGAATGTCTAACCCTACCCACCTGTGAATATTGAAATGAAACAGAAAAGTTAGAGAAAAAAATTATTTGAACACAGAAACATGTTCACAGTAACACACACACAAAAACAAGGATTTCTGTCTCATTTAAGCATCACACATGCACACATACATGTATGTATGTATGTGAGTATGTTTCTGTGCGCTAAGATAAAGTTTTTCCCCTCACCCTACTAGTTTATCAGACTGGGTCGTGAATCAAGTGAAAAAATTTCAAACAGAGTAACATTGCAAGTTTGCAATTCAGGATCTTGTTCTTTCATCTAGTCATTCATATATGCATAAAACACTCAAAGGAATGATACATGCCTTCTCAATTTTGGCATCATAAAACATGCCCCCTGATCCCTCAGCAAGAACATGATCTCCTTCTTTGATATCACCACACTCATTGTTTTGCAAAGGAGTGGAACGAAAACGAAGACGGGCAAGAGCTTCTTCCTTCTTTAACATGATGTTTTCAGAGCCAGTGTCTCGGATGTCCACGGTAAGATTCACTCCAGAATAACTAGTGGTACTGCACAACAGTAGTCCCATTCTCAGCTTGCTTCAAAAAGAAACAACTACATATATTTCCAATGACTCTAGAACAGCCAGGTAGGTTAGAAAAGAGCGATGCAAAATTAAGACAAATCATGTTCAATGTTATTAACCATAAATGCAACTAAAGAGTAAGGATCCATCTGTTGCTCGAGGCACAAAGCTCAAATTGAGGCCCACGCCTAAATGAAGCGATGCACAACAGTTTTTCAAAAAAACTTATACATTAAGGCTGCGTTTGGATATAAGGTTGAAACGACAAGATTCATGGAATTTTGTGTTTCAAACTCAGCTTTTAAAAAACATTGTTTTATAAGATTTTCAACCACAAGACTTTTTGGCTAAAAAATAGAAGGTGGTGGTTTGAAAAGCAAAGACATTGAAAATGTGTTTGATCTGACTTTGGAAATTTTTAGCTTTTCAAACGTAGAATCTACCTAAACTCATATCTAAACAGACCCTAAGTAAAGTAAATTTTATCATGAAGTAAAAAATTATAATGCCATATTAGCTCAAATTGGTCAGAGCATTGTGTTCAGGATACCAAATACTAATATGAAGGTCATAAAAACGGCAAAAAAACGAAAAGAAAGAAAATGCAAAGAAATGGAAAGGAAAAGAAAGCACATAGAAGAAAAGTAAAATGTAATGGAACATGGTTGAAGTAGCGGATAGGAAAAAAGAATAGAAGAAATGGGAGAAAATAGATTAGCTAAGAGAAAGATTATTCTTTTTTCTCTTAGCAATAGCAGAAGGAAAAAGAGCCAATTGCGAGAAAGCAGCAGAAAATTTTTAGGCAACATGATAAAAAAAAATAAAATTGAGTGGCTGAAATGCATGGAAATAAAGTATACCAGTTACTTCTCACCAACATGTCTAGTAGATTTTTTTTTTAATTTATTAACGTCTAGTAGAATATAGACCTTTAAATGGTAGATAACTGGGACTAGCTTAGTCATTTAAAAGGACAGACGCCAATTTTTATCACAATTGATGATTGTTTAAATAGAGGCAATGGAATACAGAACTCATTTTTTCATTCATATATTATATTATTAAAAGTGAAGATATTCAATGCTACAAAAATGCTGCTTGACTCACTAACACGCAATCATCAGATATCTGCGTTCAATCCCATGATGCATGACTAGCTGTGGTCTGGCAGTATGCATGCCTTACAATCAATAAATGTCAATTGTCAAAGCAGTGCACACCATGGAATACAGAAAATTTAATCATTTGTCCTTGATTGCCCAATAGGAAGAAGTCCTTTAACTTGAGCAAAACAGTAGAATGAAAAATAAAACCAGTAGCTCAATAACTAACTAAAGTAATCAATATATACAGATAAGTAACATATGAATGAAATCAAAGAATGGGCTGAAATAAAAAAATGGGCTTTTTCTCCTACTCTGTGAGCCGCAAAGGCACAAATTCAAGGGGATGTGCAGACAATGCAAAAGGTGCATGGCTTGTTTAAGGAGATATGCGCACCTAGTGCTTTGCTTTGCCTTGCGCCTTCAGCACATTAAGGTGCATTGCATTGATGAACTGATTAAATACTTGACTGGCAAACAGTGATGTATAGAAGAGCATATTAATCACTCTATCTAGCCATGCACAAAATTCTGATAAATGCATACAATGCCTATCAAATAGAATGGACATCTTTTTTTCTATTCTCATCCTCTGGCACAAAAAGAAACTTGAAGTAAAGAGCAGCGCACATGCAAGAATAATTTCAAGAAAACCTATTACCCCTTAATTTTATAGCCGACATTGTTCAAATTTTAGCATGCCATAGAAAAACTGATTGCGCCATTCAGCGCATCTCCCGAGTTTTAGTGAGACCCAAAAACATGTGGCCAGCAAATCTAAGATGTCTCACAATTCACTGCATTTGTAGAAGCAACCCGATCCGGTCATCTGATAATCTATGAATTATCCATTTCCATAACACCCACTTTTGATCTTCTAAACAAAACCAACCATTTCATTAGAACATATAAGGCAGATAAAAAACCAAAACCATCTCAAAATGGCAAACAAAAAACATCAAAAACAAAAAAAAATATAATAATGAAAGAAGTAGCAAGAATGCATTACAATATCATAATATCACACACTCATTCAAAATTACAAGTAAACAAAACACACAGCGCAAATGAAGATCTCAAACAAAGCTATCAAACGTTCATCCAAATATCCGATCATCCAAATAAAACCAATCAAAACAATAACACCAACAGAAACCCAAATATTCAATCAAAGCTAGAGAGAGTAAGTGAGAGAGAGCACTCACTCCAAGGAGACCGTGCAAGGTCGCCACGAACCGTCGTTCTTGTCCATCACTTCGAGGTCGAAATCCTCAATCGACGACGCGTCCGCCATTAGAGAGAGAGAGAGAGAGAGAGAGAGAGAGCGCTCCCGATTCTCTCGCTCTCTGACAGTTTTAATGGAGTCTTGGTGGAGACCCTGATTTTCCTCTTATGTCCCTATTGTCCTCTTCGTTTCCCACGTTTTTTCGCGCGTGCGAGGAGATGCTTTCGCGCGTCGCCCACTCGGTGGACCTTTTTCAGGGGAACGAAAGTTTCACCGGAGACCCAGCTGGAGTGCTGGATGTTGATCAGATTTTAATCAACGGCTAAGCTAGCGTTTAGTAGCAGAATTATAAAAACTGATTTATGCAAAAATTGATTCTACATGAAGCTGTCTCTCCCAGCTAGCGAATCGTAACTTTTTTATATTATTAACTTGAAATGTGTCTATAGAAAACTGCAATTGTAAAACCGTTTGATTGTATAATTGTATAACTGGCTTTCTGTAAATTTAAAAATTGTCCAATCGCGAAATCAAACGCTGCCCAACATTAAAATTATGATTATTCAATATACAAGAGATGTTAAATTAATATATAATTCATGCATTTTTTAATAATATAAATTAATTATTTTTTTACATTTTAAGAATTATTAGTTAAAATTCTATAACCTTTGTGTAACCTTTCCGATTGATATCAAAGGAGAACAATCTGTTTTGATTTTGTCGATTGGAATCCAATTGATATATTCACAAGTTCCTAAAAAAAAAAAAACACACACACACACACTAAAAGAGAACAATCTACCATTTTCACTTTTTTTTTATTTAGTTCAGATACTTCATTTTGTTCAATTAAAACATGTGAAAAAATCAATTTTACATAAATGTCACCATTTGTAATGTTATTTACAAGAAAACCAATACATGCATATTTTAATTCTATTTAAAATTTGCTAACATTCCATGTTGATCATAGAACTTATGTTTTATTTCATTAGTTATAGTGTAATAACATGGGGTCATTGACCCCATCAAACTTTTAAAAAAATTAAACCACCTACCTACACATCAAACATTTACCTAAGCCCACGGTAAGTTAACCCAAGACCCATTTATTGGGAACTCAATTGCATGCATTCATTTTATTTTATTTTTTTGAAAATTCAATAAAACACATTATACCCAATTTCACAAAAATAAAAAACCTACGTCCCTACCCCACCTTACATATATTAAAAAAATTTGGGACCTTTATCTTAAAGTAGACCCTTGCTTCAACCATTGTATCGCCATTACCGATCAATCACCAATTTTCTCTTCCTACAGGTATAGTCATGAATTTATTTTTTTATTTATTCTTATTTTATTTTATAATTAAAACTCTCCATCATTGCATAATCGTGTATGAATAATAAACAAAATTCATATTACATTCACATGCCATCAAAAGTTCACGGCTTCACCTATCTGTTTGAAAAATTACAAAAATATGGAAGTTTGAGTCTCTGTTTGGATATATTTGATAATGTTGATAATGAAATTATCATGCAACGATTTCAAAATATGAAATCTCGTCGATGACAATTATAAAAGTTTATATATTAGAAATCTTTTTTATTTTATTTTATTTTATAATTTATTTTTATTAATGTCAGTTTTTAAATGACCCCATCTATAAAAATTCCTGGAGCCGCCACTGAGTGTATATGCTAGATGAAACATGTGACCTTATTTTTAAATTTTTAACACAAGTATGTTTATATAATTTATGAGTATAATTTTACTTCTTCAAAAAAAGAGTATGATTTTATTGTCATGAATGTAGATACACCGTTACATGAAATGCATATTAAAAATAAAAATAAAAAATTGTATACCATGCTATTTTAAAAGAAAATGATACGTAAAGCCCCATTTATAGCCTAGTCGAAAATATCAATCATTTTTAATCTTTTAAAAATATGTACTTGTTTGATCAAATACATGATATTATGAAATAAGATTTGAGGAAGCCTACACTCGCTCTAATCAAATCAAGCTAGACGGAATGGAAATGGAGGGCGGGTCACGAAGGGTGGTGAGAGAAGGACAAGATGGCTGGATACCACTGTGGGCCGGGGGCTCAAGCTCCATGTGCAAGGGGAGTTGGAAAGAAGGTGTTTCAGATGCCTCAGTTGGGGACATGTAGCAGCCAGTTGTAGAGGCCCACAAAGATGCTGGAAGTGCAGGCAGACTGGTCAAAGACGTTCCCAATGTGTTTTGCGTTCCAGCAAGTCCCCGGAGGTGGATCAAGTGTCACCAGTGGTCAGTTCGGGGACTCCTTCGAAGGAGGGGGGGAAGGTCACTACTCCTAGTCAAGAAGGAATGCTTGATGACCAATGGAAAGTGGAGATCCCCTGGTCCAAGGAGATGGAAGATAGAGAAGAGTGCCTTAGTCAGAGTGTCATCTTGAGTTGGATAGGCAAATCGAAGGCGGAATGGTTGGAAGTAAAAAAGGGGATTAAGGAGGTCTGGAAGGACCTCCCCTGCTCACCGATCTGGCCCTTGGGAGCATAGAAAACGATCTTCCGCCTTTCAAGCTTCTCTGTCAGGGATGTGCTTTTGGCGACGGGGAGTTGTTCCTTTCCCAGTGGGGAGATCTTCTTTCATCCCTGGGGGTGCGATGACGGCACTGTGGGGGGCAGAGGCAAGAGATATGATATTATCCTGAGGGGTCTCCCTTTGTTCTGGAGAACGGTCGAGGCCATTTCCGCAAGATTGTAGGTGCCTTTGGTCATCTTATGGACATTTAGGAGGATGTGAGGAGTTCCTATTGGTCAGAGCAGGGGTGTTGTAATAGCCGGGACCTCCTTATGCCGGTTTATGCTAATATTTACGTGTTTGGTTTACAGGAGAGAATAATTTTATGTTATTGGACTTTTGGTTCTATATTCTCCCTGAAGTCATACATTTGGTTTAATTTTTGAAAAGCATATTTAAGGCATATTTTGGATTCGTGCTTAACATATGAAGTCTTCATTTTTTGAGTTACCTTTCATATAAAATTGGTTTGACATTATTTGGAGTTATATTAGAAAAAATTATGGATGTTTTACCATTTCTGCCCCTACAAGAATAAATTGGGAGGTCTTCGGTTCAGCGCTATTTTAAATATAGTTGTAGGCTTCTTCTGATCTTGGCTCAAACATAGAAGTTCGAAGATATTTTCGTTAGCTTTTCAACAAAAGTTATTTCATCTGAAGTGGATTTCCCTACGAAAAGATATGACTGTTTGAGTTGAGGCTGCGCAGAGTTTAATGGAAGGGCATTTATGTAATTTGGCAGAATCTAAAGTTTTTAATAATTTGGTTAAGTCGGTCGTGGCGGTGATACGTATGTTTCGTGTGAGAGAGAGAGAGGCTGAGCGTTTTTCGGGTGGAAATCGAAAGGGAAATCAAGGGAAAAAATAGAAAAATTAAAAAAGCTTCGTGGAGTATTTTCGTGATGCATTTGGTAAAGATTCTTGTTCTTTTCATTGTTATTATTCATCTAGGGTTATTTTATTTCAGTTTTAAATCAAATTTGTGATTTGGGGCTGGAATATAATTATGTTTTTGGGGCTAGATAACTAGGTATTTGATGGTTGATTTTACAGTATCATTTTAGGGTTTGTAGTGGGGATGTCATTTTTGTCTTAGTGGATTTGGGAATTTTTTGATTAATGGAGTTATATTTTAGTATCTGATTGAGATTATAATTTTATCAGTGGAATTCCTGTCTGCGTGGTTTAGGAGCTGGAATAGGGTGAGTCCGGTTTGAGATTGTGAATTGTGAGGTAAGTAACCCAATTGACTTTTGCCTGTTCCATTTCATTCCATGTTGTATTGTTGTAAGTAACCCGATTGACTTTTACCTGTTCCATTTCATTCCACGTTGTATTGTTGTAAGTAACCAATCGATATTTGCTTGTTTCATTCCATTCCATTATTTGTTCCATTCCGTTCCACGTGGTATTGTTGATTCGACACTTACTCATTCCATTCCATTCCACACTTTATTGGTGTTGAGGCTATTCAATTGTATTTGATAATCCATATGATTTTGATTGTGAATATTGCATTTAAATGACCTATTATTGAGACATATTCCTTTATTGATGTTAGATTTTGGTTGTTCGAGATTCTAAAATATTTTTATAATTGGTCTCTTTGTATCTTGGAATTATTCTTTTGTTGGATTCCAGGTTAATTTCTTCAATTATATCTTGTGAGCTTATAATTGACTTGTTAGTATCGTGAGTATTCCTTTAATCATGATATGTATCCATCTTAGTGTCTTACCATTAATCTATGATCTGTATGCTCGTGTTGTTTGACCATAAAGCGTTCTAGTGTGATTGACATCGTTACTTCTATATTACCTCTTGTGTACTTGGGGTTGGATGACCATAGACCTAGGGCTGGTAAACGAACCAAGCCGCTCGGGCTCGGCCCGGTTTAAGCTCGTTCAGGCTTGTTCATTTAGACAAATGAGCGAGCTTGAACAAGTTTTAAAGCTCGGTTAGGCTCGGTACCTGGATCGAGCTTTATTTTATGTTCGAATTCGACTTGTTTATGTTATTAAAACTTAGTTGAAGCTTGACTAAACTCCTTTATAAAATCAGAATATTAAATTAATACAAAGTTATGCTCGTTTAAACTCATGAACTTGGCTCATTTAGGCTAAAATTTTGTTTTCAATCCCTAAAAACCCTAAAATGAAGAAGAACGCTAGGCTCGTTGAGGCTCGTGAGCTCGGCTCGACTCATTTATAAACGAGCCGAGCTTGAACATGTCAAAAGCTCGGCTCGTTCGGCTCGTTTACCACCCCTACATAGACCTTACAGTGAGGGTTGAGGTTTGCCTCCCTAGCGCGCATAAGTACGTATGGTCCAGCGAGGGGGACTTGAGAATACCCTGCCGTGCCTGGACGTTCCGAGGGCCAGGTAGTGAATCCGCGGTGGACGTTCCGAGGGCCACACGCGAGGTATTGTGGATAACTTGGACATAGGGGCCAAGATGGTGGGGTCGTGCATATGGTCAATCCTATGCTTTGGACATTTGGGGGTCAGAATTGTGATTCCCTTATCATTCTTGTAGCACTGTGACATTTTCAGGGCCATCAGTGATTTAATTAACATCCTTCGATTGATGGATAATTTTCAGAGTATTTGCTTTCAGTCCAATTGTGATGCACTTGATGATATTTATTGGCCTTATCAGTTGTGAGGTGTTAAGTTTGAGCTATTCATTCCGATGTTTATATATCAGCGATGCTATTGTTCTCCGCTGATGCTAATACAATGGTTCCATTTGTCATTATACTTTAAACTGATGTTTATTGAGATTACTGAGCTTGATTTTGGATGTCATTCTTGTTCTCCTTATGCGTGGAATGTCTGGGTTACTTACTGAGCATCTTTCGCTCATTCCATTCTATTTTATCTTACTTTGTTGAGTAGAGGCGGGGTTTGTGGATGTTGGCTTAGTCTTCTTTTGGTGCCACGTCCAACTGGTGATAGGTATATATAGATGTGTATAGTTTGATGTTTTGGATCTGTATATGATTATTTTTGGTAGAGGCTGGTCTAGTGAACCATGCCTATGTTAAATGCTCTGTATATATGGATGACTGTATATGAGGTGTGTAGCTGCTCTGTTGACTGCTTAAACTTTCCTGAGTGTGTTGTGATATAGGTGATTATATATATTTTGCTGATTATCGGTTATCCCAAAGTTGTTATCATATGTGATTATATAGGGTGGATATTTCGATGTTTTGTTTTAGAAAAAAATAAAACTATGGTGGGTTTTTAGACACGTGACATGCTCGTGTCGGTGTTTTGTGATACGGGCCGTCACAGTTGGTATCATTGAGTCAATTGAGGATTTAAGCTGAAGTTCAACAGAGCAATATGATAGGGTTAGATGTCTAGAATCTTATACAGAGCATTTTAGGGATAGGAGGGCAAATTCTTTGTAGGTTCTAGGTTTAGATGGGATTACACTGGTGTCTAAGGTGGCGGAAGCAGCTATGGCATCTAACTTGACGGATGCAGTTGCTGTGGCCCCGACAGCTGTGCTAGTTGCCCGGTGAAGTGGGACGGATAGGCACGTGTCTGTTTCTCACTCAGGGGAGGCACGTGTGTAGGGACTAAAACCTAAATATGAAGAAGTGAGGAATTGATCGCTAAATCCTATAGTTTACGGAGACTTAAAATAAAAAATCCCTTAATATATTGTATGAAATCATCTAAAACAATATATATTTTACAATTTTAATATACATTCAATTACAAAATACTTAAAATAAAAAAACATATTTCATTAACTTTATGTAAAAAATTGCAAGAACTGCCAAAGAAGCTGCAAAAGAGTTAAAACGTAACATTCTCTGCGCTCTCACTTTCTCCCCCTCAATGTTCGGACTTTGTGATCGAACACTGACCTCTCCTCCTCTCGTTAAATTTTTTTATACTTATCAAATATAAGTTCGTCAATTTAAAATAGAGCAATATTCACTCTTTATTAAAGTATATATCTCATTAGATGCTTATTATTTAAAAAAAATAAAAAAATGAAAGAACATGTTATCTGAGTTTTGGTCCATAAAATGATTGAGTCACATTTTTTGTGATTTGGGCGGTGTGGCGCGCCCGAAACGCGGTGGTATTTAGAGGACAGCCCACTTATGTGGAAAACGTATGGGAAGAGACGGTTGGTCTCTTAAATGCATGGGGTCGGGGGATTGCAGGTGCCACTTCATTGAGCTTTCAGGGGGGAGTGCTTGGTATCGGATGATAACACACTGCGACAAGGCTTGAGTAGATACCTCTTCTACTGAGTCAAATAGGATTCTTTTTCTTTATTTAGTTTTTTACTTTATGTAATTCCTGCGTTTTTTTTGTTTTACTCTTATATTTGAACGTGTACTATGACACTTCTATTAATGAGATCATGATAGATAGTCTATGTTTGTCAAAAAAATAAATAAAACGCAGTTAAAATGAGCCGTGCTCATGAAAGGCCCAATAACAACAAGCCCATAACGAACGTCAACGTGGCACGTCAGAACAACAGCTGGTTCTTGCATGGAGGACACGTGTCCTCCCTCCCCCATATAAGCTCGATCAATAATGGACGTCCAAAACCAGGTAAAAAAAATGGCGAACCTGAGTCCGGCATTCGCGTACACCGTAGTGTACGTGAAAGACGTGGCCAGATCCGTGGCCTTCTATTCAAAGGCCTTCGGTCACAGCGTCCGTCGATTAGATGAGTCACACAGGTCTGTTTTATTTGGATTTTTTTTTTGTATTGGATAACGATATTCGATCCGATTGAATTGGGTGTTTGGATGTGTTTGTTTGGGGGGATAGGTGGGGAGAGCTGGATAGCGGAGAGACGACGATAGCGTTCACGCCGCTGCATCAGAAGGAGACGGACGGGATCACGGGGCGGTGCAGACACCGTCCGATGCCCATCACAGGGCCCCCGTCGAGGTCTGCTTCGCCTATGCTGACGTCGACGCCGCTTTCAAGGTTACTTTCCATGCGTTTGGTTGCGTGATTGATTGCATGATTTCAAAATTGATTATACATAGAACGTGGGTATTAAAGCTAATTATGTAAGAATCTCATCCTCAGCTTTTAAAAATCGTAGCTTTTGGATGCTATTTGCTTGAAATTTACCTGTATAAAACTGCTACAGTAGAATTGTTTGATTACACAATTAAAAAACGTGATACTTTTATTTTGGTGATCTCAATTTTTCTGTTGTGGAATTTTTGTGAGTGTTGTTAGTTACAAATTGTCTAAAATAAAGTATTATATAACTAATTAGAAATAAATAAAATATATATTTTTATAAAAGTACTTATTATTTATAGAAAAAGATAATGTTACATCCAATCTCTTTTCAGAACTTATAGCTTGTCACCAAAGGTAAATTTTCAAGACCAAGGGTGTGTTTGTGCCACATGAAAAGTGAGAGAAAGTAAAAAATTTTCCTTTGACCATGATTTTTGTCCTAAACCAATAATGGGAAAAAATTCTCTCACTTTTCCTTTGCTATTTTGTTTTATTAGGATTTGAGAAAAAAATTTCCCTCACCCTAGAGTAAGGAAAGCGATGGAAAGTGAGGGAATCTATGGATTTCTCTCAACACATCAACAAAAACACATGAATAAAAATAATATTAACAAGACATATAATATTTTATACATTAACTAGTTTTTTTCAATGAAATGATGTGAATAAAAATAAAAATAATAGTAACAAGACATATAATATTTTATACATATTTTTATAAAAACTTATATAAAATAATATCAATAAAACTCATTTAACACAATCAATGCATCATGTCCAATTAGTTTACCCTTGAATCTCATTTCATGAATTACAAATAATGATGAATACTTATTTATTTTAGAAAATGTATAATAGATATTAATGTGTAATCTTATGTGTAAAACATGATATTCGAGGGTAATGTATATTATAATGATACCATAAATTATATTATTTTATTTTCAACTTTTTAAATTTTTAATTAATTTGTTAAAATGTTAATTAAAACCATATACTTATACACGTTTATTTTTGAAATTAAAGATTTGTGAAATTCAATAAGATGGATGATGTGAATCTCTCACAAACAAAATTTTCTTATTTTCTGTCATTTTTATTTATACACATTTTTATTTTCCATTACTTTCCATCACATGCACAAACAACTATTTTTATTTTTATCACTTTCCATTACATGCACAAACAACTATTTTTATTTTTATCACTTTCCATTACATGCACAAATATCATATAAACTGATCAAAGGGAAAATGTTTTTTGTTTCCTTCACTTTTCCTTTGACTCAAATTCCTTCACTTTCATTCATTTTCCTTTTGAGATTGTGCAGAAACACACCCCAATGTAATCTCATTTTTCATTTGGCTTGTACATTCAATGATAACATGGATTGTACACTTTTGAGACTCTCATTGAGGGAAACTTGCATTGTGGCTTACATCATGGAGTTATGGACGATTTGCATGAGGGAGCATTTAGTTCTATTCCATTAACCTAATATTTGATCCAATTTTTAATCAAACTCATGATACAATTCATCTCCACCAACCAAACCTTAAAAAATCTTTTTTGTTGCGCTTTTTATGCTAACTTTTAACGAAACTCATTTTAAATTAATGAGAACATGACACTTCATCCTATCATTTTTGCGATGAAATTTTTGTTTGTAAAACTTGTCCTACCATTTTCAGAGAGCTGTGGAGAGCGGGGCAACCGCGGTGAGTGAGCCAGAAGAGAAGGAGTGGGGACAGAAGGTGGGATATGTACTGGACATCGACGGCATCGTCGTCCGGATGGGGAGCTACGTTAAACCACCACCTCACTCTCATTAGATATGCCATCTATATGTGTTTTTGTTGCAGTACATGATGATTTGGATAGTGTTTTCAATGCCATAATAAGAAGATAAAAGGACAATATTATGTGATGTTCGTGATATTGAGATGTGGTGATAACTATTTTATTTATTTATTTTTGGTAGGTGGTAATAACTATTTTATTGGAATACCATTAATTGATTGATTGGGGACTAGCACAGTTTGGGTTCCAATAGATTAAGATGTCAGGTCCAATGTTATATAGGTTACCACGGTTTTATTTACCTACTTTTACTTTTTATTTAAAATGAATACCAAATCACAACTTGCAGGCAGGTTCATGTTCATCAAGGAAAATAATACACTCACATAAAAAATAAAAAAAATGTAAACAGGTCTGGATACAGTCATGACTGATTTCAATCAGTTTGATTAATATCGAATTGCACAGTCTATAAATTGAATAGGATTAAAGACATCGAAGTCTTCACAAACATTGGTAATCCTATATATATGTCTTTATTAAAGTTGGGACAGACATACAAGTAAAGTAAGCTTGTCAATTATCCAAAAAAATATCTGTATCCAATCCGAATCCGTATCTGAAAATACAAAAAATATGCGATATCTGAAAATCCGTATCCGTATTCGAACCAAATTATGCGTATCCAAAAATTTTCAAATCGGATCGGATATAGCTTATATCTGATCCGAACAATATCCGTATCTGAACTATTATTTTATTTATATATGTTAAAATTAGTTTCAACCCTTAGATGAAAATTCAATAGCTCATAATCTAGGATAAAACTCAACCTATAAGACCATGTTGGATACTTGTTTAACTATATTAGGATATGTGTTTTTATGTCTTTGATGAATATCTATTTAACCATGTTAGGATTTAAGATTTTATAAATTCTTTATATTTTAATCTGGTCCAGATATTATCCGAATCCATATCCGGATTTTCAGATTGGATACATGTTTTGAAATATCCATCGGATATCGGATACGGATATTTTTTTGGATATCCAATTCAGATACGGATACATATATGGTCTATCCGATACATATCCGTTCGATTGACAAACCTACATACAAATCTTTAAAAACTCACAAAAACCCATATACATCCATGGATTCAACAAAAATTAATCATAACCCAATCTACTCTATTTAACTTTTTTTTGAAAAAAGGTAAACTCGCGCCACCAACCATTTTCATTATGAAAAGATAAGCATAGGTCTGAAGAGGGATGAGATGACTAGAGAAAATATAAAAAAAACAAAGAAAGGCCAATACATCACACACCAAACGGTCGTTCCGGTGGCATGAGTGTCCCGGGATAAATACGGTGTCTACCCGCCGAACACTCGAGTGATACCCGAAGGTGCATTGAATTATCTTACCCTTCTTAACTTTAATTTGTAATCCTATATCTATGCATGTTTTTAACTGTTTTCAAACAATAACTTATTACTCAATAAAAATGAAGAAACATAAAAAGTCTTACAACGATAATTTGATATTTACATGGATTAATTTGTTTTTATGATTGTTTATGAAAGCTATAATGTTTACACAATTACATGGTGATAAAATAGTTTGTCAAATTTGAATAAAAATTTAATCCGATAATGATTATTAGGTTTTTATAAGTTTTTAAGGATTATGTGTCTGCCCCAATTTTACAGGGACTTATGTAAGATTATCCATGTTTGCAGGAATGTAGTTGTTTTTAACCCAATTGAATGACACAATCTATAAATTTAATATACAATAAATTATTAGATACAAATATTACTTTCTTATTGAATCTAGTAAACCTAAATGTAATCATTGACGGGCTGCTGACTCTCTGAATGGATTAAGATGTGAGAGCACCATCTGAAATATTCCATGTTCCTGCTCAGAAAATACAGGGGCAGTTGCTAGTGATTAGTCGTGTCATATGAGCATCATAATCATTCATGTAGAAGGCCCCACTACTTTGAAAATGACCGATCCTCATCGACCAAAAGGGACTCATGAATCTCACAAAGAATTCTTTTTTTTTTAAGAAATTTAAGAAGGGATCGGCTGTGCTCTCCTTTCAATAACCTCACCCTATTAAATCTTTTAATTTTAAAATACGCCCATTCAATTAATTAGAATATATATTTTATTTTTTATAATCAAATGACATATATTATTTTAATAAAAATCAGAACAAGTGCAAAATTGTAAATTATAATTATTGTCATAAACAACGTGAAAGGGTTAGAAAAATGTATCATCATATAGTATTCACGTATTTTGATTTTTTAAGTTACATTTTATATAACAGAAAATACACTTATTTAGTAAAAAACTATATGTTTATTTCAAAGAGATGTATATCTTATGAGCATTGTTACACTCATCCTAGTCTTGAAAGAAAAAAAAAGTGATCACGCACACTTACGCATATTTTGACAAACAAATCTCTTTAGTCCAACCCACTCAATGTAACGACCTTGGGAGAATTGTAGCCCCAATTGCAGTCCATCCCTTTTTTTTTTTAAATAATGCGCTTACCATTTAAAGTGCATGCTATTATATGAAATGAAATATATACGAAAATACATTAGTGTATTTTTTTTATAACGAAAAAAAATTGTCATATATTATGATATGACTTATACACTATGATAGTACAATATATACTATGTTATCATAGCATATGAAGCTATAAAATAGGCTGCAAAAAAAGATTGTATCAACCCTCTTTTTTTTACACGTTCTAACAAATGAGCCCATTCAATTCAAAAACGGGGCTGCACGAAATGATGTGTAACAAGGCCCAGCCCATACATAAAACCTAAGCTGCTCGAAAACCATACATTGGAATTTGGAATAACTTCAAGCCACCCAAAAAGGAAAATAACGTCTACACTGGAATATAATATGTCTAACCTTGCGTGCCCTCACTTTTATGTTTTTAAAAAATATACACTTATCCTGAAATATATTATTATAGAATAATAAAATATATAATAAGATACACTGATATAAACTTTTTAAAAAAAGCAATAGTAGAATATACACTGCACTATAAGCGGTTTATAAAATAAACTGGGTGTATCAATGCTTCACTCACAATTAATCTATCTATATTACTAACCAAGTGTTTTCAACTTCGTAATACTTTTATTTTCGAATTTACCCTTAATTTTTTATTATCATTATTTTTTGGATCAAGGGTAAGAATGAAAAAAGAAAAAGATAATATGAGAAAACACAATTTTACATTTTTACCCATAATAAATTTGTTAAAATCTATTTTATCCAAAACTAATATTTAGTCTCCTAATCTTATCTTAGGGTTTTAAATAGATAATTAAATTTTATAAATCAATCTATATTCTATTCAGAATTTATTGTCAATATATTTAAAATTATAATATTAAATATTAATAAAATCTATCTTATTGAATTTATAAAAAATGCTTTATCAAAAAAATAAATATATGGAAACATATAGTTAAGTTACACTTATAAGATTAAATTTTAACGTATAAGTGCCTTTTCAGATCTATTTATATGTTGTTTAAACCTTTTCAATAACTTATTTTTTAATATCTATGTTTTTAGACATGCATATTAATTAAAATAATATTAATAAAGCATATAGATTTATTTAGATTGGGGTTTAAGTAAATGAACAATCAATTGCATTCGTAACCAAATCCCTATTTTATATCCTAATCAAATGCCAATTTTTCTTATTAACTCTTAAATTATTTTTTAATAAATCTCACAAAATATCCTTACAGCTTTTTTCATAAAAAAAAGCTCTCGGGTATATATATAAATTCAAATCATTCCTCCCTTCCCATCTATACTTACTGAACCTCTAGAAGGTGATATGTTTTTCATTCTATATAATAGTTATTCCAATTATTATTATTATTTGAAATATTATATGATATTATAGTTAGATTGGTTATATTTAATCATTTTTATTATGTGTATATTAAAAATTTTGTTGTAAATCTGAATGAATGATTGTAGGATAATAAAAAAAAACTTATTTATGGGCATTACCTCTATCTATAAAGAATTTACATTCATTTTTATATTTGAATATATGAGTTTTTTACTTATGAAATTAGATTGCATGGTTCGGATGTCAGTGGTGGATGGAGATTTCATGATAAGTTATTAGTTTATTTATGTGGTTCTTAACATTGAATAAATTTATTCAACCTTTATGCACGAGTTTTTGAGTTTGAATTTAGGGTATCCGGTTGAATTTATTTTTTCATACTTTATCAGTTTTTACATTACAATTTTTAAATCTATTTTAACTTATCCATGTGAAAAAATAAAAATATATTATTTATTTTTAATCTTATTTCTTTTTAACTTATTCAATCCAAATTGAGGTAGGGTTGTTCAGGATTTGGGCCCAAATTAAATCTGAACGGTAAAATCTTAACTCAACCTGTTTAAGTTACACCCTTAATTCTAAAAAGATTTAAATTGTACATAAACGTTATTTTTTAAAATCCATTCGAGCAATATTGTTGGCTTGAAAGTTTCAAATAAAATAATCTTACAATATGATTGGTGGAGGGTTATATAAATAAAAAACTCATTTAATCATTATTAAAAATTTTATTATATCATTTATGTCTATATAACATGATATATTATATTATATATAAATTAATTGAAAAATGGAGTATATTAATTATGAACATTTTTTAAAAATATTTTTTATTATTTACACGCACATCGTGCGTGGAAAAAAACTAATATACACTACCCATATGCAAACACAAATAAATGAACACTATTAAAAAGGGAAAACGTTATGCTCGATCTTTTTTGCAACTTTCACGCATTTTGAATTTAAAAAAAAAAAACATAGTGCGCCCCCTCCCAAAATGCACATTTGACTCATTTTCATAACTGGTATTTTATATCGATTAAAACTGGGACACTGTAGGAGATCCTGAAATCATCTAATACATGTAAAAGGAAAATAGAGAGACCACTAACAATTCACTAAACTTTCGTCCAAGATGCCCATAAACACAGTAAGTCATTAAATACAGAGCAACAAATATTAATTTGTTAAAGTTTCAAAAAGGAACCAATTGAAAAACAGATTGAAAGATAAAGAACCCACTTACGTTGACACATGACAGGTTTTTTTTTTTTTTTTTAAACTTAAATGAAGATGGCTCATACTGGACGCCTAAGACATTACAGCGCTTGATGACACCGATCTCTGGCGGTCACACCAATCTCCAGTGGTCACAGCATTCCTCGAGGCATCTCACCCTTCTTGGGACCGTCTAACGCAGCGAGAGACTTTCTTCCTAAACACATCCCTCCTGTCTCTCCACTCTTTCTGTAAAGTGCGGGGAGAAAAAGAACATCAAAAGTGGCTTTTCAATAGAAAGATACACTCCCAAGGGAAAAATCAACTGAATGAAAGAGAATACTCCGAGTCATCCATCATCAAATAATTTACTCACCAAAAGTTAAACATTTATAACATTGAAAGCAAGTTTATTATGAATATATAATGGCCGTGGACCCCTCATCAGGGAATCAAGTTTTCTTCAAAAAGGGATACCACAAGGGACATAATGTTGCCTATATAAAGCAACAGTTTTTTCCACCATACATAGCTGCATATGTGCTCCACTATCAAGGTATGGACCAAAAAGTTTTTTTTTTTTCTAAAAAATATTCTCCCATCAGCAAGTTGCGGTAGTCATCATCAGTTGCTTGAAAGATGTAGACTAGTGCTTTTGGGTGATGTGGACTATGAATTAAATATCCGCCACACGACAGATTTTAGAAAGAAAGGAATGAAAGCAAGAAGAAAATGAGCATCTTCGGAATTTCTAAATTAGTGAGAGGTAGAAGAGGCAAATTTGTATGGTGTATTCAGATATTTGTCATAAGTTGTTTGTAGTCTTCTAATTGTTTGTTACGAAACTTCTGAGCTTACTATACCATGCAATCTATTCTTTTTTGCATTTTTTTCCCCTAGAAATACTAGTCAGAACTGTGATGTAACAATAGTTGACTGACTGACTGGCTAGGTGAGTCTAGGTATTGACCAGGCGCCTAAGCATGCCTATGCGGTGCTTAATTACATATGTAAATACGAATAAAAGTCCTAGTGAATGAGTTATTTGATACCACAGAACACCTTAAAGGATAGAGATTACATCCAACATGTTATCTATGAGATGAACAAAAAGAAAATAATATATGAGTAATTCATAAGCATACATGGTCATCATGACGAGTTGATATTCCATCTCCATCCATCAAGAGTCGTGAGACTGAGGGATTGGGACAGAATTCCTTTTTTCTTTTTATCTGATTTTTATTTGGTGACCAGCAGTTTATAAACATGGTTGGTAAACAGGTCCTATTAAATTGATTTAGATTGTTCATTTTCACCATACATACACGCTGATTTTCCACTATTCTAGCACATAATCCATTCTCAAAAGACTTAAATCAGTTCACCTATTACTTCAACCATCAGAATTCATCTACAATTTTCTCAAGAGTTAATGGCCAATTCTGATAATTCAATACACTGCTTGTAGGCCTCTGATTGAATATTTTAAGATTTTAACCTGATCTGAGTGTCGGGGACAACATCTGGATAGACAAGGATGGGTGGTAACGATAAAATGGTAATAAAACAAGGTTATATATCCAGATTGTGCTTGCTATATGCACATATGTACTGGAAAATTATCTATAGAACTAGCATGTACATGCCTGGAAAATGATGAACATCAACAAGAAAATCTAGAAACAGGATGAACATCTTTACAGATATGGCCATATGGGCTACTACCAGAACAATGCAAAAGATGATGAGTTGATTCACTTACCGCAGCTTCAATGTTAGCAGGGGATTCATCGTTTGGACTTGAAAGCATGGAAATGATACTCAAAACAATACTCTCAACCTGCACATACATATCAATCAGTTTGGTACCCTTCAAAGCACAATGACAAGGATGCTTGATACTGAATTTAAAGAAAACCGATGTCAGCGTAGTACATGCAGATGTATGAATCTCATTCATCATTGTAAACAGATATGTGATGAAATTTGCTGGCTTGAAAAATTATCCTAATGCTAATTATTGTATAATGATCAATCAAATCTATGCAGATTATATAGGAAAAGAAAATTGGTGGCCTACGAATGTCAATAAGTACAATGCAGCCTAAATTAGATTGCAATTATACAAAACAAAAATATCACATACTGTATGCACTGGAGTCCAACGCTCGCTTGCAAGCTCGTAACCATTTGGATCATCTCCAGGAGCATGGAGGATCGATATGCACACCCTTCCATCAGGATAAACTGAAGTTGACAGGAAATTCAGTATTCTATAAGCAAGATTTCAAATTAATGAAAAATAATAATTATATAAGAGATAAAAAAGGAAGAGTACCCACCATTTGGATGCCACATCTCTGATGTAAATCTTACTGATGGAGGGTGAACTGGGTAGTTAGGCGGGAAGCTCATAATGGCATTAAAAAAACCTCCTTCACTGCAATTGCATTTTTTTTTTCAAATTAGCATTGCCAGTGACTAATTAAAAATTTGCAAAATAGACAACTGATATAAGAAAGAAAAACTAAAAGTAGAACATTAATATATCGAGTCGTCTCAGTAGCTTTTTCCTTGCATTTTAGTCAGATGAGTGCAGAAATTACAAAAATCAGAGGACAGTACACCGTGAAACATTAGCAAACCACATGTTTATACTTTTGCAAAGATTTCGTCCATGATAATAATTACTAAACATTGCTATTTATGAGGAAAGACGGGAGCCCACCACTTTGACATTTACAAAATTAGATGAGGATCCGTTGTTTGGAAATTACTTACAACATTCTCCTACAGGAGGGGAAGATAAAAATGAATAGCCTAGTAAGTCAGGATTGTTGGAGGTTTAACATATGCCATGGTACCAAAACCAAGGCTACAGTGAGGAAATAAAAGCCTTTTCTGTGGGAGGTCTCTTAGTTGGTTCCTTTTTATTTTGTTCGTATTTCATGCTTTGTAACTTTACTTTGGGCTTTTGCCTTTATTAATATAAAGGGGGTCGGGTTGCCTACCATTTCATCAAACAAATAAAATAAATAAAAGCCTTAAATATTCCCCTAAAAGGTGTAACAAAATACACTCTTCATTAGTAGTGAAGAACTTTTATCAAGAAAACAAAATAATATAGAAGACACATCCAGCACCTAATAATATTTACCAAGCTTAATAACCTAGCGCTCTATATTTATCTTGAATTTGACTCAGTTTACCTCACTTTTCTCAACATCTCCAAGCAAAGCTCGAAATTTCTGTCACTCAGAATACATAATTATTCATTTAATCTTAGTTGCCCCACACATTAGAACGTTACCCATGAATGTCTAAATCTAAAATCTAATGGTGACTGAGGAAGTTAAGAACAAAACAGTCACATATGAGAGAAACATGCATAGAAACATGAAATAGGACACAATTTAGACGTTTACTAACATAAGCCATTCAACCTAATCCCATACAATCGCAAGTTATTCCAAGAGCCTGCAATAGACAAATTCATATTTTCCAATCAAGGATTACCGCAAAACCCAAACATTCATTTCTTAGACATCGCTCAAGAAGTTTGTTGGAGGCAATTGGCTAATGCACAATGAGCAGATCTTCAAGAGGAGAATGGTGTATTTGGAGAAAACATTGTTGGGTATCTTGTCCACCATTGACTGGGAAAACTTTATTTTGGGAGCACAATAAGTAAACATTGTTGAATGAGGGGGTTGGGTTTTGAATTGAGTTTGGCCTCGATTAGGAGACTTACCTAATTATATATATATATATATATATATATATATATATATAGGTCGATGATAATATGCGGTCGGTGCGGTCGTGCGGATCCGACGTGCGTCGTCCGATCGCGAGTCCATCGCATCCAACGGTCGATGTGAATCGCCCCCGACCGTCTGATGTGATGGACCCGTGATCGACGGCCCGTGGTCGACGCCGCACGACCGCACCTAATCACTCCTCATATATATATATATATATATATATATATATATATATATATATATAGTCGAGTGATTGGGTGCGGCGGAACGGCGGTGCGGCAGCGATCACGGGCCGTCGATCACGGGTCCATCGCATCGGACGGTCGGGTGCGATTCACATCGACCGTCGGATGCGATGGACCTGCGATCGAACGGCCCACGTCGCTGCCGCACCGCCGTTCCGCCGCACCTAATCGGTTCTCTCTCTCTCTCTCTCTCTATATATATATATATATATATATATATATATATATATATTAATTATCCTTTTGGGGATCCCCTGTCTCCATTTTATGTGATGGCCTCTATCCTTCAATCCAAAAAAAAAAAAAGTGCAATAGTTTAACCATGTGATGCAATTATTCTCATCATTGTTTTTTTTCTCCCCTCAATAATAAAAAACAATTCATGAGAACAATCCAGCCATAGCACAGTGCAATAGGAAACACCAAAAGGAGGAGACGATAAGCTGTTCAATCAGATGCATCTGGAGTTTTTGTTTGAGGTGCCACTCATCAAACAAGAATCCTGAAAGAACAGAGACATCAACCCATATGTTAATCAGCTCAGACTTTGATTTGCCTTTCTCGACAACAACAAAGAGACAACCTTCCCCCCCCCCCCCCCCCCAAACCTGCTGTTCTGAACCAATTTTCTTATACATACAACTACACCATCCAACAAAACTCATCATCGCATACTAAAACGCAACACAAATTCAACAAAAAAAAACCCTAGAAAAACCTGATCCGTAAAACGCCCAAACGACCAAATTAAAAGATGCAACAGAACCACGTAAAGATCCAAAACAACCAAAATATAAAAAAATAAACTCACTATAGCGTGTCCGGGGGTCCGATGATGGTGACGCTCCACTCGAAGAAGTTGTTGTCGTCGATGAGCCCCGCCGAGAACCCGTCGACGGGATTCTTACATAGATCTGATCAGATCAAAACAAGAAACGAAAAAAAATTCAATTTTGATCGGATCGATCAAACAAAACACCCTAAAAGAATCAAGAGGGGAGCCGATCAGAACCTTTGAGTTGTTTCTGGAGGAGGAGCTGCGCCTGATTCGAGGCGGCCATGAATGGGAGCAACAAAAAGAGTCTCTGTCTCTCTGTCGATCGAGAGAACGATTTGATTTGATTTGATTTTGAATGGGAGAAAATCTTGAATTTCTCGAGAGCCGACACAAATAAAGAGAGGGAGATGAAGACAAAGAGGACCCGTTTTTGCTGTATATATATATAGAGCTATAGAGGGTGTTATAATAAGTTGGGATAAAGGAGAATATTTGTCAGTCATCCAAACAGCTTCGATTACATACACCGTATAGAACTCTCTGGAAATTTATTTTATATCCGTTAAAATCGGCTAATTTATTGTGAATTTAACAAGGATTTCATTAATGCGAGATCATATAAAAAATTAGATTTAAACTACTTCCCTTAAAATGTACCAAACAAAGTTACTTCCTTAAATTCTTGATATTTTTAATATTTTAGAAAATATATATGGAAATCTTTATTATTAGTTTTTTTTAGAATTTTATACAATAGGTAATGCATAGACTTATATAGTATAATTTAAAAATAACATTTTCCTTAATATTATGTACATTTATTACCATGGTTTTTAGAAACCAATAATAAATACAATTTTACACATTATATGTGAGTATATAAAAAATATAAAAGTTTTCTAATATTTTAGTAAAACGAAGTTTGACTCTCTCAAAAATATATCAAACATATTTTAAATTATAAGATGTTAAAATATATTCTATATTATGATTATTAATGTGTCATCTATTCTTTAAGGCCCGTTTGGCTATAGGAATAGAGGGGGATAAGTAGGAATAGATATGGAATAGGCAAAAAAGGGCATTTGGATGAGGGGAATAAGGGGGTACCACGGTTTTTTTTTATTATTTCAAATCACATGTCATCACCTCTTATACATTAATGAGGTCTACATGTCAAATCAACTTTTTACACTTTATTCACATCTTATTCTTCATCGATCAAACATTCCAACATTTATTATTACGTTTCAATGAGAATAATTGAAAACACAATCAAACACAAAATCTCTTATTCCATGATAAAGTCAATAATTTCTATACCCTAGAGTAACTTATGTTTCTATCTAATCAGACCAAAATTTAAAAATATCTTAAAAATTTTAAAATACAATAATTGAAAAATATCATCAATGCGTTTTAAATTTAAAATATAAAAAATGTGACATGATTTAAAGATAGAGAATTCAATTATTGAAATACATTACTTTTAAATTTAAAAGTACGAATGATATTTCGTGTAGAATTTCTTCAGTTTATTTAATATATAGCATTTAATGTTAAAGGCGTATTAGTGGTCGCTTTACAAAAACTATGGTTATACATAATTGTTGACACTAGTTAACAAAATCTTCTAATTTTACATAGGGTTATTGTTAACGCTCATTATAGTCCAATTTGAATTCGTGTTTGGATAAATTCTGTGTTTTAAAAACAAAAACTCTCACATATAAGTTCAAATGCATTTTTAGCTTTTAAATTTTTAAAACATCTTCTTCATTTTTTATGTTAGAAAATCTTGTGATTGAAATCTACTAAAACAATTATTTTAAAAAACTGAGTTTGAAACGTACGATTCCAAGAATCTCATCTTTTAAAACACACATCCAAATGCAATCGATAATTTATTCAGTATTTTTATAAACGCCAAAGTACCCTTCTTAATTATGTAATATTTAAAAAATATAAATAAAATATTATTATATTTTATGATATTTAAACAGAAATGTTAAAAAAAAACGTGTTGTGCAATATCCTATTTTTTAAACACTTTAAAAGATCAAGTTAAAATATTTTATTAATAAAACAAATTCACGCATGTGTAGTGACTAGTGTCTTTAGAAAATATTATAATATAAAAAATATCATAAATTTTAAGAAGAGTATTTTTGTTTATACATATTTGAGAATGGTAGTTTTGGATTTGTGAAAAATAACAAATCATTTTAAGTTATCATTGTTTACAATTATTGTGAAAATTAAATATTTATGAATAGTTTATAAAAGAGTCATAACCCAAAGTTTATGTTCCATTGAGAAGCTTCATTATATGTTATTCTGATTGTCTATTTCACCTTTTCAAAATGTTAAAAAGATAAAATACAATAGTACATGTTATTTAAGACCTCACTTTTTTCCTCCTCCAAACCCATTTCTACCCTTTTCAAAAACCAAATTCAACATTTTCTTTTATCCTCTTTTAAAGACACCTATCATTTCAAAAAATCATTCTGGCCGACTTGCTCATTTAATTTTCGACGACCGGCGTCACCATCCTTAGGTTCCTTTTGCCACTCTCTATATAGAGATTTATATCTTTAATATCATTGATTTTATAAACGGACCTAAGTAAAATAATAATGTTTCAAACAAAAAATAAGGAATACTCTTTTCATGTATATAAATACTTATATTCGTTTGATCCTTTTATCATGAAAATATTATGATATTTGATTTTAATTGTAAGTTAATAAATATATTAATCTAATTAAAGTTTGAATACATAAAAAATATTCAAATGCATATAATTTATTAAATTTATTTTAATGTATTATCATGTTTTATTATCACGTACTATGATCCAAATCAAATACTATTTTTTCATATTCAAAATAGAGTATAAAATATTTTAATAATTAAATATGAGATTGTTAAAAGAGACTTTTATTTTGTAGAATTTTTTAAAAATAGTTATTTAGGGTATATCTTATATTGAGAAGATTTTTTAATGTATTTTTCTTCATATAATTTTTTTTATAAATTTATTTCATCATATTTGTTTTCTATGTTTCACTTTTTTGTTTCAATTCTCTTATTCTCTAATGAAAATCCTACAGATGGATTCATTTTAACGTGAGATGATCCCTCTTAACATTTCTTGCTAAGTTTTGAATTGTTTGATTTTTTTGAATTGATCAATTATGTATGAACATTGTATTCATTTGCTTATATCATGTTTTCGGGCATAATGTATTTATCAAGCGTGATTTACTTTCTGGTTGTTTATTTTTTAAAAACTTTTTAATATTTTTTTCGTTTGTGCTTTAGCTTTATTAGATAATCACATGTGGAATACTGTCTACTACGATGTATATTTGTTTTTTTTTCATGTTTGGCACCGACATTTTTATCCTTTGATTAAGTAAACTATTTGTATTTGCTAGAAGGAGTTTTAACCTAATTTCTTCTTAAATATGAGTCAAAATATATTCATTTGATTTCTATTCAGGTATATATTTTAATAGACAATCAAAATTAGAATAACTTATTCGGTAATAATTACATAATGGTGGGTTTGGTATCTTCATAGGAAAAAACATACATTTTGGTTAAATTGAAGAATAGATATTAGAGTCATATTTTGGTTAAGATGTTATTGTAACTAAATTATTGATATGAATGTCACTCAAAAATACGTTAGACTTTATTAATGTGCATTTGCACATACACAACAATTAGTTGAGAAAAAAATAAAGGTTGACGAAGTTTTATTTTTTCATGAAACTCAAACAGTTTTATTTGTTTATTCTGCCTCCTTGATTTTTGAGAGCAGTTACTGTAAAAAAACAAAACTTTTAGAAGGAACTCCATAGTCCTTTAGTATTTTTTAGAATTAACTTCAATATTTTTTTCACTTTAAAAACATAATTTTTTTTCGTACAATACAGTATAATAGAACCCCATATACTATTATTAGTACAGTATATAACGCGTTATCATAGTGTGTAAGGCTGTAAAAGAGTTTTAAAATGGATCGAGTGTATCGGTGCTCTTTGGTATCCATTCGTTGAGCCCAAGCATAACCTGAAAGACTAGCCCAGCCCTTAAACCCGGTCGAGATCACCTAATTACTGCACCAAATGATTACTTATTTTTAGATGATATTCTCATCAAAATAATGCACAAAATTTTGATTCATGACCAATTTAACATTATTTTCATATTTCTTATTAGATGATATTTAATATTTTAAATAATTATAAGATATAAGGATTGTCTTTAAATAATTAAAAGATATAGGAATTGTCTGCAGGACTGTCCCTCACATTATTCTTCTTTTATAAAATGATTTAACTCAAAATTTTATTAGGCTTGACTAATAAACTCTAAACCTATTATCAATGGGTCGGGTATGGACCACATCAAGATAAATACGGATTCCAACTTAATAGAAGATAACTGCATTCAATCCATTGTGCAGCCGAAGCAATATATATTGTAAGAGCTCTATTATAGTATATGAAAGTTCAAATTTATCTAATTTTTTCAAAAGAAAAAACACATGCTATTGTATATCAATGTATACTTCAGTATATACTTCAATGAATGAAGGTATAATATTAAACAAAACAAAAAAAAATGATGTAGAGTGTGGATGGGGGTTCAAGCAGGATTGTACGTATCATTTTTAGAAGATAATCCTCAGAATAAATACCCGAGTACGGGCTCAATAAACCAACCAAGGATGTGTTTGGGTCCGTGAACGAAAAATGGACATTCTCATGATCCTGCGTTCAAAACTCAAATTTTGAAAAGCGATAAAAAAAAATGATATGTCTAGCAATTTGGCCCCATCAGCAACCATCACTGTTTTTCTCATCTTTTTTTTTTATAAAAAAATATGCACACTCGCCCATTGAGTTTTATAAGCGAGTCTATCAGCGCTCTTAGTATTATTCATATTTTGTTTTATAAGTTTACCCTAATCAGACCTTTTTTTGTCCTGATTTTGGGACAATCACCTGCTCCAATATTAACCAAAAAAGGTCTAAAATGCATGACATTTTAATCAACCAACTGATAGCCTCATAACATGCCTTTTTGAACTTATAATAAGGAAACAACCAATTCAAAAACAATTTTGGCTCAATCAGACAAAGTGAAGAGGAAAAAAGAATACCTTTGACATGATTGTATGTGAGGAGTAATTCTGATAATAACAAGTATAGTGTGAGATCAGTCTCTGCTGTCCATGTTCCTTTTCCTAGTCCCCATGATATTGTCTCCATAATAGTATGCAGTTCCAACCATCAGTGCAACAGTTGCGCCTTGGGTGACCACACGAGCTCTCATCAGCTTCTGACCAAGTTGAGAGTTCCCCTGCTTGAAGCTGATTATACCGGCGGTTAACACTCCAGCAGTCAAAAGAGCTCCTGATAAGAGTTGCATGGCTATGACTATGGTGAATGGGAAATTTTTAAAAAAGAGTAAAGAATGCCTGAATGATAGTTTCTTGAAACTTACTCACAATCATGATATTGATAATAATTTGGTTTCATAGATGGGTTCATCAAATATGGTGTATGAGTATTAGATATCAGAAAGGAAGAGATTTTCTGGATTGATCAATCAATATTGCACACATCGATTTGCATGCCTAACTGACAAAAAAAGAAGGAAACTCATATGATGCATCTAATCAAGCATATAACTCGTTGGGGATACGGGACTGCATGTTGGAATGCAAACAAGGATTGCATGTAATAGCACCCCTCATTCATTACTGCTCAGTTTCGATAGTTAATTTTTTCTCACATAAAAATATGTATTTCATGACAGAATAGGGCATCATCATCAGCAACAAGTGCACTCAGGTAACCAAGCAAATGCGTAGACTATAATTATCCAAATCAGCCTAAGACCATAGTTCCTCATTACTATAATTATGAAGAAAGCTCACAAAAAATTCTTGTCTGATCTGCTACATTTGATTAAAATTTTAAAAAAGAACTTAAAACTTCACAATTGTTTTTGGGAAAACTGACAATCAGATCAGAGAGCAAAATATTGTATGTAATCCATATCTGCCATTATCACCTCAATCCCCCATAATATGCCTGCTTGTTCCATTTACAGTTGATAAGGCCAAAAATGGAAATTACTTCAAATTCAGTAAAATAATGATATAAAATAATTTAGCATTATTGGCACCTTATGGTAGTTATCTGCAAGTGGTACTAGCACACTAGAAGAAGAATATCTCTGTGTACCCCTCAGTGGCGGCTCCAGGAATTTTAAGAGATGGGGTCATCTGAAAAACTAAGTACTACAAAATTTTCAATAAATCTCACTTGTTATATATTTATCAAAAACATAAAATTTTATTTTGAAATAGAATAATTGCATTAAAAATATCATCAAAGAATGGAGATCAAGGATTTCTAATACATAAAATTTTATAATTGTCCATGAGAATCATATTTGCAAAACCCTTAATGATAACAATAATAGTTTTAATTAGCTCATTTACAATGTTCTTTTGAATATCATGATAACACAGCTTGTTATTTTTAAAGTATTCTACAATAAAACTTCATTGATAGATATTATATCAGCAAAAAACTGAAGAAACTCTAAAAAATTCATTTCATTAGTTGAGTCATCAGATTTCTCATGATCCGAAAAGTTAATTTACAAAGAGAATCTTACGCAATAATTGAAGCATTTAAACAAATCCGATATTGAATCTTCATTTGTTTTTTATGTTTAGAAAAATCAAAAAATTCCAATCTCAATTCATTCTAATGTTCGATAGAAATTTAACAAAACTAATGTGGCAATGATTTTTTTAACATTTTCTATAAATGCATCCGTGCAATTCATTGAATCACATGCTTCATTTTTGTGAAAGCATATACCTTATAGATGAGGTACATTATTTTTAAAATTCAAAACATGTGTAGACTGGAATTGAGACTGGAAACATGATGTAGTAACATTATCCTTTCAATTTTGGGTTAATGTGGAGATGCGAGTAGGTTGTTTAAAAAATATTGATGGTCCCACCAAGCCACCACAACATATTACATTTGTCACCACTACCCCAGTAGTCCACATTTTTCTTAAATGGGGTTTTATATAGGGTAATGTTTTTTATTTTTTTTGGACGGGGTTATTGTATATGTAATATTTAATATTTTTAATAATTGAATGGGGTCAATTGACCCCCACAGTCACCAATGTGGCGCCGCCCCTGGTACCCCTTAGTGGGCATGGTATGGCATGGGCAAAAGTACAGATGTGTTAATGACACCATGATGTGCACTTTTAAAAATACATGTAACTGAGTTTCATTGGGACTGCTGTACATGAAGGAAACGATTTTAGAGTACCGATACATTCAACACATGAATGAAAACATAAATCAAAAGACAACTAATCCCATCAATATTGGTCAGTTATGTGCCATTCCAATGGATAGGAAAAGGCTCTATGATGAGACTGGTATCTTTATAACCATCTATAGATTTGTCCTACTTGTAGCCCAATAGGCAGTGTGAGTTTGCCACCTATGAATTACTTGATCAAATGCAGTTAACAGGCAGGGCCTAAGTCAATGGCTACATGGTTTAAACTCATGCAACCAAAAAGGGTTCCCAAATTCTCTTATACTTGATGTGTGTGTATATGAGATGGGAAATGGTGCATTTATTACAAGGTTTTTATTTTATCCCTGAAGCAACACATCCAATCTGTTGCTTAAATATAAGGTGCAATAGAAAATTCTAACTGATTAAGCTTGCTGGAAATGCACCACTCACTCGCAAGAGGTCATCTCTCATCCTGGTCCTAGTGACATAGGTTTATGCAGTTATACAAGATGCATGTCTTGCATCATATAACTTAAATTGGCAAAGAAAATGGTCACAAGAAAGTATACAAACAATTAATCAGAGAGAATTGGACGGTAGTAACATGGTCAATTGACCTTCAAACAGCAAAACACCAAGTAGTTTCAGACCAATGACAATTAAACAGTAAAGACATGCCTTATAAATTGATATATGAGAGAGTGAAAATTCTTGTAGGTCAATGGAGAAAGGAGCGCTAGGGGTGTGTGCGTGTGTGAGCAAGGCTTCAAATCCCACCCATCACCGCAAGGAACTTGATCAAAGTTGTTTCAGAGAAATTTGGGAACACCAAAAGTTTATAACTTTATATGTTAAATTCACAACAGGATTAGGCTCATGGTGATATCACTATATCATCTGAATGGCTATTGGGGGGTTCAAAATCCATAGAGACTCAGATGTGTCTCCACCAAGCAGGCAGTCATAGAGTTGGACAAACCCAGAATACCAAAAACTCAAGCAGGAATGCATTCAACATCGACTGTGCAAAGGAGAATAATTGCTTGCACGTTGAATGCAGCCTTCACTCATTGTTCCTATTTCCAACAATCGCAACCCATAGAATAATGTCAAGATCATCCAATGAGCAAAAGAAGAGAAGCCCAACTTCCAGGATGGACAGATCAATGTGGAAAGTGGAAACTCTGATCTCGTCAAAGAACTTGATTCATGAATCAGCAAATGACCAAGATTGGGATTCTCAATGAAGTCAGTTTACTCATCACTGA
Source organism: Acorus calamus (assembly GCA_030737845.1). NCBI lineage: Eukaryota > Viridiplantae > Streptophyta > Magnoliopsida > Acorales > Acoraceae > Acorus > Acorus calamus. The sequence continues at coordinate 16,565,404 of CM060877.1, read as the reverse complement.
ATAAGAATCAGGACAGGAACGTACCCTATCTAGTAGTACAGAAAGATTTGGCATTTTTTTTTAAAAACCAAAGACGGATAATGGGATTCATTTCCTATAGGTTCTAAAAAAAATCATCTCTGAAATGAGAAAGAAGACCATCAACTCGATCTCTATTAAACAAAACAAATGACACAAATAAACACAAGATGCCCCAAACCCCATAATTTAACTATATGAAATGCAGAAACAATCCACAAGATAGCAATAGTAACACCATCCCCACCCTTTCCCCTTTTTGCTACAACAATGTCTCACTTCATCACTCACTTCCAACAGAATCCCCTGCCACGGTTCCGACTATACCACTCATATGTGCAAGAATTAGAAGCCAGTATCTTCACTGCAAGGATGCACCTGCTCCCTTTCATCCAATAAACATTTATAGTGCTCATCCCACATGATCTCCTACCACAAGAACTCTGAAAGCCCAAATCATCATTGATTGACATAATATTTCACTTGCTCAACCGCGAGTAGCCAATCAATTAATCAGCAATCACAGACACCTCCACACCAGTACCTCATTAGACTGTTATAATGAGAGAGAGAGAGAGAATCCTAGTATTCCACTTATGATTTAATTGCTTTATATACAAGTACATAGGAGTTACACGTGTAATACACTAACACATATAATATAACATAGACACAGAACTCCCCCCTCCCCCCTCCAAAAAAAGAAAAAAGAAAAAAGAAAAAAGAAGAATGGAAACTATAACAAACACACAAAAAAAAAAATCAAACCATCGTCCAAAATATCAAGAAAACCTTTATATTGCTTATCCCACAGGATCTCCTACCACGAAATTCTAAAATTCTAATCACCTTATATTGAAATAAATTTTGACCATATCATTACCTATCACGCCCGGAACAATAATATATTTAAAAAAAAAAACAGAATTGAGTCTATAATTAAAAAAAAAAGCCACATCCAAAAGATCAAGAAAACAAAAAAATAGAGAAGAAAAAAAACTAACCAATACTCACTAAATTAAACTACCAACAAAAGAAGAGAGAGAGAGAGAGAGAGAGAGAGAGAGAGAGAGAGAGAGACAAGGGGAAAACTATGCAATAACCATCAAACAGCCAACAAAGGAGAGACACACAGAAACACTGATTCTATTCCAAAATGGAGCAAAGGGTATTTCCATAGTCAAATGATTATGCTAACAATGATTGAAGAACATATAATCAATAAATAAAAAATATAAAAAAAACTTAAATAGAACCAATCATTAACTATGGGACGAGAGGGTTCTTGACGGGCTTCTTGGGGTTCCCAAAGAGATCCTCCAGATGTGAGTCCGTTGTTGCTGTTCCCGTTTTCTCCATTTTTCACGGCAGAATTGAAGCTGTAAAACGGACACCTTCATTTTATATGAATGTATGGTCCCACCGACACCTATGGTTGTGCATGAGCTCGAGAATTTTTTTACATCTTTTTTATTTATCTCAATTCTCAACGTACAGTTAAATTTAAAAGAATGGATTAAGGATCATTAGTACAATCGATATCAATATCTCAAACTACACAACACATGAATCGAAAGTTAATTTAGTTCGATTCAAAAGCTATAAAGTTCAATATTGATGCTAACATGTTTGACTAAATCTATACTTTAAATTTTATAACAATATGCTTTTAATCAGGGGCGGAAATAAAGGGGCTGGCTGCCGCCCACCCAATTAAAATGCACTAAATAAGCCAAATATAGAAACAAATAACTTCCCCTCTCTTATTCTCATGTTTTTCCACCAAGTGCCACAACTCGCACCATGCTTCCTCTCCTGTGCCGCATCACGTGTTAGTGTCCGTTTTCAGGCAATGGATTTACTTTTTGTTTATTTTGTTTATTTGTATATTATATTTGCATTTTTTATTTATATTCTTTGGTTTATTTTTTTTATATTTATTTATTGATTTTTTGTTTAATTTTTTTTATTATCATATGATTGATTTGTTAATTTGACTTGTAGATCTTTTCGTTATTATTTGTTATATTGAAATCTTTTGCATGTTATATGTATATTTTTTTTATATTTGTTTTGATGTTTGGGAATTGGGAGAAAAACAAATGAGATTCAAGTGTTTTAAATATATTTAGGACACATTGTACCCAATGAAAGGAGATGATGTTTTTAGTTCTAGAAAAGATTGTTGTTAATTTAATTTCATTAGGAATTGGGTTATCCAATAAATTGATTATTGATTAATGAATGATTTTTTTGTGATGATATGTCTTTGTATTTTTTAGGTGGTGACAATTGAAATAGAAAATATGTATTTTTTTTATGTTTATTTTTGTTAGTATTAAATAAAAAAACATCTACTAAGTATACATTTGTGCATTGATTTTATGAATCACTTGAATATTAACATATTTTTGTCTTAAATTTTCATATTATATATTTATATATATTTTTAAAATTTTCTCTTAGTTTAACTCTCTTATTTGTGGCCCTCCCTTACTTTAATTCCTGGCTCCGCCCCTATTTTTAATACACACACATTTTAAAAAATGTTAGGAACACTCACTCTCATAGACAATTCACACATATTTGACAAAATTTATATATGCTATGATGCTTCTATTAAAAAATATAATGTTATATAAAATTAAATACATATTAAAATATCATATAATATTTTTTTAAAAAATGAGTTTTTTAAAACTTTATATACTATGATACAATCTTATATACTACAATAACACAATATATTACAATACCATAATACACAAGGGGGTGAAAACAGGGATGCAAAACAGATTTAATGTATCAATACTCATTTAGCATAAGTTCAGTTCAACTACCTAATTTGGGTATGCATATCCAAGATAATTTTTATTGCCACATCACTGTTACACTTGTTCAGTGCAAAAATCCCTCCTTATATCTCAAGTACTTATAAATCATAGTTGATGATCCTGTGATTTTACATGGAAAATTATCATATGTGAAACCAAATCATTGACATCCTTGGTTCTCAAGATTTTGAACAAGTTTCAACAACAATCTGCGCAAGTTATCCCAATGTTGTTTGATTTGATCTGGGAAGTCTACCAACAAAACAAAAGCTTTCACTGATGCTTGTCATAAATAAGCCACCATTCACCAAGGACCTAAAATTTATGACATATTTAGTTCATCCAAAAACATAGAACTGACAGGATTGACCTACAAAAAAAAAAAAAAACAAACAGGAAAGAAATATAATCAACATCTTGAGACTAAAATAAATAGATCCAGTACAACCCATCTAATAAAGCATTGCCAATACCAAACAATCTAAACTACTCACAGCTAACAAGTTTTTTCATTAAATAATATCTTAAGACAGCCGAGGCATGATCCAAACTGAATGACCCAGCACCGGCAGCCGCCTTTCCGGATACAACGTCTGGAAGCTCCGGTTCAACAAGTTGAACACTTGGATGACGGCAGAATCGCTGGTTTCTGTGAAGTAGTAGAGCCTGTCCCCATGGAGTCCTGGAAAGTCGCGCACATCAAGGAACGCAGAGCTGCTATGACTTCCCAAGAAGAGCGCGTGCTCTGGGAAATCATGTTTCACATCAACCCAGTTGCACCCTGATTCATCCGGCTTCACTAACTTGAATGTTTTTTCAGCACATGCATACCTCACTACGATGAACAGATCATCTAAAAACGCCACCAGATGCTTTACAATAAATCTGATACTAAATTCGAATTGGCAGCACCTTGAGATCAGATTTCTTGATGGAGAAGGCCCGCGGGGGTCCCAACATTCGATCGCCCCGTCGCAATCGAGCGTGTAAAACAAGCCCTTGTGGTGTATGACATCAATCGCGTCTGATACACCAGTGGACAATGTAGTCCATGATTCATCCTCCTCTCGGGCGTATAGAATACTCGTCTTATGGATGAGTATGGCCGTCATGGGTTGGTCCTGGCAGTCAGGGGGGACGACAGGACTACTTTGTCGTAATATAACTCATACTTATCAAAAATCTTTGCGACCGAAGGGAACGAGACTCTGACCTCATTTGTGATCGGGTTGAATAAGAGATGTTCTACTTTGCGGCAGTGCACCATCACCATCCACCCAAAACATGAGCCAACCGCACGCGTGTCTCGAAGCTTTTCGAGGGGTTCTGTCTCACACACTCTAACCCCCTTTCCAGTTAGGGTGATGATCCTTTGCTTGGTAAGGTCTTCATTGCCCAATTTTGCAGGTTGCACCAAGAAAGGGATATGAGGAGCAGAAATGTATGGTTTAGAGAGAACGAGTGCACGCCAACGAGTGCAGACCGCACCAAAGTGGATGTAGTCCATGACTGAGAGACGTCTAAGTATTAAATCTAGCAAATCTTTCGGTAATCCTAACAAGTCCACCATTGAATTCTGATACAAAAATTAAGAAGAATAAGAAGAAGAAGAAGAAAAAGATATTTAACAATAATAAAATATGAATCAATCAAACCTCTTCAGCATTTGGTACAACTGAGAACGACAAAAATTGATATGGATCATGATCTAGAGAGGATATGAATCATCCGCATTATAAGGTATTACACTGCGACTCTTTTGTATGATATATTCCTTCTCCAACCATAACTCAATGCCATGTACGTGTTTTGGATACAAGTTCATCATCACCATAACCCCTATATCATCTTCGATAGGGATAGTCAAAACTCATTCCGGAACGTGTGGGATACATCACACTCATGGATAATGTATAATGGCGTGGATCAGTTTCCGTTAATTGATACATCATTTGGAGCAAATCGATGTAGAAAATCTTCTTAAGAATTAGAGTGGCTTTCTGGAACCATCTTCATAAAATAAAGTTTCTCCACGTTGAACGATTCTCCCGTAAAAGAATAAATTAACGGAACATTGAATTTCTCTCCCATCTAAAAATCCATGACATTTAATAATATAAAACACATTTAGATATAATAATATACAACACAATTTGAAATGATAATTTTTTTGAATTTCCACAAACAACATTAAACACTGTCAAAATCCATAACAATTAAAATGTCAAAAAAACAAAATACAATATAAAGAAAACAAACAATGATAAATCAAGTAAGCAAATTCCTCATGAGCTTTTTGATGATTACCCTTTTGGATTGAAGGTGCTTCAGAGATATTTGATAACGGGGTGGTGTTGGTGGATGGATTGATTTTTAGGGAAATGGGGTTGAGGGTTGGGTTATACTTATAACCTCGTTTGTATCGTCTCAAAATAAAACTGAAATGGTGATTATGGCTGGGAGATGCCATATATTATATATGGTGCCTCTAGCTAGACATGAAACAAAAGTTGCTTAATACTAAAAATTTATATTTTAAAATATTATTAATCAATTCATCAATTCCCAGTCAATGATTAAAATGAAACTAGAAATTTTTTAAAGGAAATTTCTAGTCATTTCTATTTTTGAACTATAAAATATCAATATACTAATTTGATTTGTTTAGTTGAAATTTTATTCCCAACAAAAATTTTCTCCTAATAATCATCTTCTGTGACTCCCCCTTATAACAACCAATTAAATTGGTCTTGATATTTGGCTGAAAATTTGTTTCATAAATGCATTCACAAGTTTAATAAATCTTGAATAATTAGGTTATTAAATTTATATATAAATTGGTCTACTTCGATTCAATAATTCGACTAATATTTTATGAGCTATAACTCAACTTCTTAAGACTTAATTATTTCTCTTGTTTTAGAAATCATGCATAAATAGTTATCTTCCACGTTGTGATCATCACAAAGCGTTCAACAAAACCAGTACCCTTAGAAACTATCAATAAAATTTATTATCCATGTTTTTAAAAACTATTCATAAATATTTGGGGCTGTATTTAGGGTTGTACATAACATTATCCCACTTTAAAATGATTTGTTATACATGTTCAAATTCCCTCACTTTCCCCCCTATGGGGTGAGGGAAAAAAATTTCTTCCCTCTTCTAATATGAAAAAATAGTAAAGAAAAAATAAGAATTTTTTTTTTTCACTTTTAATTTGTTTGACAAAAACACCATGTTTTCAGATGGCAAAACGAAAAAATTTCAATTTTCCTAACTTTCTCAGTGGTATAAAAACACCCTAAAGAGTTACCATCAACATAGATTGAATCTTTCAAAGTCTGAATTTAAAAGACAATCAACCTGAAAATCCCTAATAAAGACCATAAACAAATGTCAATTAAAAAGCAATACGGGGGCTGCCGTCTCATATTTATTTTTCATCAATGGAAAATAATATTATCATCTTGATTGAAAGCAATGGTATGGAGAGGCAAATAACACCTTAAATCACCAATGAAAGACAATTCAAGTCTACAAAAAACAAAACTTTATATTAAAACTAAACCATATGTTATGCTAGTGGAAAAAGAAACTTACATGCACAAAGAAAATCTGTTTGGAACTCTAACAAGTTGATTTACATCTTTTTGGAGGCCCATGGGGTCCATATATGGTGTTAGAGATGGATTGGACTCCGTATATAATAAATCCGACTATACAAATTTGGTAGGTCAATCAACCATGACCTTGATTTATTAAAAAAAATTACAATCAAATATATACATTACTCTTCAAATTTCTGAATAAATAATCAATATCCAACAGTATAAAAGAACCAAGACCAATACTTTATCAACATATAAGATACAAATCATACAATAAACAATAGTGATTGTAGTTTAGATTTAAAACAATTCATAATCAATTTGTACATAATAATCCAGGAAAATAAAATTAGGGAAAATGATTAAAAAAAATCTCCCAAAAGGTAGAAATGTCCAAATCAGTTACTTTTTAAAATTATACCTAAAAAATTCTCATTTTACAATTTTAGAAATATAAAAGATTAATCTATCCTTATGCAATTAGATCCTTAATACATTCCATATCTCTTAACATCGTTAAAATATTTCACTCTTTAATTTTATAATATATTTCACAGCTTTTCATGTAAATCAATTTTTTTTATTGTAAATTCTCTGTAATTAGGTGGATTCTGTGAAATATTACCAATATAATTTGAGTTTTTTATGATGAACTCCATTAAATATTAATGCTTTTAAAAAAATGGATATGTATTAATGATATCATGAAAATATATAAATAGATAAAGAAATAAAAAATGTGAATAAATATTTGGAATACTAATATATTATTCAGTTGCATTGGGCCACAACACAAATTTAAATTACATAAAAAATGATAAATAATATCATATAAGATATATATAAGAAACACAACATAATATGTAATAACAAAACCTCTAAGAAGATTGATTTTCATCATGGAGAGTTGTTGTTTTGTAAGAAAAATATGTTTTTAGTATAAAATAAAGATAAATATTGAAGATTTAATTACACAAGGGCAGATTAGTCTTTTGTGTTTCAAAAACTGGAAAAATAGAATTTTTTAGGTGTAATTTTAAAAATGGCTAATTTGGGTATTTCAAACTCTGAGGCGATTTTTTCGGTCATTTTTCCATAAAATTAAACCCAAAATAATAATAAATAACACAATGCAGAGTTATGAATAACAGATTGATAACACAATGCCAGAGTTAACAAAATTGAAAAGTTAAAAAATAAGAAACAGTAGAAGAAGGAGAGAAGGAGGAGGAGGAGGAGGAGGAGGAGAAAAACACTCACTCGAGAAGAGAGGCCAAGAGAGGGGCCGAGAATGAAATAGGGTTTTTGAAGGGGGTTGGTGTTCAATAACTCTTGGCTTTCTTTTATAATAGCTCTACGTGGTACATTATTTCATTCACATCTATAATAAATAAAATAAGGATTTTTTTATACATATCATTTAAAAATATACTATTTATTTTTATACCATTTCAAATAACTTTGTAATACTTTCATTTTCGAATTTATTTTAATTTTTTATGATCATTATTTTTGGAAAATCTCATTCACTTATGATAATTTAATGGATTATTTTTTACTTATAACTTACTTATAATCATTTTATAATATATTTTAAATATATTTTCGGAATATTTATTAATGATTTTATATTACATATCAAAAATATTTTTATTTATAATTAATTATAGGGTACTCAAAATATTAAGATTATATGATATATCAATTTTTTTAAAGCACACAATTAATATATATGTAATCCATGATTTTAGGGATCATAATTGATCATCATCTATCTATCTATTTATGGGAAGTTCTTTCAATTATTACATATTTACCACTAATAAATTTGTTAAAGTCTATTATTATCCTAAAACTCTTAATCTTGTCTTAGGATTTTAAAAATATATTGAATGAAATAAAATAAATTGTATAAATGGAAACTATAGAAATAAAAGATTCTATAGAAAAATAAATTGTACCAATTCAAAATTTTTCATATACATTAAATTTTTTTATTTTACTTAAAATATTTTACTTAAATATGAAATTTCAGGTTCGGGTTACCTGAACCATCAACCTAAACCCAACCCAAATTATGTTCAGGTTACTCGGTTTGAATTAGAACGCTAAAACTGTAATAGCCGGGACCCTCTTATGCCGGTTTATGCTAATATTTACGTGTTTGGTGTACAGGGGAGGATAATTTTATGCTATTGTGCTTTTGATTTTTATTATCCCTGAAGTCGTACATTTGATTTAATTTTTGAAAAGCACCTTCGAGACATATTTGAGATTCACGTTCAACATATGAAATCTTCATTTTTGAGTTACCTTTCATATAAAATTGGTTTGGCATTATTTGGAATTATATTAGAAAAGTTATGCCTGTTTTACCATTTGTGCCCCTAGAAGAATAAATCGCGAGGTCTTCTGTTCGTCGTTATTTTAAATATAGTTGGAGGCTTCTTCTGATCTTGGCTCAAACATAGAAGTTGTAGATATTTTCGTTATCTTTCCAACAAAAGTTGGTTCATGTGAAGTGGATTTCCTACGAGAAGATATGGCTGTTTGAGTCAAGGCTGCACAGATTTTAATGGAAGGGCATGTTGGTAATTTGGCGAAACCTATAGTTTTTAATAAACGGTGAGTCAGTGGAGGGGGTATTGATATATATTGCGAGAGAGAGAGAGAGTGAGAGTCGTCGTCCGAGACTCTTCAAACAGAGGGAAAAAAAAGGAAAATCAGGGGAAAATTAGAAAAATTGGGAAAAGCTTCGTGGAGCATTTTTTATGATACATTGGGTAAAATTTTTTGTTCTTTTAATTGTTATTCTTCGTCTAGGGTTGTTTTATTTAGTTTTGAATCAAATTTGTGATTTGGGGCTGGAATATGATTATGTTTTGTGGCTGGATAAATAGGTATTTGATGGTTGATTTTATAGTATCATTTTAGGGTTTATAGAGGGGATGTCAGTTTTGTCTTGGTGGATTTGGGAATTGTTGATTAATGGGGTTATATTTTAGTATCTGATTGAGATTATAATTTTATCAGTGAATTCCTGTCTGCGTGGTTTAGGAGCTGGGTTAGGGTGAGTCCAGCTTGGATTGTGAATTGTGAGGTAAGTAACCCGATCGACTTTGCTTGTTCTGTTCCATTCCACGTTGTATTATTGTAAGTAACCCGTTTGACTTTTGCCTGTTCCATTTCATTCCACGTTGTATTGTTGTAAGTAACTCGATCGATATTTGCTTGTTTCGTTCCATTCCATTATTTGTTCAATTCCGTTCCGCGTAGTATTGTTGATTCGACATTACTTATTCCATTCCACCCCACATTTTATTGTTGTTGAGGCTATTCAATTTTATTTTGATAATCCATATGATTTTGATTGTGAGTACCACATTTAAATGGCCTATTATTGAGACATATTCCTTCATTGTTGTTAAACTGTAGTTGTTCGAGATTCTAAAATATTCTTATAATTGTTCTATTTATATCTTGGAGTTATTCTTTATAATTGGTCTATTTGTATCTTGGAGTTATTCTTTATTGGATTCCAGCTTACTTTCCTTATTTATATCTCGTGAGCTTATAATTGACTTGTTAGTATCGTGAGTCTTCCTTTGATCATGATATGTATCCATTTCAGTGTCTTTTTATGAACCTATGATCTGTATGCTCGTGTTGTTTGACCATGAAGTTTTGTAGTGTGATTGACATCGTTGCTTCTATATTCCTCTTGTGTACTTGGAGTTGGATGACCATAGACCTTACAGTGAGGGTTGAGGTTTGCCTCCCTAGCGCGCATAAGTACGTACGGTCCAGCGAGGGGGACTTGAGAATACCCTGCCGTGCCTGGACGTTCCGAGGGCCAGGTAGTGAATCCGCGGTGGACGTTCCGAGGGCCACACGCGAGGTATGTGGATATCTTGGACATAGGGGCCAAGATGGTGGGGTCGTGCAGATGGTCAATCCTACGCTTTGGACATTTGGGGACCAGAATTGTGATTTCCTTATCATTCTTGTAGCATTGTGACATTTCCAGGGCCATCAGTGATTTAATTAACATCCTTTTGATTGATGGTAATTTCAGAGTACTTGCTTTCAGTCCAATTGTGATACATCTTGATGATATTCATTGGCTTTATCAGTTGTAAGGTGTTAGTTTGAGCTATTCATTCCTATGTTTATATATCAGCGATGTTATTGTTCTCCGCTGATGCTTATACAGTAATTCCATTTATCATTATACTTTGACCTGGTGTTTATTGAGATTACTGAGCTTGACTTTTGATGTCATTCTTGTTTTCCTTGTGCGTGGAATGTCTGGGTTACTTACTGAGCATCTTTCGCTCATTCCATTCTATTTTCTCTTATTTTGCAGAGTAGAGGCGGGGTTGGTGGACGTTGGCTTAGTCTTCTTTTGGTGCCACGTCCAGCTGGTGATAGGTATATATAGATGTGTATAGTTTGATGTTTTGGATTTGATTATTTTGGTAGAGACTGGTCTAGCGAACCATGCCTATGTTAAATGCTCTGTACATATGGATGACTGTATATGAGGTGTGTTAGATGCTCTGTTGACTGCTTAAACTTTCCTGGGTGTGTTGTGATATAGGTGATTATACATATCTTGTTGATTATCTGTTATCCCAGGGTTGTTATCATATGTGATTATATAGGGTGGACATTTCGATGTTTTGTTTTAGAAAAAAAAAAGATTATGGTGGGTTTTTAGGCACGTGACGCGCTCGTGTCGGCGTTTTGGGACACGGGCCGCCACAGTTGGTATCAGAGCCTAGGTTAGGCCTCATTGAGTCAATTGATGATTTAAGCTGAAGTTCAACAGAGCTATAGGATAGGGTTAGTTGTCTAGAGTATTATACAGAGCACTTGGGATAGGAGAAAGTATTTTTAATTTATTTGATGTTGTGTTTTGTAGATCTTGATGGATCAGGGATCTGAATCGACGCCTGCGGCTCATCCGGAATCATCAGATGCTGCTAGGGTGATCCAGGCCATTGGGGACATGACAGGGACATTGCGGGAGCATATTAATGCTACCCTGGAGCTCAGGCAGACGAATGCGATAGCCAAGGAGCGGGGGATGTATGATACTTTCATGAGGATGGCTCCACCACTGTTCTATGGTACGACAGATCCATTGATTGCAGAGGAGTGGTTATTCTTGTTAGAGAAGACCTTCCGGGCGATCAAGTGCCAGGAGGAGGATAGGGTTCCTTTGACGCTATTCCGATTGGCTGGAGATGCAGAGTTGTGGTGGCGTATGATGGAGCATACGCAGACATCCTCGATCACCTGGGAGAGGTTTGTACAACTTTTCAATGAGAAATATTTTCCAGAGGCAGTTCGGAGGGAGAAGGAGCAGGAGTTTCTGTATCTGCAGCAGGGGCGACGATCAGTGGCCGAGTATGATGCAGAGTTTACTCGTTTATCGCGATTTGGAGCACATGTATTGCGAGATGAGGAGGCTCGGGCAAGGAGATTTGAGAGGGGGCTTCGTCCTGATATCCGTATCACATTGACTGCATTGAAGTTTCCCACCTATGCCCTTGTATTAGAGCGAGCTTTGTTGCTGGAACAAAACCTGGCGGAGATAGCGCGTGCCCATGCACCACTGAGTGGTGTTACTGTATCTGGAGTAGGTCATGTTGGAGGAACTGGAGGGCCCATTCGTCGAGACAACCCATCGAGAGGCCATCAAGATAGACGACAGCGAGATCGGCGACCATCCCAGCAACGACAGCAGCAACCACTACAGCAGAGGGAGCAGGGCAAGGGAACCTATCAGTCTAGATGCTTTACGTGTGGTCGGATGGGACACCAGGCTCGCGATTGTTGGCAAAAACGAGTTGGACCTCCTAAAGTCTGTTTCACTTGTGGCCGTGAGGGTCATATAGCACGCCAGTGTCATCAGACAGCGAGGAGTCCAGCAGTGCAGGGGCAGAGGTCAGGAGGAGCTACAGAGTCACAGAGACAGCCAGCTCAGGGGATCGTGTACGCCGTGACCGAGCAGGATGCACGAGCAGCTCACGATGTAGTGAGAGGTACTATCACAATCTCTCAGTCTATCGCATCTGTTCTGATTGATCCAGGAGCTTCTCATTCCTTCGTTGCACTGCATTTTGTACCTTGTTTGGGAGTCGAGCCGACTCCATTACTTCGTCCACTAGCAGTATCTCTTCCGACGGGCTCTGTGGTGATCACTGATCGCATATGTCGATCATGTCCCATTTTCATCGCTGGGTATGAGTTGAGGGCCGATTTGATATTGTTCGAGATGGTAGATTTTGATATCATTCTGGGGATGGACTGGTTAGCTAGTTATCATGCGAATGTGGATTGTTTCTCCAAGACAGTCACATTCAAGCTTCCTAATCAGCCAGAATTTCAGTTTGACGGAGAGCGAGGTGCAGCAGAGGTCCGAGTCATCTCATGTCTACAGGCGCAACAGTTGATTAAAGATGGTTGTGCTTGCTTCTTAGCACACGTGGTGGATTGCACGGTGTTATCTGGGCGAGTGGAGGATGTCCCCGTGGTTCGAGAGTTTCCAGATGTGTTCCCTGAAGACTTACCTGGATTACCACCAGCTCGAGAGGTTGAGTTTTCTATAGAGCTACTCTCTGGGACTTCTCCTATCTCGAAAGCCCCATACAGGATGGCACCAGCAGAGTTGAAAGAGTTGAAGACACAACTTGAGGATTTGTTAGAGAAGGGATTCATTAGGCCTAGTGTTTCTCCTTGGGGTGCACCAGTCCTATTTGTGAAGAAGAAGGACGGGTCAATGAGGCTGTGCATTGACTATCGCCTTCTCAATCAGAGGACTGTAAAGAACAAGTACCCATTACCAAGGATTGATGATCTGTTCGATCAGCTGAGAGGAGCACAGGTGTTCTCCAAGATTGATCTAAGATCGGGCTATCATCAATTACCGATAAAAAAGGAGGACATTCCAAAGACAGCATTTCGGACCAGATATGGCCATTATGAGTTTGTTGTCATGCCTTTTGGGCTGACGAATGCTCCTGCAGTATTCATGGCGTTGATGAACAAGATATTTCAACCATATCTAGACCAGTTTGTGGTGGTGTTCATCGACGACATCTTGATATACTCGCCGAACAGAGAGGAGCATGCGCAACACCTGAGGATTGTCCTTGGTGTCCTACAAGCACACAAGTTGTATGCTAAATTCAGCAAGTGTGAATTCTGGTTGGAGAAAGTGGCATTCTTAGGGCATGTGATCTCGAAGAAGGGAGTTGAGGTGGACCCTGCTAAGGTGGAGGCAGTGATGAGCTGGAAGCGCCCCACCAATGCCACAGAGATACGTAGTTTTCTTGGGTTGGCTGGTTACTATCGCAGATTTATCGAGGATTTCTCGAGGATTGCAGTTCCACTGACTCGTCTAACACAGAAGAATGCTAGATTTGAGTGGACAGATCAGTGCGAAGCCAGTTTCGAGGAGTTGAAGAGGCGTTTGACTTCAGCTCCGATTCTCACTATTCCTGATAGTACAGGAGGCTTTGTGGTCTATAGTGATGCCTCACAAAGAGGGCTGGGTTGTGTATTAATGCAACATGGCAAGGTAGTAGCTTATGCATCGAGACAGTTGAAGCCGCATGAGCAGAACTATCCTACCCATGATCTGGAATTGGCAGCCGTGGTTTTTGCATTGAAGATATGGAGGCACCATCTTTATGGTGAGAAATTTGAGGTATTCACAGACCACAAGAGCTTGAGATATTTATTTTCACAGAAGGAATTGAACCTTCGTCAGAGACGGTGGCTCGAACTTTTGAAGGATTATGACTGCACCATTCAATACCATCCCGGGAAGGCGAACGTCGTTGCTGATGCTCTAAGTAGAAAGTCAGCTGCAAGTGTGGCGCACCTAATGGTTCATGAGTGGTGTTTGCTCGAGCAAGTTCGAGACTCTGATGTGATATTGCAAATGGGAAGGCCAGGAGTTTTGATCGCCCAAATGAGGGTACAACCGATCTTGTTGACTCAGATCGGAGAAGCTCAGAGGAAGGATGTCGAGTTTGAGGAGTTTCGTCATGTAGCTGAGTCTGAGGCAATAGATTAAGAGTGGAAGATGAGGACAGATGGATTGCTCTGCTTCCGAGGAAGGATTTGGGTTCGCCAGATGAGGATATCCGACGAGAGATCCTACAGGAGGCACATCATTCTGCATACACTATGCATCCTGGTAGCACAAAATGTACCAGAATTTGCGGGCTTGTACTGGTGGCGAGGCATGAAGAAGGATATTGCGGAGTTCGTTGGGAGATGTCTGACCTGTCAAAGGGTCAAAGCAGAACACCAGCGACCGGGAGGCCTGTTGCAACCATTGGAGGTGCCAGAATGGAAGTGGGAACATGTCACTATGGATTTCGTGTGCGGTTTACCTCGATCCCAGAAGGGGTGCGATACCATATGGGTTATCGTGGATAGACTAACGAAATCAGCCCACTTTCTTGCTGTTCGAGCTACGCAGTCGATGGATAGTCTGGCGGCTAAGTATATTGATGGAGTTGTTCGATATCATGGAGTACCTGTCAGTATCGTATCAGACCGTGATCCAAGGTTTACATCTCATTTTTGGAGAGGTCTACAGCAAGCTTTGGGGACTAGATTGCAGTTTAGCACAGCATTTCACCCCCAGACCGATGGTCAATCTGAGAGGACCATCCAGACTCTTGAGGACATGTTGAGAGCATCCGTTCTTGACTTTGAGAGTGGATGGGAAAAGAACCTACCATTGATGGAGTTTGCCTACAATAATAGCTATCATAGCAGTATTGGGATGGCACCCTTTGAGGCATTGTATGGTAGGCGGTGTAGGACTCCTATTTGCTGGGAGGAGGTGGGAGATCGACAGATGCTTGGACCAGAAATCGTGCAACAATCGACCGACACGGTTCGTATCATCAGGGATCGGCTTAGAACAGCTCAGAGTCGGCAGAAGAGCTATGCCGATAACAGAAGGAGAGATTTGGAGTTTCGAGTTGGGGACCACGTTTTCCTGAAGATATCACCGACGAAAGGGGTGATGAGGTTTGGGAAGAAGGGCAAGTTGGGCCCTAGATATACTGGTCCATTTGAGATCCTAGAGAGGATTGGTGTCGGCATACCGTCTTGCATTGCCACCGCAGTTGGGAGGCGTTCATAATGTGTTTCATGTGTCCATGTTGAGGAAATATCATCCGGATCCGTCACACGTCATCGATTATCAACCTTTAGAGGTTCATGCGGATTTGACATTTGAGGTACGACCCATCCGTATTTTAGCACGTCGAGAGCAGCAGTTGAGGACTAAGACCATTCCATTGGTTAAGGTCCTATGGCAACATCAGACCTCCGAGGATGCGACGTGGGAGCGTGAAGCAGAGATGAGGGAGCGTTATCCTCACCTATTTTCATCATAAGGTATACTTTGCGGATTTGGAGGACCAAATCCTATTTAAGGGGGGTAGGATGTAATAGCCGGGACCCTCTTATGCCGGTTTATGCTAATATTTACGTGTTTGGTGTACAGGGGAGGATAATTTTATGCTATTGTGCTTTTGATTTTTATTCTCCCTGAAGTCGTACATTTGGTTTAATTTTTGAAAAGCACCTTCGAGACATATTTGGATTCACGTTCAACATATGAATCTTCATTTTTGAGTTACCTTTCATATAAAATTGGTTTGGCGTTATTTGGAATTATATTAGAAAAGTTATGCCTGTTTTACCATTTATGCCCCTAGAAGAATAAATCGCGAGGTCTTCTGTTCGTCGTTATTTTAAATATAGTTGGAGGCTTCTTCTGATCTTGGCTCAAACATAGAAGTTGTAGATATTTTCGTTATCTTTCCAACAGAAGTTGTTTCATGTGAAGTGGATTTCCCTACGAGAAGATATGGCTGTTTGAGTCAAGGCTGCGCAGATTTTAATGGAAGGGCGTTGTAATTTGGCGAAACCTATAGTTTTTAATAACGGTGAGTCGGTGGAGGGGGTATTGATATATATTGCGAGAGAGAGAGAGTGAGAGTCGTCGTCCGAGACTCTTCAAACAGAGGGAAAAAAAAGGGAAAATCAGGGAAAATTAGAAAAATTGGGAAAAGCTTCGTGGAGCATTTTTCGCGATACATTGGGTAAAGATTTTTGTTCTTTTCATTGTTATTCTTCATCTAGGGTTGTTTTATTTCAGTTTTGAATCAAATTTGTGATTTGGGGCTGGAATATGATTATGTTTTTGGGGCTGGATAAATAGGTATTTGATGGTTGATTTTATAGTATCATTTTAGGGTTTGTAGTGGGGATGTCATTTTGTCTTGGTGGATTTGGGAATTGTTTGATTAATAGGGTTATATTTTAGTATCTGATTGAGGTTATAATTTTATCAGTGAATTCCTGTCTGCGTGGTTTAGGAGCTGGGTTAGGGTGAGTCCAGCTTGGATTGTGAATTGTGAGGTAAGTAACCCGATCGACTTTGCTTGTTATGTTCCATTCCACGTTGTATTATTGTAAGTAACCTGTTTGACTTTTGCCTGTTCCATTTCATTCCACGTTGTATTGTTGTAAGTAACTCGATCGATATTTGCTTGTTTCGTTCCATTCCATTATTTGTTCAATTCCGTTCCGCGTAGTATTGTTGATTCGACATTACTTATTCCATTCCACCCCACATTTTATTGTTGTTGAGGCTATTCAATTTTATTTGATAATCCATATGATTTTGATTGTGAGTACCACATTTAAATGGCCTATTATTGAGACATATTCCTTCATTGTTGTTAAACTGTAGTTGTTCGAGATTCTAAAATATTCTTATAATTGTTCTATTTATATCTTGGAGTTATTCTTTATAATTGGTCTATTTGTATCTTGGAGTTATTCTTTATTGGATTCCAGCTTACTTTCCTTATTTATATCTCGTGAGCTTATAATTGACTTGTTAGTATCGTGAGTCTTCCTTTGATCATGATATGTATCCATTTCAGTGTCTTTCTATGAACCTATGATCTGTATGCTCGTGTTGTTTGACCATGAAGTTTGTAGTGTGATTGACATCGTTGCTTCTATATTCCTCTTGTGTACTTGGAGTTGGATGACCATAGACCTTACAGTGAGGGTTGAGGTTTGCCTCCCTAGCGCGCATAAGTACGTACGGTCCAGCGAGGGGGACTTGAGAATACCCTGCCGTGCCTGGACGTTCCGAGGGCCAGGTAGTGAATCCGCGGTGGACGTTCCGAGGGCCACACGCGAGGTATGTGGATATCTTGGACATAGGGGCCAAGATGGTGGGGTCGTGCAGATGGTCAATCCTACGCTTTGGACATTTGGGGACCAGAATTGTGATTTCCTTATCATTCTTGTAGCATTGTGACATTTCCAGGGCCATCAGTGATTTAATTAACATCCTTTTGATTGATGGGTAATTTCAGAGTACTTGCTTTCAGTCCAATTGTGATACATCTTGATGATATTCATTGGCTTTATCAGTTGTAAGGTGTTAGTTTGAGCTATTCATTCCTATGTTTATATATCAGCGATGTTATTGTTCTCCGCTGATGCTTATACAGTAATTCCATTTATCATTATACTTTGACCTGGTGTTTATTGAGATTACTGAGCTTGACTTTTGATGTCATTCTTGTTTTCCTTGTGCGTGGAATGTCTGGGTTACTTACTGAGCATCTTTCGCTCATTCCATTCTATTTTCTCTTATTTTGCAGAGTAGAGGCGGGGTTGGTGGACGTTGGCTTAGTCTTCTTTTGGTGCCACGTCCAGCTGGTGATAGGTATATATAGATGTGTATAGTTTGATGTTTTGGATTTGTTTATTTTGGTAGAGACTGGTCTAGCGAACCATGCCTATGTTAAATGCTCTGTACATATGGATGATTGTATATGAGGTGTGTTAGATGCTCTGTTGACTGCTTAAACTTTCCTGGGTGTGTTGTGATATAGGTGATTATACATATCTTGTTGATTATCTGTTATCCCAGGGTTGTTATCATATGTGATTATATAGGGTGGACATTTCGATGTTTTGTTTTAGAAAAAAAAAAGATTATGGTGGGTTTTTAGGCACGTGACGCGCTCGTGTCGGCGTTTTGGGACACGGGCCACCACAGTTGGTATCAGAGCCTAGGTTAGGCCTCATTGAGTCAATTGAGGATTTAAGCTGAAGTTCAATAGAGCTATAGGATAGGGTTAGTTGTCTAGAGTATTATACAGAGCACTTGGGATAGGAGAAAGTATTTTTAATTTATTTGATGTTGTGTTTTGTAGGTCTTGATGGATCAGGGATCTGAATTGACGCCTGCGGCTCATCCAGAATCATCAGATGCTGCTAGGGTGATCCAGGCCATTGGGGACATGACAGGGACATTGCGGGAGCATATTAATGCTACCCTGGAGCTCAGGCAGACGAATGTGATAGCCAAGGAGCGGGGGATGTATGATACTTTCATGAGGATGGCTCCACCACTGTTCTATGGTACGACAGATCCATTGATTGCAGAGGAGTGGTTATTCTTGTTAGAGAAGACCTTTCGGGCGATCAAGTGCCAGGAGGAGGATAGGGTTCCTTTGACGCTATTCCGATTGGCTGGAGATGCAGAGTTGTGGTGGCGTATGATGGAGCATACGCAGACATCCTCGATCACCTGGGAGAGGTTTGTACAACTTTTCAATGAGAAATATTTTCCAGAGGCAGTTCGGAGGGAGAAGGAGCAGGGGTTTCTGTATCTGCAGCAGGGGTGACGATCAATGGCCGAATATGATGTAGAATTTACTCGTTTATCGCGATTTGGAGCACATGTATTGCGAGATGAGGAGGCTCGGGCAAGGAGATTTGAGAGGGGGCTTCGTCCTGATATCCGTATCACATTGACTGCATTGAAGTTTCCACCTATGCCCTTGTATTAGAGCGAGCTTTGTTGCTGGAACAAAACCTGGCGGAGATAGCGCGTGCCCATGCACCACTGAGTGGTGTTACTGTATCTGGAATAGGTCATGTTGGAGGAACTGGAGGGCCCATTCGTCGAGACAACCCATCGAGAGGCCATCAAGATAGATGACAGCGAGATCGGCGACCATCCCAGCAACGACAGCAGCAACAACCACTACAGCAGAGGGAGCAGGGAAAGGGAACCTATCAGTCTAGATGCTTTACGTGTGGTCGGATGGGACACCAGGCTCGCGATTGTTGGCAAAAACGAGTTGGACCTCCTAAAGTCTGTTTCACTTGTGGCCGTGAGGGTCATATAGCACGCCAGTGTCATCAGACAGCTTTTTACACCTTATCATATCAAATCATCTATCAACACTTTTTATACATCAAATGGCTCACATGTCAAATCAACATTTTTATATTTTATTCTTTATCAACAAAATAACTCAACCTTTATTCTTATGTTTTCCAATGGAAAAAAAATACAACCAAACAGAAAATCTCTTTTTCCTGTAGAATAGAAAATCTATATGGTATAATTATATTCAAAACAATAGACACTACATATTAATCTAAATAACATTCAAACCAATAAACATTAAGCCCCCGTTTGGATTGAGGAATTGAGTTATCTGGATCTCATTTTTAGTTCATTGTTATATTGTTAATATTTTTATTTATTTTGAATGTTATATGTTAGTGTTTATTGTTTTAAATTGTATAAAAATATGTTCAAATATAATGTCAGGACACCAGTTTAGAAAGCTTAAAACTAATGCTTTATACAAAATTTTCATAATAGAATGATAAAGCAAATAAATTCATGAGCAGTTAATTTTTTTTAGAAACCATATTCAGGTCGGTCGGACCCAGACCCAACCCGGGTTCGACGGGTCCGGGTCCACATTTCTTAGAACCCAACGGGTCCTAGGTTGGACCCGGACCCGCCGGATCTTACCACGGGTCGGATCCAGGTCCACCCCGACCCGGCCCATTGACAGGCCTAGGTTCAACTCGTCCAAGTTGTATATCTAATTTTAAAGGATTTAAATTGTATATAAATATTTTTTTATACATTCAAACAGTATTGTTGATTTTAGAGTTTCGAATGAGGTACTCTTATAATATAGTGTTGATGGAGGTATATATATGCAAAAAAACTCATTTTCATTTGTAACACATCTCTTTTATGTTTCATGAAAAATTTTACAAATGATTTATTTAATTATTATTAAAAGGGATAATTAATTAGGTGTCCCTATGCTCACCCATCTATTATTTTTAGATCCGTAAAATTTTTCAATTTTATTTTTAGATCCCTATGGCGGTGAAAAATTATCTTTAGGTCATTTCAGTCGGATGTTTTTTAAAAATACAAAAAATTCCTCCCTGCACAATTATTTTAGTACACCGTTAATATTCTCCAGTACATTGTTAAGTATATTTAATATGCTATTAACACTCCCCAATACATTGTTAACTTCGCATAGAATGTCCCCTGCCCAATTGTTTCAGTGCACTATAAACACTTTCCAGTACATTATTAAGTATTCAAAGTACACTATTAGCACTCTTCAATACATTGTTAACATTTGCATAATTGGGTGAGGGCATTTCCATAATTTTGAACAACATCCAGTTGGACGGACCTAAAGATAATTTTTTAACGCTTTAGGGACCTAAAAAAAACTTAAAATGTTTTAGGGATCTAAAAATAATAATGAATGATTATAGGGACTCCTATTTAATTTTCCCTTATAAAAATTTGGATAAAATGTGTTTGGACCCCCTGAAATTTTTTAAACCTACAACAACACCCTCTAGAATTTTAAAATATGCAATTACACCCCTTGCAATTTGATTTTCTATTAAGATAAGATAAAAGTACGATTTTATCCTTTTAATTAAACTTTTATTATGTTTTCACTTTTTTTTGTGGGTTGTTTTCATCTTTTAATTGACTATTATATAACTTAATTCTCACAAAATGCATCCAGATGTATTTGAAGAATTAATTATTGTATAAGTTAATATTCATAAAGCATGTCAAGAATTAATTAATTAATTCTTTCTATAGATATTTAAATAGTTAAGGGTAAAATAGTAATTTTAAATTATTTCTGTCACATCTTAATAAAAAAATATAATGGTAGGGGGTGTAAGTGCATGTTTTTGAACTTTAGGGGATGTTTCTATAGGTTTTGAAAACTTCAGGGGGTTCAAATGCATTTTATCCTAAATTTTTTTATCATGTCATTTATGTATATATAACATAATATATTATATAAATGAATTGAAAAACAATTGAGGATGTTGGTTGATTTTTCAAAATATTTCTTTTATTTTGATTTAATTGTATATTGTATAAAGGTGAAAGGAAAAAACACTTTTAAAAATTTGTTGGAACAAGTTGAAAACACTTTTGATCAGTAATATAGATAGATAGATAGATAGATAGATGTGATTTAAAAATAATAAAAATATTTGCGGTTATGTGTTTTGGACCATAAAATAAACGATGTGTAATATTTTCCATTTTGAGTACATCATCAATATCTCCATGTCCATAAGAACAGACATAATTTAAACCCAGTAAAATATATTAATTTATTTTGAGAACCTATTTTTTTATAATTGAAATTAAAAATGAATTGATATATTAACAAAAACTGTGATCAATTTTTTTCTTAAATTGATGTGGACCAATAAAAAAAAGTTGAGTTTTGTTACACTCAAATTTTTTTACAGTTTAAATGCAATTTTATATACTTATTGACTTTATTTTATTTTTTTATGAATGATTATTCTTTATTAAAAGTACATGATTTATGTAACATGGTCTAGTCAGAGCCCTCCCATTAAAAGGTGATTAAATGACATATTTTCTTGTAATCAGTTGATATTTCATATTTTTTTTAATTTTTCGAGTTAAATGAATATAACCCAGTACAAATTTCTTAAAACCATGTTAACCCGTTGTGTTTTCTTAAAATTCATATAATTTCCCAGAAACCCGATCTAAATGTAAATACACCGTTCTGTCAATCAATTAACATTGGGGTAGCTGAATTTAAACCTATGTCTGAATTTATGTTTATACCTTTACCCTTTCGATTCCTATGGAGAGGAGCTCCAACTGCAGCTGCTGATGCTGGTTTAAACAATGGTGCAGTGCCAAATTGACATAAATGGTCCCTAGGTAGGTTAAGCTTTGTTTTGATATAATAGAATGTGTCAATTGATTTTGTAGTCAGGTTATAAGCAAAACTGATGTCAGGATTCAACTCGTTGACACTCTGAATGATGTTGATGAACTTTCACTCGTTCTTATTGTTTGTTGTGCTATTTTTTTCCCCACAATTTTCATTTGAATATGTTTTTTGGAATATTGGTAAATAAATTGATCCTCATCTTTCATTCATTTTAATTCACAATTTTTCATTCATTTCAATTTGCATACAGGGACTTCTAGGTTTGAAAGATGTATAACAGTTCTAAAATCCTCTATACGGAACAACATTTTGGATCGAGGTTTTTTTTTTTTTGTGGGCTTTTTTAATGTGAATATGGACTTAATTTGGAGATGATTTGAGTTGTTGATTGGAAACTTAATTTTTTTTTAATAAGTGAGGCTTATGAGGTCAATTAGTAACAGTTGCTCTGGTCTTTTTTAAGTGGATATGTAAATCTATATATAAAAATTACATCGATGAGTTGTCTGATTTTATAAGCTTAGTCTTGGTGAGATTCTAAATGGGGTCTCACAATCACATGCATGGAAAATCGGGTCCAATTTTAGAGTAAATGCTAGATAACAAGGATAATCCTATTAAGCCATATTTTCTAATCAGTTCTGTATGTTTTGCAGTGTTTCAGGGAATTCTAGGGAGGAAAAGACAAGATAGGTTTTGTTGTTGTGCAATCATAAAGTCAGGTGAGCTACTGTGGCATGCGGTATGCGGATTTGTGCTGCTGTAATTAATTTATTGCTATGAATAATTTTAGGTTATCCTCATTTGTGAATTTTACTTTTGTTTTTCAAGCATAATCATAAGTATAATTTCTGATATATGTTTTTTCATTTGCTATTTTTCATTTGTCGAAGCTCTGTTCCTTTTCCATTTTCAAATAGATTATGACTATTTCTTTTGCAGCATTGATTTACACAATTTATTGGTTTTTTGAGTCAGGTGTAGTTTCTTTTCCATGTGTAGTTTCAGGTGCACATAATATTAGTCTCCTAGATAGCCTACCCAGCACAAGGGAAAACATGCTTATAGCTTGCTGGATTCTATTTTTTTTATTGTTATTATGAGTGTTCTCATCTGTGGCATTTCCATCATTCTCTCCTCTTCTCTGCCCTCAATTCTTATTGTAACATTTTGGTTTCTTCATTTCCATGTCTTTATTTATTTTTATCATTTAATTTATTATTTTGCAGAGGAAACTCCTGAAATTTTTATAAGCCCGCCCAAAATTGTGCCAACTTCAACATTTTAGGATGATTAAGTAAATTTTTATTTGCACAGTTTCAAGAGAAAAGATGGAGCATCAGATTAGAGTTCACACAGATAATCCCCCATGCAGTTTTGGAACATTTATCTAACAAGAAAGAGCTAATCTTTCAAGGGAAGAGGTGCATTCAGAATTGGGACAATACGATATGGTCTCTGTTTTGCTTCTTAATAGGAGGGGTCTTTTGTGATGACTAGCACTCTCTTTTAGAACTGGGAGGTGCTTCATGGGCATATTGTTTGGCCATTTGTATTTTTTTTTTCTGTGAGGATATATCTCATCTTCTTGCTTTTGTTTTCAGGAACATTCACTGCTAAATTTTTTTTTTCCGTGGTGCATGCACCATTTCTCAAAAAAAGTCATGATATCTTGTTATTGTTATCCCTGCATTACTTTGAAATTTGGTAAAAATGGATGTGACTAATTCATAAGCTGATACCGATAGAATATTCTGAATATATATTTCATCACATCTATGTGTATATTGTTAATTTTTTTTCACTTTTCCTTTATTATTTCTTAACAGATGAAGAACATATTTGATTTCATTAACTCTTCATTTTTGAATAAATTAATCCCAAACTGAAAGGTTTTTTTGGTGGATCCAATCTTAAATTTTACAGATATTTTCATCTTTTTTCAATTGTAACATCATTTTTTTTTTGTTTTATGATCTAAGCTAAGATTTGTTTCACATAGTGACAATTTCATAGTTTTGAGTGGCAAAGTAGAACTATCCTTGTATGGTTTCCTGGTATCCTTCTGTGTCTTGGAGTATAGATATAGCATCAGTCTAATTAAGAAATGTTGTGCTTTCTAGGAGTTCCTTTTTCTGACTGTAATAGTCAAGGAATTATGTATATTTTTCTCATGTGTTTTTTTTTTTCCGTTCATTTTCCTACTTAAAGTATGTTTCTTCTCAATTTGGCTTATTTTGAGTGATTCTCAATCTGACTCGGGAAAAATGGGAAATGGGATCAATGCTTTGGTCTATTAACAGTAATTTTTGCCTCAACATGTGATGTGATGTGCCAGTTTTGACTTGGCTAACAATACCACATGCATATGCACGTGCCCTCATAGTTTAACAAAAAAGCACTAGCTCATCGAACTGTTTATTGCAGAAATTCAATAATGACATTGTGTAGAGAGAATAACACTTTGCTAATGATTATGGATCACAAAACTTGAGCCTAGTTTGATTAGTGAGTTGTAAAACCATTTCTTTAAAAGATGTTATGCAATGCAGTTTATTTTCTTTGTTCAACAAGGGAACTTGAGTTTCAATGGTTATGTTGAGCTTACACACTTTTATTTGTGAGAAATTGAGGTTTTTTTTTTATGGAAAATGTTAGGGATTCTTGGAGTTTTTTTTTGCAACCCTCAACAGTATATTTTTTTGAGTTGATACATCTGCTGCTTTGTATGAGTAGCATCACTAATTGAATTTAGGTAGTACTTTTTTGATGAAAAAATTTGGGTAGGACTTGACTTCGCCAAGTAGTAGTACAATCAACACTGCATGCATGTATTCAATTATATGTTCAGCTTTTACCATACTCTTATATTTGTCTTATAATTTTCTTGACTTTGTTCTGCAGTACTGTGATTCGAGGTCCTGATGGGGATGAAGCACATAATTTCCATGAATGGTAAGATATGGACCTTGTAATTACCATCTTTCTTCTGTTTAACATTTCACCAGTGGATGTGGCAACCGGTCGCATATTTAAGCTACAATATATCTGCAGTTCTGCCGTGATTTTATTTTTGTGTAAATGGTCTAAAAGGCCTCTGATTTATTATTTTTTGAACAATCATCATATATATACTTATGTAGCAACATAAAGATAGCAGCTTATACCAAGTGTACCTGTTATGATACTCAAATGACCTCCTTTTGCATTTTAATTAAATGGAGTAATATACATTGCATAGTTCATGCAACCTGTTATCTACTGAAATTGTGAACTTTTTAAGACTTTCCATATACTTTGCAGAGTTGATGTTGAAGTTTAAGAATCGGTGATGACGAGAGCACTCACAGGTCATGAACGATTTGCTGCCATGAGTGTGAAGCCAGACTGGGCTGGATATTTTTGTGAGTAATTCCTGAACATATTTTACTATAAAGTTTGCCAAAGATCATTATTGAATAGTATCTAGCCACATCCATCCCTTTAATGCTTTTGGATCCCATTATGTGCTATTAATGTTCCTAATGATGTTATATGATGGTATATATACGAAAGGATTGTCTTGCACATCTAAAGTGTTTGTTCTTATATTTTTGCATTAATCGAGGTTGGCATTCTCTCAGTATTTTGAAAACAAAAGGTCACCCAACAAATTTCCAGAAATGTGAAACTTTGCATATCTGATTATTTATTTGATGCACAATGTTTTCGAGATAAGATGTTCCATGTAGTCACTTGATGAATTGGATAAATTTGAAAGTTAAATGCGGCAAACATGACTGCAAACATGAATCATTGGTCCCCAATTTGTATGATGGATTCCAAGAAAGGTAATCACTAGTCAAGGAGTTCATCCTCTCATTGTATTTGTATTTTGGCATTCCTCTAATTATTCATATATTCAAGAGCTGGAATGCCTATCATTTCCATAAAAAATGTAGCACATTTACTCTGTAAAATAAATTATCTGGATGCCTGGAATGGTGGTAAACAATTTCCTACTTCTTGAATAGATGTTCACATATACACTATGCAATTTTAATCTTCTTGTCCTTGACATCATTGAGATGTTTCTGTCTAGTCTGATTCATCTTGATAAGCGGGAGTTTGTTCTTTGTTTGGCAGAGATTTATGGTGGCTGAAAGTGAAGTGAAAGTATTTCAACTTCTTGTAAAGTTGCTCTAATTTGTGTTTGTTTTATCCTATATTTTTTGCTTAATGTTGTTGCACATCATTTTTGTCCTCAGGGAAACAATATACACATTCATGGAAGATGCGATAATGAGTAAAATTTGCATGTAAATTTAGATTTGATAGATCGAATTATGGTCAATAATGATCTTTTAACATTTTTTTGTTTGGTTGAAACATCTTTTATGTTCTTGTTTGTTGGGATGATATGAGATCAGTAACTTCTGTTGATTGATCTTTTATGTTCTTAGTTGAGAATTAATCTTTTATTTATTCATTATTATATTTTATATTTTTTCATCATCGACCAAAAAAACCTTTCTTTGCAATTTGGACCACTAATAGGATTTGAATGTAAACGTTAATGCTCTCTAATTCTGTTTTGTTATGCATGAAACCTAAATTTTAACTGGGTTTGTTTTTGACTCCATCACTTCTTACATATTTTTAAATCTATAATCATTTTTTTTTTCAATTCTCGTTTAGACTGTAATCCTGGCATTTCATTGATATTAGATGGGTTCATATTGTTTATGATTCAGGGTATATGACCTTCAAAACATCCACACACCCCCTTCAAACATTTCATTGTTTATATATATTGTTCATGATTCAGGGTTCATTTTTGGCCGTTGAATGAATTTTTGTTGTTGATTTTTAATTGTGTGGGGGCACTTAAGCACCTTTCCTTCATCTTTTCAACTCTTTGTATAGATTTTCTTTCTTTCTTTCTTTCTTTCTTCTTTTTATTTTTTTATTTTTTTTGCTTACTCTTTACAGTTACTTTCATAAAAAAAATGCAGTTTTTATGAAAAAAAATTAAATAATTTTATGACTATAGATACATTTTCTAGGGTAAAAATGAAAGGCATAAAAAGATTTAAGTAGTGGAAAATGTTGCACTCATTCAAAACATATGTTACATGTGTTTTCATTTTTCAAAACTAGTAGACATTATTAAAGGAGGTATATGTGTTGATAAAAAATATGTATCATTTCATTTTAAGTTGAATGGACATTTTATAAAAATAAATGTAAAAAAAAGTTTAATTATGTATATATCTAATCTAAGGAGATATATACTTTATTGAATTACTAACGAAGAAGTACTACATTTGGGATCGTATAGATTGTGTGTAACATCACCCATTTTGCATGTTTAGTTACACTGAGTAGACAATGAATGTACCTATAAGTTATTCAATTATTTGTATTGTTATTACATGTTATTTGTATTGATTTTACATGTTTAATTACACTGAATATAAACATAAAAAGGATGTTGTACAATATACATGGTCCTCAACTCCTCATTTAAAATTCTCAGTTTCATTGTTTTATTAAACAAAATATTTAATTTTTCAATAGTTATAACATTATAATTAAATAATAATAAAAAAAATCTGTCCTTTAGAAAATTAAGGCAACGAAAAAAGCATGCTTTTTTTTGGTTTATACTCACGTGTGATTTCCATCATCTACCCATTCGCACGTGTAATTTATTTATTTATTTTCCCTCTCCTTCTATAAAACCCAAAGGGATGTAATAGACCACTACCCAACTTAATTTTCTCACTACCTAAAATTACGAAAATATCATTATTTATTTTAATATTTTGAATCCCTTTCCCACTACCCAGTTCGACAGCGTCCAGTCGAAGTGTTCTTCACTGGGACGACAGAGGTCCGTCGAATTGTTTGTATAAGTGTCGACAGAGACCCAATCGAAGTGTGTTTCACTAGGACGACAGAAATTCGTCGCTTTGTCTGAGCAAGTGTCGACATGGTTGTGTCGAACCCTTCAAAACAACAACTTTCTTCTAAGAATCAATCACTTATGCAATCATTTAAGTTCTTATGAAAAACAAAAATGTTATTTAAATTATTTAAGTCTTTTTAAAAATCATTCATATATCTATTACTTATTTATTAAAAGGATTCTGTGACCCAGTATTTTCATTTCCTATTTTATCCTTTAAACAATTGATCAATTACTAATGTATCTATTAATTTAAAATTTAAAATATATAATAGATAACTACATGATAGATATATCTATTACTTATTTATTAAAATGATTATGTGACCCAGTATTTTCATTTCCCATTTTATCCTTTAAATAATTGATCAATTACTAATGTATCTATTAATTTAAATTTTAAAATATATAATAGATAACTACATGTTAGATATACATGGATTATAAGTATTTTCATTTCCCTTTTTATCCTTTAATAATTTATTTAATTACTAAATTTTAAATTATTCAATGATATAGTCTTATCTAATAAGATTTATGATCAGTAATTTAAATTTTTTGCAATTTTAAATTATTTAATGATACAGTCTCATCTAATAAGATTATTTAAAAAATTTAAAATTTCAATTATTCAATAATACAATGTTATCTCATAAGATTATTTAAATTTTTAAAATTTTAAATTATTCAATGATATAGTCTTATTTAATAAGATTATGATTACTAAATAAATTTATTTAAATTTTAAAATTATTAAATGATATGTAATCTAATAAGATTATGATTTAATTAATTAATAATAATAATCTATTACTTCTATTATCTATTTCTATTACTTATTAAAAGGATTATGTGATCCAATATTTTCATTTCCCAATTTATCATTTAATAAATTATTTAATTACTAATAGTAGTAAATTTACTTAAATTTTAAAATTATTCATTGATACAATCTATCTATCTAATAAGATTGTTATGATATATTAGGATATGAAAATATAGGTTTGACATAAACTTATTTATTTTTTAAGATTAATTTATGGATCAAAATTATCCCTTGATTTTCTCAAAATAAAGTTTTTTTCCAAAATAAAACAAGTATCTTCCTTTTTATGTTTTTTAAATTATTATGATCTTTTTTTTACGAAGAGATATTTTTTTATCTTTTTATTATTATGACATTTCATTTTATTGTATTTTTTTATTTTTTTCAGATGAAAGAATTGGAGTATGTAGTTCATGAAGAGAAGTACTACTTAATAAAAAAAAATGAAGGTAAAAAAAATAAAAAAATAAAATTATTTTTTGTGTTTTGTTTATAATATTATTGAATATTTTTATGTGGGTGCTGATTATTAATTATTTTATTTTTAAATAATTTTTCAATGAATAATTTTGTTCGATTATGCTACATGGAAAACCCATAACTATTAATATGTGTTTCATTTTAATTTATTTGAATTATGTTTTAGGATTTCATAAAGATAAAAGTTCTTTAATCATCTTTTTTATGTTTTTATTATTATGATCTTTTATTTTATTGTATTTTTTTAGTTGAAGGGATTGAAGAATGTTCATGAAGAGAAGTACCACTTTGATAAGAAATAAAGATAAAAAGAAAAACAAATTATTTTTTTTTTGTGTTTTGTTTATAATATTATTTGAATATTTTTATGTGGGTGTTGATTATTAATTATTTTATTTTAAATAATTTTTTAATGAATAATTTTGTTCGGTTATGCTACAATGAAAAACTCATAACTATTATTATGTGTTTTGTTTTAATTTATTTGAATTATGTTTTAGAATTGCATAAAGATAAAAGTGTTTTAATCATTTGATCAATGTATATAGGAGTTATATACTTGATGAATTAATTCGTGCCTATAGGAGTTCTATGCTTCAAAACATAAATGGGTGTAAGTGTGTATATGTGTGTTTTGTTATTTTATGTTTTTCTTTTAATTGCATGACTTATTTTATTCCAAGTGTTTCGATAATTTTCAACTAATTAATATATGTTATTACATGAGATCATCTTTTATTTTTGAAGCCCCCGTTTGGGAAACGGAATAAGCGGGTATAAGGATAGTATAAGGGTGGTATAAGAATTGATAAGTAAAATGATTGTTTATTTGCAGAGTATAACTTGGTATTACTAAGCCAATTTAAACGAATATAAGAGAGTATAACAATTCTAAGTAACCCCTAGGATAAGTTATACTCATTTTATCTATTATCATGGTCCCACATGTCAAATCAACTTTTTATATCTTATCACATCAAATCACCTATCAACACCTCTTATACATCAAAGGGCCAACATGTAAAATCAATTTTTTTGCACTTTATTTATATTTTATTCTTTATTAACCAAACAACTCAACCTTTATTCTTACGTTTTCCAATAAGAATAAAATAAAACAACCAAACATAAAATCTCTTATTCATGTAGATTTGTTATCTATACTAGCATAGTTATCTATCCAGAATAACTCAATTTCGCTATCCAAACGGGGACGAAGATTACAACATTTCTATGACAGATTTTTGTTTTCAAGCAAATATTCTTCGCCCACATATCAGTATATTAGTTTTTATTTTTATTTTCATTTAATTAATTTTTTTAATAAACTTAATTTAAATGATCTGTACAGATTTGGAGCAAACATCAACATTGTTATGTATTAGTTTGATTTACTTTTTCAGTTATCTAATATAATAAGATAATCTGATATCAATTTAATTTAAAATTTAAAATTATTCAATGATACATAAGATTTGAATAATATTATTTGCTAGATATCTATGTTATTTTAAATTGATAGATGCACTAACTTTTTATTAGTATTAATATTGATAAGTCTTTATTTATTATATTAGTGAATGAATTTATTAGTATTTGATACAATAAATCAGTGTGTCCAATGTTTTTCTTCTTTTAATGAAAACTTGTGATTGATATTTCATTTATTATATATACGCATGTTATTATCTTTGTACATATTAAATAAAATAGATAACATTTTACATTGTTTTTATAAACGCATTATATATAGATGTTTTATATAAATTTTTGTAATATCATTATTTTTTATTTATATATATTTTTATGAATATTATACCACGTGCTTTGGCACGTGCATGAAAACTAGTATATATTTATTTAAGTATAAGAAATAAAAATATCAAACAAAGAGTTATTTGGATCAAAATAAACAGTAAACATTTCATATAGACAAAAAAAGTCTAGATTCCACTTGTTTAGGAAAGAAAATAATGTTTTTTGTCTATATGAAATATTTACTGTTTATTTGATCCAAATAACTCTTTGTTTGATATTTTTGTTTCTTATACTTAAATATATATATATATATATATGAATGATTTTAAAAAAACTTAAATAACTTAAATGACATTTTTGTTTTTCGTAAGGACTTAAATGATTGTATAAGTAATTGATTCTTAGAAGAAAGTTGTTGTTTTGAAGGGTTCGACACATCCATGTCGACACTTGCTCAGACAGATCGACGGATCTCTGTCGTCCTAGTGAAACACACTTCGACTGGGCCTCTATCGACACTTATTCAGACAGTTCGACGGACCTCTATTGTCCCAGTGAAGAACATTTCGATTGGA
Organism: Acorus calamus; assembly: GCA_030737845.1. NCBI lineage: Eukaryota > Viridiplantae > Streptophyta > Magnoliopsida > Acorales > Acoraceae > Acorus > Acorus calamus. The sequence goes on along the minus strand of CM060877.1, from coordinate 16,533,192 downwards.
CGCTGTCGAATTGGGTAGTGGGAAAGGGAGACAAAAAATAAAATAAATAATGACATTTTCGTAATTTTAGGTAGTGGAAAAGTGTAACTTGGGTAGTGGGAATAGCTTTGCCCAAACCCAAAACCCTGAATTCTCTTCAATTCATTACATTTCCATTCTTCATCCTTTATTCATCAAACATCTCAAAATAGCGATGCGTGACACGCGTCCTTTCCTCTCTTTCCCTACCGAAAACCCTATAACAGTGTCCACTGGCGGAGCCACGTGGGGCCGACCCCCACTTGATTCTGTGAAAAAATACATATATCATATGTATGTATGTTTTTTAAATTAATTATCATGTATTGTAATTAGAGCGGGTAAACGAACCAAGTCGCTCGGGTTCGGCTCGGTTGAAGCTCGTTCAGGTTTGTTCAATTAGACAAATGATCGAGTTTGAATAATTTTTAAAGCTCGGTTAGGCTCAGGACCTGGATTGAGCTTCATTTTTTGTTCAAATTCGACTCGTTTGTGTTGTAAAAAACTTAATTGAAACTTGACTAAACTCTTTTATAAAATCAGAACATTAAATTAATACAAAATTATGCTCGTTTAGGCTAAAAATTTGTTTTCAATTCCTAAAAACCCTAAAATGAAGAAGAACGCTAGGCTCGTGAGCTCATTTACCACCCCTATTTGTAATTGGATAATGTTAAATTCCTATTCATTTTTCAATCCTAAATCTAGTCTACAAGTGTTTTGAATTAAAAAAAACAGTATACCTCATCTAATGAGGTACATATTTTTATAAAAATTGAAGTATATACTCTAATGAATTACATAAATACATTTATAGAAAAAGTGAAATTTTTTTTTATCGAATCACATGTCTTGTTAAGGTGAGTATATGCTCTGATAATTTTCTATCGACGCATATGAAACTGGAATTGGGGTAGTTAGAATAAAAATTGTGTGTAACAACACTCACTGTAATTTGGTATAATATTAATAAATTTAATTAGTTATGATATGTTCATGTATGAGGTAGTTTGATTATGAATTAAATTATTTATATATACAACTGTGGTACATTATTATTTCATTTTGGAAATTGTTACACTTTTTTTTTAATAGTAAACATTATCTAATAAGGTATATGCTTTAATGAAAAATTATATATTGCTCAACTTCAAGTTGAATGAATCCATTTTTAATAAGTGAAAAAAATTTAACGAGGTATATTCCTCATCTAAAAATGTATATACTTAACTGGAAAGTTAACAATGTATAGACTACATTTGAGACTGTAAAAGAGACTATATATAATAGTGCCCTTTCATTTTTGTTTTTGTAACTTTTATTTGGTCCGTCGATAAATATTTATGTATAAAATAGTATTGTCTATTTATTTGATTAGTTTTCTCTTTTCTTTCTATGTTATTGAATTGCAAATGAAAATTAAAATATATATATTTTTTCTTATTTATCTAAATAGATTTAAAACAGATAATTAACATCATTTTTTTTTAACTTTCTAAAAATGTATTTTTAAATTTCTTGTATGTCAATTTAAAAATAATACTTTGAAAAGATGTATATTTTGATTAATTAAAAATTTGATTAATAATACTTTGCTTAATTAAAAAATTTAAGTTATCTAAGTTTGCCCCACTAAGCATAGTTTCTCGCTCCCCCACTGTCAGTGTCACACTGTCATATTCACTATGATACTTCATGAACATACGGAAAGTATATATTTAATGTAACAAGAAAAGCATGAAGAATGTCACTAAAAATTTGAGATAACAATTGTCTACTGTTACCTTAAAAATAAAAATCAAATGTCACTAGAAAATCAAATGTCAATAACCCTCCCCTCCCCTCCCCTCCCCTCCCCTTCCCCTGCCAAGCCTCCACCTTTTACAACAATCAACAACTAGGGTAGTTGAACCTAGCTAGAGGAGAAGAGACAGACAGAAGGGAGAGAGAGAGAGAGAGAGAGAGAGAGAGAGAGCGCCTTGAGAGTGAGAAAAAGAGAGGGATCCACCAAGAGGTAGGGGTGGTAAACGAGTCGAGCTTTGACATGTTCAAGCTTGGCTCATTTATAAACGAGTCGAGCCGAGCCGAGCTCACGAGCCTCAACGAGCCTAACATTCTTCTTCATTTTAGGGTTTTTAGCGGTAGAAAATAAAATTTTAGCCTAAATAGCCAAGTTCATGAGCCTAAACGAGCATAACTTTGTATTAATCTAATGATCTGCTTTTACAAATGAGTTTAGTTAAGCTTTAATTAAGTTTTTTATAACACAAACGAATCGAGTTTGAACACAAAATGAAGTTCGATCCAGGTCCCGAGCCTAACCGAGCTTTAAAAATTGTTCAAGCCCTGAACGAGCTTAAACCGAGCCGAGTCCAAGCCGAGTCCGAGCGGCTTGATTCGTTTACCAGCCCTACCAAGAGGTGCCTCACAAAAGAAATGAAAAGGGAGAGATCTGGTGAACAGAAAGGGGGGGTGAGTGATAGGTGGAGACAGAACCTTGAGAGTGAGAAAAAGAGAGGGATCCACCAAGAGGTGCCTCACAAAAGAAATGAAAAGGGAGAGATCTGGTGAACAGAAAAGGGGGGTGAGTGATAGGTGGAGACAATGAATAATGGGTGTTATTAATGGGTGGGTGGGTGGGAGAGGTATCTGTCTTAGGGTGGAACATAAGGGAAAGGAAGAAACCTAATGCAGGTTCTCTGGTGCACTAAAAGGGGAAGGTGAATGGTAGGTGGAGGCAATGAAAGGAAGACATGATTTATATCGCATTGGTGCTGCAAGGCCCCAAAATTTATATGCCTGGACGCCAAGACTCGATTTAATTCGGGTTGATAATAATGTATGGCAGGCTGATAGGTTGTAAGTTACTCATGCAGAGTGTCGGTTTTTTTTTTCTATTTTTTACAATCTTAAAAAAAATATAAGAAATAAAAAAATTGAAAAAAGAAAAACTGATGGAGAAGATGTTATTCACATCTGTGATAGAAAGTGACAGAAAATAAAAATTATTCTTCTATGTTTGTAATAAAAACGACATAAAATAAAATGTGATATTTTTGTATCATATAAACAAAAAAAAGGGGAATCAGATTCCCTCACTTTTCCTCACTTTTTCTTCTCTAAGTGAGGAGATTTTTTTTATATTCTTATGTAATAAGATAAAATAACAAAAGAAAAATGAGAAAAAAGTTCACTTTTTGTTGGTACAGACACTATGTTTTCGGTGATTAAAAGAATTATTTTTATAATTCCTCACTTTCCCTGTAACACAACCACACCTTAAATCATATTTATTTGTCAATGCACCGACTATATACTTAGCAATTAAACCAACTGATTTATGAACGAAATAAGGAGCATTTTGCATTATTCATTAACTGATCGAACTTTTAATCTTTATTGTTTTATGTGTATTTGTATAGGATTATGTTAGTGTATATATATATATGATATTTTTTCATGATACAAAAATTAATAACTATACAGTGATTGTTGATGACTAGTGATGATAATTTAGACACCAGTGGAGATGCTCTCACACGAGATGTGATGTAAAATATGTATTTGACAAAAGCTTTGTGTATTTCGAGCTTTCAAAATGTGCCAGTGAAAAATTTACTATGTTGTATTGTATGTGATTGTTGAAAATCTCTGGAAAATTATATGTCCAGCCCCCCTTTTGCAACCCATCCAGTGGTCCACACTGGTAATTTTTTTTATCAAAAGAATTAATCTTTCCTATTGTATATACTATTATATGAAATTAATTATATATATATTGAGATAGAATATTATTTTTTTTCTTTTTGAAAAATTAATTTTTTTTTGTGTCGTACATTATGATAAAACTTCACACATTATAATAATGCAGTATATATGCTATCATAGTGTGTGAGGTTACGGACGGGGTTACAAAATAAATTGAGTATATCAATAATCAACTATTTGTTATTACTTTTCTATGTAAAAAAACATGCTTCTATGCTATAGTATTATATTTGATACCCCTATCCATTTATATATAAATAATAGGAAAAAAATCAATATAACTTCCTAAAAATTAATGAAAATCATAAAAAGTTCTTATAAAATCAGTAGTAAATACCCTTAGGTCCTATATTTATTTCAATTTATATATTTTTTATAAAAAAATGGTGAGGGATACTCTGACATATCATTTTTCATTTTTTTAATCTATGCTAATCAGCCATACTTCTATCCTCATATATGTACAATAAACACATTTGGATTGAATATTTGCATGTCTTCGTGAAATAATATTGTCGTGCCAGTATAGCCTTTGCAAATGCAATTATTATTATTATTTTGGCAGCCTTTTGAACAATTGAACTTGTGTGTGTGTGTGTGTTTTTTGGTATATAGAGGCCCTCTCGACAAGGGCGACACTATCCCCCTTACTCAAACCTAAAGCAATTGTGGACCAGAGCCCAACATATAATACAGAACAAACAAAACAAAACAATGGGCCTAAAAGCCCAACACAACAGCTCAGCCCAACAGGCTGGCCCATGCATTCATATGTATAATTATGTATAGTTGTAAATCAATTAATGGTTTCGTGTAATGCATTACTATGTATATTGTTATAAATCAATTAATTCCTAGCCCATCATTTTAAAAAAAAATAATCCCCAGCCCAACAGAGAATCAATTAATGATTATCAGTTTTGTAAAACAAAAGTCACCATGTGGGACCCATTGAAATGAAAAAAGAAAGACCCTAATACCCCACGTCCCAGTCCCCACTCCCCACTCCCCACACAGCCGAAAACAGAAGAAAAAAAAGTGTGCCGTTGTGGCAAGTCTCTTGTGAAATCTCGGACCCCATCAAAAACATCTTCAACCCTCTTCCGAGTACTTTTTGTTGTATGTTTAATATTTGTTTGAATGAAGCGTGCTTTGAATGCTTAATTTTAATTTTTTGTACTTTGTATTTGATCGGTGTTTATTTCTGTTGATGGATTTGATTTATTTTTGTTGATTGGATCAGAAGATTCGAAAATATTAAGTTCATCTTTAATTCTCAAATTTTTGTATAAGTAATATTTTTTTTCAATATCAATTTTAGTCCTATATACATCGATGAAAATCACTAGAGCATATACTTACATTAACGAGTTATATGTTTTAATAAAACATTTTTATTGGGATTTATAAAACTTCTTGCATAATATAACAAAAAAGTGGATGGATTTTTTTAGAAAATGCTCCTAAATATGTTAAGCGTATATCCCCTAAAATTAAGAAAGAGCTTGTGGGGGACGAACAGTTGAACATGTGTTGATTCGTACCTCTCAAGATCCTGCACTGTTTTTGTTTAACTATTTAATTCATCCAATCAAATGATTTTTCGTGTTGTTATGTATGTGACATGCAACATACATGGATCGCGTCGCATACACATTTCACTATAAATGAGTTCATACAATTTGTAAATTTATCAGAATATATATTTATCTTTTACAAAATGTTATTGTTATACTTAGTGTTTTTACAATCCAAAATACAATCATAAATATCTAATTAGATATTCAGTATAGACCTCGTTAGACGATGTTTTTGCCTTGTTAAATATTTTCTTACACTTACCAAAAATGAGTTCATTCCATTTGAAATGTTGCAATATAGATTTTTTGTTAAAGCATATATCTCATTAGATGATGTGTATTATTTTAAAAAAAATGTGTGGTCTGAATTTTAGTTGATAAAAATAATTGAGTATAGTATTTTCTTTTACAAAAACCCTCTCCTGAACATTGAAAGTGACCCCTCGATGCTTTTTGGATTTGCAGATCTGAAGCCCCAGCCCAGCCCGTTTAGGCCTCATCCAATAGATGGGCTGTCGGCCTAGGTTTTTAGTTCTATTTTTAGTTTGGAAAATGTTATACAGTTTTTATCATAATAAACTCAGACCACACATATTTTTATTTTAAAAAAAGTTATAAACATCGTTTAATGAGATATATGTTTTGATTAAAAGTTGTTTCATTTTGAATTGAATTAACTCATTTTTAGTAAGTGTAAAGTTTTTTTTTAACGAGATATATACATCGTCTAATAATATATATATTTTACTGGATTTTTAACGATAGATATATGATTGTATTTTGAACCGTAAAATAAACTGAATGTAACAACGTCTTTTTATTTTATATTACTCATTAGTCATTTAAGCTTACATTAACAAGTTACAAATCTTCTTAGAAATTCAATCGTCCTTTTATTTTTATATTACTCATTAGTCATTTAGGCTTACATTAACAAGTTACAAATCTTGTTAGAAATTCAATCTAATTATTTTATTTTTATATAACTCATTAGTCATTTAGGCTTCTATTAACAAGTTATATATCTTGCTAAAAATACAGTATATTCATAAAAGTTATTGGGGAATAAGGAGGTGACAGGTCTCAAGCCCCTAAACGGCCCATAGGGGCACCCAAATGAAACAAAATTACAAAATAAACAAGAATAAATAAAAGGATTTTTAATTTTAAGTTCATGTTAACATGCTTCTTTAGGGATCGATCCCTCCATTCTTCATATTTCTTTTCAAGTCCCCATATTCAACCGTTTATTTGATTTTAGTATCTCGTCAAACGTCCGTTCATACACCGTTAATTTGTGAAATGTGATTTATTTTTAAATCCCTGTAAACTATGTCATTGAGTGATTAGTTCCTCCCTTCTTCATATTTTACAGGGACTGATTACTAAATAACATAGTTTATATGGACTTAACACTAAATAACATAGTTTATAGGGATTTAAAAATAAAATCACATTTCACAAATTAATGGTGTATGGATAGACGTTTGATGGAAGGACTAAAAACCAAATATGCGGTTAAATATGAGGACTTGAAAAGAAATATGAAGAAGTGAGAGATTGAACCTTAAATAGACATGTTTACAGGGACTTAAAACTAAAAATCCCATAAATAAAACAAAAGAGAGAGAGAGAGAGAGTTTTCTTGGCTAAACTTTTAATAAGTCGTGAGCACAACAGATTAGAGCTTATCTGTGTTAAGGGTAATTTTGAGTTTAAGTCATCACATTGACTTACCCACCTGTTTGTCGATAACTATTTGAAAGAATTTTCTGTAGGACTGGACTGGACAAACAGATGAAGGTAGCTTACCAGCTTAGTCATAAGGTCAACTATATAGATCCCTTTGAGGTATATATAACAACACAGTGAACAAGTTCTGAAGAACAACAACAAAAACTAGAAAGCGTGAGTATTGAGTGTATTGTCCCATGGGCAGCCTTGACTATGACAATAGATTGCCTAAGAGCATCTTCAATGTATACATGTTAACTCACTAGTTAGTGTCATATTTTTATAAAAGATGTAAAAATGGTGCTCCAATGGAAGTGTTAAGGGTATGTTAAATGTGGGTCCCACCTGTCATATGTTAGTTTTCATGTTAATTTTAGCTAGTGCTTTAGCCAACTAAATGTGGGTCCCACCATTCAAAATATTCAAAAAAATATTATTTTTGGTGGGTGGAGAGTTTTGAGTGGGTGGAGAGATGGACCCACTATTGTTTTAACTAGTTATTTAGCTAGTCCATTGGAGCAACAACCACCAACTAAATGAGAATGTAGTAAATGAGGGTCTAGTTGATGGATAAAGTGTTGACACGTCACTTTAACATGTTAGTTAGTTAACATGTCCATTGGAGATGCTCTAAGACTCTTTCTTTAAACAGGGCACACAAATCCAGGATTTTTCTTTTTATGTTAAGCTTTTGATATTGATATTAATGATAATTTTACATCTAGTCTATTTTTCAGCCCAAAATTCAATCTACAAGTATTTTGATTTTTTTTTTAAAAAAAATGGGATACATCATCTAAAGAGATATGTGTTTTTACAAAAAAATGAAACATATACTCTAATAAATTGTATAGATGTATTTATAAAAAATATCAAATTTTTTTTATGGAATCATATACCTTACTAATGTGAGTATATGGTTAATAATTTTATATCGACGCATATGAGATTGGAATTGATGCTGGAATAAATATTGTGTGTGACAACACTCCAAAATTATTATTATTTTTAAAATAACTTGAATATGTTTTATAAGTTTTATTTTAAATTTAAATTTAAAAGTCTTCCTATTTATTTTAAATTTTAAATTTATAAGTTTTATTTGAAAATGTAATATTTGTTGATATCATTATGCAAAGTATTTTTTTTTGTGATTTTTTTAAAATCTCATCCATATCTTTATATATTTAATATATTTTTGTATATTCCTATTTTATAAGGATTTATTTATTTTCTATAAAAGAAATGATCTTATTTTTGTGATTTTTATTTCTTTTTAAAAGAAGAACTCAATGAGTTTCTTTTTGTTATATTTTATTTTTTAATTATTATTATTATTGTCATTTTTTTGTTTAATCTTGATTTTTTTATTACTAATACGTGTTAAAAAATTTACTAAAAATTTTTAGAATCCTGCTACATAGGTCCCATTATTTAGGCCCCAACCAGAAGCCCCAATTAAGTGTCAATATACTATTGGTTCCTAGTTGAATTTTATAAAAGTGCAAAAAAAGAAGAGTACAAATTACCCTTATTTGAATCACACTGAAACCCATTTCTCCATTACTGTTTCTACGTCCTCAAACTCATCCCAAAAATATCTAACCAATATTTTTATAGACGTTCATCTCCGGTGACCGGCGTTACCACCCCTGGATTCCTCTCGTCGCCCTTATCGTATGAGAGGTAGTTTGGCTACCTTTCTAGTCCTCCTCTGGACTCCACATTTTCCGACTCAGTCATATTTTGTTATTGTAATTTATTGTATGAAAAGGTTAGTTACATTTGTGAATGTAACTGATTTTTATTATATAAAACATATTAACATCAATTACATTTCAAAAATGTAATTGACTTACAAAATATAATACATAAAAGGTTCAAATTAGTTTGAAGTGTTACACAACCACACACCAATACAACATCAAAACTCAATAAATCCTCCAAAAAAAATAAATTTAACATCAAACGTCAGATTCAAAGAAAAAATTATAAACAAAAGATAGATCAAAACCTGTCAAATTTAATGTCAAACACCAATTGAAGAAAAAATTGTAACAAATGTAAGAATAAACAATAACAAAGGTTACACCTAAATTGAAAGACATTGAAAACGATAGCCAAATCGATTACTTGTTCGCAAAAAAGATCAGTTACATTTGTGAATGTAACTAACTTTAGCACTAGTTTCAAGTACTAGTTTATATAGTAAAAGTTAGTTACATTCATAAATGTAACCAACTTTTTAAAATATTACATAATACGATCAAAATAGTTTAACATGTAATTAGCTTACGAATGTTACACACATAGCTATTAATATGAACTTCACTCCACGGCAAAATGTTTAAATGAATGAAAATGGTTTATTTTAGATTGTTTAAAAAGAAAAGAGCATACCAATAAAAAAATAATTTAACATCAAACACTATTTTCAACAAAAAATGTATATATAAAAATAAGATGATTAGACCTCAATTGCATAATCAAACAAATAAAAAAGACACACCTGAATCGACATACATTAAAACAATAATCAAAATCGTTCAAATCAAATAAGTGGTTGATGGATCTTCAAAAAAAAATTCGATCTTCTACTAGGTGTTTTTCAAAATAAAAATGGTGTTTTAAAAAAGAAATGAATTATGGATGTATAAATAATTCAATTGAAATGAATCCAAAAACCAAAAAGGAAACTTGAATTATAAATGGATAGAATTTATTGTCACCATCATTATTTGTTCTACATAGGTGGAAATAAGTAATTATAACGGGAAAAATGACAAAAAAAAAAACTTATAAGAGTTTGAAATACCTAAATCAGTCATTTTAAAAAATTATACCTAAAAAGTCTCATTTCACAGTTTTGAAAACACAAAAGACTAATTTGCCCTTATATAATTAAATCTTTAATATCCCTCTTTATTGCACACTAAAAACCTATTTTTCCTACAAAAAACAATCTCTCTATACATGATGAAAATAAACCATCTTAGTGGTTTTGTTATTATATATCATACTGTGTGTTTCTTATATATATCTTATATGATATTGTATATCATTTTTCATTGTGTATAATCATAATATTTAATTTAAATATGTGTTGTGCCCCAATGCAGCATATGATATTTTAGTATTCTAAATTTTTCTTCACATTTTTCTATTTTTTTTGGCTATTTATATATTTTTATGATATCATTAGTACATATCCATTTTTTTATAAAAAAACATCAACATTTAATAGAGTTCATCATCAAAAACTCAAATTATATTGGTACATATTTCACAAAATTCATCTAATTACAAAGAATTTATAATATAAAATTGATCTAGATGAAAATGTGTGAAATATATTAATAAAATTAAGAGAATGAAATATTTTAACAAAGTTAAGAGAAATGAAAGGTATTAAGATCTAATTGCATGTGGGTATATTAGTCTTTTGTGTTTCCAAAATTATAAAATAAGACTTTTTTTGGTATAGTTTTAAAAAGTAGCTGATTTGGATATTTCTAACTTTTGGGAGACTTTTTTAGTCATTTTTCCTAATTATAACTGTCTCCTTGATTATGGAATAATTACTGAATAAAGAAAAAAATTACAAAAAGGGCAAAACATGTATTATGCATATGAGGCTTATTTGGGGCCTATAAGTCACGGCCTGTGAATTATTTCCTAATAATAAAAGCTCTATTCACATGATATCTAGGCCCCAAAATATAAGCTCTATTCACATGCCCCATGAGTTGCCATTATCTCATTGATTATCTTATTGACTTTTTAAAAATGGTAAAAGGGCAAAATACAAATCTCCCCTTCATTAAGAATCTCTCCCATTAACCCAAATCACCCTTTTTTCTCTAATCAGTTACTAATTTTTCATATTTACACCAAAATTTATGTATTTCAAAATTTGAATTTTGAAATCCTTACCTAATAACTAAATTTTCAATTTCAATTACACCTAGATCTTACCTAAATTAAAGCAAACTTACCTAAATTATTTTTTTGTCAAAATCCTTCAAATGGCTACTGTTACATTCACGAATGTAACAAAAATAACACAAATTTTAAAAATTATCTCACTGTTACATTTATTTATTTTTTGTCAAAAAATTTACATGTAGTTGACTGTTACATTTATGAATGTAACAAATATAAATCAATACATGCATGTGGTTGACTATTGCATTTACGAATGTAACAAAAATAACACAAATTTTAAAAATGACTATTTACATTGTCAATAATGTAGCAGTTTTATTAAACAAACTACCCATTGAAAAATATAACAATATCGAATGTTACATTTAGATATTGAGACAAAAATAAATCAAACTGTGGAAAATGATATTCAATACATTAAAAAAATTCATGTTCAAACATTTAAAACAAAAGACAAAATACAATTCGATTACGAATCTAATAATATTAAACCTGATCCAAGAGACATTGAGGTGAGATCCAAATGAAAAAAAAAAGATTTTGTGCATTCCAAAACCTCAAAAATAGAATTTCAAATCTGCTCCCATGTATTCTTCATAAACAAAATCAGTTCAAAAAATCAAACATTGATTAATATTGCTGCATGATTTTTAGAATCAATTAATGATGAATAAATACAGGATTTTCAAAATTAAATGATACTCAACAATCACAGAGATTTATGTTGAGATAGTTATCAAGTAAATGACATAATATATAATGTTCTATTGCCCCATCATGGGGCCTGATTTGAGGCTTGTGAAATTGGGGATTGAGAATCATTATTGTAATAAAATGTGTTGTTTGTAGTATTGTAAAAAATAACCAAAAAAAAAAAAGGGAATAAGATTCCTTCACTTTTCCCTACTTTTCTCCTCATAGTTTAAAATTTTTTATATCCTCTTGTATAAGACAAAATATCAAAAGAAAAATAAAAAAAACTTACTTTTATTTCAGTATAAACACTATTTTTTCAGGTTGTCAAAAGAATTTTTTTTTACTCTCACTTTTCCTATGACACAAACACACCCTAAATCACATTTCTCTGTCGCACCAGCTATATACTAGCAATTAAACCAATTGATTTATGAACACAATTTGAAGCGTTTTTAAATCAAACACAATTTAAAGATTCTCAAACTCAAATTCAAACACATTTTCATAGTTTAGGTTTTCAAATAATCTTTTTTTTATTTTTTGAAGTCATGGGTAGGGAGAGAAGTGTCGTTTCCAGAACTTCTTTGGATAAAAACTGAAAAAGTGTTTGGATCTGTGATGACAGTTTGCCGGATCCCGCAGTAGAATCTGCACCACCGCAGATCCAAACTGGGCTTTAAAAACTAATAAAATAATACTTTTAAAGCTGAGTTTAAAACGCAAGATTTAAAGAATCTCTTAGCATTTGAAGAATTCACTGTGTTTAAATTTGTAGTGTCACTACAAAAATGAAAAGAAAAAAACAAACAAAACATATGGTAAATTATTTTTTTTTGTATAAACCATAACTATAAAAATGGTCTTATGAGGATCATTCCCCTGAGATACTCTGTGTTTGGACTAAATGTCTTAATCTACCCCAAAAAAATGAACAATTTTCACATGAAAGAAAATAACAGTATTACGACATTGTATTATCACAAATGTAAATGAAGATTGAATGTGTTAAAAAGAAATGAATTGAATTTTATAATTGATTTAATATTTTATGTTTATGTAGTTGTATTCAATTCTACAAAATCAACTGTAAAAAAACTTTGTACCTATATTTCAACAAAAAAGCATTAAAAAAAATAATAGAAATTTTCTAGATAATCAATTATATTACCTCTTGAATTATCGGTAAGAAATGCCTTTAACCTCAGCAGACCCTACGAAAATATAATATTTTATATTTAAAAAATAAAGTATGGATAATGAAATATATAAGAAAAGATAAATACCTCGATGTTTTCAGCCTTTGCAATCTCCCAGGAACAATCACAAACGACCAAATTATCACACAAAAGAACAAAAGATTATCAGATATTTAACCCGATCATGAGTAGATCTGTAGTTCAATATTTCAAGTGATACTTAACCATAATTAACTAAGGATAAGCAACTAGTTTTATCCAACTTGTGTAACACTCATTTTTAAAATTATAAACTCTTCCATTGAACTACATAGTATTATATAAAATAAAGTATATAGTATATAATTGTGTTTTTTTGGTTTGAAAAATGAAAAACAAATATACACCATACATTAAGATAGTGCGGTCACAGCTTCACAATGGACTGTGTATTCAGTCACAGTCTTCATTGTTTTTTTTATATATATACACTTGTCAATAAAGTATTTGAAATATATACACTTACATAAATTAATACATATTATTTTGACAAAAATAAAAAGGAATTTAAATTTTCATACATTGTAGCAGTGGGGAGTAAATAATGCACTAGGACATTATATAATCCACTAGCGAGACTAGGAGATCGGGAGACTAGGATTGGGGTTGCAAAATGGATAGAATATATCAATACCTTCAGGCAATCCGAGAATTTTAAATTTTTTTTATAAACTTGCTCTAATGAGATATATATTTTTATGAAAAATTTATTTATTTTATGATGTATTACATGACATTATTGGATTGAAAATATAAAAAAAATGTTGAGGATGTATATACATAATTTAAGAAGATATATATCTCACTGGATGACTATTAAGGTATATGAAATGTACATGAGTTACATACATAATCACACCAAAAAATCATTTGATTCGGTGAATTAAACACTTGAAAAAAAAATTGTGCAGGATCTTAAGCCATTGTTTAAATAGAGAATAGGAGTTATTCCGGGGTAAACAATTATACCAACATAAGTGAGGAATAACAGATTATTTGTTTGGTTATGTTGTCAATTATTTTCATTGAAAAATGTAAGAATATAATGTGTTGTTTGTTAGATAATGAATAAGGTTTGAATAAGATGTAAAAAAAGTGAAATTATTTATGTGTATCTTTGTGATTGATGAAATTACCTTTATGTGAAATAATTGTTATGCGTATTGCAACCGGATTTTTTTTTTTTGGGTATTAATATTGCAACTGGGATGAATTGAATGCCAATAATCACATATTTTGTAAACTTTTTTAACAGAGGCCGTTTATACTTTTTAATATTTTTGGCATTGTGTACTTTGGTATGATATAAATTTTTTTTTTGGGTACATGGCATGTTATAATTAATTGATATATACATGTTGAAACAGTGGTTTTTGTATATTGGTAGAACCTCGGATAGGCCCTTCTTTTTCTTGCTATTATTTACATCTTTTTCTCTCACTTAGTTTAGACCTTATATCTTCGATTTATTAATAAAATCGTAGTAGAACCAGTATAACTTCTCTCAAAATATTTTTTTTTTTTTTTTGGGTTGGTTGAAACGGTTTTTCGAATCAATGGGTCTAGTGGAAGCTAAGGCTTTAAATAGGTGGTTGAAACTTGAAGGGCACCGATATTTCCACCCACATAGCTATTCACCCCACCCCTCTCAAAAAATCAGAATGTGATTTTTTAAAGGAGTGAACCCACTCCGACCCATTCGACTTTGTGAAGTCGTTCAATATGTCACAGGTCGACATCACAGAGTCGAACTAATCACAGAGACCTAAAGCCATCTCTGGGGTCCATTCGACTGTGTGTAGTCATCTATTATATACTCTGGATGACATCACATAGTCGAACAGGTCCCAAAAACCTAATGTCTTCTCTGTGATTCATTCGACTTTGTGAAGTTGTTCATTATTTCACAGGTCGACATCACATATTCAAAATAATTACAGAAACCTAAGGCTCTCTCTACGACCCATTCGATATTGTGTTTCGAACAATGTGTTCACGTGTTATGACATTCTCAATGAAATGATATCTTCAAACAATGGTGCGTTGTTCAGTATCATGAAAGGCAGATCACTTGATATAGTGTTTGGATATCTCTTTATGACTCTTAGGTCTCTGGGACAAGTTCGACTATGTGATGTCAACCTGATGTGACTTAAAAATTGAACCGTTCAACGAACCAAAAAATGAACGAGTCAAGGGTCATTGGTTCAATTGTTGGGTCAACCGGATTTAACTGTGACATAATTGTAATATAATAATTTTTTTAATTATCATTACTAAATAAAAATATAAAATATTTTAGAAAATCTAAACTTTGTATTACATTTCATATTTTACTTAACATCATAACATGATTTCAGTATATAAAATCTAAACTTTGTATTACATTTCATATTTTAACAAGTGATTAATCACAATTTCTATTAATAAAGTACCATTCCATATAATCAACCCGCAACCGGTTCACAAAAACTATTAGTTCAACCGGTGGGTTGATTGAGTTTTACCAATTTGTTATATCATCGGGTTATATGGGTAAACCAAATCGGAATTCAAAGCGGGAGAATGTTTAACTAATTCAACTAGGCAGGTGAGGTTGGGTTTTAAAACACTGCATATTGATGACTTCACCAAGTCAAATGGGTCACATGAGAGTCTTAGGTTTCTGTGACATGTTTGACTCTGTGATGTCAAACAGAGTATATAACTAACGACTACACAAAGTCGAATGAGTCGCAGAGAGCGCCTTACGTCTCTGTGACCAGTTCGACTTTATGATGCCGACCTGTGACATAATGGATGATTTTACAAAGTCGAATGGATCGGGGTGTGTTCACCTCTTAAAAAAAACCACATTTTTTTATTTTTTTAAAAGGGATGGGTTGAAGAACTCAGTGGGTGAAAATATTGGCGAAAATATTGGCACCCAAACTTGAAAGTGATTTCAAAAATGAATATCTGATGCAGGAGAAGGGGTGATATGGTAGGATACTTTAACAGTTTGACATGGCATGTGTGGAGCCCACATATGACCATCGGTGGTATAAGATGGAATAAGTTAATTCGAGGGATAGGGAGAATATCTATACTATTTTATATAAGTTAATTATGACATATCAATTCATATTCTTACTATCTAAAACCCAAATTGATTATATTTTACTTTATACTCATTTATTTCACCTTCTATTCTCATCCAAACAGGGACTTAAGAAATATGAAACAATGTTCAAAAGACCGCTAAAATGACAATAATAATAATTGATTTGAAAATGCTATAAGTATGGCTGGAATTGACTGGAACACTACAATATTATTTTACGGAGACGTTCAAATATTCGATCCATCTTTGTTTATTGTATAGAAGTATGGCTGATTAACACAAATAAAAAAAATGAAAAATGAAAAATGACATGTCATAGTTGCAGCCCTGTTCGTATCCCTCACTAATTTTTTTCCATATAAATATTATAAATTGAAATAAACACAAAAGATAGGAGCCAAAAAGGATTTACTCATTTACTGAATTTTATAGGATTGTGTTTTCGATTTTTATTAGTTTCTATGGAGTTTTATCGCTTTTTCCGTATTATTTATATATAAGTGGATAACTGCATCAAATATATAATACTATAGTGTCGAGCAGTAGAGGCGTGTTCTTCGACATAGAAAATTAATAACAAACAATAGGATATCGATATATTCAATCTATTTTACAATCTCGTCTGTAGCCTCACACATTATAATAGCATATTATATACTACGTTATTATAGTGTATGAAATTTTATCATTATATATGGTATAAAAAAATTATTTTTTCAAAGAGAAAATTTATTATTGTATCTTAGTATAAAATTCATTTCATATAATAATATGCATAATAGAAAAATGTATGTTTTTTTTTAAGATGTGGACTACGGATGAGCTGCAAATGGAGCTGGACATATAATTTTTCACAAACAGTTACAACAATACAACATGGTACATTTTTCACTAACACATTTTCAAAGCTCTATACAAAGCTTTTGTCAAATACATATCTGACATCACATCTCTTGTGTGAGAGTATCTCGTATAAATTATCACCACTAGTAATCAACAATCACTATAAAGTAATTAATTTTTATCCTGAAAAGATACCATATAAAATACTTTATATATATGTCCATTTAATCCTATACAAATATAGAAAAATACTAAAGTACAGGTTCGATCAGTTAATGTATAATGCAAAATGCTTCTAATTTTGTTCATAAATCAGTTGTTTTAATTGCTAAGTATAAAATTGGTTCATTGACAAATAAATATGTTTTAAAGTGTGTTTGTGTTACCGGGAAAGTGAATGAAAGTAAAAAAAAAGGGAAAATGACAAAAAAAATCTTCTAAGAGTTTGAAATACCCAAATCAGTCATTTTTTAAAATTATACCTAAAAAAGTTTCATTTCACAGTTTTGGAAATACAAAAGATTAATTTGCCTTTATGTAATTAAATATTTAATATCTCTCTTTATTCCACACTAAAAATTTATTTTTCACACAAAACACAATCTCTCATGACGAAAATTAATCATTTTAGAGGTTTTGTTATTATATATCATACTACGTGTTTCTTATATATATCTTACATGATATTGTTTATCATTTTTTATTGTGTATAATCATAATATGTAATTTTAATCTTTAATGTGCCCCAATGCAGCAGATGATATTTTAGTATTCTAAATTTTTATTTACATTTTTTTTATTTACATATTTTTATGATATTATTAGTACATATCCATTTTTAAAAAAAATCAACATTTAATGTAATTTATCATAAAAAAACTCAAATTATATTGATATATATTTTACAAAATCCACCTAATCACAAAGAATTTAAAATAAAGAAAAGTTATTTGCATGAAAATGTGTGAAATATATTAATAAAATTGAGAGGGTGAAAATTTTTAACAAAGTTAAGAGGTATGGAATGTATTAAGGATCTAATTGCATAATGGTAGATTAGTATTTTGTGTTTTCAAAATTATAAAATGAGTCTTTTTAAGGTATAATTTTAAAAAGTGGCTGATTTGGGTATTTCTAACTTTTGAAAGATTTTTTTAGTCATTTACCAAAAAAAAAAATTTCTTTTAACCAACTAAAAACATAATATTTGTACAAAAATAAAAATGAATTTTTTTTTCCTAATTTTTCTTTTGCAATTTTGTCTTATTACAAAAGGATAAAAAAGTTTTGGGTTTTTTATTTTTAAGTCCCCATAAACCATAGGATTTAGTGATTTTTTGATCCCTCACTTTTTCATATTGTGATTTTAGTCCCCAGATTTAAATAATATGTTCCTTTTTAGTCCCTCTGAGGGACTAAAATGAAAACAAAATAATTTAGGGATGGGTCCCTCCCAGGGGCTAAAAAGGAACATATTTTCTAAAACCAAAATACATAAAAGTGGGGGATCGATCACTAAATCATATAGTTTATGGGGACTTAAAAATAAAAATCCCAAAAGTTTTTCCTCATCCAAAGGAGGGGAAGTGAGGGAATCCGATTCCCCTTTATTTATATGTTTACTATTTTTTTATCAATTTATTTTTTTCACTTTATGATGACACAAATAACACATTTTAATTTATGTCATTTTCTATCACAGACACATAAAACAAATTTTATTTTTGTGACACAAACAACATGTGAATTGATCAGAAAAAAAATAACTTTTTTCCATCAGTTTTCCTCTAAACTCTAGTTTTTTATTTTCTTAAATTTTTCTTCAAGAATGTAAAAAAGAAAAAAAAAAGCCCAATAGCTTTCATTATAATTGGAAAGAATAATTTGTACATGTAATGGTCCAAAATTTGTTTATGTAATGGTCAAAATTTTGTTTATGAACTATTGCGTATGTCTACGTAAGCTAAACAAGATAGTAAATATATATTCGCAGGAGTAATTTATTACTTATCAGCATGCCGTGCATTATCATCAACCCGAATTACCTCCACCTATCACTCACCTTGCTCTGCCGGTCTTCACAATATCTTCTTTACCAAAAGGTCTTTTATCTTCTCAAATTCTTCAATATTTCAACTATCTTGTTCAATATGTCAATCATATATCAATGAAAGTTTTAAGGATTTTCTTTAAAAATGCAGATCGAGAGAGATCGTGAGAGAGAGCGTGTTTTGAAGGGAGGAGGCTTTCGTAGGATCCATATCATGTCCCATGAAGGTTCTTTGGAGATACCTTATGTTTCGACGAAATGTCTGAATCTGCACAAAAAAGAAAAAAAAAGTGAACAATATTGCAAGTCAAGATGAAACCACAGCCTCATGAAGACCTACCTCTCTCTCAGGTTTCGAGTTGAGCATCTAAAATAGCATAAAAATATATATATAATATGTTCAGAGGAAAAATAACATTTATTTTAATCGATACAATAATATAACAAGAACTCAAAAAAAAAGAAATTCGAACCACAAATCAATGAAATCAATAGAAATTGAAACAAGTGATATTCATTTATTCAAGACATCATCAATGAATAAACAAGATACATATCATCACATAAAAAACCATTGTGAGATTAATGTTTGAAAAGAGTGAAAGAGAATGACAAAGAAAAAAAATAACAATGTGGTGTATGTGCGCAACAATAGATGGAGAGACTCTGCAAAGAAAAAAATAATTACAATGTGGGGCAACAATGGATGGAGAGACTCTGCAAAGAAAAAAAAAATAATGTGATCTATGTGCGCAACAATGGATGGAGAGACTCTCTTGCAGGTTACACTTACAACACTCATCTGGCATACTTGGATGGAGCGCAACTCTCGAGCTTTTAAGAATATCTCGACTCACAAGCAGATAGTGCTTTGTAGAATCAAGGAAAGTATTAAAAGCCGGCTATCCACTGTCTCTCTCAAGTCAGCTCTTTCTCCTGAAGTCCTCAGATTAGTAGATTTTTTTGGTCTCTCCATCATTGAACAACAGGAAACTTCAAATTTGGTTCATTGGTTTTCCCCCTAGTCCAGGTTGGCTCAAAGTTAACACTGATGGCTCTTTATCTGAGGACAGGGGAGGTTATGGGGCCCTAATCCGTGATGATAAATCTGCCTTCCTCAAAGGGTTAGCGGGGCATTTGGATCTACCAATTATCAACTTGTTAGAATTAAAGGCCATTGAGGTGGGCATTTCTCTGGCCATCTCTGCTAAAGCTCAAAAAATTGTGGATTGAATTGGATTTCACCACCGTGCTTGCCTGGGTAAAAGGTAGAGGAAAACGCCCTTGGAGCGCAATTTGTAGTTTGCGCAACATCCATCAATCTTTGGCCACTCTTGAGGATTGGGTAGCTACACACATACACAGGGAGGGTAATTCCCCTGCTGACCTCTTAGCCTCACTTCAATCGGCTTGTGGGGAAACCATGATCTATGAGTCGGGCATCTGGTCGAGCTTGTGATTAGCTTTGGAAGCAGATAATTCAGAAATTCCTTTTAGTCGCATAAGACCTTAATGTTTCTCTCCAGTGCTTGAACAGTTAATGGATTCTTAGGGAAGTTCTACTAATAGCTGAGAGATACAGGTCAACTTGGTTCATTCTTCCCTCCTTGGCTACTATCTATTTCTTCTTTATGAACTCTATTTTGTGTATCTTTTTGTTCATACTTTTTGTAAATTTTTCATATAGAAATATAAAATTTTTATTACCAATAAAAAAAAACAATGGATGGGTGGAGAGACTCTGCTTTTCTAGATTGGGCCACTTGACCGCTTCTTCAAACACAACCATCCATTATGCATGCATTCATAGAGTCCTAAATTTTTTTTATTGCAAGGAAAATTTTTAAAGGATGATTTTGGGTTTGGGTTGAGCCTGCTTAACCCAACCCTCAACCCGAACCCAAACCCGACCAGAATTGGGTTCAGGTTTGTTCGAATTTGGATCGGGTTCAACCTGACAGATAAAAACCACAATCTAAACCTGTCCATGAGTCGGGTTGGGTCGGGTTCAACCAGCCCAAATTTTTTTCAAAACTTTCAACCAGCCCAACTTACACCCCTGTTTATGATCTATTTCTTCACATATGATACATAGAATCATAGTAAGCTCAATTTTATAAAGCTTATAGAGTATTTTAAAAATCATCAACAAATGTGAATTCCCTAATATATGTATTTGTTGATTATATAAAAATGAAAAATATTTCGAGAAATGTTTTCACACATCACTAAAGTATTTCTATTTATACTAAGACAACTCAAGGTTTTTAGCAGTAGTAACTTAAATGTAGTTAATACTAGTAACCTTCTCACATTTTCAAGATAGGTGTATAAGACACTAAGAAATAACTGTGTGACCAATATCTAGCTACGGAAATAAGAAACACTACTTACAACTTTCAAACCAATTGTTACTCCACATCCAAAACAATAGGCACCGAGTTGAAAAGCCTGCACTTTGATGACTGATCACATCCTCATTCTCTCTCATTGTGGTATTAGTAACATTGTGCGTATCCATAAAAAAACACTTTAGATGATATTAATAATAATAAAATCATATTAGATAGCTTACATCAGAAATCTGGATACTGTTATACAATTTCATATTGGCAGATTCTTCATATTGTTCAAGAGACAAATAAGCAGATCAAAGGAACATTGGTGAACATGCATGCTTTCTTATAGGATTTTGAGATTTACCCGAGGTTAAAACTTTGATGGATAAAACTTTGATGGAATGAGAAAATAAAAAGAACACAGAGTTGGTAAAAAGAGAATTTTAAAAAAATTCAAAACATTTATTGATTGGAATTGAAGCAAAAAAAAAAAAATGATTGTATATAACATTATTATCCCATGATATGAGAGGTAAGAATAAAAAGGGGAGGGTGAGCAGTAGTTGGAGGTAATGAATGATGAGTATTATTAATGGGTGTGGGTGAGAGATGTCTCTTTCTTCGGGGGTGAACGCAGGAGAAAAAGAAGAAATTTGATTTGTATTGCATTTGTGATGCAAGGCCCCAAAATTTATAGGCACGAACGGAGCCCGGAATCCAAAGCTAAATTCAATTCGGATTGATGATAACGTACGGTAGGCTGATAAGTTGTAAGTTACTCCTGTGTATCTATTTACTATCTAGTTTAGCTTACGTGGACAAATGTGATAGTTCGACATAATGTACTAAGTTCGTAAACAAATTTGGGACCGTTGAATTTTTGATCTCGTGATCCTATTCCTGGATCCTCATTTGCGTCCATGCAAACGTGGCACCACCATGCTGAAGTACGGATGCAATTGATGGATGTTACGAGGGGGTAAAGTAATAGAAAATAAAAAAAAAAATTTATGTATGTAGTGAAAATGATAAAATAATATGTTGTTTGTGTCGTTACATAAAATGATAGGAAATGACAAAATAAAAATAAAGGGAATATGATTCGCTCACTTTTCCCCTCCTCTGGGTGTGGAAATTTTTTTCTATCCTTATGTAATAAAACAAAATAACAAAAGAAAATTGAGTAAAAAAATCACTTTTTTTGTAAAACCACTACCAACGCCCCATTTGAATCAAGAATAAACTATTATGGGATTTATACCTATTCCATGAACAAATAACTTTAACAATAGAATAAATGTTTTCTGTTAGGTTGTGTTTTTTTTATTCTCATTGGAAAACGTAATAATAAAAGTTGAGTTGTTTGATTGATTAAGAATCAAATGTGAATAAAGTGTAAAAAGTTGATTTGGCATGTGGACTCTATTGATTTATAAGAGGTGATGATATGTGATTTGATGTGATGAGATATGATTATTTTATATGATGGTGGCCCCCACCTTCCATGGGAATAGATAAATTGGGTATAAACTAATCCGAGGGGTTACTTAGAATTGATATGCTTTCTTATACTCATTTATACTGGCATAGTAATACTAAGTTATATTCTGTAAACAAACAGTCATTTTCCCCTATTCATCTTATCCTAGCTTATGCCACCCTTATGCCCATCCAAACCGGGGAACACATGATTTTAGGTGGTTAAAAGAATTTTTTTTTATCTTTCCTCATTTTTCTTGTGACACAAACACACCTTAAACCATATTTATTTGTCAATGCACCAACTATATACTTAGCAATTAAATCAACTGATTTATGAACAAAATTAGAAGCATTTTGCATTATTCATTAACTAATTGAACTTAATCGTTAGTATTTTATGTATATTTGTATAGGATTAAATGGAAATATATATAAAGTATTTACATGATATATTTTCAGGATACAAAAATTAATAACTTTATAGCGATTGTTTTTTTTTTTTATATCGAAGGGATCTCTCATGGCTGAACTTCAATTAATCTAAGAAAGTTACCTACCCTGTTTGCACCAGTCCCATGGAAAATTCCCTTTATAGTGATTGTTGATTACTAGTGATGATAATTAAGATATGAGTGGAGATACTCTTACACGAAATGTGATGTAAGATATGTATTTGACAAAAGCTTTGCGTAGAACTTTTAAAAAGTGTAGTGAAAAATTTACTATGTTGTATTGTATGTGATTGTTGTAACTGTTTATGGAAAATTATGTCCGACCCCTTTTGCACCCCATCCGTAGTCCACATCGGTATTTATTTTTTAAAAAAATCACACACTTTTCTATTATACATACTATTATATGAAATGAATTATGTATTGAGATACAATCATTTTTTTTTGAATATTTTTTTTGCGCCATGCATTATAATAGAACTCCATACATTATTGTGGAATGAAAAATCTGCACCCTGTTAAAAGATAACATGTGTCAGGGCTTAGACGGGTTTGAGCCACCTTATTCGATATCGAAGGACTCGAACCTAATAGTGGAATACCAAGCAAGCATTCCCGAGCAGGTGAGACACGACCAGACTGACCTCTCATCGAAATAAGTCAGGTTTGGTCGGATGGTCTTACACCACACGGGCAGTGGTGGCTCTAGAAAGTTTCATTGATGGGGTCATTAATTTATAAAATTTTTAAAAAATCAATTTTAATCATATATTTATAAAAAAACATAAATTTTCATTTTGAAAATATAACTTAAATTTATATATAAAAAAATCAAAGAAAGGAGATATTCCAATATATAAACTTTTACAATTGTCATTGATAAGATTTTACATTTTTAATTTGTTGTATAGTAATTTCATTATAAACGTTATCAATTTTTTTTTAATGTATGCGATTAAACAATCATTCATCCACTGATCTCCTATTCTATTACGTGATCGGCACGTCTCTATTGGTGTGTGTAGGTGATTGGCGAGTTCATAGATAACGGCGAATTTTTTTTTATAAAAAATGGAGTAATGATCCCACTATTTTTTCATTGTAAGTGGGTGTAGGCTTTTTAATGGGTCTATGAGCTGATTTATTTAAAAAAAAAATTTGATGGGCCGTTGGTTTGTTTCAATAAAAGTTTAAGTGTTGTAACCCTCAATTTTTTTTCTTAGTCCAAAATACAGTCCTATATAATTCATTAGAAATCCAGTTAAACATATATCTTGTTAGACGTTGTATATACCTCATTAAATATTTTATTACACTTACTAAAAATGAGTTTATTTAATTTGAAACGGAGAGAGATGCACTTTTTATCTAAGCATATACTTCATTAAATAATGTTTACTATTTAAAAATAAATAAAAACATATTTGATCTGAATTTTGGTTGGTAAAACAAACTGATAACATTATTAAAAAAAAATTAATGGGCTAAACTTTGGGTTAAACAGGGGCTTGTTTATTTTTATTTTTTTCAAAAATTTTGGTGGGGTCAGTTGACCCCACCTCTCACAATCTGGCGCCGTCACTGCACACGGGCGAATGCCATCCTTGCGGGCAAATGCCATCCCGAGCAAATGAGACTTGACCGGATTGAATCCGGTCTGGTTGGACGGTCTCACATCTCGTGGACAAAGGACGAAGTATACGCCGAGCAGGACTCCGTATGCCGACCAGACCAAGACTACGAGGAGGGCCTTGGAAACGGTCAGACACCTATAACACCAGTAACTGTCAGATGAATATTTAAGGCCTATTACTCATAAAACGTAGGTAATTAAGGGTACGTTCAACCAATGGCGGCTTTAGGAATTTTCACGGATGGGGTCATTAAAAAAAAAAAAATTTACAAAATTTACAAAAGATCTATTCTTATCATATATTTATCAAAAACATAAATTTTTCATAGCGGGATTAAATTGACGCAAGATTCCACTAATATCTCTTTGAGGGAATTTGTGCTTAAAAAGTTGAAAGGGACCCTTTTGGATATATGATCTTCTTACTTCGTTACGATCATTGGTACGATAAGCTGAATTTTTTTTTCTTAGCCCTGGATCTGAAGGAAGACTGTTCACATCAATACGACTTTGCTTACCACCACAGTTTTCTTCAGTAGAAGAAAAATATTGTTCAATAATTGATTTTTAAATATTTATCAATGAACAAATGGCATAATTTGTAAAATAAAATTTAATTAAACAACTAATCAATTGAAGACCCACCCCACCTTCCAAAAACTCTCTTCAGATGGGCCCACTCCCCCCTCCCCCACGAGTATATATTAAATTATATTTGAATACACAGACAAGTGAAGAGGCTTTTGATACACAGACAGGTGAAGGGAGGAGGTGTATAATGTTGATGGGTTTTGTTCATCAATTATGCAGTGATATGATTCATATTAACATACAAAATTGGCTAAGAAAAAAAAAACTAAATCCATGATTAGATACGTAGGAAGAGAAGATTGGGAATGTGACCAGCGATGATCGATGCGTATGTTTGTCCGTCAACGATCAATGCGCCCGTCTGTGTGTAGCAGTGTATGTGATCGGCCAGTCCGCCGCTGAGAGTCCCGGAGATGGCCCATTTTTTTAATGTGGTGTTTGTATTTTAGGGTCTCACTTTTTTTTATTTTTTCTAATGGAATATAATGTTTGAATAGTGAGAATATGAATTGGCATGTTAAAATTAATTAATATAAAATGTATAGATAATCTCACTGCCTCTGGAATTAATGTATTCCAACTTGTATTACCCATGGGCATGTGGGTACTACACTTGTCATGTCAAAGTATTCCCCTGTATCATATTTTCATTTTTGGAATCACTTTCAACTACCCATTCAAAGCTTTCCACCAGACCCACTGTTTCGAAACATTGTTTCAACAAAAAAATAAAATAAAATTTGAGAGAGGATAGACACTTGGTATCATAATTTTTTTTTTATTTATGGGTAATCAAAATGTTGTATTTCTATAAGATCATTTTTTTTACAAATGCATAAGCATTTACAAAAAAGAGATAACAAGCTTAGGACATGAGGAGTTTACAGAGAAATTTTCAATCCAGAGCCTACATTGCTCTGCTTCAACAACATAGATAGATTCAGTAGACTACCGAATACGAGAGTAACCTTGCATAAGCTTATCCTCTGCTATTGCTTTGCTAATTTCATGCCATAACTGATTGGGTTGCACCTTTGTTTCTCCTTTGATAGATTGATAGGCTGCCAATAAGTCTGCAGGTATATTACCTTCTCTATGGATGTGAGTAGCCTTCCAATATTTCATTTGGGCCAGTCCATGATGGGTGCTTCTAAGGGATCTGAGAGCTGTCCAGGGCCTTTACCACACAGCCAAGCCAACGCAGTGGTGGAATCCGACTCAATCCAGACTCTTGTTGCTTCAATACTCCTTGCCAGCCAAACACCTTGCTCTATTGCATTGAGTTCCAATAAATTGATGGAGGGGAGATCAAGTCTCCCAACAATTCCCATTACATATTCAGCCCTTTCATTGCAAATCAGAACACCATAGCCCCCTCTGTCATTAGCAAGGAACCCGTCAGTATTCAATTTTAACCACCCTTCACAAGGTGGTTCCCAGAGAACAATGAGAGGCATACTGACTTTCACTTTTGTTTGCAGTCCAAATGAAGTGGCAATTTTGTTGACTACAAGAGATGGGGTGATCTAAATGACCCTTGAGTGAGTGTTTGCTTTGATACTATCCTTTATTTTTTGCAAGAGAGCCAATTTGTGCTTCTGCTTCTGATTGTTAGAGAATACCCGATTGTTTTGCTCAATCCATAGATTCCAGATGGTTGTTGTGAGAATGAGATGTGACACTTCCTTTATAAAAGGTTCTGAAATATGAGTGGCCAACCAAAGGGGTAAGGATTCAAGCCGGCATGGGATTGGGCCTCGAATTGTAAGCTCTCGGAAGAGGATAGACCAAATGAATTCTGAGTAGGCACAGCCTAGGAAAAGATGGTCCACCTCCTCTATGCCTGTCAAACACAAGGGGCAGTTTGTAGATTGAGTCAATCCCCATCTATATAACCTAACTAGAGTGGGAAGTTTGTTCTGAAATGTTTGCCAAGCACAGAGACTGTGCTTTGGAGTTTGAATGGGTTGCCACAACCATTTGGACCATTAACAATCATATGCCCTTGTTCTCACTTTGTGCCAGGCATCGGTGAGTCCCAATCGACCTGTTCTACTTAGAGGCCACATTAGGATATCATTGCCATGTCCCCCAACTTCTAGTTGCTCTATTTTAGCCCAAACAGGCCCAAGAGCTACTGAACTCCTATGGGGTTTACACCATTTACCATTTTTAATGAAAGCTGCAACAGAAGAATCTTGTGGAGGCCCCCAGTCATAAGAAACCCGTCCCAAGATTTGCTGCAAACCTCTTCCATTTATCCATGGATCAAACCAGAGGGTTATTGTCTTGCCTTCAAAGATCAAATATCGCAGTACCTTTGAAGCTATCCAATCACGTGCTCGCATTATGGCCTGCCATGAAGAGGAACATCCTGAGTGAGACCGGACAGTCTAGATGTTGCACTTTGTTAAGTATCTATCCTTCATCCACCTCACCCACATGGATGTTTGATTACTCACAACCTCCCAAAAATGAACCAAAATATTTGAAAAGATGATAATACAGATCTGATCAATTCTGCCCTACCAGCCTTCGATAGAGAATGTCCGGTCCAGGAGTAAATTTTCTTTCGAATTTTGTCCAAGAGAGGGGAGCAAAACCTGTTGTTACGTTTACCTTGAAATAATGGCAAACCCAGGAAACGAACAGACAAGGAATGAAGACCTATGTTTAGTGCAGTGGCAAAAGGCTCAGAGGAAGAACTTTCACTAGCAAAGATTTGACTTTTGACAGAATTAAGGTGGAGTCTAGATTCTCTAGCGAATAACTGAAAAAGCTGTGAAATGGCAGTTACTGTTGACAACTCTGTATTAGTAAATACTAGTAGATTGTCAGCAAAGCCCAAATGGGTGATGTTCAGCCTCCCACGAATGAATTGACCTATGAAACCTTCAGCCACCAATCTATTCAAATTAGATGAGAGGGATTGTATCACTAGAGTGAAAATAAGAGGTGATAGAGGGTCTCCCTGCTGAATGCCGAATGGGTATCATAATTTTATTAATAAATCGAAGATGGATTAACTCCAGGGGTCGGCAACGGGCCGGCCCGGCCCGTTGAAACAGGGCCCAAGCCCGGCCCTGGGCCCAGGCCCGCGGGCCTGCTTGGCCAACGGGCCCGGGCCGGGCCGGGCCGTGGCAAAAAAACAGGGCCCAGGCCCTGCCCACGGGCCTGGGCCTGAACGGGCCTCACGGGCCGGGCCTGGGTTCGGGCCCACGGGCGGGCCTACGGGCCCAAATTCAAAACATTTTATTTTTTTATTTTACGTTGTTTATTTGTATATAATGTTAAAATAACACAAAATTTAAAGTATAATGTTGAAAAAAATATTTATATCTATTGAATTTTCAAAATAAAAATATTAAATGAATTAATTACTTACAAAAATAAATAATTACATGTACCTAACTAGGTTAACACCTATATAAATGTTAATAATTTGTATAACTCAACCACAATTCAAATAAAAATTACATGTTACTAGTTCATTGGATCACCCTCCATGGGCCTACGGGTCGGGCCCGCGGGCGGGCCTACGGGCCAGCCCGAACGGGCCGGGCTCGGGCGGGCCTACGGGCCGGGCCCGGGCCCCAGAACCAGGCCCAAGCCCGGCCCTCCTTGAAAACGGGCCGGGACAGGCCCGGCCCGCGAACGGGCCCGGGCCGGGTTTTGGCCCTGCGGGCCCGGGCCGGGCGGGCCGGGCTTTCGGGCCACGGGCTTTTTGGTGACCCTTAATTAACTCGACAAGAAAGACCTATCGAGGTTCCACGTACCAGTACACAAAAACCACTGTTTCAACATGTATATATCAATTAATTATAATTTATAACATACCATATACCAAAAAACTAATTATATCATATCATACCAAAGTACACAATGCCAAAAACTTAAAAATAATGAGTACACAATGCCAAAGAATTAAAAATAATGAACGGCCTCTGTTAAAAAAGTTTAAAAAAATATGTGATTATTGGCATTCAATTCATTCCAATTGCAATATTAATACCAAAAAAAAAAAATCCGGTTACAATATGCATAACAATTATTTCACATAAAGGCAATTTCATCATTCACAAATATAGAAATAAATAATTTCACATTTTTTATATCTTATTCAAACCTTATTCATAATCTAATAAACAATAAATGATATATTCTTATATATTCTTCAACGTAAATAACTAAAATTATAACCGAACAGATAATTTATTATTCCCCACTTGTGTTGATATAACTGTTCATCCCAGAATAACTCATATTCTCTATCCAAACAATAGCTTAAAATCTTGCACAACTTTTTTCAAGTGTTTTATTAACCGAACCAAATGATTTTTCGTTTTATTATTATGTATGTTACACACAACATACTGGGATCATGTTGCATACATTTCATATACCTCGATAGTCATCCAATGAGATATATACATTCTTAAATGATATATATACAACCTAAAAAAAATTGTATTTTCAATCCAATAATATCATGTGATACATCGTAAATAATTATATATCTCATTAGAGCACGTTTATGATTAAAAAAAAAATTCAAAACATGCTCAGGTTGCCTAGATAGGTGTTGATATACTCATCTATTTTATAAACCCTCTATAGTCCATTTGCGGTCTTCCAGTGATCCACTCTCCCGGTCTCGTTAGAGGATTGATTATATAATGTTTTAGGAGCTTTGCTATACAAGCCCCAGCAAATAGACCCCTTCCACAAGCCTCTTGATGTGTCAAAATCTAATTGGTTATTTTGACACTATTTGCAAAAGGACAAAATAGCTAAATACTTTATTGCCCCTAATTAAAACTCACCCCCTCATTTCATGTTTTACCTCTTTTTCTGTTTTTTTTTCACTCACAAACCATCTCTCTCTCTCCCATTCAAACACATTCCATCTAAATTTAGGTTTTGAAAAAAAAATTGAATCGAAAATCAGAGCTCAAAAACCCTCTTTTGTTTACAACGATGAACAAATCTTGATATTTTCTTCAAGAAACGATCTAAAAACAAAAGAGTTCTTTCGGAGGATTCAACTACAACAAAAAAATAGGTATGCTACTTTTTTTTTATATTTCTGAAAAAGACTATGTTGTTTTTGAAGATCGTGTGATTAATTGCTTTTTTTTTAGGGTTTTTTTTGTTTTTAATTCGAATAGATACAAAATAAGCATGATTTTTTTATGCAACCTTTTTTTAGTATTTTTGAAAACAACTCTGTTGTTTTTAAAGATCATGTGATTATTTTTTAGGGTTTTTTTTTATTCGAATAGCTGCAAAATGTAACTAATTTTTTATATAGAAAACTATAATGTATGGTTAACTTCTGTTTATATTTGTAATTAAAATGTAGTTGACAAAAAGGATTACTGTAATTAGATTTCAGTTACATGTATTTCCATTTTTGCTTGGTAGTTGATATGAGCATTGTAAATATGTAACCAATGTAACTCACTTTAAGTAGTTTGTGGTGTATATAAGTGAACAACAAATGTAACTAACTATGACAACGTATTGATCATGTAATTTTTTTTATCAATTTGTTTAATGTTACTATTATGATGAAGGTAACTATATTTGCAATGTAATAGATTGAGATTAATCATTCAGCCAATGTAACTAACTATTAGAAATAATTATCTGTGTTGAGTTGTTCAATGATAATCTCAACTATTATGTATGTTCAATGTTTTATGAAATTTACAGAAAATGTAACTTACTTTCAATGTAACTAATTTTGTGTATACATAACAGAGCACTCATACATTAAGGTGTGTTGTATGTTTACATTTATATGTAATGTAATACCAATTTCTTCAATCTGAAAAATTTATGTAAGAAAAGTGGTTTATGTGGATTTTGAAGTATTGTGGAATGTAACTATGTTTAGAGAAACGTAATCATCTATTTGTCGAAGCTGAACAAATACAAATAATGTATATTCATATTCAATTTGTTTAGATTTTAATGTTATGTGGAATGTAACTATGTTTAATTTGTAACTAACTTTCATTAACATAAGTAAATATGAATATTTATTTAAGTTCGTTGTCATTATTTGTATTTATGTTATCATTATATATTTTTTATGTTACTGTTGTACTAAATTTAATTAATTTTTCTGAAATGTAACTAAATTCTTTCAACATGTGAGCTGTTTTTTTTATTTTGATTGATTTGTAAATGCAGTAATTGTAATTAACTTCATACAATGTAACTAGGTTACATATGTATATTATATGATATGTAATAATTCATTCAGTATTATTGGAATGCATTATAGTGAATGTTATCTCAATGCGTATGAAAATATAATGAATGAATGTAACTAACTTTGAGTCTTCAACTTTACTTTTCATTTTCTGCAACTTTACTTTTCATTCAAAATATAGTTTTCATGAATTATGCAGACGATGTGTCTGACATCATACAAATCTAACTTACATGTACTACATAAATCATAATTAATGAAGTTCTTCGACTGGGTGAAACAGGGCAACATCATATCTGTGAAGGACTCACCTCATCAACCCCAGTTTAGGTAAGTATATTTTCCAGTAATACATGTTACAGACAGAAATATAGTTGAAATAAATAACTAATGTATTTCATTTATTTTCTAAATGTAGTGTGGATTGCGGGACAATCATCATTGAAATTATGAGACTGCATGTTCATCAAGAAAAAATACCAGCAACCATAACTAGGAGTAAATTGAAGTACATAAGATCTCACGCATAATCAAAATATTCCTCAACAACGAGCCCAGAACATTCACTGAAGAGGACCACAGAATTTCAACAATGCATTTTGATGACTGAACTGATGTTTTGTTAATTTTGTGTGAATATGTTTTGTAACGTGTGTTGATGAAAAACAGAAACAAGTACAAATGTGTGATGATGTTTTTAACTGATCTTTATTTTTGTAATTTTGAATAATGTGAAACCTAAAACATTGCTTCGTTATCCTTAATATGATATTTCTAGTTTAACATTTGTAGTTTAACACTTACTGTTAATATATGTAGCAATAGGAATATTAATACTGGCAATGTAATTAAGTACTAGAAATAAGAATATGTATTTTCAGTGTTCAAAGAAAGTTACATAATGTAGCTATCTTTGAATGTAACTTACTTTGTGTTTTCATATCTGTGAACAAATATTATGAGGTTATGTACATGCAATCATACATTTCATCAGATTGACTAGTGTAACTTGGTTTATAATGGAAATCAATTCAATAAGATAGTTACATTCGGAAGACGATGAAGCTAGTTACAATAAATATTACAAAACATCAATATAAAAGTTAGTTACATTCTCTGTAACATTCAAATTCAAGTTCACTGTACACTAAAATGTAACTGAATAACACATTGCAAAAAAAAAGTTCACTAAGTTAAATAAACAAGATTACAATATCATGTCCATGGAACGATAAAATATAAAAATGGATAAAGGACAAAACAAGAAATCAAGAGGCAGCATGTCCAACATCTTCACTAGCATTCTGCATGTTACACCTTTCTGTATTTTTCACTTGTTTTTTCATTGGCTTGAAAACCTTAGATGTTTTTTCTCTGTCTGGAATATGTAGCTGAGTCCCCAATGTTTCCTATCAATTCAAAAAGATAGTTACAATAAAAAAATATAACTTGGATTATAATAGAAGATCATAATAATAAGTTATTTACTTTCAGAAAACAATTAAGCTACTCACAAAAAAAAACAAAACATCAATATAATAATTTTTTCACAAACGAAGAAGCTAGTTACAAAAAATAATACATAAACAACAATATAATAGTTATTTACATTCTGTAACATGGTTTGTGTATGTAGTTGACTTTCAAATGTCAAACATTCACAAACGAAGAAGCTAGTTACATAAAATAATATATAAACAGCAATATAATAGTTAGTTACATTCTCTATAACATGATATATGTATGTAATTGACTTTAAAATGCCAAGTAATAGATTAGTCAATGTAGTGAAAAAACACATTTGACAACATAAACAACCAAATTAACATTAAAAAAAACAGAAGAGAAAAAACAATTAAAAACCTTAAATATAAAAAAAAAACCAAACATGAAGCGGCAGACATTGAC
Source organism: Acorus calamus (assembly GCA_030737845.1). Taxonomy (NCBI): domain Eukaryota; kingdom Viridiplantae; phylum Streptophyta; class Magnoliopsida; order Acorales; family Acoraceae; genus Acorus; species Acorus calamus. The sequence goes on along the minus strand of CM060877.1, from coordinate 16,499,595 downwards.
ATGGTATCCAAACTATTCAATTTTTTTTTCCGATAAAATCAGACGCTAAAAAGGTCATAATTTTCAGTCTCAGAAAAAAAAATTCTGCAAATTCAAACGAAAATGAAGAAGATGATTCAATTGAGATCAATTCAAAATGTGAGAAAAGTCAAAAAAGGAAATAAAAACTCTAATTAATGCTCCCAACTCACGGTTCCAAGAAAGGAAATGTCAATGACTGCATTTATTTCGTTGAGTGGTTACAAAACACAAATAAGGGTAGAAACGAGAATTTACACATTGCCATGTCATGGGGCTTACGAATTGGGGCTTGTCAATCATTTTCCATGTTTTAGTGTATTACATGCTCCCCACTACTACCATGTATGAAAATTTAAATGCTTTTTATTGTTTTCAAAATAATGTGCATTAATTCATCTAAGTATATATTTCAAGTACTTTATTGGCAAGTGTGTGTGTATATATATGTGTGTGTATAAAACAATGAAGACTGTGGTTGAATACACTCAGCCATTGTGAAGCTCTGACCGTGTAATTTTTTTTTGAAATTTTCAAAACAAAAAAATACACAATTATTTGTTAGTATATACTTTATTTTATATTATACTGTGTACTTCAATGGAAGAATTTATAATAAATTTAAAAAAAACCAGAGTGGACTATGATTGGGGCTACAAAAGGCTAGACATCATTTTTTGTGGTTGAATATATCATTTTCCTATAGAAAATGTTAAGACTCAATCATTTTTTCAGTCCAAAACTCAAACCACATGTGTCTATATTTTTTTTTAAAAATAGTAAATATCATCAAATGAGATATATGTTTTGATAAAATTGTATATCCTCTATTTCGAGATGAATGAACTAATTTTTAATAAGTGAAAAAATTAAATGATATAAATATTTCACTGAATTTCTAATGAGGCATATAAGACTGTAAAAAAAAAAATTTGAGTGTAAGAGCATCTCCAATGACACTCCATATCTCCAAATTTGAATGGTGTCCTCCAACCACCCTCTAAATCCACTTCCAAATTTGCCAATTTGGATTTGACCCTCCAAATTTGGAGATGGCTTTCAAATCACATTTTTCACTTTTTAGTTTGTGCAATAATTACTACAATTTAATATATATTTAAATTCAGTAATATATTTTTTTATAAAAGTACTATCATTGGAAATGTCTTATTGAAACCTTCAAAATGAAACAAACATTAAATTATCATATGATTATTCAAGAATTACCCTATTTTATTCAATTAAAAAATTACTATTTAAAAATAACTCCAAATATACTTAATATTAAATTCATTTTAAAGGTTTTAATGAGATTTTTTTATTGATATTAACATTAATGATATTTATTAATGAATTTTCATATAATTTTAAAAAGGGCGATGTTACACCTAGATCTGTTTCCTGTCCTTATTCTAACCTTATATGCGTTGATAAAAAATTAACGATGCATATGCTCACTTTAACAAGGCATATGTTTTAAAAGAATTTTTTACATTTTATAAATGCATCTATGCAGTTCTTTGAAGTACATACTTCATTTTTTATAAAAACATGTACCTTATTAGATGAGGTATACTATTTTTAAAAAATTCAAAATACATATAAAATGTAATTGAAGCTGGAAATGAGACTGGACGTAACATTATCTATCATTTTCTTTCAAGGATTGGATTGGATGACGCCGGTCAATTTCCTAGCCACTAATGCCCACCCAAGCTATCGCCCATATTTCTTGGGGATGCCTCTAATTGCACCCCTGATATTCAGTTGCACACCCCTATTTTTGCACACCTATAAAAAAAATTATTTAATTCTTTAAACATGCCTTATATTTAAAGGAGATGTTAGGTTTTAGTGCACACACAAAAACCATTTCAAAACATCAAACCCTGCTGAAACTAACCACTCCCCTCCTGCCATCAACACTCGTTCGTCCGGCACTCTCAATCGCTGTGGTCAATCGAGCTGTCTGGTGGTCTCCTTAATCGTGCTGTTCCATGCTCTCCCTTCGTCGACATCTCTTCTCAATCAATCATCTCTTACCTCTCTTCATTGTATCGTCTTGTGCTCCCCTCTCCGTCTCATCTCTTTTTCAAGGATTGATCTCATATATTTATTGATGGGGTTACATATTCTATTTTCATTTGAACTTGTATAATATTGTGAGTTTTGTGTTAAAGGTTCTTTTTTTTGTTTGATTTTAGGTTTTCATTGTTGTGTAGGGTTTAATTCATATTTAGTATTCAGATTTAGGATTCGATTCATATGAGAATGATTAATTTTGTTTGAAGTTGTCTAGAAAATTGAAGAATAGGCTTCTACTGCTAGTAATGACACTTTCAATGTCGCAATATATCACATTCGTCGACACTTATGTTGTCGACCGTGTCTCAGAAAATTGAATGAATATTCAGACAACCATGATAACATTGAAACTATTGAGATAATTTCACTTTTGTCAACAATTATTATGTCGATGCGCCCAGAAAAAAAAAAGATTGAAGGTATTGGTTGATGCGTTGACCAACCTTGTGTCGAGGTATTCTGGTTAGCCACCCTTTCACAGCCTAGACTTCTGACAAGAAGGCACCACCTGGGTATGTTAGAAATGTTGAGTTTATGATCCATCTCAAGCAATGCATATAAACATGAAGATCTGATCACACATGTTCAGTGATGACAACCCAAATGCATGCTCTACCATGTAAGGTTGGCAGTGTCGATATTCAGACAACCTCGATGACATTGAAACTGTCGAGATAATTTTACTATGTCGATAGTTATTATGTCGTTTGAACCCCACGACACATGCATTGTTGCCATAAATACCAAATATTGACACTAATAGCGTCGCTAAGGTTTCAAATGCTACGGGTTAAATTTTCTTAACCCTGCGACACAAGGAATATCGACATAAATACCAAATATCGACACTGATAGTGTCACGAAAGATCCAGATACTACGGGTTTAGTCTTCTAAACCCCGCGACACAATCATTGTTGACATAAATAACAAATATCGACACTAATAGTATCACGAACGATCAAGATGCTACGAGTTCAGTTTTCTAAATTGCGCGACACAAACATTGTCGACATAAAAAATGAAGTGTGCACATGATCCGATTATAAATGAATCTTTGTACAGTATTCATTTACGAGGGTGTGCACCTCAATTTGAGAGGTGCAATTTGAGACACCCATTTCTTGGGCCGGTCCAACTATCATCGAATTGCCGAATATTCGTATGGGACAAGGTGCGAAAAGCGAGTGATAGATAAGGTGGATAACACTAGTTGCTCTCAGACTCAGACCATAGAAGAGGCATCTCTCAGTTGGAAGCCCTCAGACTCAGACCATAGAAGACTCATCCCATAACGAGATGTGGCTTCTTCGAGCGTCTCGGAAACCGTGCTCACCGTGTCCTTTCGCCGCCCGTAGCCGGTCAGATATCCTCACACGACGGGGGATCGGACGGTGTCGACCACCAACGTGGGCGCGAATATCGAGACGTCTCAGGTTAAAGCTTGAGAAAAGCTCGTTTGAGTGGTGATTTCGTAATTAATTGTCGAATACGGGGTAATTCACGAATGTCTTTCCACGTCAGCACGGACGCTTCCGACGGTACATCTACACTTTCACGGTTTCTGTTATTTCGGTTGCTTATATACACAGCTAAAAAAAAAAAAAAAGAACCCACAGCACGTCTGCTTCGATTGAGGGCTTCAATGGCTACGGATTCAAACCATCTTAACATGGACTTAGGCTGTCGATTCTGCGGCCACACAATCGGGTCAATACGTCATCAGAGGGTACGTCGTCGCTCTTCCTTTCTTGCCATGTTTGATCTTCTCTTTGAACCACTATCGATCTTGCAGAGGTGGGTTTTCAAACCATCGATTATCTCACCAGTTCAATATTTTTTCTGATGGGTATTGCAAAGATTCTTCATTTTTTGATAGATTTCTATCGTTTCTTGAACTGGGTTTTCATGTTTCTTGACTAGCAATATAACTTCAATGAGGTTCTGTTCGTCATTTCATCAGTCTATTGCCATTTGATGTTCTCTTTAGTTGTAGTCTTGCTATTTCACTTATATCAAGGATTTTTTTATTGTTTGAGTATATCATGCCATGTCTCTTGAGCATTTCATTGTTTTTTTTGATGAATGGATAACATATTTCATGAAATAAAATGTTCTCTTATCTTTTCTTCTTTTCATTAAATGGGTTTTTTTTTTAATTATTATCTTGTGTGAGTATTTTAGGACAACTTCAAGCAATTCAAATTGTGAAGAATTTTTATGTTTTCAGGAGTTCTATCTGTTCCTTGGAAGCATAGTCTGAGTTGTAAAGTATTGTCTGTTAATATTTGTTCACCATGATTAATGACTTTGTATTATTTTACTTTGTTTTAATAGCGTTACATGTTCCACTCTGAAGCCTATGTTATTAGAAATCTCGGATTTTCTAGGATAATGCCCTTCTTTGACAAATTGATCATATAACAAACTTTTGTTCATGTATATCCATGAAAATTGGCAATCCTTTCTTTTGCATGAAAAGAAAGTTTGTAAGAGAAATGGTCACTATGGTCCTTCTTTGAATGTATTCTGAGTGATGGTGGATTTCACACAAGGAAATGTAGCTTTTATGCCTTTAAGAATGATGAGCATTATTCATTTTCGAGTTGATTCAACATTGAAGATGTTGATTAGATGTCACTATCCTTTCCACTCATACTGATTATATCACCTCTATACACATAAATGTATTGCACATGTGAAGTTTTTTCATCTACATCTTTCAAATGGCTCTTTTTCTGGTGCAAATTTCCATTTATTCCATTGGCAACAAAAAGTTTCGCATCGCCAATTAGTTGGTAACAATACAACTTTTATTTGCATGCAGCTTTAATTACACTCTCATGTTTGTCTTTTAATTTTCTTGACTTTATTCTACAGTGCTCTGTGATTCAAGGGCCTGATGGATATAAAGTGTATGCTTTAAATATTCCGTAAGATCTTAACCTTTAAATTTTTGTATAAGAGCCTTTACCATGATGCATGTGAATTGATCATGATTTAAACTCAGATATAGTTACAGTTCTACATTGATTTATTTCCCTTGATGATATTATGTGCCCTATTGTGCTAATTACTTTAAGTGAGCTTTAACATTAAATAAAACTCCATATCTGTTGTGATTTTATCATCTGTTAATTCTATAGTGTTTTATCTTTTTATTTTATTTTTTTCCTTTCCCTTTCTTTTCTTTTTATACAAAAGAAGGGATATAGAAGAGAGACAGGTAATGGGAAAAGAACATGAGGACCTATTTAATTAATTTCTCTGAGTTTTCTGCATTAACTGTCATTTTTCTGCGGATGTAGAGTCCTCCGTGAACTGCGGTATTGTGCTGCCACATCTTAATATTGGAGGATAGTCTGTGAATTTTTACTGCAAGTCTTTGCTCAGTTGTTTTGTTAAGAATGTAAAATTTACTAGATTCAGGTATGTTTTTGTGTAGATAGTAGCAGGAGTCTGATAACTGGATAAATCAGCATTTGCATGCATGCGACTGCATTATTTCATTGTGAGAGATCTTTGATTTTTCATCAAATGAATCAGATCTTGTTTTTGTGTTTTTAGTAATGTAAAGCTACCAATGCCAAACATTGTCATGGATCTCAAGCAGATATGGGATTCACACAAGGCCTTTTTAAGATTATGGTGATAAAAAAAATGTATATAGCAAATGACAAAAGTAAAAAATTATGCATTCAATTTTTAATACGCATCAGTTGCTATTTATATCCCCACAAAAACACATGGCAGCTTCTCTTATTTCTGAGAGCATTGGCACCGCATTCATTATTTACAAAATGGTATGACAGAGAGAAGAAATGGGTATGTAATGCATAGGTATGACTGGGACATTTTTGGTGGAAACATTTGTCAAAAGAAACAAATTTAAGCTAATATATTTTGACACTGAAATCGAACTCCTGATTGAAAGTGACTTGTGAATGGCTGTTATGATACTCAACTACTCAAGTGATCTTTATCCGCATTTTAACATATGATAAGTGTTATATTACATATTTTATTCCAATGTCTACTGAAATTTCAAGGTGTGTTGAGACTTTCCTTAATTTTGCAGTGTTGATGTTCATGTTTCAATATTCACGGTGGAGAGAGCTGTCATGGATCATAGATAATTTTGTCTGATCTTCGGTGCTGTAAGTGCCATGCGAGACTGGGCTGGACACACGTAAGTTAATTTATCAAAATATTTAGCTATGGTTCTGTCAATCATTTATGAGTTGTAGTTATACTAAATTCGTCTTGTTCCTTTATTTAGGGATCCTTCCTTTATTGTTTGGGATCCCATTCCATGCTTTTTGAATTCCTTGAGAGAAAATGGCAGCCAACATTTGACATTTTCAGTCTTTCCTTATCACATCTGTTATTTTATTTAATTGGAGAATGTTACATGGTGTTGTATAATGGCATATATGCAAAATGATTTGTCTGTATCTTTGGTTTTCATGTTATGTTCTGCAGAAAGCCATAAATTGAGATTTATCTTTTAATCGCTTTGTTATGTATTTGAAGGCCACCGACAAAGTTTCAGTAAAGTTGTATATCTGATTGTTTATTTGTTGCTCAAATAAGAATGATGTGCCTGACAAAATGAGCTACATACAATCACTTGATTAGTTGGAACCAAGGAATAATCAATTAGATGACCATCTCTGTTACAAATCTTGTTGTATTGATGTCAAGGAAAATGGTCAGTGGAAGATAGACTAAATTCAGTAAGCACGATACAAAATATTTATATATTTCTTAACAATTTTTTTAAATGTGTACAAACTACAAACCCATAATTTGCATTTCTTGATGATTATTAATTGTTTGGTAGTCATCTCTGTTTCTCCCTCTTTAAATTAAATGCATGCCAGCAGCTCCAATGAGTGAGTTCTGTTCTGTAGTTAATAGAGAATGTCGTTTGGCAGGAGCCTTCTAAGCCTAGTGTAACCTATATACATCATCCTATATACATCATATGGACTGTCCCTGTATGGACTGTCTGTGTTGAGTCTGTTGACTACGTGTAACAACGCTAATGACCAAATAGATTCTTTAATTTTAAATATACAACTTGGCTTATGCTGAAAACTTGAAATCTTTACAACCACTAAGTTGCTAGAAAAGGTTGTCATAAGATATTTGCAAAATTAAATAAATAAAACAAAAAACGAATACAAAGAAAAAAGTTGCTGAAAAGAGGATCAATTGTCATGTCATCAAATACAAAAACAAACACTATCCCTAACTTAAATTACTGGAAAATGAAACAGGAATAACAGAATGTTGAAGAGACATGGCATCTGATATTCAAAAGGGAAAAAACCCATTTAACATCCAACTAAAAAGAACATCAAAATGAAAGGAATAACTGAATGCTGAAGAGATTACTGAAAATTCAAATACTATCCCCACACATTTAAAATTTGTTTGTTGAGAAAGTTTTATACCCTTCGAAATTATATCTTTATTGTATCATGAATTGCCAACTGATGTGAAACAAATAGATTCTTTACTTCTACCAAGTTGTTCAGAAAGGTAGTCATAAGATTTTTGTAAGAAAAATAACAGAAGTAAAAATAAACAAAATTAAAATGCAACAAAAAAACAAGTTGCTGAGAAGAGGGTCAATTTTCATTTCATCAGACACAACAAAAACAAATACCATCCTCAACTTAAATTGCTGAAAACATAACTGGAAGAACAGAATTATGAAGAGAGACTGCATCTCAGATTTTCAAAGTGAGAAAACCCATTTAGCATTAACTAAAAAGAACATGATCATGGTGGATCCATGTTTAATTTTGGTAGTGTCACATCAATCATACAAATAAACAAATTGGAAGCATCAACATTGAGAAACATGTGCATATATGCTGTTAAAATTGTGTAAGTTTTTTCTTTTTTCTTTTAAGTTTTTGACGAACATATCCGATGTATGATTACAAAGACATTCAAAGTACCTAAAACCTTGCAGAAAAACAAAACGCATCTATGGAATCATGGATTGTTCTCTGTGGTTGGCGCATCCGATGTGTTTGTGGTCACCACTGGAATGTTTGTGGCGTCCACTGCTGGAACGTTTATGGCGTCCCGTGGCACGTCATCTCCAAACCTGAACATCGCATTCCTGGAAGAGGGGAAAAAGCAGGATGTATGATGATGCAACAATAGTAAATGTTATTTAGTATATAAAGCAATTTCTTACGCTTCAATGGCAAATTTCCCATGTATTTGAATAGGATCTGGAGCACTCTCAGTAGTCACATTGTCCGTCGATTCAGTCTGTGTAGATATATGCCATATGCCCATATTCAGGTCAGAGTGGTGAGAAATATGGTACTACATGTAAAAATGGTTTTACTATATGAATGGCAGAAATACTAATTATGCAACTATGGTAACCCAATAATGTCACTTGGTAACTAACTTTTAAACACATGCAATGTTATGCTTGTTATTCAGATGTACTAACTTTTTTAACACATGGTAGTTGCAGATATACTAATTACGCAACAATGGTACTACATGTAAAAATGATGTGTCATGTAAATTGCAGACATACTAATTATGGTATTACATGTAAACATGCTTTGATATGCATATAGAGAATTGTGCCCAGAAGTTAAAGGACACAGATGCATAGCAGAAGAGATGGAAAAATATGTCAATATGTTCATTGATTACTATAGATATATGATACACTAGCCTCTGGGCCTTCTCACACACACACACACCCCACCGCGCCCCCCCCCCCCCCCCCCCCAAAAAAAAAAGAAAAGAAAGATATATTAGTCCAATCAGCTATTTCGTTAAAGATAAAATGTTTGTAAATTACTTACACGTTGGTGACATTTCCATCCGATTCTCACTTTGCAATTGCCACACCGAACATCAGACATTGTACACATCAGACCCAAAACTAGTCTGTCGACTCTGAACGGTTCAACGATAGCATTATCACTGCAAATATGATGGAAAGATCCTTATTAATGCATATTCTAGTGATTGACATTATCACTTAAGCATCAGATCTTAATGAGACTTTTAATTCAGAGTTATTTTATTTTGGATAAAAAAATAAAATTTAAATATTACCTGGTGTGCATTGAGCCTCAATAACAAGTTCTTTGATTCATGACACATGAAATTAGTTCTACCTAATATATGTTCTATGTTTACATTAACACAACAAAAGATGTTCCAGAGGTTGCTTTGAATTTGCCTATTCTGCAGATGCCCTGCAATGATTAAGTCCTTGTCGAAGAATTTGGAAAGCATCGTTTGCAAGTTTCAATAGACATGGAAAATATGCCTTACAACATGTCATTGGACTGGTTATTACCTAGGAGAGGATATGTTTTGTCTTGGAATCATAAATTTTATTTCGTGCAAATTGAAAACAGAAAACAGGTTTAGTAAATTTCATCTAGCAAACTGACACGAACTTGAAAGCATTTTGTATGAACCGCTTGTTTACTACAAATCCATAAATAATATTATATTTCATCTAGCAAACTGACACTTTTTGAAGACCTTTTGTATGAACCTCTTGTTTACTACAAATCCATACATGATACTCTAAGCTATGCTTGGGATTTGTAGATTTTATCACTAGGTCAATAAAATAAATACTGTTGCTCAATTTCTTATGAATAATTGAATACTTTTATAATGAAGAGGACTCATAGGACTCATACAAATTTAGATACAAACTTACTCAAAAAGGAATCTTGTTAATTTCTATTAAAACTAATTAGAATTCTATTATTGGGCCTTTCAATATTTTAGTCACAATTTCACATAATTTTACATTATTATATAACTCAACTGAGCAGAGGGAGTCTTAGTGTAAAAATTCACAAACAGTACTAACAAACTGTTGCAGTGCAGTATTAGAAACATTTACCACAGCACATCTCTATGTAGTTTATTCAGGACAATTGTAGTAGTGACTAGGCTTAGTTGAGGTTAAAAAAACTATAATATATGTTAACTAACAGAACCACAGCATTCTCTTACTGTTGACCAATAATAAATTCCTATGTACCATGGTAGAGGTAAAAAAGGATGGAAATAAATACTGAGTAAAGATCTTACAATTCATTGAAAGCATATGATGCAACCCCATCAAGTCCACAGAAAAATAAAGGACGCTGCACAAAATTATGACAGAAGTTTAGTTAAAGCTGCTGGCATAAACAGACACATGCACAATGTGTAATTGAGGAGTTCTTGCAACGGAGTTAATAGAGGACTAGCAGAAGCAAAGGATCCCATTAAAGCAAAATATTATCATATAGACATGCATAATATTATAATAACTAGGCACAACAATTTGACAATAAAAATTAAAAAGAAAAAAAGGACGAGACCACACAAAAAAGCAAAAATGTATTTGAAAGGGGGGGATAAAATAAGAAAACCAAACTCAGACAGACCAATGAAGATTCAACAAATGATGAGATATTCAAGAATAATGAATACCCAGATCAACAGAAATAAGCAAAAATATACTTTTATTTAAATAATCGAATGTTGAAGAGATTCTTCATGAGATCAAAAATATGTAATTGGAAAAATCACATGGCATATGTAATAAAAAAAATTCAAGAAATGATGCAATTCAGAAACACGCATAATATCTATAATACACAGGTGCAACAATTTGCCAATAAATTTTTTTACAAAAAAAAAACAACATAAACAAGATAAAATGTAGTTCAAATGGGGAAAAAGAAAACCCATCTCAGATAGACCAATGAAGACACATGAAATGATGAGATATTAAAGAATATTGAATAGAAACAATACACTGCTTGTAAGATATTCAATAAACATGAAAACCCAACCCCAGAAATGAGAGATCATCAAGAAAGACTGAATCTTTACAATAGCATGAAAACCCCATTACCAGAGTGGAAAAGAAAGAGAAAAAAATTCACATCGATGGTCCAATTATCCCCTTGCATACGAAATGATGAGATTCATAGAGACATGTAGACATCTAGAATAAATAGAAGCAACAATTTGACAAAAAAAATATTAAAAAAAAATCCAAAGAACGTTGGAGACAACGCAAACAAGCAAAATTGTAGTTGAAAGGAGGAGAAAAGAAAAACCCATTCAGACAGACAAATGAAGATTCAAAAAAAGATGACATATTCGAGAGTGGTTTAAGATATTCATCACAAAGGGCATATCTGTCGAATATGTTCAAGAACATGAAACCCAACTCCAGAAATGAAAGATTTATCAAGAAAAAACCAATGGAGATTCAAGAAACGAGAGATTCATCAAGAAAGACAGAATCTTTATCATAAACCAGCAGAAAGGGTTTGATAGGATGGAAAGACAATCGAAAGTAAACCATGAAAACCCAATTCTAGTAAAACAAAAACAAATGCAAAACATAGTGGGAAAGGAAGAGAAGAAGCTCACACTGGTGGTCCAATCATCCTTTCTCACGAAGCGGTTCTTGCAGGCTTTGCAGCAGACGTTGTTACCCATTGCGGAGGGGGCAGAGTGGGCGGAGGAGAGAGATTGTGAGTGAGTGAGAGAGATTGTGAGTAGGGGTGGTAAACGAGCCGAGCTTTGACCTGCTCAGGCTCGGCTCGTTTAGCAGCAGGCTCGGCTCGGGCTCGGCTCGGCTCAGGAACGAGCTTCATTTCGTGTTCAAGCTCGTCTCGTTAGGCTCGTGAAAAGCTCGGTTAAAGCTCGGCTCGGCTTGTTTGTTAAACAAGTCAAGTCGAAGCTCGAATCAAGGCTCGGCTCGGGCTCGTTTAGCTAAAAAAAACCTCGTTTAACATTTGAAAAGTCACATTTCACAAATCACAACACCTTATATATGTGAAAATAACATAAGCTCGGGTTCGGACTCGGTTCGGGCTCGGCTCGTTTCCCTTTTTTCTATTAAGTAAACGAGCTCGTCCAGGCTCAGGCTCAGGCTCAGGCTCGGCTCGGGCTCGGCTTGTTTACAAACCGAGCTTTAAAAATTATTCAAGCTCGGCTCATTTATCTAATCGAACGAGCCCGAACGAGCTTTAATCGAGCCGAGCCTGAGCGGAGCCCGAGCTGCTCGGCTCGTTTACCAGCCCTAATTGTGAGTGTGTGAGAGAAGAGACCAGAGAGAGATTTGAATTGCAGAGTGACCACTCGCAGAGAGTGTGTGGGGGTTTTTATGGAACGTTTTCCTTTTATAGAACACACATGGCGGGCCGGGCATGGGCCAGGTCTGACTAAGCCCATCAATAATAATAACCATGGAAAATGATGCATCCAGCCCATTGCAGACCTAATCATAGAAGACATTGTTTTTTTATATAAAAAAAATTTATATAATTCTATTGAAATACATGTTTTTATGTAGAATGAAGCTTATAGATAAATATATTAGTTTACTTTTTTTCATGTTAAAAATATTATATATATGTTATACACTATGATAGCATTACAGAATGAGTAGCTCTATTTATGCCCCTCTAATCTATAAGTAAACCCCCCATAATCTACCCATATATAGATTGTGTTGCAAAAGATCCGTTTATATGGTTTTAATTTGGATTGTAAAGTTTTTTTTAGGGTTAGGGTTTTGAAAGATTAGGGAAATTTGTGCATAAACAATGGATTCTCCTATTAATTTTATATATATTTGATTTTTCTTATTATAATATGTTATGAATTTTTATAATTTTAATTTAAAGTTGTATGTATCTTATTTGAAAAAAAATTATTTTGTGATAACTTTTTTATAAGCATGGTCTTCATATATAATCTATATTTGAAAAAAAATAGATTTACACTATAATGGAAAGTTCACTAATTTAATGATTACATTATTCAAAATTTTCAAACAAATAACAAATCAAAACATCACCCAAAATTCAACTTTTAATACAATAAATGAAAAAATTAAAAAAAAAACTAATAAATAAAAGGAGAGTACTAATGTTTCTAATAAGCGGTTTAAGTATTTGGTTTTTAAGTAAGATGTAAAAATATTAAACAAATACGTATCATAGTATATGAGGTTATAAAACTGGCAGTAAAGAGACAGTGTATCCACGCTCACTATTTTTCATAAGTCCATTATATCCTAGCTGAGCGTTGATACACACTATCCATTTTGCAGTACATGCTATGATAACATAGTATATACTGCACTATTATATTGTATATAGCTCTATTATAGTATATACTACAATCCAATTTTTTTACTATGAAAAAAACTAATGTCTCAATATATAATTTATTTCATATAATAGCATGTACTTCAAATGGTGAGTGTATGATTTGAAAAAAAAAAAAAAATGGACTGCAATTGAGGCTGTAATAAGGCTGCATGTATCTTTTTCCATCCTAGCTAGAGCCGGCCCATTAGGCCCCATACGTATTGCCCATATTTGCTTGGGCCGGCCCACCAATCATCAGATGGGCAATGAACCATCCACGACAACATGGACGACTCTGACGGGCAAATCAGCACTTCACAGTTTTTGTTATTTTGGTTTCGTATATATAATAAATGGAAAATGACTTAAAAAATATCTCAAAAGTTAGAAATATCAAAATTAGTCACTTTTTAAAATTATATTTAAAAAAATCTCATTTTAAAATTTTAGAAACACAAAAAACTAATATGCCCTTATGCAATTAAATCTTTAATATATTCCATATTTCTTAATTTTATTAAAATATTTTACTCTCTTAATTTTATTAATATATTTCACACATATTTTCATGTAGATCAAATTTTTTTATTGTAAATTCTTAGTGATTAGGTGGATTTTGTGAAATATGTACCAATATAATTTGAGTTTTTTATAATGAACTCCATTAAATGTTAATTTTTTAAAAAAAATGGATATGTACTAATGATATCATAAAAATATGTAGATAGTTAAAAAAATAAAAAATGTGAATAAAGATTTAAAATACTAAAATATCATCTGCTGCATTGGGACACAACATAGATTTAAATTGCATATTATGATTATACATAATACAAAATGATAAACAATACGATGTAAGATATATATAATAAACACACAGTATAATATATAATAACAAAATCTTTAAGATGATTGATTTTTATCATGTATAGAGAAATTATTGTTTTGTAAGAAAAATAGGTTTTTAGTGTGGAATAAAGAGGGATATTAAATATTTAATTACATAAGGGTATATTAGTCTTTTGTGTTTCCAAAACTGTGAAATTAGACCTTTTTGGGTATAATTTTTATTAATGGCTGATTTGAGTATTTCAAACTCTTAGGAGAGTTTTTTTTATCATTTTCCCTATAATAAAATATTGACAATGATATAATTTTGTATTTAAATGTAGAGTTAAAAATTGTATCTCGATTAAATGTTTGAATTTGTTATAATTTTTAATTTAAAGGAACTTTTTATATTGAATACAATTTCATTCATTAATAACAATAATTATTTATCTAAAAGAATTATTTAAAATATATATTAAAGGGAAAATGACCAAAAAAATCTCCCAAGAGTTTGAAATACCCAAATTAGCAATTTTTTAAAATTATACCAAAAAAAGTCTCATTTCACAGTTTTAGAAACATTAAAAACTAATTTATCCTTATCTAATTAAATATTTAATATCCCTCTATATTCAACACTAAAAACATATTTCTCCTACAAAATAACAATCTCTTTATACATGATGAAAATCAATTCTATATTATATTTATATATATATTACATGATATTGTTTATCATTTTTCATTGTGTATAATCATAATATGTAATTTAAATATTTGTTGTGCCTTAATGCAATAGATGATATTTTAATATTCTAAATCTTTATTCACAATTTTTATTTTTTAGCCATTTACATATTTTTATGATACTAGTTGAGGCACATATGCGTTGCACATGAATTTTTTTGTTGATAATTTAATAAACAGGATATTTAATTATATAAATATGTAAACATGATAAGCCCTAAATTTAGATTGAACTTTAGATTATTACAAGTCTGGATATTTTTTTTATAGTTTATTATTGAGATGCCATATAATGTTTTTGCATGTAATTAAGATCTAATTCAGTTTAATCATTTAAATGTTGAGAAGTTTTATTGTATAGCTTCCGTTATGAAGCTTATATTCATTTATCTTCTAAGGTAATTTATAAACATAATGAGTAGGTATGTCTGTCATTAAACATAGTTAAGTGTAAGGCAAGGTAGAGTGTATTTCCATCGGACATGATAAACTTTGCTCTTGAAATTGCTATTATAGGATTGCCTGCTATCAATTCCTCTAATTCTTTTCTTTCATTGTAGCGAGGTCACCCCCAATCTGATTTAATTGATTCTGACATGTTGGTACCAATGAAATAAAAACATTACTTACTTGTTGTATACATATTACATGATAATAAGATGAAGTTTCATATGATTCTATTTTATATCTTTAATGATAATATCTCAAACTCTTGTTGGTGAACGTTCCTTATCTTTTCCCATTCTATATGTAGTCCTCACATTTAACACAAAAGCTATAGTGTCTGCATGAAATACACAGCAATTGCAAACATTGATTAAGAAGGGTAAAAAAAATTTCATAACATGATAACCTTCCAATAGACGAATGTAAATGAAAACTTAATACTATAGTACAACATTGGAATGTTGTTGTAAATCATCAGGGTTAAAGGTTTTGGATATATTAATATTTAATTCCTGGTTAAGAACATCTCTCACTATGATGTGTCTTGTTTCACTTTAGCAGCAATAGAGAAAGAAATAATGAAGTGAATGAAGAAGTGAAATAAAAAAATATTATTAAATATATGAACCTATAACAGAAAAAAAACATAACAGAACATTATTAAAAAAAATACAGAGTTGAATAACACAATTTTTTTTCTCATACATAACAATGTGAGAATCCCATAAAAATTACATACAAAGAAAATATGACAGAGAATGAATAAATGAAGTCTAATTGTACCTATAACAAATAATTATACATATACATAATATAAAAATAGAAAAGATATGTAAGAATTTACTCACCTCTAACAAGCGCACTTGTGACATAATACCGGTCTAATCCGATTAAGAATTGTCTGAAATAAAATAATAATTATAATAAATAAATAAAAATTTAATAATTATTCCAAATGAACTATTCATTTACTCAAAACACATCTATTCCAATAAGTTATACTGAACAATGGGCCTTTGAAATAACCCATTGGATCATGGGCCAGTCGGGTTGGGCCAGGCCCACTGTCCAGAAATTCTGGATCCAAAACCCCAAAAAAAAATCCAACTTCTTCTTCTTCCTCCAACCTCTTCTACCCACAACCAACAAAACTCTAAGGTCATCACTATCACATTCCCCCACCCTCTATGTTGGGACCCACCACCGGGCCCTCCGGCGGCCGGAGTCTCACCGGCCGGAAACCGCCGACCAAACAAAACTCAAACCCCATATATCATCATTATAAAGAAACTCTTTTTCCCTTTCTCCATTTTTTTTTATAATCATCTGACTATCCAAATCCCATTAAATAAAAAATAATCCAAGATCATCCCAAACATATAAGAAATTTTTTTTCACATTCACTTGAAACAATAAAATCTAAAACCCCAAGATTACCAAAACTAAAAAAATGAGGAACATACCAAGATTGAGATTGACAATAGCCTCAAGATCCCTAAATTCGGATTCGAGGATAATAGGGGTTGTGTTAGGGTTAAAGGGGTGTTTTGCTGTTACATTCCCTTCCAATTCCAAGGGGTTGATTTGCTGTTACATTCCCTTCCAATTCCGTCGGTTACATAATAAGATCGTGTACGGCATAATTACAGATACGTTCAGACAGAAATTTTATTTTCACATAGGTCCCTCCCTGGACAACTTCATACTTGTAATATTTGCAACTGCATCCCCAGATCCATATTAACAACTCCTATCAAAGTCCACCAAAATGCCTAACTAATCCTTATGATCATAAATCATTATTTAATTAAAAATGCATATTAATTTATATATGTATATAATATAATATATGTAGATATATTATATAATTATATAAAATGAAATTGAATTTATTAAAAAAATTATGATACCATGTAATTGATTGTGAAGAATGTTAAATGGTAAATAAGAATAATTTGAAAGGATAAGTATGTATGATGAAATATCATTTGGGATATGAATGATTTTTCATGGATTGGTAACGGTAAACATGTCCAATGAATGTTTTTCATGTATTGATACTTTTATAGCATATGTATATATATATATGTGAATAATATACAATTTTTTAAATGCATATTAAATTTATATACATAGTGAAAGAGTCTGTCAATTAATTGAATCCGATCCAAATTCATGTTTGGAAAACTAAAAATATATAATATTTGAAGATCCGGAGTGCGGATACGAATAGCAGTCTATAAAATCAATTTAATATATATAGGTTAATATGGTAACATTTGCATGTAATAATATATATTAGGATTTTATAATAATTTAGATACATTGATTTAAACATAAACTTCACGATACAATTTATAATTTGATAGATTGTCATTATTAATTAAATCTCTCAAAAATATATAAGAATAAAAATGTGCATGTAATATAACATATATTACGGTTTTTTTTATAATTTAGATTGGAAAAGGGTAAATATGTCTGATAAAAAAATACAGACAAAATGGCGGAAATCAACTGAGCTATAGTTGTCAATTCTAGAGGTTTTTTTGGTGGATTGGTTTTCCATGTCATTTTAAGAAGAAAAAAAACAGAACTAAAAACTATATAAGAATAAAAATGTGCATGTAATATAACATATATTAGGATTTTTTATAATTTAGATATGAATAATTTAAAAGGGTAAATATGTCTGATCAAAAATAATTTTTGATCAGACTTACTTAGTGCGACTTTTCAACAATGTACATTATCATTATATACTAATTTTAAAAAAAATATATACTATTGTATATAAAAAGTTATAATTTTTATATAATTTTATTAATGAAATTTAATATATATAGGTTAATATGGTAACATGGGCATGTAATATAATATATATTAGGATTTTGTAATAATTTAGATACATTGATTTAAACATAAACTTCACGGTACAATTTATAATTTGATAGATTGTCATTATTTATTAAATCTCTAAAAAATATATAAAAATAAAAATTTGCATGTAATATAACATATATTACGGTTTTTTTATAATTTAGATTGGTATAATTTGAAAGGGTAAATATGTCTGAATAAAAATAATTTTCGATAAATAGATTTTCATGAATTGTTAAGGGTAAACAAAAATGTGCATGTAATATTACGATTTTTTTAAAATTTAGATAGGAATAATTTGAAAGGGTAAATATGTTTGATAAAAAATAATTTTCGATGGGAATAGATTTTCATGAATTGTTAAGGGTAAACAACATGTAACTGAAAGGGTATATATTAATTTTGGTTGAATTTTATCTCCCAAAAAAATTCCTTATCCCTTCACATTTTGTATATTTTAATTTATACTTATACTTACAAACATAGGGCTTCTATTATATATAAGGATTTTCTAACGGCTACAATACAATATATGTAGATATATTATATAATTATATAAAATGAAATTGAATTTATTAAAAAAAAATCGATATCATGTAATTAATTGTGAAGAATGCTAAATAGTAAATAAGAATAATTTGAAAGGGTAAATATGTATGATGAAATATCATTTGGGATATGAATGGATTATCATGAATTGATAAGGGTAAACATGTCCAATGAAAGTTTTTCAAGGATTGGTACTTTTATAGGTAGTATATATCATTAGTACATATCCATTTTTTTAAAAAAAATATCAATATTTAATGGAGTTCATCATAAAAAATTTAAATTATATTGATACATATTTCATAAAATCTACATAATCACAGATAATTTACAATAAAAAAAATTGATCTATATGAAAATGTGTGAAATATATTAATAAAATTAAGAAGGTGAAATATTTAACAAAGTTAAGAGATGTGGAATGTATTAATGATTTAATTGCATAAGGGTAGATTAGTCTTTTGTGTTTCCAAAATTGTAAAATGAGACTTTTTTAGGTATAATTTTAAAAAGTGGTTGATTTGGGTATTTCAAACTTTTAAAAGATTTTCTTTTAGTCATTTTCCCTGTATTAAAATCATATAATTATAAATTCATTTGTCCATTGTAAGGCTTCTGTAGTTAGATTTAGCTAATATTCTAAATATCTTCGCTCATAAAACGTGAAAGTTTAAAAATGGAAATGATAAATTGTTTTTTTTTTTTTTCCGTTCCTATTTTTTTGTGTAGTTTGGCTTAAAATATATTGGGAAAACAAATGCATATATTTCATTTTTTTAGAAATTCACTGATTGCATCTCCCAACATTCATAATTAAGAACTGTGTCATATATTTATATCAATGGTGATTAATCTACCAAATTTTTAAGGATATTTGATCGGGCAATAAAATTAATGGTCGAATTGATTCCAAAATTTAATTAGGAAGAATCCAAAGGAGGATGGTTTTTTTTTAAAATCCCAATTTGATATTATTTTGATTTTTATGGTTGGTTTTTATGGGCCCATTAGTTGGTCCAGCCCAGATGAGGGCTTATATGCCCAAGTGCATGGATGCACGTGAGAAACACCACGTTAGTGGTGTGTATTTAAAGCCCTTATTAGGGTTTTTCCCCTTAAAGAAATAGGTTTCGGCAGCTCTGTTCGGCGACAGAAGATTGGTGAGAAAATAGAGTAGTTCTCTATTCCATTTCGATTTACAACGAAGTTGGTCCTCCCAAGCTTATTTAGGATTTCATTAAGGTAATTTTGTATCTCTCTTTTCATTATAATTTTGCAAAATTTGATATGACATTTATTCTTATTATATTTTGTTATTGTGGATCGTTATTGGAGTGTTCTATAGATGTAGGTTAAAGCCAAACCACATTAATTTGGGTGTTTCTTTCTGATTGCTTATTTTACATATTTTCTGATTACGTCGGTAATTGATTAGGGATGTGTATAATATTACTTGGCGTTAGTATTATTTATTTGTATTATTTATTTCACACACAGAGAATCAAAACAAGTGATATCAGTACAATTCCCAACAAGTGATAGGTTGCATACTCCATTGTAATTGCCTAAACATTTTGGCTATTTTTTTAAAAAAAATAGATAACTTCTTGAAATAAATATTGGGTTTGTGGGATTGATTTGAAAGTATAAATAAACAATGGATAATGGATTAACAATGTAATATATATATATATATATATATATATATATATATATATATATATATATATATATATAATGTTACAGTCCATAGATGTTTTGAATTTTTTAGAAATAATATACCAAGTTTTATGTTTTTATAAAAAAATTAAAGTATATACACCAATGAGTTTCATGGATGTATTTATAGAAAATGTAATTATTTTTTTATTAAAATATATATCTTGTTAATATGAATATATGTTGTAATGATTTTTTATCGACACATACAAGACTGGAGCTAGGGCTAAAAAAAACCCGTGTAACACTCAAAAAACAATACACTCTGGTTACACTCAAGTACTTTTTACCGTCTATATAATTTTAAAAAAATGAATTCATTTTATAAACAATTCGTGTTACACTCAATAATTGTATATATTCATTTTTAATAAATGTGAAAACATGTTATTTCATGATTTTATCTACATCACATTTGCACTTAACCACTTGGGTCCGTGGGTCACTTAACCAAGCCATTGATGGTGGAATGTACTTTTTATAAGAATCTATATATAAATATATATTTTGCATAATTTATGTAATTTGTAATTAAGATATTGCTTTTCCTATTTGTTGCTTACAAAAAGAGTCTGACTACTATTGTATGATCAATAGTTTAAATTTTAAAAAAATTCTAGTTCCAACTTTCTTTACATATGGATGCAAAGTGTTTTCCATGTAGAAGACTTGATCGTTTTCTTTGCTTGCACTCCCTAGTATCATATTTTAGAGTGATGTTATACATATTGTAGTCTCATATGATTCGTTAACACGATATACTTACATCCATAAGGTATATATTTCGTTAGAATTTTTTAACATTTTTTAAAAATACAAACATGCAATTCATTGGAGTATATGTTTCATTTTATATAAAAACATTTACTTTATTTGATAAGACATATTATTTTCTAAAAAAATCAAGACGTGTGTTTATTATAATTGGGGTTGGAAATGGAATTGTACATACAATTTATCACAGAATTTATGATACCAACAAACATGATAAAGATTTCTTATATTTTTTGTTGTATGATTAATTTATATGAAAAATTACTTCATGCCTTTTTAAATTTAAGACGAGGGCATTGTTCAATCCTTAATATTTCAGGTTAATTTTTCCTTCTGCATCAGTTATCAAATTCACTCCTAGTTTTATATCAGATTCAAATGGCTTCAAAATGGGAAGCACTATCAGAAGATCTCTTATATTTGATAAGTAAACGTCTCTCAGTTGTGGACTACATCCATTTCGGTGATGTCTGCACTTCCTGGCGCTTATTCCTTCACTCTAATAAACCATACATTTCTGCTCCTCAACTCCCATTCTTGGTACAACCTGCAAATCTGGAAAATCAGGATATCTACCCAGTCAAACAAAGGTTCATCACCCTTTTTAAAGAGGGGGTCAGCATTTACAACACAGAAACCCCCTAACAAATTTGGGGCGCACACGCCATGGGCTCGAGCTTTGGGTGGATAGCTATGCTGCGCGCCGACCGTCTCCTCTTATTCAACCCGATCACAGGGGAGGTCAAGGACCCGTTCCCCTCGGTTGCACGATTTTTTCCCCGGTTGCACGCATTGTGTTACGCCAAGGTGATCCTCTCATCACCCCCTGACCGTGAACACATGATGGCCATGTTCATCCAAAAGGCAACTGTCTCGTACGCCCGAAAAGGGGATGAATCGTGGACCACGGTGGTCTCCGGTGAATCAAAATTGATCGATGTCGTACACCACAGGTAAGATTGTCAACATAATCATGTGATTTATTCTAAAAAAAATTAATAGTAATATAAAATATTATGATTGTGATCAGTCATATAAGATAATAAATATGAGCAATATATAATACAAAAATATTTAATTTTATAATATACGTCGCATTCAGATATTTGTCTTGATCATATACATTGATATTCATTGATATTCATACAGGGGCTTGTTCTACACGCTCGATTGTAACGGAGCTATTGAAAGTTGGGATATCCGTGGGGCCTCCCCTCAATCAAGGAATCAAATCACAATTAGCTGCCAACCCGAATATCGTGCAGGAACCGTTGTGAAGTATTTGGTGGCGCTTGCGGGTGATCTGTTCATCGTAGTGAAGTTGTGGAACGTCGAACAAGAGTTGAAGGTGATGAAGCCGGATCAAACAAAGCGTGGATGGGTGGAGGTGAGCCATGGCTTCCCCGAGCACGCACTCTTCTTGGATGACAGGAGCAGCTCTGCTTTACTTGCTGTGCGCGATTTTCCAGAGCTTCCAGGGAACTCGATCTACTCCTTCAGTTGTACTCGCGCGGGAGCCAACATCAGAGTGTACAACTTGTCCGACAAGAGCTTTCACTCGATATTCCCGGCAAGACTTCCCTGGCTGAGTAGTTCGGTCTGGGTCGTGCCTCGACTTTCTTGAGATATTATTATATACTTATATTTATTTTTTACCCATGAATCACCGTGTAGACGCCGGTCATTATGATGCATTCTTCTAACCTACATAATGATTGAAGTTTTTTAAGGTTGTATTTCATTTGCTTGTTTTAAATGTTAATCTACATTGTTTAGTTTCAGTCTTCAACACTTGTCATCTTTGGTTGGTCTGCTTATCTTGAAAATGCTTAAATTAGGGGTGGGGGTGTAAGAAATTAGACAAGAGTTATGGTAATACGGACATTGCCGCAGGTGTTGTTTGGGAATGGCTTACTCCATTTCTTTATTTCTTCTGAAAAAAAGGGTGAGGGCACGCCACCTGGGGGTAGTACTCCAAAAATAAAGAGGAACACAAAATAGACCGTTTATGATGTTTTCAATATGCATAATTATATATATATTGAAACTATGAACATGTTTAATCTTTTACATTCATGCAAACATATTTTTTATTTTGAATCTAGATACATGTAAGGTGTATCTAAATAATACATGCATATTTGTGCGAATAAATACTGTATCTAAATCTATATATGTATTTGTATCTGTATATGAAAAAAAACTAGTATAGGACTGTATCTAAATCTGTTTTTATATTTGTATTTGAAAAAACTAATATAGTCATCTGTATTTGTATCTAAAAAAACTAGTATACTCATATGTATTTGTATCTGAAATTCTAATATATTGACATGTATTTGTAGTTGTATCTAAAAAAAGTGGAGGTAGAGGTTGGAGGAGGTGGAGGTCGGAGGAGGGCTCGAAAGGTAGCTGATCCACATCTTATATGATAGAGGGCGACAGGGTTTGCAGTTTTTACCTTTTTAAAAAGTTAGACAAAGAACCAATGAGATAATAACACCTATTGGAGCTTCTCAATGGGACCTAAACTTTGGGCACATGTAGCAGTACTGTTGTTAAAATATTAAATTTCATAGAATCTTATATTTTAATAACAAAATCGTACAGCATAAACTAACTTCAAAAGTATTAATAGTTAAGACTTGGTCCCCGTTTGGATAGAGTTCAAGTAAATTTGCCTTTAAAAGATTAAAATTCTCAAACTCATATCAAAACACATTTTTAGTGTTTAGCTTTTCAAACCACCATTTTTTATATTTAAGCCAAAAAATCTTATGGTTGAAAATATAATAAAACATAGATTTTCAAAAGCTGAGTTTAAAATACAATATTTTAAAAAATTTACCATTTCAATCTCACATCCAAATGCAGCTTTAATCATTCTAAAGAAAAAGTTATCATATGTGAAAATATTCAAGTTTCAGTGTTGTATGACTAGATTGATATATAAGATTCAAAGCATTACGCTATTGGACTTCATAAAGGTAAACATGTCAACTGATCAGATCCATACCAGGTCCCAACCCACCCCAACTTCAATCACATGTGTAATTTACCTAACTCGATTTGAACAGAACAAGAAACCAGATAGGATCCGGGTCCACCCCGACCCAATCATATAGATTTGAGACCTGACTATTATATATATAAGCCCATATAGTTAATTGACCCATAAATTTCTATCACATTTATCAAGTCCTAATCCATAACTTTTTATTTTACGTGTTTATGTTAATTTATTTTAAATCTTATGTTATGAAAATTATGTTAGATTTTTAATTTATAAATTGTTTTGCAAAGATGTTTTTCTTTTAATAGCCATTCTCGGATCCGAGCCCAGATTCTCAAGGACCCACCAGTCTTGGATTAGACCTGAGTCCAGCGGATTAAGTCCGGATCCACCATGATCCGTGTTAGCTCCTTTATCTAACGTCGTACCCAGTCCAATAGCTTCACACAGGTATTAGTGAAATCCATTTCGTTGTAACTGGTGTTTAATTTGGCCACCTTTGAATTTGTTTAACCATGAAAATGTTTGAGATAATCCCTTCCACATGCAGACCAACCCGTGTTAATTTTTTTTTTAAAGCGTATATTTTCATAAAAATATAACATATACATCAATAAATTGTGTGAACCCACTTATAAAAAAAAAGTGAAAATTTGATTATTTTAGTAAGGTATATGCATTGTTGTCCATATTGAGGACTGCACACAGGGTGTAACCGATATATAGAGGCTTAGGGCTTAGAGATAAGCAAAGAACATATATATTTCATGGGTGTTTTTTTACTTCTTGAAAATATGCTTGTTGGCGGCGCCCTCCCCCCCCCCCCCCAGGGTTCGAACCCGCCTTTACCCACAAAAAAAAAATGTTTGTTGCAATTTAATTTTACATATTATATAAATTATAACTTATAGATTTTAATTTTTTTGATAAACAATTGACATATTTTTTGTAGCTAATAAAAAATAGAGAATAAGCAATTATAAGCCCCCGTTTAGATATAGAATAGCTCAGGGAATAAGTTAAAATAAAGCAGAATATATGTTTTTTGTTGTTTGGATACAGAGAATACCCAATGATAAATTATGTCAGAATAAACTGGTATAAAGTGATATATGGATTCCAACCAACCCCTGAAATATGAATACAAAGTCTTATTTTGTATCCAAACAAGGCTAAATGTTTGTTAAAATAAGTTGTAAAACTATTTTTTGTTATGGAATTATCATAAATATCATTTTCAAATGTAGAAGTTAAATTTAATTTCTTTTTAATAAAAGAAGTGATTTTACTTATAAAATTAGTTTTACAAATACTTAATAGACAAAAAATAATCAAATTACAAATGGTTCTTCAAAACTAACGAAAATAATGAAGGTTCACAAATCACAACACATTTAGCAGGTGATGATAATGACTCACTGATCCTCCATTAACATTAAATAATATGTTAAATTTTTTTAACAAAATCTTGAATTCCACATTAATTAAAATAAGAATTTGAGAGAAAAAAATAGAACTTGATCATAATTAATTAAAAACATAATTGAAATATTTTAGCTACATTCCAAATTTTACCAAAAGATAAAGCTACAATCCAGAGTATCAACAATCTTTTTTTTATACTTCCCATGGTGTTTTTGGATGGTGAGAAAAAAAGTTAGTCCAAGTTTCATTCTACATTTTATATCATGCTTTTCATAAAGAACACAACAAACATCCATTTTGATAACGGGCACAATATCTATTTCAGATTATTAAAGAAGCCTTTTAGTCTTTTTTTTTTATATTCCCGTTATCAAAATGGATGTTTGTTGTGTTCTTTATGAAAAGCATGATATAAAATGTAGAATGAAACTTGGACTAACTTTTTTTCTCACCATCCAAAAACACCATGGGAAGTATAAAAAAAAGATTGTTGATACTCTGGATTGTAGCTTTATCTTTCGGTAAAATTTGGAATGTAGCTAAAATATTTCAATTATGTTTTTAATTAATTATGATAAGTTCTATTTTTTTCTCTCAAATTCTTATTTTAATTAATGTGGAATTGAAGATTTTATTAAAAAAATTTAACATATTATTTAATGTTAATGGAGGATCAGTGAGTCATTATCATCACCTGCTAAATGTGTTGTGAACCTTCATTATTTTCATTAGTTTTGAAGAACCATTTGTAATTTGATTATTTTTTGTCTATTAAGTATTTGTAAAACCAATTTTATAAGTAAAATCACTTCTTTTATTAAAAAGAAATTAAATTTAACTTCTACATCTGAAAATGATATTTATGATAATTCCATAACAAAAAATAGTTTTACAACTTATTTTAACAAACATTTAGCCTTCGTTTGGATACAAAATAAGATTTATTATTAAATATATAGTTATTCTGGTATAAGTGAGCATAATAAAGATAAAGTGATTTTATGTTTGGTTGTGTTCTGAATTATTCTTGTTGAAAAGTTGATAATAATTTTTTTGTTATTTGGGTAAAATGTGAATAAAATGTTGATAAAGATTTTTAAAAGGTGAAAAAATAATGATATTTGATTTGATAGATGATTTATTAAAGGTGATGACAGTTGATTTAATAGTGAATCCACGTATTCTTTAGGTGGAATAACTTTGATTTCACGGGTTGGTTGGAATCCATATATCACTTTATACCAATTTATTCTGACATAATTTATC
The DNA here is from genome assembly GCA_030737845.1 of Acorus calamus. NCBI lineage: Eukaryota > Viridiplantae > Streptophyta > Magnoliopsida > Acorales > Acoraceae > Acorus > Acorus calamus. The sequence continues at coordinate 16,472,663 of CM060877.1, read as the reverse complement.
ATTGGGTATTCTCTGCATTCAAACAACAAAAAACATATATTCTGCTTTATTTTAACTTATTCCCTGAGCTATTCTATATCCAAACGGGGGCTTATAATTGCTTATTCTCTATTTTTTAATAGCTACAAAAAATATGTCAATTGTTTATCAAAAAAATTAAAATCTATAAGTTATAATTTATATAATAAGTAAAATTAAATTGCAACAAATATATTTTTTTTTTTGTGGGTAAAGGCGGGTTCGAACCCTCGGGAGGGGACGGGGGGGGTGCCGCCGCCAACAAACATATTTTCAAGAAGTAAAAAAACACCCATGAAATATATATGTTCTTTGCTTATCTCTAAGCCCTAAGACTCTATATATCAGTTACACCCTGTGTGCAGTCCTCAATATGGACAATAATGCATATACCTCACCAAAATAATCAAATTTTTACTTTTTTTTATAAGTGGGTTCGTACAAGTTATTTAAATATATGTTATATTTTTATGAAAATATATACTTCAAAAAAAAATTTAACACAGGTTGGTCTGCACGTGGAAGGGATTATCTCGAACATTTTCATGGTTAAACAAATTCAAAGGTGGCCAAATTAAACACCAGTTACAAAGAAATGGATTTCACTAATACCCATGTGAAGCTATTGGATTGGGTACACGTTAGATCAAAGGAGCTAATGCAGTCTGGACTGTCAACAGGTCCAGACCGGATCATGGTGGATCTAAACCTCATCTGTTGGATCTGGGTCCAAGACCTGACGGGTCCTTGAGAATCTTCTCGGCTCTGATATGAGAATGGCTATTAAAAGAAAAACATGTTTGCAAAACAATTTATAAATTAAAAATCTAGCATAATTTTCATAACATATTAAAAATATATTAACAAATAGTAAAAAGATTTAAAACAAATTAACGTAAACCATAAAATAAAATGTTATGGATTAAAACTTGGTAAATGTGATAGAAATTTATGGGTCAATTAATAGCCCAATAACTATATAGGCTTATATATATAACAATCGAGTCTCAAACCTATAGCAGAGCAGTCGAAAACTTTTTTAGAATCAGAAGGAAATATAATTACATAATAGAGGATAAGTTCTTGGCTAACATCTATAATGGGCACATAGATTCACTCACAAACCATCAAAGTACTCACAATCAACAAAGTTCTGATTAAATAATAATAATAATAATCCCAACAAATTTCCAAAAATAGAAACGAAAGATCTTTCCTGCAAGTATACAACACGTAATATATAAAGCGCTTTATGCAAGCACCCACCCATGTCTGCTCTGCACTCTATAGACACTGAATTTATACCCAACATTGACCTCCCCCGCTCCCCATGAACAGAATAAATACAGCATACTTCCTTTAGTTTTTGAAGTTCACATTTACTTTATTTTAGCCTAACAAAATGAAATTCTCTGGTAAATGTGTGCGCGCTTCTCCTGGACGTAGATGATAATTCTAGTTACTCTGGTATCAAGGTTTTGGTGGTATAAGCTCATGTGGGATGTGATATATTGTGATTTTAAAGTTTTGGTGTATGTTCATTTACTCAAATTATAATTCATTTAACTATCGCCTATGAACCTGGTCACCTCCTAGGTTTGTCTAGATATGCCTAGACAACTATGTCGTTGGTAGTTTTGAGCATGACCAGGCATTGATGTACAGGGTATCTTTAGAAGAGACATCTGTAATAACAAAAACTTGGTTATGTGATTTAGTTCTTAGCGAACAAAGGTTTTTCCATTATCTGTGTTTTGCTTGTATGAATTGTCATAGAAAGAGCCCTTTAATTTTGCTTTTCGGTTGAAGGCATGCGTATTAAGTAGAGATTTAAAATTTTCAGGCTAGACAGTTGAAATAGTTTGGTCTGTATTCAACTCCATTTTGTTTATAAGACTCATTGTACACTGTTAACAGTTGGTATAATAGTAGTCTGATAACATGTATCTACTATATTGCACTGCAAATACTGTGCATCACCAAATGTTTATGCATTTATGGTTTGAAAAGTCTAGGTCAGAAATCTGAATGATCTCTATTTTTCCTACTGTTAGAATTGTATGGATGAACCACTGCATCAACTACTTTAGTGTCTTTGATTGCTGAAAAATTGATTGACCACGGGTGGTGGTGTCAGAAAAGGCGTTATCTATTCATAGGTGTAGGGGTCGGCCATTGAAACAAGGCCCAAGCTCGGGAAGGGCTGGCCCGTGGCAAAAAAAAGGGGCCCAGGCCCTGCCCATGGGCCCGGCCCTGGGCTTCGGGCCCACGGGCAGGTCTACGGGTTCAAATTTTAAACATCTTATTTTTTTTATTTTTTAATTTTAAGTTGTTCATTGTATATAATGTTAAAATAACACAAAATTTAAAGTATAATGTTGAAAAATATATTTATATCTATTGAATTTTCAGAATAAAAATATTAAATAAATTAATTACTTGAAAAAATAAATAACTACATGTACCTAACTAGGTTGGCACACACATAAATGTCAATAATTTGTATAATTCAACCACAATTCAAATAAAAATTATATAAAATTACATATAACTCATTTATTGAATTGTTCCCGATGAGCCCATGGGCCAGGCCCCAAAATCAGGCTGACCCCTAGCCTAGGTGGTGTTATGTTTGTGTCACTTTTTGGGAGTGGTCCATATCACATTTTTAATTATTAATAGAATTTGGGCCATCAATTCAAAAAAATGAATTGCATATCTGTGTACCTGACATTCATATGAGTTTGCCTATAAATTTTTATTTGGTTCTAACATTATTTTAAAAATTTCACAGTTCCAAATGATATCCGGGTTGGATCGTTACTGAACTTTAGTTGGTGAGAACTATCAAAGGCTTGCCATGCAAATGACACCCCCCCCCCCCTCTCCATGCTTTTCTCTTTTTAGACATATGAGTGGTGAGAATAGACTAACATTCACCCCCCTCCCCACCTCAGTCACCCCAAAAGTCAAACCCACCCACCCCTCTCCCTCTCACTCCCGAGACCCTCATTTTTCCATTGAAGAAGAAAAATCTGAAGCAAAATAGGGGGAGAAGAAGAAGGAAAAGGTGAGATTAAATGCTTTTGTGTGTGTGTGTGCGCTTAATATGGATTGATCTCTCTCCCTCTTCCTCTTTCTCACCCTCTCTTATTCATCCTCCATGGACAGCTCAACCAACCATGGTTAAGTGTGTTTTGTGAGTATTTAAGGGAGGAGATGGAGGGGATGGAGTGTCAATGTGTTCATGTTTGAGTGTGGTTGTGCTCCTCTTCTTTTCCTAGTGAGTTTCTCTCTTTCTTTGGTTGGTTTAGTGTTGTGTGAAGGTTATGGGGTTATGCACGAGTAGTATTTGTTTCTATGTATATTTGGTTGTCAAATGGTCGAAGGGAGGGGGGATGCATGTTGCCCTTGCAGAGCAGACCCGCACTGGTAGTGTGCGCACAGCCCGTGCGTGAACGTACGTGCGCGCGCGGGCAGCGCGCAGGCTGCGCGTATGCGTGCGTGCGCACGCTGCCCACGCGCAAGCAGCGCGTGCGCGAGTGCTAGCCCGTGCACCCGGCACGCTGTTTGCATGCCCCCGTGCCTCGCTTGGTATGCGAGCTAAGTGTGTGGTCCGTGCGTTCATATAATCAAGCCAACTCATTACTTTGCTCACCTATTTCTTTGTTATTGTGATGCAGGTCTTATAGATTGGACACGCGGTGGTTCGGTTGTTGGTGAGTGGTTCGATCCACTCATTTAGGAAGCGCTCAATGCATTTAACTGTGCGTCGAGCATTTCTTGGACATTATAGTTATGATTAATCATGAAAAAGATGGACCCTATAAATTGTATTGGGATCATACTATGTTAGAATAGCTTGCATTTCAATACTATTATGAATTGTAGCTTGTATAATATCTCATGCTTACTTGTATTACGAATTATAACTTATATAGGATCCCATGCTTGCTTACATACCATGCCCATGTGTGTATAACCATATTTCCATACCCCTTTTGGTTTTGTATGATAATGTAACATGCCCATGCATAAAATGCATAAGTATAAAGCATGCTTTAAGTTGTCTCTTGAAATCCTACTACCATGATTGTCTATTTATTTGAATATTTAAATCTTTAATGCACTCAAGATCTATGCTTTAAATTCTTAGCTAAATGATAGTTTATTTTGTATATGTGTTTAGAATACCAAACCCATTGCCTAAGTGTGTTAGGCACGCGTGTAACCCGACTCATTCTACGACATTCATATGAAACTTTAATTAATTTTCTTGCATCTAAATAATGCATCGTCATAGAAATTTCAATTAGATTTGCAATCGTTCGATGAGTGATAACCAACAATAGGGGTTCCATAAGTATCGGGTTGTGAGTGTGGAGATGCTTTCCTCCCTCTACCTCGCATCCGTGTTGAAGCTACCCGGCGTTGAAGCTATCATGGGTGGTGCCACCACAGCATAGGAGGCCCAAGGTGCATTTCAATACCTTGTGGCTTCGTACCTATCTTGAAAGGTCGTCAGGAAGAGGGCTACCCGGGAGAGGGCTACCAGAAGGTTAAGGGAGTTAGCAAGTTCGATGTTCTTTTATCGATAACCTCATGTCACCCCTTGGGGTGAAGGTAGGGATGAGTTTGGGGGTTCTATGACACTTGCGATTGTTATTTGTTTTCCTTAATTATTGGAAATCTATATTGTTTCATGGGATATTTATTATTGTGTATAATGCGTGGATCTATGCCATTCACTGAGCTTATAGCTCACCCCTCAAGTATTGTTTTCTCCAGTTGAGGCCGGGTCGAACGTGAAGCCAGAGCACCCGTGAGGTGTACTGCGTCCAGTCCTTTTGGTCTACAAGCGTGAGGCCGTCAGCATTCCTTCTTGTATGTAATTGTATTCGTGTCAGTTGCATATATATTGTGTTTTGTTGTTGACTAGACTCTGGGCTCTCACAGGACAAAGATTATAGTATCTGGTCTGTAATGATATTTTTGTATTACAAACTTTTTATATATTTTTACATTTCCGCTCCTTCAAGTAACCATTGCTTAACATTGCTTAGCTTGAGCCATCTGATTCTTATTGGTTACTGTTATATTTTGTTAGAATCATTATTGGCCTCTTGTGTATGACTCCCTGAGATTGATGTCATTGGAACATTCCGGGGACGGCCGCCTCGGGGTGTAACAGGTGGAGTGTTGTATTATCCAACCAGTAGGAGGCTTGTATTTCTAGATAGTTTGCATGCCACAGTAGATCCAAGGGCATAGCAAGACAAATCTATCTCCAACAATATATGAGAATTTACAATTCAACACAACATGGTTATTTAGACTTCTAGAATTTTCATGGTGGAAGATCATGTGGGATGAGCACTACAAAAGTGTAGGACATGGATTGGAGTAGGTTAATTCATGACTTCTGATGAAGGGTATGGATCTTACTATTACTCTAATATAGATTGTTATTGCAATTCACAGCTGGTTATATGGTGTATATGGTGTTGGAGAATCTTGTATTTATTTGTGGGTTTTTTATTTTTAAGTCCCCACAAACCATCATATTTAGTGATCGATCCCTCACTTCTTCGTATTTAAGTTTTAGTCCCCAGATTTAAAAGATAATTCCCTTTTAGTCCCTGAGAGGGATATATATGTAAATTATTTAATTTTCTTTTTAATCCCTAATAAGGACTAAAAAGGAATTATCCTTTAAATCTGTGGACTAAAACCCAAATACGAATAAGTGAGGGATCGATCACTAAATATGATGGTTTGTAGGGACTTAAAAATACAAAATCCTTTATTTTTTCATTTGCTCAATTTATAACAAATTTTATGGACGAAAACTTATTCATATTCTCGTAGCATATCTCTTGAAGCCAATGGAGTTGGCATCCCCGAATCATTGGTTAAAAAATCCTAGATCTGTCTTTACTACTGGCTAGTGGAAAGGTTCCTGTCAGGGTCCTTATTTAGTGCTGGGTAAATATCATTTACGTGGTTAATGCTGAATGCAATTCTCCTTGATTTTTTTGCCTGATTTCTGAATTTCATTTGTCCCTGCAATGCCTGCTTTGTGAAAACATGTTTGTATCCTATGGATGTTGAATCCCTTAAGGGGACCATTTAGATGATATGGAGATGACATTCAGTAGCCCAGTCCTGTTTGTGGGAGTTTGGAGGAGAGGGCAATAGAGTTTTTTTCCTACTTGGGAAGTTGGGAGGGGGTGTTTATGCATTTATGGTTTCGAAAGTCTAGTTCAGAAATCTAACTCATCTCTATTTTTCCTACTGGTCTGAATTGTATAGATGAACTATTGCATCGATTACTTTTCCTTTTAACTAAAATGTTAACTTTTTTGAATTTATCATCCATTGACTCATAACGTTCATTTAAATTACATTGATCAAATAATTTTAATTGTCATATGGGTGATAACTAATAGGGTATTGATTTCCTCTTATTTTGGTGTCCAACAAGCAACAACAAATATAACAACATTGTGTGTAAGTAGTAGTTCGATAGTAGGTTTGCACCCCCATCCTCGAGAGCAAGATCCTCTGTGGCATGTAACATGGCATGTAACAGGGAGATTTTGAATTTCCCTGTTGCATGAATGGTGGTGTGCCACATAGACACATCACCTTAAGGGATGATTGCATCACACCCGAAGGGGTGAATGCATTTGGTGTGATGCAATCACCCCTTAAGGGTGGTGTACCTGTCCTCGTGGTACATCACTATATATGCAACAGGTAAATCTTATTGTTGCATGCGACAGACGATCCGAACCCCCTCCCCCTCAAAACAACCCAACCCTTGATGCTACATTCCAACCTTATGCATTTCATTTATATATATAACATTCCAATATTTGAATCACATGTAGAAAAACAAAGCATGAATAATAAAAGATGAATAATTGATAAGACAACTATTTTTTATAGCATTATTAAAATTGAAGGTATTACCTTTTTCTTTGCTCATGGTTTCAGCTTGTAAAAAGGATTATTAGCCTTATGTTTTGGTTTTTTCTATACTTGAAGCATGTACATTTGAAATATCTCACTTGCTCATAGTCAGCAATCATCAAGCTTCTTCCATACCGTGGACCACCCCAATAATTAAATTCAACCTAAACAAAATTGATAAAATGATTACCAATGGATACACGAATAACAAAACAATGAAAGTTTTTGCTGGGTAATATCTTAATAAGGAGACTATAAATGTTATCCTGGATTGAAGCATGTATCACATATGATAACCTTTTGATGCAAAGGTGAAAATATGAGTCCCAAACCCTTGTGCTTGGTTCAGCTCCCAATATATTTGGCTTGATGGAAAGTTTTCAACATCTGGTTTGTAGTGCATTGTGTTTTCCTTGTTTCCTATCGATGACAAAAGTGAGTGAGTGATAGAGAAATATTTAAAATGGAAACTAATTAGATAGAACACTAATACACTCCATTTTGCAACCTGTTTTACAGCCCCATACACTATGATAACGTAATATATACCAATTATCATAGTGCATGAGTTTCTATCATAGTATATAGCGTTAAAAATTATCATTTTTTTAATTTGAAAAAAATACGCTAATGTATCTCAGTATATACGTTATTTCATACAACAACATGCACTTCATGATTTTTTAATAAAAGAAAACCTGTGTGGACTACATAGTTATTGGGATGATGCCAAGACAGCTAGGCTGTTTGTCTAACCAACCTGCTCATTTGACGCACACCTAGGCCTATATAAGCATCTAGGAGTAATAAATGGGTTGGATAAACACTCAAAGGACTTGAACAATTTATTATGAATATGTGAGATTGAATCAAATGAATAGCTTTTTTTCAATCAAAACAACAAAAATATAAATCGCTTAACTCATTGTTTTGATTAAAAAAACTAACTTAACTAAATATTAACTTTTTTGAATATATTATTCATCTCGTAATATTCACTTAAATTACGTTATCAAATAATTTTAATTGTCATATGGGTGACAATTCTTAGGGTATTGATTTACTCTTTTTTTGGTGTCCAATAAGCAACAACAAAAAAGCAACATCGTGTGTAAGTAGCAGCTCGATAGTATATTTGTGCCCCTACCCTAAGGAGTGGGATCCTCTATGGCATGTGCATGAATAGTGGCGTGCCAGATAGACAGGCACATCACCCTAAGGGATAATTGCATCACACCCGGAGGGTGAATGCATTTGGTGTAATCTAAGCACCCTTTAAGAGTGGTGTGCCAATCTACGTGGCACACCACCATGCATGCAACAGGAAAATCTCCATGTTGCATGCCACAGACAGATGATCCGAACACACCACCTCCCCCTCCCTCCCCCCCCCCCCCCCCCCCCCAAAACCACCCAACCCTTGATGTTACATTCCAACCTTGTGCATTTCATTTATATATACAACATTCCACTCTTCAAATCACATGTAGAAAAACAAAACATGAAAAATAATATATGAATATTTGATAAAATCACCATTTGAAAAAATAAAAGTGTAATTAAGCATTGCTGCCTACACAACTATGTTACATAGCATTATTGAAATTGAAGATATTACCTTTTTCTTTGCTCGTGGTTTCCACTTGTAAAAAGGTTTACTAGCCTTATGTTTTAGCTTGCTATACTTGTAACATGCACATTTCAAATATCTCACTTGTCCATAGTCATCAGTTATCACACTTACTATCTCCTATCATTGTTGCAAATCTGACATGTTCTGCATATTCTTTATAAAACTTATGAGATTCTTCTGATGATTTGAACATCATTAATAATTTAGGTGATTTCTCATCTTCGATGCATGGGCGATGTACTATAGTCACACTGATTTAGTGACTTATGAGGAGTCAACATCACTTGTCCCTCCAGGAGAAGCTTCTTTCATAATGACAATCGTCCTTTTGTGGACCACCCCAAAAAATTTAACGTAAAAAGAATTGATAAAATAATTACCAATGAATACAAGAATCGCAAAACAATGAAAGACTTTGTTAATGTCTTAATGAGGAGACTTTATAAATGTAGTATTGGATTGAAACATTAACCTCTTGTAAGAAATATGGAGATAAGCAAATGCAGAGGGTTATAGAATCTTCTGATCGAAGGTGGAGATATGAGAGTACTCAACTCGTGTGCTTGGTCACTACCCTGCACCAAAATAAGGACGATCATTCAGATTTTATTTTATTTTCGATAGTATCTCTTTCTGGAAAAAAAAACCCAATTAGGAATTGCATATGAATGAGAAAAAGTACAATGAATAGGGAACATTGGTGGTCTCATTGAAAGGTTGTTGAAATAGAGTATCTGTTACCTTAATGTAAAGCTCTAGTCGGTTGTACCCTTGGATTTTGTTGGGCAATAAGTAATGTTATATCAAAGTGTGGTTGGGCAACTCCAACATGGACTTGTTTGACTATTATCTTCCCTGGTTAAATTTTTGAATTATTCAAAGCTATAAGATTAGAAAGAGAACACTCAGGAGCAAATGCTAAAAAAATTTGTTGGCAGAAAAACATTACCAAGCAATATGTTGAATTCCTTCAAAGGTTGTAATCTATTTAACTGCTTTGATGGATATTTTTTCAAAATATATCAATAAGTTGATAAACATCCAATATACAATATGGAAGCTAAGATGTCTTCCCAAAACTAGCTCACACACTGAAAACCTTAAACCCGATCATCAATTCCTTGAGTTTACAAGGTTATTCAACATACAATGTCTATCCATGTTTGCATTCAGTTTTCCAACCTCTATAATGTGTTTAACTCCACTCCCTTAGATTTCCCACCACACTATCCATTAGTTTTCAAAGCAACTTGGTCTCTGCCTAATTTGTTTTAACTTATTCAAGTTACACAGCTAAGCTCCTTGATGTAGAATCACTGAATCAGAACACAGACCTTAATTAATGACAAATTACAAATACGAAAATCTCCATAATGAACTCATATGCAAATTATCAAAATATGGATAGCATTTCATATTGATTCGCTAGAACAAGCTTTAAATAACACCTCAACCATAAATTAAACATAACCAATCCTTCACATGCAAAAAAAAATACCATTGCATAATTCATTATTTGTATGTGAATGAGTCACTTAAATCAAATACTAATCAAAGATATTCACCAAGAGAGACAAAAATGCTTCTTATGAAAAAAAAGTGAATCTGATATCTTGGCATCGCATCAATCATCCCCATCTTCCTTTTGCTGCAAATCTTCAAATTTTTGCTTGAAAGACTCCTGCATCTGCATCCACTTCATATGTCCCTACACACCAAATGCACAATCCACAATAGAAGACCTAAAAAGATTATGACTTTATATGATTTCATTGAAAATTCTCAAGTGGGTTGTTCGAACTTCAATCAATACATCAAAAAAATAGAGATTCAACAACTTAATCAATGGGTTCAGACAGGTTTCCATGAATGTGAAGATTTCTACCTGAAGAACCACGGGCCAAGTGATGAGGAAGGAAACGAACCAGAACCTCTTGTCTTTCAATATCTTCGCATAATCCGCCATTTTCAGTCCTCTATCCCAAAAATCTCCTCCACAAAACCCTCCTTCTTGAGGGGATGCCACTGAAAGGTGAATGGTTCAATTTTGGATATTTTGGGAACCAAGCATTGTTCAATAGGAATAAATGATTATTATTTATAATTTGACACATACAAAACATATTTCGATTATCTTTAAAATTATATATTGAAGAAATTATTTAGAGGTCCTTGGGGACACCTCTGTAATAACAATGGGTCCCTGGACTTTTTCTTATTTCCTTTAGGTCCTTAAAGTGGTTGAACTATTTTTTCTGGGTCTAACAGTCGTTTTATTTTATGTGCATTCTTTCCGTTATACCCCCAGTGTGTACATTCTTATACACTCTGTACATTGTTGTGCTCAGTGTGCACGTGTGTACCTGTTAAAGGTTCTATATTTTACATTGTGTACATTGTCATGCACAGTGTGTACACTCTTATCTTGTTAATGGTTCTGTGTGTTCCACTATGTACATTGTTATATGCAGTTTGTACGTTGTTATATCTGTTATAATTTTTATGTGTTGCAATGTGTATACTATTATCTGCAGTCTGCACGTCATCTCCATCATTTAAAGCTTTATGTGATCAATCATATGTACTATTGAGAGGTTACAAGCTTCTAGTATCCATGAATTGAAAGACTCGACACAGTTGGAATACTCCCCACATTTCCAGTTTAATTTTTATCTTTTTCCTGCATCTCCACAACATGTTTGTTCATCATTCAGGTTACAAAAATCTCGACAACCATGGCCCCACACATCTTATGGACATCGTACATCTTCTCTCCCACATACATACAAGCTGCCATGATTGATTTCATTCTTCAACAATAATAATGTAATATGCAAGTATGGAAGGCAACTGACATGAATTTCTTATTTTCATCGTATTATAATATGCATGTACATTTAATATTCTTTCACACATGTGCACTGTCTAATAAGCATAGAAAATACACAATGTAGTCCATGCACTTTATTAAGTTCATTGTGCACACTGTTAATATTTACATTTTTATAATCTCATAGTTCAAGAACATGCCCAATTACATAAAAAGTAAAACTTTTTCTTTTGACAATTAATGTTCTTTTGAATATTCACACTGTTAATATTCACACTTTGTCTTTGCACAATTAATGTTCATTTAAATTACATTGATCAAATAATTTTAATTGTATATAGGTGACAACTAATAGAGTATTGATTTCCTCTTTTTTTGTGTCCAACAAGCAACAACAAATATAGTAACATCGTGTGTAAGTAGTACCTCGATAGTAGGTTTTGCACCCGCATCCTTGAGAGTAAGATCCTTTGTGGCATGTAACATGGAGATTTTGAATTTTCCTGTTGCATGAATGGTGGTGTGCCACATATATACATTTGGGTGTGATGCAATCATTCCTTAAGGGTGGTGTACCCATCTTCGTGGCACACCACTATACAAGCAACTGCTAAATCTTATTGTTGCATGCCACCGAAGATCCAAACCCCCCCCCCCCCCCCCCCGCCTCTCAAAACAACCCAACCCTTGATGTTATATTCCAACCTTATGCATTTCATTTATACATATAACATTTCACTCTTTGAATCACATGTAGAAATACAAAGTATGAATAATGAATGATGAATAATTGATAAGACAACTATTTTTTTATAGCATTATAATTGAAGGTATTACCTTTTTCTTTGCTCGTGGTTTCAACTTGTAAAAAAGATTGCTAGCCTTATGTTCTGGCTTTTGCTATTCTTGAAGCACATACATTTAAAATATCTCACTTGTCCATAGTCATCAGTCATCAAGCTTCTTCCATAATGACAATCGTCCTTCCATGGATTATCCCAATAAATTTAACCTAAACAAAATTGATAAAATGATTACCAATGGATACACGAATAGCAAAACAATGAAAATTTTTGTTGGATAATATCTTAATGAGGAGACTCTAAATGTTATTCTGGATTGAAGCATGTATATGATAACCTCTTGAGATATATGGAGAGAAAAGATGCAAAGGGTTATAGAATCTTATGATCCAAGGTGAAAATATGAGTCCTCAACCCTTGGTTCTGCTCCCAATGTTTTTGGCTTGATGGAAAGTTTTCAACGTCTGGTTTGTAGTGCATCGTGTTTTCCTTGTTTCCAATCAATGACAAAAGTGAGTGAGTGAATAGAGAAATATTTAAAATGGAAACTAATTAGATAGAATGCTAATATACTCACTCCATTTTAGAGTATGTTTTGTAGTCTCATATACTATGATAACGTGGTATATATTGATTATCATAGTGTATGGATTTCTATCATAGTATATGGCGTTAAAAAAATTATCATTTTTTAACTTGAAAAAAATTCGCTAAAGTACATATCTCAATATATACTTCATTTCATACAACATGCACTTCATGATTTTTAATAAAACAAAACTGGTGTGGTCTGCAGTGGGGGTTGGACGTATCATTTTTCAATTAGATAGTATATTTATTGGCATGAGGCCAAGGTAGCTAGGCTGTTTTTTCAACACTAACCTAGTCATTTGACGCACGCCTAGGCCTATATAAGGACCTAGGAGTAATAAATGGGTTTGATGAATGCTTAAAAAGACTTGAACCATTTATTATGAATAGGTGAGAGGTTGAACCAAATGAATAGCTTTTATTTAATCAAAATAACAAAAATATAAATAGCTAAACTCATTGTTTTGATTAAAAAAACTAACTTAACTAAATATTAACTTTTTTGAATATATCATTCATCTCATAATATTCACTTAAATTACATTGATAAAATAATTTACATATGGGTGACAACTCTTAGGGTATTGATTTCCTCTGTTTTGGATGTCCAACAAGCAACAATAAATGTAGTAACATCGTGTGTAAGTAGCAGCTCGATAGTAGATTTGTGCCCCCACCCTGAGAAGTGGGATCCACTGTGGCATGTGCATGAATAGTGGCGTGCTAGATAGACGGACACACCACCCTAAGAGATAATTGCATCACACCTGAAGGGTGAATGCATTTGGTGTGATCTAATCACCCCGTAAGAGTGGTGTGCCCATCTACATGGCACACCACCATGTATGCAACAGGAAAATCTCCATATTACATGCCACAGATGATCCAAACCCACTCCCCCTCCTGTAAAACAACCCAACCCTTGAGGTTACATTCTAGCCTTATGCATTTCATTTATATATACAACATTCCATACTTCAAATCACATGCAGAAAAACAAAACTTGAAAAATAAAAGATGAATATTTGATAAAATCACTATTTGAAAAAATAAAAGTTTAATTAAGCATTGCTGCTACACAACTATATTAGATAGCATTATTGAAATTGAAGGTATTACTTTTTCTTTGCTCATGGTTTCCACTTGTAAAAAGGATTACTAGCTTTATGTTTCGGCTTGCTATACCTGAAACATGTACATTTGAAATATCTCACTTGTCCATAGTCATTAGTCATTACACTTACTATCTCCTATCATTGTTCTAAATTTGACACGTTCTGCATATTGTTTATAATACTCATGGGATTCTTCTGATGATTTGAACACCATTCATAATTTAGGTGTTTTCTCATCTTCGATGCATAGGCAATGTACTTCAATCACACTGATTTAGTGAATCATTTGTCACTCCAGAAGAAGCTTCTTCAATAATGACAATCGTCCTTCTGTGGACCACCCCAATAAATTTAACCCAAACAGAATTAATAAAATGATTACCAATGAATACAAAAATCACAAAACAATGAAAGTTTTTGTTGGGTAATGTGTTAATGAGGAGACTTTATAAATGTAGTATTGGATTGAAGCATTAACCTCTTGTAAAGTATATGGAGATAAACAGATGCAAAGGGTTATAGAATCTTATGATATAAGGTGGAGATATGAGAGTCCTCAACTCTTCTACTTGGTCAGTACCCTACACCAAAACTAAGGATGATCATTCAGATTTTATGATATTTTCAACGGTGCCTCTTTCTGGGGAAAAAAAACCCAATCAGGAAATGCATATGAATGAGAAGAATCATTGAATCGTAAACATTGGTGGTCTAACGGAAAGGTTATTGAAATAGAGTATCTCACCCGTCATTTGTTTGGGCTTGTCGGGGCACAGGGACGGAATATGTTTGATAATACGGATTGAGAGTTGACCGTCCACACCGTAGTTTGTATATCCCTGCATGCCGTCACCCTTTGGATCCCCTATCTTGTCCAAAACCAGGACTGAAAGGTGCTATCGGACGGAGTAGCCTCTCTCGAATTGGCTCTGTTTCGCTTTCTACGACTGAACTTCTTCTGACTTACTTCGCCCTTCTACCAGAGTCTTCAACCTCTTGACAACAAGCCGGAGCATTTTGTTCTTTCTCTTACCTTAATTTGCAAAAATGTGAAGCTCTAGTTTGTTGTACTCTTGGATTTTTTTGGGCAATAAGTAATGTTATATCAAAGTGTCCTGAGTGTGGCTGGGCATCTCCCACATGGATTTGTTAGACTATTATCTTCCTTGGTTAAAATTTTAAATTCTTCAAAACTATAAAATTAGAAAGAGAACATTTGGGAGCAAATGTTAAAAAAAAAAAACAGAAAAAAATACTACCAAGCAATGTATTGAATGCTTTCATTGGTTGTAATCTATTTAACTGCTTTGGTGGATATTTTTCCAAAATATATCAATAAGTTGGTAAACATCAAATATACAATAAGGAAGCCAAGATGTCTTACCAAAACTAGCTCACACACTGAAAACCTTAAACCCGATCATCAATTCCTCGAGTTTACATGGTTATTCAACATACAATGTCTACCCCTGTTTGCATTCACTTTTCCAGCCTCTATAATGTGTTTAACTCCACTCCCTCAGATTTCCCACCACACTATCCATTAGTTTTCAAAGCAACTTGCTCTCTGCTTAATTTGTGTTTTTAACTTTCAGAACACAAACCTTAATTAATAACTTGGTCTCTACATAACTAAGCTCCTTGATGTAGAATCAATGAATCAAAACACAAAACTTAATTAATGACAAATTACAAATACATAAATCTCTATATATGAATTCATATGCAAAGTATCAAAATATCTTTGATGGATAGCATTTCATACTGATTCACAAGAACAAGCTCTAAAGAACACATCAACAATAGATTAAACATAACCAATTCTCCACATGCAAAAAAAAATTTCATCTTGCATAATTCATTATTTGTATGTGAATGAGTCACTTAAATCAAACACTAATCAAATATCTTCACCAAGAGTGACAAAAATGCTTCTTATGAAAAAAAAGTGAATATGATATCTAGGTGTCGCATCAATCACCCCCATCTTCCTTATGCTGCAAATATCCAAATTTTTGCTTGAAAGACTACTGGTTTTGCATCCACATCATATATCCCTACGCACCAAATGCAAAACTCACATCAGAAGGCCTAAAAAGGTTATGACTTTATACGATTTCATTGAAAGTTCTCAAGTGGGTCGTTCGAATTTCAATCAATACAACGAAAAAATTAAGGATTCAACAACTTAATCGATGGGTTCAGAAGGGTTTGATGAAGGTGGAGGTTTTTACCTGAAGAGCTGCGGGTGATGAGGAAGGAAGTGAACTAGAACCTCTTGTCTTTCAATATTTTTGCATAATTCACCATTTTCAGTCCTCTGTCCCAAAAATCTACTCCACAAAACCCTGATTAAGTGTTGGCTTTTGTTTTTGAAATGTGCCACTAAAAGGTGAATGGTTAAGTTTTGGAGATTATGGGAAACAAGCATTGTTCAATAGGAATTAATTATTATTATTTATAATTTGACTCATACAAAACATATTTTGATTTTCTTTAAAATTATACATTGGAGAAATTATTTAGAGGTCCCTGGGGACACCTCTGTAATAACAATGGGTCCATGGACTTTTTCTTATTTTCTTTAGGTCCTTAAAGTGGCTGAGCTATTTTTTCTGGGTCCTTGGCACTAACAGTCGTTTTATTTTGTGTGCATTCTTCTTATTATACCCCCAATGTGTACATTCTTATACATTGTGTACAATGTTCTGCGCAGTGTGCACACTCTTATACCCATTAAAGGTTCTGTGTGTTACATTGTGTACACTCTTATACTTGTTACAGGTTATGTGTGTTCCACTATGTAAACTATTATCTGCAGTTTGTACATTGTTATACCTGTTATAGGTTTTATGTGTTGCATTGTGTACACTGTTATCCAAAATTTGTACGTTATCTCAATCATTTGAACCCTTATGTGATCAACTATCTGTACTATTAGGAGGTTGCGGACTACGAGTATCTATGAATTGAAAGACTCTACACAGTTGGAGTACAGTTCCCCACATTTTCGGTTTCATTTTTACCTTTTTCTAGCATCTCCACCACATGTTTGTTCATCATTCAGGGTAACAGAGATCTCGACAACCATGGCCCCACACATCTTATGAACGTCGTACATCTTTTCTCCCATATATGTACAAGCTGTCATGATTGATTCCATTCTTCGACAATAATAAAATAATATGCAAGTATGAAAGACAATTGACATGAATTTCTTGTTTTCATCATATTATTAATACACACATACATTTAATCTTCTTTCACATATGTACACTGTAATAAACATAGAAAACACACAATGTAGTCAATGTACATTGTTAAATTCATTGTGTACATTGTTAATATTCACACTTTGAAAATCTCATAGTTCAATAACATGCACAATTACATAAAGTGTGAAACTTTGAGAATTTCATCATTCTATAACATGCACGACTACATAAAACTGAAAAGCTTGCACACTATGTCATGTATTGTATGTATACACTGATAAGTACACTGTGTACACCCTTAAACTTTTAGATTTCTGAAAACTTTCTAGTTGAGGAACATTCATATAAGCATCCAAGATAAAACTAACACCACAATATGAGAAACTAAAAAAAGGAATATAACATTGTTTTGAACATTCCATAAAAAACATACATTAGTGGCTCTAGGAGGGAGAATCAATCGAACCGGGTCCAGGGTGATATCGGTGGGTGAGATTGGGGCTCGGGGGTGGTCGGGGTCACGGATGGGGTCACAGGAGGGGGTGGGGGTGGAGATGGGGTCGCGGGAGGTGGTCGGGGAGGACCGGGGAGGGGGCGCAATGGGGGGCGCTGGTGGAAGCGAGATCGATGCAATGGGGGGGGGGGGGGGGGGGAGGGCTGGTGGAGGTGGTCTCACCTTTTCATTTGTTTTGGAGAGAGAGAGAAAGGTGGGGAGTGAAAGGGTAAAACATATTGAGATGGGGGTAAAAGAGAAAGGAAAAAATTAGGTTGGATGGAAGTTGGATGGAAGGATCTAAACATAATATTACCACTAACTGAATGACCTAAAGAAAATAAGAAAAAGTCCAAGGACTTATTGTTATTACAGAGGTGTCCCCAGGCACCACTAAGTAATTTCTCCTTATATATTTGAAACATATATTTTAATATAAAATCAAATATATAATGTAACGAATTGTATAAATTATTCTACATATAATAACTTCTTTTTTGTAATGAATTATACATGTGAGAAAGTATAGAAAGACGGTGAGGACTATCTGTAACACAGCCAATGAATACATATAATTTTCTTAATAAGCTGATATTGTTTATAGAATGAAAATTTAATGATATTGTTTATTATTTCTTAAGAAGGATGTGGATACATATAATTTTCTCAAATACAGATATCAAGTTTTGAATAAATTATCATATTTACTCATAATTGCATGTAATTTTACAACCCCTAGCTTATACCATGCCAAAATTTCATTTATGTCTTTTGCACTTAAATTAAATCCAGGTAAATTGAAAAAAGAAAAAAGTAAAATGAATATGTAGTTGAAGGTCTTTTTTTCCAAATTTTAAGGAGAAAAAAATAGCTGGTTTGTACCAAACGTTTTAATTGGTCATATTGATTTTATGATATATGGATTTTACTCTTACCTGATAGGTATCCATTTTTGTCCATAGTGAATATGAATACTGCTCAATAGTCTTCCATGGTCCATTAATATTTATGCCTACAATCATCAATGAAAAATAAATACCAATGTGAATATACATGAATACATGTGCTTTCACATCCTAGACATTATCTCTTCACCCACCATCCATCAAAAAATAAAAATTAACATCTGCATTTACATCCAGTAATCACCTTGTAGGGTATTCAACAGAATATAAGAATTCTCTGATATCTATGAAGCTATTCATCAAGTCTCACACATACATTTCATGCATGAATTGCCCCAATCAGAAATGCAAGTGAATATATGTAATCAAATCTATTCATGTAAACCACACCACCTCTTCTTGCAGGTTGGTACAAGTTTCGAGTCTCACTCATGTTGATAATAAAGAATTAATAAAAAAATACAAAATTAAAAAAAAACTTGTAAAAACAATGACGAAAAAAAAAAACGTTCCTGTACATTCTTGACTAAAAAGTGAAGATCCAATCTGACAAAAAAAACAGAGACCAATGTTGAAACAAACTATAAGAGTTAACAAATCAATCCAATGAACAAAAGTTTGATTTGTTCAGCCTTCAAGAGGTTAGCCTTCACGTAAGGTACCAACACAGCGTGTCCCTCAGAACAGCTCCATCATCATCATCACTGGCCTTGCAGACCTGCTGCTTGTAGCCCAAGTCGTGGAGATGCGACAATGCCATCTCGTCCTGCACTTCATCCTCCATGTCGATCAATATATTGTGAAGCAAACAGCAGACCAATATTATCCTCGGCAGTCTATGCTTATCAGGCCTCCACATCTCACCTTGAACGATCCTCCACGTGTCTTTCAGCCTTACTAGAGCCCTCTGCGCAACCATTCTCGTCGCAAAGCGCCTCTTATTGAACTCCGATTCCATGACTGATATGCCTTCCCTTGATAAGGTGTGATCAGCCATGGAAGTAGTGGGTAACCCGCATCTCCAACGATGTATTCTCTCACTTTGGATGCCTCGGAGAGATCTATAGGTGCCCCGTTGAGTCTGTGACCTCTCTCGCAGAGCTTGGAGAAGCCGCAGTTTTTTAAGACAAGAGACTCGCACATGCTGCCTGGCCAAACTGTAACAATGTCACGGAAGCGCATGTCGGGGTCCATGATGGCCTGCAAGACCATGCTGTGTTTCTTCTCTTGGTCGAGGTAGATATCGTTTGCAGGGTCCGCAGGCATGCACATCATGATGTGGGTGGTGTCTATGACCCCACAACAGTTGGGGAGGCCTCAGATCTTCTCGAATTTGGACTTTATGTTCTGCATTTCTGTCTCAGTTAAAGGCCACCTGAAGATTATAAATATGTTGACTCCAATGAAAGTGAGAAGTTGAGTTCAGATCAACCAGATGAAGCAACAAATCCAGACAGGTGTTATTTTGTCACACATGGATTTGTGCTACACTACCCATCAACCATAAAGTTGTAAATATTGATGGTAAAAGGACAAATTGTTATTATTCCACGGAAAATGATATTCCAGTATGCATGGGAAAAACATATATTTCCAAGGCATTGCTCATCAGAGGCATATAGTTCACAGAAGCTCATTGTACATATAATTGCCCAACTTAACACCCTGTTTGGAACCAATTATCAAAACCAGCTTTTTCATAAAAACTGCCCTCCACTAACTTTTCATAAAAGCTTTTTGGTAGACTTCCACACGAAAATCAAAATATGAAACCAAAATCACTGAAAACTGATTTTTTGACAATTGGTTCCAAATGGGGCTACATTACCAGATTAGAGAAAAAGCATTATACTTTAACACCTTAATTTTTAAAAAAAATTGATTCAAAAAATATACACTAGACTTTTGCAATATACTACTTTTGCAATATATGTATATGTATATATATATTATCAATGGAATGGAATGCTATTGAAGGGTAAATGTATTTGAGTTGAGACTCCAAGAAGCAGAGAATTGTGAACAAGCACCTGAGATGATGGAGCCCACGCTCTCCACAGCCTCTACAAATCGTCACGTAATTTGGGAGACTGTTGATTTGTTCATCCCAAATGAAACACCAAGAGATACAAATGACTTTCCGGAGATGAGTCTTCTCAAAGCGACTGCGATGGTCGTTCACTGAAAGAATCTTGCCACCTGTGGTGGTGAAATTAGATGGCTTCGCCACCATATCTTCCTTTACCAAGGAACATATGTAGTCAAAGGTGTTTCGTGAGATTTTGAAAACTGATTCAAACTTTTCTGTGTCTCTTGATGAAGACCATGGACCTGCATAGTGAAGGAAAGAATTGGTCATCTGTGTGGGTCTACAAACAATCACTACATTGATGTGCAAAGAAAAGAACACATTGACACTATAAATGACAGAGGAAACAGAAAAGCCACTTATAATCCATACATGCATTTATTCTTTGAGAATCAATTTTAAACAAGCTCACCAAACATTTGGTTCCATCCATGCTATAAAGGTTTGAGTATTTGAAACTCCTCTGTCCAAACTTTCCTAAAAATCCACATCTAAAACAGCTCGCCATTTTCCATTTTATATGTATAAAAATGAGGCCTAGATGCTTTTACTGGAATTTTTAGCATATAAATATATTTTCTTTTTATAAATAAGTATTTAGAAACTTTAATATACGCTGAAATCTATATCTATTTTAGGAATTAGAGGATCAGGACCACTTCAATGAGATGTTAAAAGTGGTACATTGTTTTGTTGTCCATAGAAGAATTGTGAAATGGTAAATCATCTCATAGTCTAAGCTCCGTTTTAAATTACAAAAAGCAATTTTGAACTTCCATCAATGTCAAAAAATGCATGGTATAACAATAGCAGGTTGGAATGCAAATGAAATTTTGGAAGTACATACTCGACATAGTGATAATGAGTAGAGACACAGCATATTAAACACATTTCAGTAATACCTACGACCTAATGAAATACGCTATGCAATTCCAAACCGCTCGCTTGCAATACCCATATGGCAGACTGAACATTTAAAATATAAATTACAAGACAGACCATGTAGAGTTTCAAGTAACATAAATTCAGCATAGTCTGTTACATAAAAATTCAGTTTTAACTCCCCATTACAGTATAGTCATGTTAGAGGTCACTCCAATTATATAACCTCCATCAACATCCTTCGTAGTCTTCCTCCCATCCTCCTCATTGAAAAGCATATATTACTCATGTTTGAATAAAGTATTCAAGTAAGATGTGTAGTAGTTTGAGTAAATGCACATTAAATGAAGGTACTGCATATATTATAGATTATGTTCCAATTTGAAAAATGAGTGAACTATATTCACAATTCTAAAAATAGATCAAAACATATGCAAAAAAAAATGCACTAAAATAAGGCATGCCATTTTGTCCAGTTCTAGGATGGAGAAGGAAACATGTAGCTGCACAGAGTTCTGTTTCCATTTCATGCTCTACTGGGCATCTAACCTGAATTTAAGGTGTACATCCATTTTATAAGGAGTCATGTGTGCTCCACACGAACTTACTGTCAAAACAACAATAGTCCACAATTGGCCAGCAGATCTACCAAACCTTTTAACAAAAACCAAATTGGTGCATTGTCATGAATCATAATTTTGGCATTCCATGAATAATATAATCATAAAAGACAATGCAACAGTATATATGTTTAACAAATTGTACATCAGCATATTATTTATTCACATATAAACTCGTGCTATGGCATTTTCAGGTACATACATGCTCTACAGATTCCAGGAATCCTGTCCTGTGAAGCATGAGATTTTAGTCATAGACATCTGACAGGTCAGACTCAAATCAAGCTGGATATTGCAGCGTGGTCTTACATTTTCTTAACATGAATTCAATCACAAAATCATAAAATACATCTAATGCTTGGACAAATTACTCCTTAACCTTGAGTCACTTGAAATCCCTTAAAAAGGTTGCACAGAAAATTCAGACATGAAGCAAGTTGGGATAATCATTCAGCATACAAATTAGAAAAAATTGATTACATTTTAATCAGTGCAAATAGTCTTCTATGTTCCTCCCCTTGCAATATTTAACCCCTAGAAACATGGCATTTTGTTACAGCTTGGATGGCACTCACCCAACAAAGTTATTTGACGAAGAAGCATTTGGAGCTTCTGTTGTAGTCTTAAAAGTCTTTAGGTATCAGCCAACAAAAAATGCTTTCTTAATTCAGTTCAGCATGACAAAGTCCAATCTTTCTTGCTCTTCGATCACTGCCCTGGACCAAAAGTAAGGATGATCATTCAGATTTTATGATATTTTCGACAATACCTCTTTCAGGGGGGAAAAAGCCCAATCAGGAAATGCATATGAATGAGAAGAACCAATGAATCAGGAACATTGGTAGTCTCATTGAAAGGTTGTTGAAATAGAGTATCTCTTACCTTAATTTGCAAAAATGTAAAGCTCTAGTCTGTTGTACCCTTGGATTCTGTTGGGCAATAAGTAAT
Source organism: Acorus calamus (assembly GCA_030737845.1). Lineage (NCBI taxonomy): Eukaryota > Viridiplantae > Streptophyta > Magnoliopsida > Acorales > Acoraceae > Acorus > Acorus calamus. Next base: position 16,449,546 of record CM060877.1, on the reverse strand, counting down.
GTTATATCAAAGTGTGTCATGATTGTGGTGGGCATCTCCTACATGGACTTGTTTGACTATTAGTTTCCCTGGTTAAATTTTCAAATTATTCAAAGCTATAAATTAGAAAAAGAACACTCAGGAGCAAACGCTAAAAAAATTTGTTGACAAAAAAAATTACCAAGCAATGTATTGAATGCCTTCATCGGTTGTATTCTATTTAACTGCTTTGGTGGATATTTTTCCAAAAGATATCAATAAGTTGATAAACATCCAATATACAATAAGGAAGCCAAGTTGTCTTCCTTAAACTAGCTACACACTGAAAACCTTAAACCCGATCATCAATTCCTCGGGTTTACAAGGTTATTCGACGTACAATGTCTATCCCTGTTTTCATTTACTTTTCCAACCTCTATAATGTGTTTAACTCCACTCCCTCATATTTCAAACCACACCATCCATTAGTTTTCAAAGCAACCTTGGTCTCTGCTTATTTTATTTTTTTAACCGATTCAAGTTACATAACTAAGCTCCTCGACGTAGAATCACTGAATCAAAACACAGACCTTAATTAATGACAAACTACAAATACAGAAATCTCTATATATGTATTCATATGCAAAGTATGAAAATATCTTTGATGAATAGCATTTCATACTGATTCACAAGAACAAGCTCTAAAGAACACCTCAACCATAGATTAAACATAACCAATTCTCCACATCCAAAAAAAATTTCTCCTTCCATAATTCATTATTTGTATGTGAATGAGTCACATAAATCAAACACAAGGCGATAAACATGCTTCTTTGAAAAAAAAAAGTGAATCTGATATCTGGGCGTCGCATCAATCACCCCCATCTTCCTTCTGCTGCAAATCTCTAAATTTTTGCTTGAAAGACTCCTGCTTTTGCATCCACATCATATGTCCCTACACACCAAATGCACAACCCACATCAGAAGACCTAAAAAGATTATGACTTTATACGATTCATTAAAAATTCTCAAGTGGGTCGTTCGAATTTCAATTAATACAACAAAAAAATAGAGATTCAACAACTTAATCGATGGGTTCAGAAGGGTTTGATGAAGGTGGGGGTTCTTACCTGAAGAGCTGCGGCCCAAGTGATGAGGAAGGAAGCGAACCAGAACCTCTTGTCTTTCAATATCTTCGCATAATCCGCCATTTTCAGTCCTCTGTCCCGAAAATCTCCTCCACGAAACCCTAAATGAAAGTGTTGGCTTTCCTTCTCGAGGGGATGCCACTTGTTAAATATATTATCTTATTTCTAACTCCTCTGAAAGAAAGAGGAATGGTTATGTGAAGCAAGCACCGTTCAATGGGTAGAAAATATTATTATTTATAATTTGACTTATAAAAAAAATATTTTGATTTTTTTGAATTATATATTTTATCTAACTGAAATCATGCATTTTAATATAAAATCAAATATATTTTAATATAAAATTAAATATATAATGTAATGAATGATATAAATTATACTACTTATAAAAACATTTTTTTATGTAATGAACCATAACCAATGATACATATTTTTATAATGAAATGGGAGTACACGTGAGAAAATATATAAGGACGGTGAGGACTGTGTAACGAGTGTTTTAAAACTCCGCTGGACCCGCTCGGTTGAACCAGTAAAATTTTTACTCGCTTTAAATTATAATTCGGTTTACTATTAAAATCCGATAATATAAAAAATTGATATAACTAACTGGTTGAACCAGCGGTTTTTATGAATCGGTTACAGGTTTATTAAACTAATGGATTTTTATATATAGAAATTGTGATTATTTATTTGTGAGAACATGAAATCTAATAAAACATTTAGAATTTACGTACTAAAATCATATTACGATGTTAAATAAAAAATTTATGTAAAGATTTTCTAAAATATTTCATATTTTTTATTTAATATTTATAATTAATATATTTCTTATATTATAATTATGTGACGGTTCAAATCCAATTGACCCAACGGTTGAATAAGTAACTTTTGATCCGTTCATTTTTGCAGGGTTGAACCAGTGACATTTGATCCGTTCAGTTTTGCAATTCAATGAATAGTTTGATTTTTAATATGCGTAACACAGCCAATGAACAATTACAGATATTGTTTATTATTATTTCATAATAAGCATGTTGATACATATAATTTTCTCCAATATAGTTATCAAGTTTTTTATAAATTATCATATACTCATAATTGCATGTAATTTTACAACCCCTAGATTATGCCATGACAAAATTTCATTTATGTTTTTTTTTTCCTTGATTAAATCTGGGTAAATTGAAAATTGAAAAAAAGTACAATGAATATGTAGTCGAAGCCCTTTTTTGTCGAATTTTAAGGAGCAAAAAATAGCTGGTTTGTACCAAACGTTTTAATTGGTCATATTGTTTCTATTATATATGGATTTTATCATTACCTGATATGTATCCATTTTTTATAATAGTGAATATGAATACTGCTCAATATTGTTTTACATGATCCATTAATGTTTATGTCTACAATCATCAATAAAAAAGAAATACCAATATGAATAGACATAAATACATATTATTTCACATCCTAGACATTATCTCTTCACCCACACATCTATCAAAAAAATAAAAATTAACATCTACTGCATTTACATCTAGTTATCACCTTGTAGGGCATTCAACAGAATATAAGAATTCTGAGTTCTATGAAGCTATTCATCAAGTCTCACACCAACATTGCATGCATTGAATTGCCCCAGTCAGAAATGCAAGTGAATATACGTAATCAAATCTATTCCTGTAAACCGCACCACCTCTTCTTGCAGGTTGGTATCAGTTTCGAGTCTCACTCGTGTTGATAATAAAGAATTATTCAAAAAATACAAAAATTTAAAAAAAATACTTGTAAAAACAATGACGGAAAAAAAACCTGTTCCTGCACATTCTTGACTATAAAGTGAAGATCAAATCTGACAAAAAAAAAAAAGAGAGACCAATGTTGAAACAAACTATAAGATGCTCAGTAGTAGTTAACAAATCAATCCAATGAACAAAAGTTTGATTTGTTCAGCCTTCATGAGGTTAGCCTTCCCGTAAGGTACCGACACAGCGTGTCCCTCAGAACAGCTCCATCATCATCATCACTGGCCTTGCAGACCTGCTGCTTGTAGCCCGAGTCATGGAGGTGCGACAATGCCATCTCGTCCTGCACTTCGTCCTCCATGTCGATCAATATATTGTGAAGCAAACAGCAGACCAATATAATCCTCGGCAGTCTATGCTTATCAGGCCTCCACATCTCACCTTGAACGATCCTCCACGTGTCTTTCAGCCTTACTAGAGCCCTCTGCGCAACCATTCTCGTCGCAAAGTGCCTCTTATTGAACTCCGATTCCATGACTGATATGCCTTTCCCTTGATAAGGTGTGATCAGCCATGGAAGTAGTGGGTAACCCGCGTCTCCAACGATGTATTCCCTCACTTTGGATGCCTCGGAGAGATCTATAGGCGCCCCATTGAGTCTGTGACCTCTCTCGCAGAGCTTGGAGAAGCCGGAGTTTTTTAAGACAAGAGACTCGCACATGCTGCCTGGCCAGCCTGTAACAATGTCACGGAAGCGCATGTCGGGGTCCACGATGGCCTGCAAGACCATGCTGTGTTTCTTCTCTTGGTCGAGGTAGATATTGTTTGTGGGGTCCGCAGGCATGCACATCATGATGTGGGTGGTGTCTATGACCCCGCAACAGTTGGGGAGACCTCGGATCTTCTCGAATTTGGACTTTATGTTCTGCATTTCTGTCTCAGTTGAAGGCCACCTGAAGATTATAAATATGTTCTCCAATGAAAGTGAGAAGTTGAGTTCAGATCAACCAGAAGAAGCAACAAATCCAGACAGGTATTATTTTTGTCCCATCAACCATAGAGTTGTAAATATTGATGGTAAAAGGATAAATTGTTATTATTCCACGGAAAATGATATTCCGGTATGCATGGGAAAATCATATATTTCCAAGGCATTGCTCATCAAAGGCATAGTTCACAGAAGCTCATTGCCCAACTTAACACCCTGTTTGGAAGCAATTATCAAAACCAGCTTTTTCATAAAAACTGTCCTCCACTTAACTTTTCATAAAAGCTTTTTGGTAGACTTACACATGAAAATCAAATATGAAACCAAAATCAATGAAAACTGATTTTTTGACAATTGGTTCCAAATGGGGCAAAATTACCAGATTAGAGAAAAAGCATTATGCTTTAGCACCTTAATTTTTAAAAAAATTGATTCAAAAAATATACACTAGACTTTTGCAATATATATATATATGTGTGTGTGTATATATTATCAATGGAATGGAATGCTATTGAAGGGTAAATGTATTTGAGTTGAGACTCCAAGAAGCAGAGAATTGTGAACAAGCACCTGAGATGATGGAGCCCACGTTCTTCCATAGCCTCTACAAATCGCCACGTAATTTGGGAGACTGTTGATTTGTTCATCCCAAATGAAACACCAAGAGATACAAATGACTTTCCGGAGATGAGTCTTCTCAAAGCGACTGCGACTTGGTCGTTCACTGAAAGAACCTTGCCACCTGTGGTGGTGAAATTAGATGGCTTCGCCACCATATCTTCCTTTACCAAGGAACATATGTAGTCAAAGGTCTTTCGTGAGATTTTGAAAACTGATTCAAACTTTTCTGTGTCTCTTGATGAAGACAATGGACCTGCATAGTGAAGGAAAGAATTGGTCATCTGTGTGGGTCTACAAACAATCACTACATTGATGTGCAAAGAAAAGAACAAATTGACACTATAAATGACAGAGGAAATAGAAAAACCACTTATAATCCATACAAGCATTTATTCTTTGTCAGCTTTGAGAAGCAATTTTGAACAAGCTCACCAAACATTTGGTTCCATCCATGCTATAAAGGTTTGAGTATTTGAAACTCTTCTGTCCAAACTTTCCTAAAAATCCATATCAAAGACTGCTCACCATTTTCCATTTTATATGTATAAAAATGAGGCCTAGATGCTTTTACTTGATTTTTTTAGCATTTTTTTTCTTTTTGACAAATAAGTATTTAGAAACTTTAAAATGCGCCGAAATATATATCTATTTTAGGAATTAGAGGATCAGGACCACTTCAATGAGATGTTAAAAGTGGTACATTGTTTTGTTGTCCATAGAAGAATTTTGACATGGCAAATCATGTCATAGTCCAAGCTCTGTTTTAAAAAACAAAAAGCAATTTTGAACTTCAATCAATGTCACAAAATGCATGGTATAACAATAGCAGCTTGGAATGCAAATGAAATTCTGGAAGTACGTACTCGACATAGTGATAATGAGTAGAGACACGCATATTAAACACATTTCAATGATACCTACGACCTAATGAAATACGCTATGCAATTCCAAACCGCTCACTTGCAATACCCATATGGCAGACTGAACATTTAAAATATAAATTACAAGACTATAGAGATTCTCAAGTCACATAAATTCAGCATATACTGTTACATAAAGATTCAGTTAACTCCACTACAGTATAGTCATGTTAGAGGTCACTCCAATTATATAACCTCCATCGACATCTTTCGTAGTCTTCCTCCCATCCTCCTCATTGAAAAGCATATATTACTCATGTTTGAATGGGGTACTCAAGTAAGACATGTAGTAGTTTAAGATTTAATGCACATTAAATTAATGTACTGCATATATATATATTTTGTTCCAATTTGAAAAATGAGTGAACTATATTCACAAGTCTAAAAATAGATCAAAACATCTGGAAATAAAAATTAAAAAAAATTGCACTAAATAAGGCATGCCATTTTGTCCCGTTCTAAGATGGAGAGAGGAAACATGTAGTTGCACAAAGTTCTGTTTCCATTTCATGCTCTACTTGGCATCTGACCTGAATTTAAGGTGTACATCCATTTTATAAGGAGTCGTGTGCTTTACACGAACTTACTGTCCAAACAACAATAGTCCACAATTGGCCAGCAGATCTATCAAACTATTTAACAAAAACCATATTGGTGCATTGTCATGAATCACAATTTCCATGAATAATATAATCATAAAAGACAATGCAACAGTATATATGTTTAACAAATTGTACAACAGCATTTATTTATTCACATATAAACTCGTGCTAGAGCACTTTCAAGTACATACATGCTCTACAGATTCCAGGAATCCTGTCCTGTGAAGCATGAGATTTTAGTCATAGACATCTGACAGGTCAGACTCAAATCAAGCTGGATATTGCCCAAAACCCATCCAGCAGAAATAAGCATTTAGATTCAACGTGGTCTTACATTTGCTTAGCATGAATTCAATCAAAAAAATCATAAAATACATCTAATGCTTGGACAAATTACTCCATAACCTTGAATCACTTGAAATCCCTTAAAAGGTTGCACAGAAAATTCAGACATGAAGCAAGTAAGAATAATCACTCAGCATACAAATTAGAAAACATTGATTACATAAAATCAGTGCAAATAGTCTTCAATATTCCTCCCCTAGCAATATTTAACCCTTAGAAACACGGCATTAAAATCCCTTAAAAAGGTTGCACAGAAAATTCAGACATGAAGCAAGTAAGAATAATCACTCAGCATACAAATTAGAAAACATTGATTACATAAAATCAGTGCAAATAGTCTTCAATATTCCTCCCCTAGCAATTTAACCCTTAGAAACACGGCATTTTGTTACAGCTTGGATGGCACTCATCTAACAAAGTTATTTGACGTAGAAGCATTTGGAGCTTCTGTTGTAGTATTAAAAGTCTTTAGCATCAGCCAACAAGAAATGCAATGCTTCCTTAATTCAGTTCAGCATGACAAAGTCCAATCTTTCTTGCTCTTCGGTATTTTATCCATATAAAAAAAATAACATGATTATATCACATTTCTTCCGTCCAATCTTTCTTGCTCTTCGGTATTTTATCCATATAAAAAAAATAACATGATTATATCACATTTCTTCCATTTCACTTCCCAGAACTCCAACTGTGCTTTGAGGACCATCAGAATGTGCATATCCACCTGTCCCAAAATCCTCTCTCCTTTCAATTTCTCGTCCATGCATATTAACTCGACGAATAAATTGAGCTAGAATAGGAGAATCAACAAAATAGAGTTCAAGATGACCAGATTGTAGGATATCAGACTTAAAAAGTATAAAAACGGGTCTGCTGGAATAAGATGCACTCAGACATGTGGAATGCGTGTCATATGCGACCAGTATTCTATCGCTGGTTTGTGATGCAGGAAGGTGTCTATAGTTTCAAGCATATCATGTCATACAAGAGGCAAACCATCCAAATTTAAGATGCAATGTGAACAATTAAGGTTTGTAGTACCCTTACAATGAGAACCATGCATCCCATCAAACAATGGCTAAAATGGATAGCAACCTAAAGTATTCAACCGCACATCCACAAGACCAAAGGTGCATCAGTGAGATTAGTACAGTGCAAGCCTTTGGGGACATATCCCATATTAGCAAAACAATAAAATCAGAGTTCTCACACAAAAATCCAATCTACATTTTCTGCCAAACCCACAATCGCTGAACTGCGAGATGTTTTCGACACCAAATCACGATGTGGGGGAAATGCAGGATGAGCAAATTAAAACAAACCCAAACAAAATCAACTCCCAAAAAAAGATCTCCCTTTTACATTTTCTACTTATCGCCACAACACATATCAAAATATGACATTCAGTATGTAAAATCAAGAACCCAAACTCCAACAACCATTAATCAACATATACAACAAGTCATGGAAACCCCAACCCCAACCAAACCCCATTAAACACGAGCACCCAAGCAAGCTAAAACAACAACAAAACAAAAACCCAACAAAGAGAGAAGGACAAGAAACACAAACCCGAAATCCGGTTCGAGAAATCGTGCCACCACTCGCCGGATTCCTCCTCCTCGGGCGACGAAGATGTGCTGCTCCTCTCGACCTTCTTGTTGGCAGGCCTCCTTCTCTTCCTCGACCCTCTAATGGGTCCCATCAGAACCCAACCAAGAGCTCAAACAACAAATAGAGAACCCCAAAAGCCAAACAAAACACAACCAACTAAAATCGCAAAGGGAGAACCAACAGAGAAGGAGGAGGAGAAGCAGAGGATAGACAGAGCATGCAAAGTGAGAGACTTGTTTCGTGGGGGTAAGGGCGGTCTTGCGTTTGTGTTGAAACAAAGAAACTTTTGTTTTTTATGGCATGCAAAGAAGAAGAAAAAAAAAAGTGAGAGAGAAGGCTTTATGAAGAGAGGAGATTTTGATGGAGTGGTTTTAAAGACTCAAAAACAAGAATCTAATGAAGCGAAAATGTGTGTATAATATACTGTTTTTTTGGGATACAATGCAGCGGTAACAGTGATCTCCGTATAGTATACAACTATACATAATATACATCTATGAAAAGCTTTTGGAAGAGATTTATATTAAATATAAAATTTATATTTATTGAAAATTTGTTGAAATATTAAAAAGTTTATACTCCTTGTAGTTTTAAATATAAGTACGACCGCTCGTATAGATCTCAATTTTTTTAACTTTGATGTAGAATCTTCTATCTACATTAAGGGTGTGTTTATGCATGATGGAAAGTGAAGGAAAGTAAAAAAAATTTCTTTAAACATTCAAAAAACTAGCATTTGTGTCACATAAGGAAAAGAAAAAAATTTCTATCACTTTCCATTTCCTATTTTGTCTTATTAAAAAAAATGATAAATTTTTTTCTTTTCCCTATAAATGAGAATTTAAGAAAAAGTGATGGAAACTTTTTCCACCATATACACAAATACCATGAAAGTTGATCAATTTTTTTTTTCCACCACTTTCTCTTTGACTCAAATTCCTCACTTTTTTACATTTTTCATTCAAATTTGTGCATAAATACACCCTAAGTTTTCATCTTTTTTCGTTTTATGTTTTTCTTCATTTTCCTTTTTTACTTATGACTTATGTAATGCTTGATCTTTGATTTTTAGATGAATACATTCTTAGGGTAACAATTGTGTACCGTATCCTCAAAAAGAAAAATGTATTAAATTCACTAAATATATATATTTATAAGTTTGTATTTCATTAAACATGTGTTTTATTTAAAGAAAATCAAGGGGGGACTTTTTTTTGTTGATAACATAACCTCTATGTGATTATGGGGTAAACATTATATCATCGTTTGGATATGGACTGATAACAAATAAGGATGATCAAGAATCGTACATGGGTTTGTTTATAATTCCTACTTAGAAAGTTAGAAATATTATTAAAAGATCAATGTTACACGTAGGCCTGTCAACGGGTCGGGTTCGAGTCGGGTCGGGGTGGATCCCGACCCGACCCGTAACAGGACCCGGCGGGTCCTGAACATGTAGACCCAGACCCGTCGAGTCTCGGGTCGGGTCGGGTCGGGTCTGGACCCGACCCGAGAGGAAAGTTAATAAAAACAAAAAATTTAAACTCATGAATTTGTTTGCCTTATCATTCTATTAGGAAAAATTTATAATAAAGCATTAATTATTATTGAACTTTCTAAACTAATGTCCTAATACCGTGTTTGAACATATTTTTGTACAATTCAAAAGAAGTGAATGAATTACTAAACAACATTCAAAGTAAAAAAAGTCTAAACAATATAACAATGAATTAAAAAGGAGAGCTCATAGTTATTTGTGTCACAAAGTAAACAATAAACACTTATACTTGTAACTTGATAAATAAGAAATAAAATTATGGGTCAACTAATATTAATATTCTTGTAATATATGAGTATATATTAATAAAACAGTCGGGTCTTGGGTCCAACGGGTCGGGGCGGGGTGGACCCGACCCAACCCGTTTGTATGATCGGATCCACTGGGTCGGGTCCAAATCGGGTCGGTATATTACACGTGTAATCGGGTCCGGGTTTGGACCTGATCCGTTGACAGGCCTAGTTACACGTAATACATATGAATAATACTATTGATAATTTATATATCTTGATAATAATCTAACAAAATATATATCTCATTAGTAATTTTTTATGTTTTCAATTAAATAAGTCAATACATTATATTATGAAAGCTAATAACTTTCTTATAAATCATATAACTCATTAAATAATGTTAATTATTGTTAAAAAATAAAACATGAATCATACGCAAGATTCTAATATTATTTTTATTAAAAACTCATCAGTCAGTAAGACGTATGCAATAAAATATTAAACTTATCTTTTTTTTCAATCCTACATACAAATTCACAACCTTCTTTATTTTTTTTAAATAATATGATACTTGTATTTTTATTAAAAAAATAATATATATACCAATTAATAGAATGTGTAAAATAATTATTAACTAATAAATAAGATTATAAAATGAACTGTGTTAAACAACGTTCTATTTTTGTCAAACGACGGACAACCGTGTACAGAAGTGGGTGGTAGACTGATCAAGACCGTTGGATCGATAGGTTTTCTATCCGCTGAGCACAGCCGTTGGATCATTAACAGCTTCGATGATCTAGATGTTGTAAATGACTAAAATACCCTTACATTAATGTACAATATCCCTTGAAAAGGCATACCTGGGCTGGGGCCGGCTTTGCATAGAAAATGTACACCTTCTGTTCCGGCGTTACGTGAATTTTTGGGGGCCACGTGGATTGGTTTTTTGTGAAATGACACGTTACTTTTTACAGTTTTATTTCTAGGGAAAAAGCCAACAACCCCCCTGGAAACTACCAGAAATTCATATAAACCTATAACATTTTTTAAAGTCCATATAACCCTACGATAACACTTATGTGAATCCAAATAATCTTATTAGTTAATTTTTCATTAACAAATGAAGAATATTTTTCTAATATTCCATTTGGTTCACTCTTACTAAAAACACAATCTACCAAAAACCGCCTATAATATGTTAAAAATAAAAAACTATTATATAAATAATGATTTTACCCTATGAGTATATTATAGAACTCGGATTTCCGATAGCTTACATGGGATTTTATGGATTTTTTCCTTACTTTTATTGTCTCATGTACATCGATTAAATTATTATATATTTTATGAATAAGTCTAAAATATTTATATATACTTTATATTTTATAAAAAAATGTTTTTTTATTAGACTAGATATTATTTTAAAAAATTAAAATAAATATGTAAAATGCATCTCAACTGAGCGAAACATTTCCCCTTGTTTTCTTTATTTTTTTTTAAGAACTCCCTTTAGTTAGCACTATAAGCTTCGCCCCTTCAAAAATATAATTATACAACCTGGATGAATTTTTTTATATATAGTTTTATATTACACAAAGAGTGTTGATGTAGGGGTCGGCAGCAACGGGCCGGGCCGGCTCGTTGAAACAGGACCCAAGCCTGCTGCGGACCTGCTTGGCCAGCGAGCCCGGACCGGGATGGCCCGTGGCAAAAAAAACAGGGCCCAGGACCGGGCCTGAACATGCCTCGTGGGCCGGGCCTGGGTTCAGGCCCATGGGCGGGCCTACGGGCCAAAATTCAAAATATTTTCTTTTTTTTTATTTTACGTTGTTTATTTGTATATAATATTAAAATAATATAAAATTTAAAGTATGATGTTGAAAATATATTTATATCTATTAAATTTTCAAAATAAAAATATTAAATGAAATAATTACTTTAAAAAATGAAGAACTACATGTACCTAACTAGGTTAACACCTACATAAATGTTAATAATTTGTATAACTCAAACACAATTCAAATAAAAATGACACGTTATTTGTTTATTGAATTATCCTCCATGGGCCTATGGGCCGGGCCCGCGGAGGGCCTACGGGTCAGTCCGAACGGGCCGAGCTTGGGCCCTACAACCAGGCCCAAGCCGGCCCGCCCTGAAAACGGGCCGGGCCTACCCGGCCCGTGAACGAGCCTGAGCCGGGCTTTCGGGCCTCGTGCCTGTTGAAGACCCTTATGCTGATGCACTTACCTTTTTGAGATCATGTTATGTCATTAACGAAGTACATGAAAGCAAATAACACATTATATTTTACACTATATCGCTTGGTCAATTACAAGAAGTGTAAAAAATAAAATAATACAATTTATACAAATATGTATCTTCATTTTTTTATTTATAAAAGACAGTATTTCATTATTGATGATTGAAGCATATAATTTCAAACAAAATAAAAATGTGTGTATGCAAAAAAAAAAATAGATCGAACATAACATTTTTTTTCACAAGTTCTCATTGGCCATAGTATAACGGTTCAAAGTTTACATGTGTCAAGAGTAGATTTTGAATTCGAGCCTTGACGTGACATAGCAACATGTTTGTTGACGATTATTTGAAAGAATTTTCTATGAAACGTGAACAAAAAGGCGTACATAATCTTCCCAACTTGACTGTAAAGTCAACCATAGGGGATCCCTCCAATATAAAAAAATAAAAAATCCTTAAAATGAAACTTAGTTTTAACTAACTTATTAAGCTTGTATCCTTCATTCGTAGTCAAGTATATATATTCAAACCAGCTAAACAACAGGATTAGCCAAGTCTTACCGAGGTCAATATCACAATTTTCTCGGGACTAAGAGGTCAAGAAAATATATTTTATGACGCATAATCTATCAACAACATTCAATTTAACTAAATATTTTTCAAAGGTGACTTCAAGGGGAAAAAAATCTACAAATCATACCTGAAATAGAGGCATTAAAAACACCTGTAGATGAATTAAAAACAAAATTAAGGGCCTGGAAGAACTGCAATTATCAGAACTTCATTGCCTCAAAAGCAATTTCAGGATGTCAATATGCACAAATGAATTCTGCTCAATCATGTCCTGTTATGTTGGCTCTGGAATGAGGAACAGATTAAAGCGCATTTCAGCTATCCAGTTCTCCATGCTTTTTTTTAAAAAAAAAATCACACACACACACACACACCAATTTTCATTAAGAAAAGAATGAGAGATGAGATGAATAGTAGAAATGCAAGCAAAACAAAGAGAGCACAAAGGGAGATGGGCACAGGGGTAGATGGGGCATCTACCCGTCCCCGATCTACCTGTCCCCGAATTGGCACCCGTCCGCATTACTAAGTGATGATCTCAATGGCGTCTCCACAAAAGAGTGCTCCCCATAAGCCAATCAACTCCAGCGTCCAATCCCAAATGAGCGATGCTGCAAAGGCCCCCATAATTTCAATGTAAACCCTCATCCCTTTGAACACGACATCATTCATTGTGCGCGAGATCGCCATGTTAACCATACCTTACAAATAAGGGTCATCATTGACCCGAAAGTCTGGCCTGTTCAGGATACAAATCGGACTCGGGCCTCACTTTGAGACCCAGGCCTAGTCAAGATCCGTGGGCATGTGAAAATCCTCAAAAAAAAAAAAAAATTTGGTATAGCTTTGAGGTCCACCCGTGGACCAAACCCGGGTTGCTCAGCCTGCGGGCCCATTCAAGCCCAGGCACGTGGGTAGGGCCTGGTACTGGTTTTTTGTGCCTGGCCAGCCCGGCCCAGGCCCACTAGCCAGACAGGCCTGGGGGCTTGGGCCCTGTTTTCACTGTTTTCACAGATCGGGCCAACCCATTGCCGATGCCTACACAACCATATATCATCAAATCAGTTAAAATAAAAAAAATCAAATTTGAAGAAGTCCAATCAACAAAATCAAGAACTAAAGTTTACACAAAACAAGATATCCCGAACTGTATCCATGAGTTTTGCTTCCATACAAGAGATCAGTGAAGCACATACTATCCATTCTTTCTCAGTGTTCTCATTTCAGAAAACTTTTGAGTTTCCTAATCAATAAAATTTTCATAAAAACTACTCATCACAGGGAAATGTTCATGGGAAACCCATTCCCTGGATGATCAAAATCAATCACAGTTATTTCCAACATACAGAACTTTAAAAGACCACGTTGATATGATGCATTTCAAAATTCTAGATAAGTATAATACACGGAAAGACTGAAACAATTCCTTGAAAGCTTGAAGCTTCACATACTCGATACCGCACTGCAGGCACTCATTCTGCAGAATTTTTTGACATCTCAGAAAAAAGGTGCCGAATAACCAATTACACAACCCAACTACCCTTCCAGAACTGTTAGACCTATAACAACTAGATGCACAACAAATGTCATGAATTCAATGCACTCACTCACCATCAATACTAATAAGGGGTGGATCCAATAGCACAAATGAACGAGATAGGATCCAATAAGAGGTGGATCTGATGAGATATAGTCAATTCCCAATCAACGAATGACAAACAGCTAAAAGATATCACAAATCTCACTTGTTGAATATGTAGGATGACACATATCAATGTTAGATATTGACTAGACCAGACCATCCGATATAAACCTATTAGTTTGTAAAATTCACGATCATCAGAGAATCATAGTGTAAGAACACAAACCTGTCCACTCAATATCAAACCATCCAGTCAAACAAATATGGCAACACATGACATCACATTAAACTCCATAACATGAGAAGCAAGCTATTCATACCCAAACATGCTTGTCATACAAACCCACTAAGTTTTTTCTAATCCTACAGCTTCACAGATCAGTTGGCAGACTTCCAGAATACATTTAAACAAACAAGCACATGACTAAACATGTGAGTGGAAGTCAACCATCTCAAAACATAAACATGTAATTACTTCTTCACAAAGTGAGGCTTGAGAAGCTTCGCGATCTCCATCATACCAATTTTGTCTTTCCCAGCCATAATAGTCTTCAGCTTCTCATCGCAGTTAATCTCCCGCTTGTTCGCCGGGTTCTGTAAATCAGAATCACATTAATATCACAAAACAGTCCAATACAACAACATTACCCTTGAAAAGCTAATAAAGAATAACTGATTAAGGGAACAAAAGAACCAATACATACAGGGTATTTAGATAGCATTTGAAAATGGGTTTGAAAAATATTTTTTCACTCAAAACAGCTTTTGAAATTAGTTTTCTAGGAAACATATTTTTGTCAATTTCTTGAAAGGATAAAGTTAGGTACAATCTCAAATGCAGTCCCACGGACAGTCCATGTGCAGTTCCATACTTCTATGAACATGTTTTAATTTTTCAAAATAATAAACACCGCCTAATGAGATATATGCTTTGATAAGTGTATATTACTCCATTTGAATAGAATAGACCCATTTTTAACAAATGTAAAAAAATATATCAAGTTATATATCTCACATTTCTAGATGGCTAACAAGGTACATGAGACTACATATGGGACTGTAAAAATTATCGTGTGTAACGGTGCCCACAATATTTTTACAGTTTATAAATAAAGCTGATTTCTTTCACTATTTTCAGAAGTTAGAACCACTTGGGCCATTTGAAAGCACGATTGGACTATACATGTATATGTAATTCCTGCAAAAGCAAATTCAAATATAAAAGCGTCAATCTAGAGAAGCTGAAATATTAGCTTTTCACTTTAATGTGATACCCACATGGAGTTTCTTTAATTAATCAAAAGCGAGTACCAAATAACATTCACAAATCAGTACTTCAGCGTCATGAAACACAATCAGATTTACCGAACGCGAAAAAAAAAACCCCAAACAGAGAGGAAACCCTAACGGACCACAATCACCTGGAGCTGGTTGCCCTTGATGTGACCCCAGATCTTCTTCAGGACGTCGACACGAGACGCCTCCGGCGATCCCCCGAGGAAGGCGCGCATCGCCGGAGAAACCGGTAACGCCTTCAACAGAGGGTTGTTCGTCCTCTTCGGAGCGGCGGCGTCCACGGCAGTGGGCGGAGGCTTCTTCACCGCCATCGTCGCCGACGACGAAGACGACGCCGCCGCCATGAGTGCTCTGGAACCTGCCAAAACCCTAGACATCGCTCTCTCTCTCTCTCTCTCTCTCGGGGTGTGTGGTTTGTAGAGAGAGAGTGAAAATGGTTAGGTGACTACAGAACGTGGTGTATTAACCGTAATGGTTGGTTACGAGGAGAGTCCCGATGTTGACCACGTGGCACGAGATCATGTTTTTCTTTTTTTTTTAATAGGGAGGGGGGTTTGCTTTGTTTCCCGCCTCTGGACGATGATGTTCGAATTTTGAATTCGAGTGAGAGGTCCATCGGTAGATACCGTCTGATTGATGAGTCTCTACAGCCGTAGTTTGGGAAAATATATTTTGGGAAAATTTATTTAAGGTATTTTTTTCAACCTATTATTTTTTATTTATATAGCGCAATATATATTATGTTACCATAGTGTATAGCTATAGTCGGGGATAAAAAAATAGACTGAGTGTATCAGCGCTTATTTTATTAGTAAAATGATATGTCCAACCCTAATTGCAGCTTCATTTACTTTTCACATCTTTTATTTTTTAAATCATATACTCTTAAAATAACTATTATTACAAGAAATGAAGTATATATGTTAAGATAAAATAATATTTTTTTTCTTTTTGAAAAAATAAAAAAAATTGTGTTATATATTATAATAGAACTCTCCACATAATGATAACGTAATATTTATTATGTTATTACAGTATATATGCTAAAACAAGTATATAAGCTCATTTCATTGAATAGATCGTAAACAACTCTTACTATTTCCATGCGCACCCAAGTAAATGGAAAAAACGCACACAAAAAGTGACAAAATCCAATCAAAACAAAGAATCCTCAAATCACACAAACGGATGAAAATGACAAAGAAGATCTAAAAAAAAAAGAAGGAAGACCTATATTGGAAATTCGTCAATGGAAAAAAGATTAAAGAAGAAATCTTATCTTCCTCACCTCTTCATAGCAATGAAGATATGAAAATCTTATGGTAAAAAAGATGATGAGAGGGCTTAAAAGGTGAGAAATCGCAGCTCATGGAATCAGGGCCGGCCTGGATAGAGACTACTAAGACAATTGTCTAGATCCCCCACCCAGGGAGAGCCCTCAACCCTACAAAGCCTAAGTATAAACCCATTGAAAAAAAATATATTACATATCAGCTTCTTAGGGTCCAGGCCCAAAGGCCCAACCATTACAAAAAAAAAGAGTGCTGTTACACTTAGTTTACATTACCAACATTTTTACAAACCCCACGTAGGATTGTCCACGTGGAATTTTTTTTTAAATGCCACGTCAGCTCATGAAAACAGATCACCAAAAATTACCCCCAAAAAATTACGGCCACTTTTTTTCATTGTAACCCTGTTTTTTAACATTTTCATTGCCATTCTTTTTTATTTTCATTTATTGTTTATGTTTCTCTTCTCTCTCTCTCTCTCTCATCAATAGCAACCACAATAGACCAACCATTGAAGATGGTGATAGAGAGGTACCACTGAAGGGGGTGATAGAGAGGTATCACAAGGAGCTCGATCGTGTCGCCCCCACCGCCGTCCGTTTCGACGCTCGTTGACATGAAATCTCAGATCCCCTCAACCCCGCATTCCGATTCGATGATGTTGAGCGTCACCAGACTACTATCCATCGATGAACTTTTGTTGCAGATGGTGATCACAACTTGTTTGATGAAATGCGTGAGTAGATATTGTCCGTGTTAATGATGCATTTGTTTGTTGTAGGTGGATGCGCAGGCGGCGCTGATTGAGGAGATGGAGAATTTGTTGGACGTGGCGAAGATGTTGGTGGTGGAGAAGGAGTTGAGGGTGATGCGGTCTCTATTGGAGCTCCCCGTTTAGAGGTCTCTGAGAGACCTCATCGCTGCTCTAGCTAATGGTGGTGAAGAGGATGATTCAAATTGATTGAGGTTATGATGGGTCTTTTGTAGATGTATTGCTGTTTTTTTGACAAATGAAGTTAAATTTTTTTTATCTATGATTGTGATCAGTGTTTACTTTTTTTTGCATATTGGCGTTCTTACTATTTGAATTTGCGTGTGATACATGAGTTTTGTCATTCCATTGGATCTTTTTTGTTATTAGAGGATAATAAAATTTAATGAAGGTATACTTGATCTAAGAAGGTATATATGACTAATAAAGTACTTGAGAGTTGAGACTATAAAAAGAATTCTATATAAAGTTGTTCTGCCTTGGGTAAAAAGTATATGCTCGAATTTGATATTAAAATAAATATCAATGATAGTCTTGTGTGTAATTGTGAGGTGCTCTCTTAGGCTTTCAAATGCGGTCTGTTGTTGACAAAATTCATCAGCCATAAATCTAGCGGTAATCATAACATGCATATAAGCCATATATGTTAGACGAAGATTTTGACATGTGAATGGCATCACAGATGTAGAATGCCAACAATTTGGTTATTTATAAGTGAATATTTTATTTCATTGATCGCTTATTATTCGTGTTACTTGCATATAGAAACTAAGGTTATTTATAAGAAGTGAATATTTTGTTTCATTGATTGCTTTTCATTTGTGTTACTTGCATATACATACTAAGGTTACACCAGTGAGTCCACACATGTACTAAACTGAACCTGGTATATACCGATCCTCTTTAGCATGTAACAAATCAATAAACACATTTCAAAACAATGTACCATCAAAACAATCTATTGTCATATAATAACCATTTAGCATATTCTAAATCTCCTCAGCATATAATAAATCACCTAACAAAGTACTGCACAATCAGTCAATGACAAATAGTCACATGAGACATATACAAAATACTGCTAAGCATATACCTATCTTCCTTAGCATATAACAATCCAACCAAACATAGTCATGTACAATCAGTCAATAACAATGCAACTCAGAAAACATACAACAGCATAAAAAAATCAACAAACACAAATACTCACATAAGGCATATACAGAATATTACTTAGCATATGCCAAATATATCCTGTCACATACCAACCCAACAAACAACTCCACACACATCACAAAATAACCATATGTCACAACCAAACGTCATAACCAAATGTTTTAAACCAAAACATGATAACTTTACACCATTCAAAACCTATAACAAACTTGTCCCATTATACATTGCAATATTCATCACCCATGAATCATGCAGTTATCAAAGCACGCATATGTGCCATATGTTCCTTGGTGCTCAAATAGCTACGAATATCCAGTATCCTACATGCAATCCTAGTGGCATCCTTTGACCGCTTCCTCTGCCGCTTGCTCTTCGAGCGCTTCCTCTATCTCATGCCCTTCGACCTGTTCCTCTGCCGCATGCGCTTCGGGTGCTTCCTCTGCTTGTTCTACCTTGGTTTTTGTTGACTTGATACCCCTTCCAACAAATCGACCCACCCTCTCAATCGATCTAACTGATTTCCCTATTAAGACATAAATACCCATCATATAATAGTTTCAGATATGTATATACCACTTTAGCAAATGTATATACCACTTTAGAAATGTATATACCTGTACCAACTTTCTTCCATTTCCACCTTCTTTGGAGTTCTCTTACTTGTTACCGGTTTGACCTTTTGTCCAGGTCTGCATACCAGCATCGAGAATCACATACACGCTGTCAAATCAATCTCAAATTTCGTGCACAGTAGATATAAATAAATAACACTAGAAAAAAGGAAATCAGTAATGAATGAATAATCAGTAAGCAGTATATACCAGCCTAATATAAGCACATACTAGTTTAAGAAGGTTTATGATTATATAGCACGAACGTTATTTTTGAATATAGCAAATAATATAACATATTTGGTCGAATTTTTAAATCTGCAATCTTTATTTTCAAAGATACAAGATAAGATTAAAAACAATTGAAACACCAATACTAACATGAGAAAATAAGGATAACAAGAATCTTTGTGAAAAATACCTTTTTGAAACCATCTGCTACCAAAATAAAATAAGAAAATAAAGAATATCTGTGAAAAATGAATAATGAAACGATATGCTAAAAAAAGAATATCTACAAAAACATAATTTATAAAACAAAACCGTATGCTAACTAAAGAAAATAAACATATCTGTAAAAACATAATTTATGAAGCCATATACTTACAAAAGAAAATAAAAAATCTCCGTGAAAATGAATAATGAAACCATATGCTAAAAAAAAAGAATATCTACAAAAATATAATTTATGAAACAAAATCATATATTAACTAAAGAAAATAAGGAAAACAAGCATATCTGAAAAACATAATTTATGAAGCCATATGCTAACAAAAGAAAATAAGGAAGCAACAATCAAAAGGGAGACAATGCTGAATACGCATAAGATCCATGCTTCAAAGACAGTGAAGACGCAGCAGAGGTACCACACTAGCAAAACGGTGAAGACAATGGTGAAATACCACACTTGCAGACACCGATAGTAAGCCGTATCGATGATATCAGAGGGTGAGTGAGAGAGGCGAAAGGAAGAGAGAGAGAGAGAGATTTCATTTTGTGAAAAACGAAAGGGTTGCTCAAAGAGAGTATGTGAGTCTGAGGAGAGAGAACAAAGTTGTAATAAAATATGCTGAAAGTCGAAAGCTTTTTGTCAGATCTTATCGTCAGCTTGTCCTCGATAGTTACACCAGTTATATTTGTGTTTCGTGGTATCTGGAGTATATACCACATCCGAAAGAGTATGCACAGCCTTTTTAGGCACCACATCGGTGCCTAGAAACATCCACTCAAGCCGTCAAATCAATATCAGTGCTCCATTATTTTATTCTAAAAAAAATTACAATTCTTTAATGCCTGTCAATTCAAGTCATTCGGTGAAGCGTTTTTTATTTAAAAAAAAGTTAAAACATTTAATGACTGTCAATCGGTTGTGTCAGTCAGCAGTTATCGAGGAATTTTGAAATTCAAAATTCTCAAAACCTAGCCGTGCGCGCCGAATGATTCCACATCACCCCGCCCTCGCCACGTCAGATCCTACGTGGGGTCTGAGTTTGGAACTAAGAAACCGACTGAGTGTAACATTTTCCAAAAAAAAAACCCCAAGCCCAACCATGTAAATACCCCAAGTCCCCAAAAGCAAAACCCATCGTCTCAGCCTACCATTTCATTTCCCAAACCAGAAGCCCTAAAAATTATCCCTATCAAAGACCCCATTAAAGCCATGTCTCTATTATATTATTTTAAAAAAATGCATAGTTGTTTTCCAAATATGAGGATTGCTTATGGAATAATATTAACTATACTAGTTACAATTGCTCCTGCAGAAAGAAGTTTTTCAAAGTTGAAGTTGATAAAATTTTATCTTCTGTCTATCATTTCACAAGAAAAATTGAATCGATTAGCATTATTATCCATTAAAAAAAATGTAGTAGCAAAACTTGATTATACAAGGTTAATTAGTATTTTTGCTGTCCAAAATGTGAGAAGAATAATTTTATTGGGTTAATTGTTTTTAGCTATTGTACATTTTTATTTGACAGATATTAGGAAGAATCTAATTTTGTATGTATATTTATAAGTGACTAAATGTTTTCTGATTTAATTTTTATAAGAAATTTTATTTAATCGTAATATATATAAGAGGTTTCGATTTTAATAATTGAGGCCCTGCAAAAAAAAAAACAATTCTCAAGACCGGCTCTGCATGGAACTCTTGTCGATGGGACAATTTTTACTCGGAGAATCGATCGACAGACAGCCAAAAGTTTCTCCAATGTTCGACAAATGAGTTGTCGAAGAAATTGAGGTAGTGGAGGAACTGGTTTGACAACTCATCTGTCGAATTATTTTCGCCGCTTCTTGACAAATCATCTGTCGACGTGCAAACAAACATGAGTAGGAGAGGCCGGTGGTGCCCGCGTCGATGTCGGCGTGGGTGATCTTCTACGGGTGAGAACTTGAAGGATTGGAGGTCGTAGTTGGCGAAGATGGAGGTGTGGGAGGAGTGGAGGGCGGCTGTGGGAGGAGCAGAAGGAGAAGGTACAGAGCTTTATGGATGATGGAGGTGGTCATGGTGACTGCCATGGCCGATGGGTTTTTTTTTTTTTTTGGGCGGGGGGGGGGGGGGGTTGGGTTTCAAAGGGACTGATTGAAGGGGTATGTGTAATGAAAACCCTATGTCCATGTGTATATATTGGGGGTGTTTAAAAGAATATATCTTATATGGGTTGGGTGTTAAAAGAATTAGGATGTGCAGGGCAATGATAGGGGTGTAAATAGAGCCACTCAAACATTTTCCCATTTGGTAGTATGTTTATTTTCCCATTGAGCACTAATACACGCAGCCCTATTTGCAGTCCGATACACTGCGATTTTTTTTATTTTTTCAATTAAAGAAATATATACTATTGTATCTTAGTATCTACATCATTACATATATCAGCATACACTTTAAAGGTTATTTTTTTAAAAAAAGGAAAAACGATATGAACTGCAATTGCGGTTGTAATGAAGGTTGGATGTTTCTATTTCCTTTCCCATTTGGTAGTGTGGGTCGGATATTTTATCCTGATTTTATTAGCCTAATTAGGGCCGGATAGTGCCTAATGGAGAGGGGAAGATAGGTGGCTCTATTTGCCCCCTTCAAAGACATTTACACCCCTCTTAAATGGATAGTTAATTTTTAAGATCCATTTATATTCGGGTGATTTGTAGATGAAGTATTGGGCGTGTGGTGTTGGAGAAGAGGCCGAAGTTAGCGGAGATAGCCCCAGGAAGGGAGTCTTGGATCTGGGGGAGGATGGAGAATTGAAGACGAGGGAGGTCGAGATGTTGGGGGTGGAGGTAGAGGGGGTGGTGTAAGGGGTGATGCAGAGGACACCAGAGGGGCAGTGGGTGGTGGTGCGTTGGAATCAATTGTGAGGCGGAGGACAGCGAAGAGGCGGGTGGTGGTGGGTTCGAGGACGATGTCGCCGAAGAGGAGGAGGAGGGGTGAGGCGGCTGAGGAGGAAGACCACGGCGGAGGTGGCGGGTGTGGTGAGGACGAGGAACTACATGATTATTCAACACGTCAACGGTCGATAATTGTCGCATTAGCAGACACTCAACTTGTCGATGCTTAAACATTGCAAACCTGTGCATTATGTACCCATCGACACGGCAATTGTCGACCATTGTCAAATAATACAACACTCTAGCTGTCGATGGTGAAACATTCCTAACCCATGCATTATGTATGGTGTATCGACACAATGACCGTCGACGTCATTGACAAATGTTGTCGCGTTAGTTGTCGAAACATACAGATCGAAGCCAAACAAACCCGGGGAGGGCAGCATGAGTTGTTCGACACTTGGACAATAGATTATAGTGATTTCTGTCGGCACATGCAATGTCACACATAATTTTTTTTTTCTTTTTTTGGGACAATGCATTTGAATTGTCGATGCCCTCAGGTCACATTCAAACATTCTCAAACACAATGATCCATGCATACATAGGCTTAAAACATCAATTATACAAAATGAGGCCAAAACAGAATTAACATAAAGCAGGGCCAAAAAAACTAGTCTCTCAATCAAAGTATATATTCATTCAAATCATTCAAACAATGGTACATCATTCAAAGTATCTATTCATTCAAACAATTCAAAAAAACATTCATAAAAACTCTTTTGACGAGAGGAGAGCACCATAGCCAAGAACCGCACAACTCGAGGGATTACAATGAGGGGGATGACGATGGATAGAATGTCATCCAAAGGGGTGCTCTTTGGGGATGTGGAGAAGAAGGAGAAGATTGGTGAAAAAAACCCTCAATTTTAGAGGGGCGAACAAACAAAAATAAATAAGCTCTTATATATGGGGGGGGGGGGGATGCAAATGAAATGGCTGAAATTGATTAGGGGTGCATTGACGAGGGGGGTGCAATTATTTTAGAGTGGGACAAATAGAGTCACATGGGGAAGATATCACCGATCAACCAGATCCGGACATATTAACCATATCCAGAATATTTTATAGCAAACAACTTTTCAAAAAGTTATATCACACTCGGTTCTTTTACAATCTCAAATATATTTATGTATCTCATTAGTCTCCTCCACTCAATATATTGGAGAATAAAAGGGTATACGAGTGAATAAAAAAATTGTTTTTTGTTTTTGTTTTAGTGGAATAAGTAGATATTGGTAGAGCATAATATCAAATAAATATAGAATAAGGTGGTATAACTATCTAAGGAATGTCTTAAATTATGTTATTCCATCAAATTTACATCACTAATATAAAGAGATTCACATATTGCGATTCGAGCTTTGAAAAAAATTGGCTAGCACCCCCATCTCTGTAAAAGATGATCAAATATCAAATCATAGGGGCACCAATCTTAAAAAAAAAAAACTGAGAGAGATTCACATATTAAAATCAATGTTTCACCTCTTATAAATTAAAAGTTACATATGTCAAATCATTTTTTCACATTTTAAAATCATGTTTATATATGGTATTATATATAATAGTTAAATTGTATAGTGAGTATCTCTTATTGAGCCCGTATAGTAATTCAAAAAATAAGAATCAGGATATAACTTGGGCTAGATGACATATTAAGGGCTTATTTGGAACCATGGTGGGGAACCCTGAATTATGAAAATCCAATGGTTTAAATTTTGCGGTGGAAAAATATTATTTTACAAGTGTTTAAAAAGCACAAGAAAAATGAGGCGTCACACAATGTAATTTGTGGTGTGGGCCAGTGTAGATGCAAAAGCAAAAAAGATGTTTGAATACATGGTGACATTTTTTCAGCATCCAACAAGCGAATCCATGCCACCTCAGTAGGTGAGGTTGTCACAAGATAGTCTTTTATAAATTATTAAACCTAGCTCTTAAACATTATTAGAAGTCCGCCTTAGACTAATCAAACATGATAGGATCCGACACTAATCGGATAGGGGTGCAACTTGGATGGTTGAACATGATCGAACCTAACATTTGGGCGGGTTTAATTGAAGTTTTAGTATTTGAGTTCAACTCGAACACGAACCCGAGCGACCCAAACCTAATTTGGTTTGGGTTAAGGGTTCGGGAAACCCGAATCTACCCAAGTCCAAAATAGGAAGTGATACATTTAAATATTATAAATCATATTTTATTTTTTAAATTTGTGAAATAAAATTTGAATTCTCTGATTTATTTTATCCAGAATTTATCACTTCTATTATTTCATCTCTATATTTTTAAATAAATATACTACTTAATTTTATCTTTCTTATTATTTTTGTGTGGAGCACTAACTATTACAAAGTTTTAATTCTTTAAAATGACACACTTTAAAAGTAAAACATGATCTCAATATGAGCCTAACTGAACACAGTCAAATCAAACCTGAATCCAACTCGAACTTGTACTAAACTAAACCTGATATAACCGGTTCGGGTTGAGCTTCTTGGCTTTTAAAAACGGGTTGGATTGAGTTTGGATTGACTTCCTTAAACTCAGGGTTGAGTTCGTTGATCTCCAACCCGCGCCCGAGTTACAGCTGGATAATAATTTGTAAAGAAGCCAACAAAAAAAACAGCTGCAGTAAAAAGAGTAACCACTAACCAAGAGTACCTCCAAATTATTGGACTCCATAAAGCCAAAAATCAGTACCTGCTTCTGCCTCGGAAGGGTTGAAAAAGAAAAGAAAACATTGTGACAGACGAAATAATATATCTTTCAATCAGATTATGATATTACACCTTTTGAAATCTATACGGATTTGGATAATGTTTTCGTGAAATGAATGGATTGTCCTGTATCTACACTACAAAGTTGGCACTGTGGGTGTGGAAGAGAAAGGGTCAGGAACCCTGTTTAGGTACAGTTTATTTTTTCTTTTTCTTTTTTTTGGTTTCAGTTTAGGTACAGTTGTATGCGCAGAAGAGGGTGTGACAGTGAATGATTGATGACTCAGTGAATCCGTGAAGAGTTGTGTGGTTCACAATCCCCTACATTGGGTGAATTTGAGAGATTGTGAGGAGATGGTTTGTGAAGATTGAGTATATTATCAGGGGATTTTTTTCCCCACCCAACTGTGTTTTTTCGACTATTTATTTTATTTCACTATGCAAACCTGAGCATTTTAAACAAATTAATAAGTACTGTTCACTTAATTACTGAATTAATAATTGTTTTAAAATATTACCAAACTAGTCATATGACCCAGTCAAGCCCATCATGTCAGCAATTTTTATTTTTTTTCATCTACACGTTAAACCGTAAATGGAGGTGGCGTTTTGGGCTTGTAATTTTTTTTTATATTTTCTTCATAAGACGCCACCCTTGTTAGCATTTTTATCATGGAATTAATAAAAACGCCACTGGGGTTGACGTTTTATTTGAAAAACTGTAAAACACCAGCCCCAGTGGCGATTTTAGGATGTGTAAGAAAAACACCACTGGGTTGACGTTTTTTATGATGAAAAATAATGAAACGCCAACCCCAATGGTGTTTAATGCTGGGAACACATAAAATGCCACCCTGGTGGCGTTTTATGCTGCTATTGGCACGAAAAAATATTTAGTTAAGACATATGATAACTGACAATCTGTATACATAATTTCAAATAATTGACATGCATTTCATTAAACAAGGTAGCATTCAAATCGTACAAAGACACATAATCCAAATAACGTACACGCCATCCACATTTACAAATTTCCACAGCAACCCAAGTTCATGAAACTCAAAATGGCCAAATGTTAAACCATCGAACATTTTCCTTCTTTGGCTTTGAAGGCCCAGTGATAGGAGGAGGTTGTGGCACGTTCTTTCTAAGATGGCCATGTCCACATCTAGGCGGAGATGGAGGAGGTGGGGGAGGTGGAGGCCCTACATTGTCACCTCCGTCGTCATCATCATTGTCGCCATCGTCGCCATTGCCGCCCCCATCGTCGCCATTGTCTCCTCCATCGTCCCCGTCGTCTCCTCCATCGTCGCCATTGTCCCCTCCATGGTCCTCGTCGTCTCCCCCTTCGTCCCCATCGTCCCCGTCGTCTCCTCCATCCTCGCCATCATCCTCATCATCTCCTCCATCATCGCCATCGTCCCTTTCATCGTCATCTTGTTCTTCATCGCTCCGAGGAACATATTTGTCCGATAAGTCCCATGGACGCACCTCGCACATGAGATTTTGCATTTGAATTCTTATGCTCTCATAATCTCATGTGCTTCCCCAACATTTTGAATGTCTATTGCTCGTGGGGAATTTATGATCCCCTCAATTCTATTAAGGCATTGCCCCTGAAAAACAAAAGTTAAAGATGTATAAAACATAATTTTTCAAGTAAAATAGTTGACTAAATATACATTACTTACCATGCATTCTTCAATAAAAGTAGTTGGATGCCAAACTACTCCTCCAAAGATGATGGGTGGTGTCAAATATCGAATTGTAAACACCCAATACCAACGTAAATATTGGTCCAATGGGTATGCTTCTGTGGGAGCAATGATCATCCTCTTCTTTATGTTTCATCTCTCAATATGCACACGATGGAGAGCAGAGAAATCTTGGTCAATCTACCACGCCTACTCTTGTGATCAATGCGTCGTACCTCCCGTGGTATGCGTTGTGGATGTCTCATTACCTTGTCGGGTACATGCATGGCTACAATTTCAAAGCAAATAAATAAAGCATGATAACAAACCAAAGCATACCATAAAAACCTGTTCGGACAAGAACCCCTATTATGACCAGTGTTTTGACAAACACTACATCTAAAACCAAAATGATTAGCTCTTTCATCCATCGCCATATGCCTCCTAGTATTTCGTGAACGACCTTTCTTTCGTCTCTCATCAGGAGGTTGTAAGGTTAAATTCACCGAAGGCCAAAAGCCCTTTTGTCTGACCGGGTGAAATTCTGGGACATACATCAAACAATATGATTCAGTGGTGTACCATTTAGAGACATAGTCTTCGTATGACACATGGATTGCCATGCACGCCGTCATCACATGAGAGCATGGATGATGATACAACTTAGGAACATTGCATTCACAAGATGCAATTGCCTTTAACTCAAGCTCATGCGGATTATCCACCTGTCATGCACACCAAATCGTTCCAATGAGTACTGGATAACTCTCATCTGTTGACATTCTTGTTCCCCATCCATGAGTTCAGCATTCAATCTAGGCATAAAGGTTGATATTGCCATCTGTCCACTTTCACGACGTGCGATGAAGAAATCATTCACTCGATAGAATGTCTGTTGTATCAATGTTGTTATTGAAAGTCCTCGTGCTCCTTTTAAAACGTTGTTCATACATTCAGATTTATTAGTTGTCATAGCACCCCAATGTCTTCCACCGTCATGACAAAGAGTCCAGTTTTCTTTGCGAACTCTATTTAGCCAACCCCACGCCTCATGATTCATGAACTCTATCCTTCACATCGTTTCTGCGAACTTCGAAATTGTTGGCATCTAGGATGCTCTGTACATATTCCACCAAATCGACATCCTTGTAATTTTTTTAAATTATCTCTCAGATGTCTAATGCAAAACCAATGAGCCGCTCCAGTCTTCACAGTAGACTGATGAACGGCTTGAATTATACCTGGATGACGGTCTAAAATGATAGTCAAACCACGACGATCGGTGACAAACTGATGAATGCAACACAAAAACCAATGTCAACTAGACCCATTTTTACTTTCAACCACAGCAAATGCAAGTAGAAACAACCTATCATCTACATCATTGCCAATAGCTATGAGGAGATTTCCAGGATATTTTCCATACAAGTGGGTTGCCAATGGATAAAATGGGACTGCAGTAATGAAATCCTGCAATAGAAGGCTTAAATGTCCAAAAAACTCTTTGGAACTTTTGATCATTGTCCTCGTGGGTCTTGAAGTTAAACACTGAACCCGGGTTCGCCAACTGCATCGCTTGTAAATAACTAGGAAGATAAGTGTAAGATTCTTCTCAATTTTCAAAAATCTTTTCGAATGCCATACATTTTGATTTCCACACCTTGCGATAACTGATTTTCACGTGAAACTCTAAAAGGATCCTCTCTTGTATCTCCACTGGACTAATTCTTAATTGATTACGAATAGTAGGTTATCATTTGACAAATATGACTGGAAGTGAATTGCCTATGATCCGCATTCAAAATGGAATTATGACAAGTGTGCCTCTCACTCATCGTCTTGATTTTCTAATACTCATGTCCCAATGCTTTGGTTGCATGCATTCTCCATTTACAATCTTATTCCTTGTATTCGATAGTTAGACGTTTGGTGGTGGAGGCCTTCGTCTTGAATTGAACACTGTTTCGAATGCTGAATTCGTGCAAAGCAGTGTATAGGGCTTCTTTGTTGATGAAGATTTGATCTTTTTCAATATCTAATGGTAAAGACCTAGAAGAATGCCAATACACTGTCTCAGGCCCTTCTTGAATGGCCGCATTCACCATCTCTGCCATAGTATATATAATTGGTGGACACTCTTCAAACTTTTGACTAGGTTGAAAATGCTCAACGGGAACTTCATCCTCCGCATTCTCTTTGGCATCAGTCTGCGGACCAACATATTCATTTTTAACATTTGCCAACGACTCCAAGTGTTCAAAGTCCGTGTCAACTTCCAACTCTTCATTGTCCGTCTCAACTCCCATATCTCTAGCATTGTCATGAGGACATTTAGGGTGATCGACATTCAATGGTGATGGAGGTGGACTCAAATTGACGTTGAAAGCCATGTGCAATGACAATGGTAGATGCGATGAGATTTCATGTGAGGGCCTGATATAAACCATATTTACTGTGTAACAAATTTGAATACAAACATTAATATCATTGTGGAGACACGTTTCTTACCATGTTTCCCACTCCGCATGCATGTCCATTCTACCATCGTTAAATGGAGAAAGACTAACAGGTTCTTGGTCATCATTGACCATTCACGTGAATGATCTCCCTCGTTGGCTGACCTCCTCTTTCTCCAAATAAAGCTCCACACCAGCAGCATGAGTAGGGTACAAATTCAGCATCACTTTTACACTTGTGTCATTGTATACCATCATGCATTCATTTACAAGCGTCGGATATCTACAAGTTATAACTAATTTGTATCTACTTTGATTAATATTCGTTAACTTATGAATCAAATTTACCAACTCTTCGTAAGTGGTTGTTTTATCAATCATAATGATTTCTTGATGTCCACCCACATAACGAGGTTTTCCACCATTTTAACTAACTGTCCATCACAATAGCAAATTATTGGAACTTCACAATCTATGTTTTATCATTTCACATTTATATCAAATATAAGATTTACACCATTGGATTGAAATGCAAAAAATGAAAACCTTCCCAAAACCACTTTATGATATATTTCTATTGTAGAACAAAAAATATAAAAAATACCTTAAGGGATGGGAGGGTCAACCACAATCGAGGCTGGGAAACACAATCACCAAGGGATGAAGTTGGGGAGAAAAAAATTCAAAAATGGTGGACTGATTTAGGAGTTTTTGAGTGGGTTTGGAGGGAATGAAATTAGAGTTTTTGTCTCTAAGAGGTAGAAGTCAGGTAAGGGAGAAGGGGAAGACACAAGGGGAGTTTTAAGTGAAAATAATTGGGCCGAATCCGGATCCGGCTAAAGCAGCATAAAACGCCACTGCCAGTGGCGTTTTATGCTGTTCTGTAATTCAGGAGTTCTAACACCTGTGTGTAAATTGGCTGCGTCAAAATGCCACTCCGAGTGGCGTTTTATGTGAAAAATAAATAAAATGCCAACGTGGGTGGCGTGTTATGTGAAAATTAGATAAAACGCTACCCATGTTGGTGTTTTATAAAGAAAAAGTATGAAAACGCCACCTCCGTTGAAGTTTTTATCGTGAAGATTAAAAAAAATTTAAAAATTGACGTGGCGAATTTGACTAGGTCATATGACTAGTTTGATAATATTTCAAAAACCATGATTAGTTTATACTAGTTTGATAATTACGTGAACAATACTGATTAATTTGGTTAAAATGCCTGCAAACTTGTTGTAATAGCCGGAACCCTCTTATACTAGTTTATGTTAATATTAACATGTTTGGATTGCAGGATAGCATATGTTTATGCTAATATGTGTAATATCTTTGTAGTCCTATAGTCGTGCATTCGGTTTAATTTTGGTTAAATATCTTGGAGACATATTTTGGATTGATGTGAACATATGAAGTCTTTATATTTGACTTACCTTTCATATAAATTAGTTTTGCATCATTTGGAGCTATAGTGGAAAAGTTATGGTTGTTTTTCCATTTCTGTCCTTATAAGAATAAATTGCGAGGTCTTCTGTTCGTCGTTATTTTAAATATAGTTGGAGGCTTCTTCTGATCTTGATCTAAACATAGAAGTTGTAAATATTTTCGTCAGCTTTCCAATAGAAGTTACAGCGGTTCGAGTCGAGGTTGCGCAGATTTTAGTGGAAGGGCATTTTTGTAATCTTGTGGAATCCAAAGTTTTAAATAATGGTTAAGTCGGTGGAGGGTGGTGTTGGTGATATATTGAGAGAGAGAGAGAGAGAGAGAGAGAGAGAGTCGCCTGAGACTCTATTTGAAGGGAAAACAAAAAGGGAAAATTAGGAAAAAAAATTAGAAAAAGCTTCATGGAATATTTTCGTGTTACATTAGGTAAAGATTCTTGTTCTTTTCATTGTTATTATTCATCTAGGGTTGTTTTATTTCAGTTTTGAATCAAAATTATGATTTGAGGCTAAGATATGAATATGTTTTTGGGGTTGGATAAATATGAATTTGAGGGTTGAATTTAGGATTTGTAGTGGGGATGCCATGTTTGTCTTGATGGATTTGGGAATTGCTTGATCAATGGAGTTATATTTTAGCATCTGATTGAAGTTATATTTTGATCAGTGGGTTCCTCTCTACGTGAATTAGGAGCTGGAATATGGTGAGCCTAGCTTGGGGTTGTGAATTGTGGTGTAAGTGACACGACTTTTTCTTGTTCCGTTCCATTCCACGTTGTATTATTGTAAGTGACCCGATTGATTTCATTCCATTCCACATTGTATTGTTATAAGTGACCAGATCGACAATTCTTTCCATTCTACTTCCACACCTTATTATGTTTGGGGCTATTCAGTTGTATTTGAGAGTCCAGATGATTTCTATTGTGAATACTGCATTTAAATGACCTATTATTGACATATATTTCTTCATTGTAGATATCATGTGGTTGTTCGAGATTCTAAATATTCTTATAATTGGTCAATTTATATCTTGGAGTTGTTCTCCTATTGGATTCTAGCTTATTTTTCCTTATTTATATCTCATGAGCTCATAATTGACTTGTTAGTATCATGAGCCTTTCTATGATCATGATGTATCCATCCTAGTGTCTTGCCATGAACTTATGATCTGTATACTCTTGCCCCCCGTTTGGATAGCGGAATTGAGTTATTCTGGATAGATAACTATGCCAGTGTAGATAACAAATCTACAAGAATAGAAGATTTTCTGTTTGGTTGTATTTTTTTTATTCTCATTGAAAACGTAAGAATAAAGGTTGAGTTGTTTGTTTGATAAATAATAAAATATAAATAAAGTGTAAAAAAGTTGATTTGACATTTGATGTATAAGAGGTGTTGATAGGTGATTTGATGTGATGAGGTGTAAAAAGTTGATTTGACATGTGGGTCCATGGGAATAGATAAGGTGAGTATAGTTTATCCTAGGGTTGTTATAGTCTCTTATACTCGTTTAAACTGGCTTAGTAATACCAAGTTTTACCATTCAAACAAACAACTATATTTCTTATCCATTCCTATACCACCCTTATACCGCCCTTATACTCGTCTATTCCGTTACACAAACGGGGGGTTGTTGTTTGACCAGGAAGTCTTGTAGTGTGATTGGCATCGCTACTTCTATATTAGCTCTTGTGAACTTGGAGTTGGATGACCATAGACATTACAGTAAGGGTTGAGGACTACCTCCCCAATGCGCATGAGTACGTACGATCCAACGAGGGGGACTTGAGAATACCCTGCCATGCTTGGACGTTTCGAGGGCCAGTTAGTGAATCCGCAGTGGTCGTTCCGATGGCCACACGCGAGAGGTATTGTGGACATCCTAGACATATGGGGCGAGATGGGGTCGTGTAGATGGTCAATCCTACGCTTTGGACATTTAGGGGCCAAAATTGTGATTCCCTGATCATTCTTGTAGCACTATGATAGTTCTAGGGCCATCAGTGATTTAATTGACATCCTTTTGATTGATGGGTAATTTCAGAGTGTGTTTTCAGTCCAAATATGATGCATCTTGATGATATTTATTGGCCTGATCAGTTGTGAGGTGTTAGTTTGAGTTATTCATTCCTATTTTTATATATCAGCAATGTTATTGTTCTCCGCTAATGCTCATACAGTGGTTCCATTTGTCATTATACTTTGACTTGGTGTTTATTGAGATTACTGAGCTTGACTTTGGATGTCATTCATGTTTTTTTTATGCGTGGAATGTCTGGTTACTTACTGAGCATCTTTCGCTCATTCCATCCTATTTTTCCTATTGTTTTTGCAGAGTAAAGGCAGAGGTTTCTGGGTGTTGACTTTGTCTCCTTTTGGTGTCACGTCCACTTGGTGATAATTATATATATATATGTGTGTGTGTATATTGTTGATGTTTTGAATCTATACATGATTATTTTGGTAGAGGCTGGTTTAGTGAACCAGGACTGTGTTAAAATGCATTGTATATATGGATGGCTGTACATGAGATGTGTTAGATGCTCTGTTGACTACTTAAATTTTTCTGAGTAAGTTTATATATGTGATTATATATATTTTGTTGATTACCTGTTATCCCAGGGTTGTTATCATATGTGATTATAGAGAGTAGATATTTCAATGTTTTAAGAAAAAAAGGTGAGTTTTTGGGCACATGACGTGTTTGTATTGGTGTTTCTGGGCGCGGACCGCCACAGTTAGTATCAGAGCTTAAATGACATGCACGTGTTGATGGTTTAGGACATGGGCCGTCACACCTGTATCAAAGCCTCCTTTTTTTTTAAAAAATGTCATCTGGTGTTTGATAAAAATTTCTTGTTTGTAAGGTACCTTGAAGTAAGTGAACCACCAATGAACGCGTTCACTAAAGTGGGGCCCGGGGTAAAAACTTTTGTTCTATTGATAAATATTTTTCCGTGGCTAAATCCTCCCGGGTGATAAGATTTAAAGTCATTTCTCCTTATTAAATAGGGGTGTCTCTACTATCCTATCAAGAAAAAATTCATTTTTTCTGTTATAATAAAAAAAATTTAATGTATT
Organism: Acorus calamus; assembly: GCA_030737845.1. Taxonomy (NCBI): domain Eukaryota; kingdom Viridiplantae; phylum Streptophyta; class Magnoliopsida; order Acorales; family Acoraceae; genus Acorus; species Acorus calamus. Next base: position 16,415,407 of record CM060877.1, on the reverse strand, counting down.
TTCGACGATATGCATGATTTTTCATGTAAATATGAATTAAAATAATAAAATTTATGTTAAAAAGATTTTTCTCAATCTAAGTGGTTCCTTTTATGTGAACCTATAAGATTATCCATGTTTTTCACACGAGATACATTTTGGAAAAATCGTTTGAATATCTTATATCTAGGTTTTTTGTTGGACACTTTTTGTTGTTGGTAAATTCTCTCACACATCAAATTGTTAGAATATAAGAGAAACTAATAATAAAACCCTAAAACCCTTGTTCTATTAGAGAGGGACTAAAAGTCATTTATATAATAATACAAGATAATGTTACACGTGTAACAAACTATTAAACTAATATCATAACAAACAAATATGTAATCTAACACCTTTAACAAAAATCAAATGACATTGTACTTTCGGTTGCAAGAGCCTTTTTAATGGTCTCCCCCGTGACTTTAAGCCAGTGGTGAAGTAAATTGGCTTTCTTTCTCTGCTGCAGAGGGATAGGGAGAAATCTAACCATGGTAGAGTGGCGCGTCCACGCAGTGTTACTATATCCTTTGTCAAATAAGAACCATGTCACCACCCAGTGAATGAGATCTTAGACATGGCAACCATCCATTGCAACGATGCCTGCCGCATGCTGGCATCCCACAAGTAATCCAAACTCTACACTAGAGAGAAAATATCTTCAACCCAACTTGGGTTCCATTTCCAAGAAAACGCATTTCTATTTTTAAAATGACTACAAACTTATGTTAGAAGTTAGAGATTTTTAATTTTAAGTCTCTATAAACATGTCTACTTAGGGATCGATCTATTCCTTCTTCATATTTTTAAGTCTCCAAATTCAACCGTGGCTATTTGATTTTTAGTCTATCTATCAAATGTTGTTCATAAACCGTTAGTTTGTGAAATGTGATTTTATTTTTAAGTCCTTGTAATCTATATTATTTAGTTGTAAGTCCCTCCCTTTATCATATTTCATTTTTAGTCTTCAATTTCAAACTTTTTTTCTTATTAGTCATTGAATAAAATATTTATATGATTTTGTAAGTATTTTGATATTTGAAACTTGCATACAAAATGTTTAGTGAAATATCTAAATCCAAAAATGTATTTGCATTGTTAGATATTTAGTAACAATTTTAGTAGTATTCAACAATGCATATGCCCACCCAATCCGATATTGTATTTTCTTATAGTCTTAGTTGTTAATTAGAATTGATTACATAAGCAGAAGAAGAATGATTACATAAGCAAATTTTGAGGATTTTTCATTATTGAATTTTGATTTAAATGATTTTTTCTTGGTTGAAAATTGTGAAATATTAAATTAGGTATTTTAAGTGTGTTTAGCATTTTAATTTAAAATTTTAAATATATTAAAAAAATTGTATGCAGTAAATGAAAATTTTATTTTGCTTGGTTCTAAACTTTTATTTATTTAGAGATTATTGATTTTGGGGAATCTATTTATATTATATTTATTTATTTAACATTTAAGCTACTAGTATTTTAGTTTTTATTATTTTAGATTTAAAATCTCATTTATGAAAGGTCCGAGATTTTCTTCCATTGTTATAGTATCTTGGCTATACCACTACACAATACACACCTAATTGATTTAAAATATCGAATATTGGAAGTTGAAGATATGTTGAACTAGAAAATCGATATCAAAATACTAAAATACTTATTCATTTAGATATTTCACCAAACATTTTGTATACAAGTTTCAAATATCAAAGTACTTACAAAATCATATAGACATTTTGTTCAGAGATTAATAAGAAAAAAATGTTTGAAATTGGGGACTTAAAATGAAATATGAAGAAGAGTGAAACCGATCACTAAATAACATAGTTTACATAGATTTAGAAATAAAATCATATTTAACGGTGTATGGACGGATGTTTTACAAAGGGACTAAAAACCAAATAAACGATTTAACTTAGGGACTTAAAAAGAAATATGAAGAAAGAGGGATCGATCTCTAAATAGACATGTTTCGTATATTTAAAATTAAAAATTCCTAGAAATTAAGGCTCCTATTTGATAAAAAAAAATTAAAAAATAATAATGGATATTTAGCCATGTTTGGATGCAGAATATGACTTATTCTTGGGTATACAATCATTTTGACATGAGTGATTATAAATAAGGATAAAATGATTTTGTGCTTAATTGTTTTTGAATTTTTCTCATTTGAAAACGTAAAATAAATTTTTTATTGTTTAGGTAAAATGTGAATAAAATGTGGATAAATAATTATAAAATGAAAAAATAATGATAGTTGATTTGATAGGTAATTTTTAAGAAGTGGTGACATTTGATTTGACTGTGGACTCGTACTTTGGGTGGAATAACTTGAAATAACTTTAATTCTAAATATTTTATTTAACATATTCCACCTTATTTCAGAATCTATCTGACGTTATACTGCATCCAAACTAGGGCTCATGGTGTCATTGGATTCCATCTATGTGTATTTCAAATATATCTATCTAAAGTTGTCGGTTCCCTACCGAAGAATGACATATATTCAAAATTATGACAGAACTCATATGGTAATCTCGTAAAGTGACAAAAACTGATGTGATCCGACGCTAATTGATCGAAATAAATGAGTTTTATTTACCGACATAAATGATAGATTGATCAGTGACCAGACATCATTGGCAGGTGCCATTGAACCAGAAGATGACGAATTGCATACCTGTGGAAGTACAAATACAAGTCCGTATATTTTTCAACCGGATCTGAAGCGATTATATCCAGGGCTTGACTGAGATACGACATTACAGTATACAATTGCAAAACAAATTGTCTCGACTGAAACCGTCAAAATGTAATTCCACATCATACACACAAGGGTCCAACCCTAGTCCGCTCGGGTTACTATAAAAAATCAATTTGGTAGAGGATTAGCAACCTCTGTCATTTGCTAACAACAGATATGAGAAACGAAAGAGGATATGAATTAAGTAATCCAGTCGACGGACAAACTCCCTCCAACCAGATGGTTAACGTGACCGATGATTTAGGGTTTCGACAAACATGCACATTATAAACATGGATCCAAACAACTGTCTACAGTTTTCACGTGGTAAAAACCCAACAACTAAAAACTATTAAATTTTTTTTTAAAGCTAGGTGGAATTTTAGAATGTGCATTGCGGACCCAAGTTTTGAGAATCCAGAAGTTTAAACCCCCACGTTTCATAATCATTGTTTTCATTGCGTTTAGAAACACCCAAAAATAAAACATGGGATAAAACACTTGGGATGTGAGAAATATGAAAAACTCATTTTCAGGTTTGCATTTTATCGGCATTTCTCATCGCTTAATCCATGTAGATATATAGATCAACCATATCAAAGGAAAATTTTCACATTATTACGTACCAATGAGAATCTTATCAGTACATGTTTCAATACATGTTTCGATGAATGACACGTGTATAAAAAAATTAAAAATATTTTATTAATAAAAACTCATTAATATAAATCTCATTAATGCATTTTTATAAACACGTGTCGTACATCCAGAGACACACTAATGAAATACCTAATAATATGAAATTTTTCCATGTCAAACCCCTCCCAAAATAAAAATAAAAAAAAACCTTCACATTGGTAGGGTTTGAAAAAATACTTCCTCATAGCACTTCCATTCACACAGGGACAAAACCCCACGCAATCCCTCACCCCCCCATCTGAGAATCCGTGAAATGACCACCAAAAAACATTTCCAAACCGAAGAAAAACAAACCAACACACGTCACTCTTTTTTTCAACCCTCCGTGTTTGTTTGTGTGCTTGCGTTTTGTTTCTCTCCCTCGTTCGAAATTCGGTGACAACGTGCCGTGACTAATCCGCTGACCCTAAAAGTCCTAACACCCTTTTCCCCCATCTATTTCGCCGATGTCTCTTGATATCAGACACTCTTTTTTTGTCTCTCTCGCTCCATTTCCCCCCAACTTTTTTAAAGAGTGTGTTTTATGGATTTCCGATTAAGCAAACACAGAAGAGTAGGAAAGTGTGAGAGAGACAGAGACATAGAGATGTCCTTTATTTGGGAGGCTCGTCTGTGATGCGCTTGCTCACGTGCGCGCTGCGTGAGATCGCGCACCCTTCCTTCCTGACCGTTGATTTCGTCTTCCTCGGTATGCACTTCGCTCTCACGCCGTCCATCTCCTCCTCCATCAGCTCCTCCATTTTCGAACTCCTTCAAAGGAAAAATAAAAAAACACAAAACAAAAATACACGTTAAAAATTATAAGATACGCCATAACTAGTGACCACTATTAACAGAAAAAAGAGAACTAATATATCTAAGTCCGTTTGAAAATGAGTTTAATATATTTTGCGATTGAAATCTAAAAATTTTAAAACTCAGACTGAAAATTTAATAAAACATAATTTTTTAAAAACAGTTTGAAACATAAGATTTCAAGAATTTTAAGGTTTTAACCATTTTATACGTGTATGGGGTTTTATCATCTACATGACATAATTTTTTTTTATTGTTTTAATTTAAAAAATATACTTAATTTATTTCATATAATAACACGTATTTCATATGGACACTGTGTAATTAAAAAAAGAGTTGAGGACTGTAGTTGGAACGTATGATTTCCCCAGAGAAAAATGTACAAACGCATCGCTGCATAAAGTTCTGCCAGCAGCGCTGTTACGACCGTCCGATCAACGGGATGGGCGTCCATAACCATCTCGAGATGGCATTTCGGTAATATTAAAGCTAAAGTGAACGAAGGACGGTTGAGATTGACTCACCTCTCGGCGTTGTAAGACGACGAACGCTTCAGAGACGGGAACTCAGCGAGGCCGTCCGATCCTTTTTTCTTGGTCTCGATCAAGCTCCCGCTGAAGTACTCCTTGTCCTCCAAACGGAACACGGGAGTACCATCCATCAGACCGTCCAAATCCTTCCCAGCCTGGTCGGACGGTCCTCCTTCAATGGACCCCCTCGGGAGCCTCGCACGGTAATGTGAGACCATCGAGAACCCGTTGTCCTTCACAGAGAATGACCCGCACGAGATCAGGTGCATCAGGACCGCTGAAGCGCGGACTCTCCCGCTTGGGTGGTTGTTGACCGTCCGATCTTCTCCATTGACGGTCGAGATCAAAAGACGCCCGTCCGATTTGATGAGGGACTCCAGGGTTTCGGGGCTGGACGAAGACGGCGGGGGTGAGATCTCATCCCCGCACAGCTCCTCCGATGCCGGCGGCGGCCGCGGCGGCTCCAAAGATTCCTTCGCAGAAGCCCGCCGGCGCTGCTGCTTCCTGTCGTCGGTCTGCGTCGACGCGTCGGCGGCGACGGCGCGGATGGCCGCCGCGGCTGATTCAGTCGGTTCGGGCTTGTAGACCTTGTACTCGTTCAGGTCGAGCGAGGTCCACGACGGCTGCTTCTTCCGCCGGGGGAGGGGGAAGTCCGGAACATCGGCCGTCGGAGGCGGCGGGGGAAGCCTCTCCGAGGAGCTGGAGGAGGTGGAGTCTATAGATCGGACGGTGGAGGAGGGATCGATCAGGAGCTCGGATCCTTTGAGGACGTACTCGTGACCGTGGACGGGGTAGATGAAGTCGTCCTCAGAGAGATCGTGCCACACGAATCCATTTTTGTAGCTCCTGAAATCCCCAAAAAAATTTCATCAAAATCGATTTAGCCCTAAAAGGCTTCACCAAATCAAATCAAAGCCATTCAGAAGTTACCGTTTCGAAGACCAAGCGTACATGTTCGCCATGCCTTTCCCTCTCAGGAAGTTGAGTCGATTCATCACATCTTCAAAGAAAAAGAAGCAGAGAGAGACAGATTCAGAGAGATAAAACAGAGCGAATTGGTTCTTGTTAAGGACTCTGAGTTACCTCTCATGTAGAGGCCGTCGGAGGAGGAAGAGAGAGAGACCTCCATGAAGTGAGGATGCTCGAGATTGCCGTTCCGGCTGAGGTAATACACGACGGGCACCTTATTCACCGGTGGCGGTGGCGGTGGCGGTGGCGGTGGCGGAGGCGGTCTCGACTTCGGCGGCTCAGTCCAGACTCTAGTCCTCTCCGGACTCGTCTCCCTCTCCCGCCACTGCCTCTGGAGCTCCGATTTGGCTCTCGAAGCCATCGCCATCGCCGCAACAACAAGAGCTTCAGCGGAAGCTTTTATGGGAGATTCGAAGGTGAAAAGTCTTTATTTCGTTCTTTCGTTTCGAAGGGGGGTATATATAGGGGGGGAACGGGGAAGAGTCTGAAAAGGATGCGAGGGACAACGGGAAGCGAACAAACGAAGCTCATGGGATTACTGTAATAAATAAAAAAACGCGCGTGCGTGTAATTGGAAAATGGTTTCAAAAGATCTCGTGATACGATATGGCGAGAAAGGGCGAGGAATCTCGCGGTACGTGATACGCCCTAAATAGGGTTTGGTTATTCTCGTCGTTTTGGGGTTTTGCGAAATGGGTTTGTGATAGAAATTGATTGACAAGAAAGGGCGAGGAATCTCGCGGTACGGATTGTTTATGGACAGAATTACCCCTACACTTCACGCCCTAAGGTAGGGTTTAGAGGGTTATTCTCGTCGTTTAGGGGTTTTGCGAAATGGGTTTGTGATATTGCATTTCGAGACGTAGAGAGAAATTGACCCATTCCTATTGACAAGCAATCTCGGCTCACGCAGTTTTTATATATTTATTTTTATTTATAAAGTACATTTTTCGTGTTATGCGCGGTGAGGATAAGACGGACCACATGCAATTAGGGCCCCTTTGTTTTTTTGCTATGGAATCCAAATTTTGTTCAAATGTACAAGGGCGACTTCTGTCATAACACAAGCGAGCCCATTTTGAGTTTGGGCCACACCTATCATAGCGGAAGCTGAAGCAATCCGGGCAGACCCACTTGCTCTAGGAACCGGTTAAGACGTCGCTCTGTGCGATCATATGTATCTAGCTTGATTGGTTGATTTATGTGCTGTCATTGTATTCAAGGAGGAGCGGCTCGATATATTACGAGGTCTAAGATTATTAAATAATATTTTATTTTAATTTTAAATTATTAATTTTTTACTTGAATATCATTCTTCTAGTTTTTTTATATACAAAATTACTAATTAAGTTTTGAGAAAATGATAAAAAAACTCACAAAAGTTTGAAATCTTCAAATCAGCCATTTTTTAAAATTATACCTAAAAAAGTCTCATTTCACAGTTTTGAAAACACAAAAAACTAATCTGCCCTTATGTAATTAAATCTTTAATATCCATCTTTATTCTACACTAAAAATCTATTTTTCCTATAAAACAACAATCTCTCTATACATGATTAAATTCAATCCTCTTAGAGGTTTTATTATTATATATCATACTGTATATTTCTTATATATATTTTACATGATATTGTTTATCATTTTTCATTATGTATAATCATAATATGTAATTTAAATCTGAATTGTGCCCCAATGCCGCAGATGATATTTCAATATTATAATCTTTATTCACATTTTTTATTTGTTTTTGGTAATTTACATATTTTTATGATATCATTAGTACATATTCATATTTAAAAAAAACATCAACATTTAATGGAATTCATCATAAAAAACTCAAATTATATTGATACATATTTCACAAAATCCACCTTATCACGAAGAATTTACAATAAAAAAATTGATTTACATAAAAATGTGTAAAATATATTAATAAAATTAAGAGGCTGAAATATATTAACAAAGTTGAGAGATATGGAATGTATTAAGGATTTAATTGCATAAGGGCATATTAGTATTTTGTGTTTCTAAAATTGTAAAATGAGATTTTTTAGGGTATAATTTTAAAAAGTGGCTGATTTTGGTATTTCTAACTTTGAGATACTTTTTTAGCCATTTTCCCTTAAGTTTTTACATTCAAATTTTATTTTATTCAAATAAAAGAATATCTTGTTCATTGTTATCTACACCACATAATTTTTTTTCATCTACAGTAAACATGAAGTAAAAAATAGAGTAAGAAGAAAGGTTTTTTTTTAAATAAAGAAGAAATAAATTGAAAAGAATAAAAGAAGTGTGAAAAATTCACTTTCTTAAGCCTTGTCGTTTCATATTCTCATTTTTTTTTTTATTAAGAAAAAGCCTTTAAATTCAATCGATCATGCAAAAAAAAATTTGCTATATTTTAGATATCATAAAATGTTGTCAATTTTTATTAGTTATTTTTAACCATATCAAAATGACTATTAATTTTAAAAAAAATAATTTTTTTTAATGTGTTAATTTATTATTGATCAATATCTGGACCTAGTTATAAATAAATAAAAATTAGGGGCTTTTGTACATCTGGAGCCTTAGACAATTGCCCAAGTTGCTTAATAAAAGAAGCTGACATTGTGTTCAAGTTAACCACAAACACATGTTGCACTGACTAACCCACATGTTTATTGAAAATTGTTCGAAAGAATTATCTGTGGGATTGAAATAAACCAATACAGGTAGCCTTCTCAATTTGACTAAAAGATCAGCCATTAGAGTCGTAAAAAAAAAAAAAATAGTTAGCCACAAACACATGTTGGGATAATATAATATTCATTTCGGTTCAGCTTCGATCCGCGGTGTGGAATTCAACATAGCGCTACCGTGAGTCCGAACACTTTTTGATGTTTGTGTTTAGACGATAGTGGCATTGTTCTTAGGTAATTTTTCTTGTATTTGAGAAGCCTTGAAAATAATGCTTCTCTAACACCCTCTACTTGCTTGAGAGTTCTCCACTGTGATCGCAAATGGACCATCCTAGTGTATGTAAATCCTGGTGTCAAATCTTTTACATCCATATAACCCCTTTTATATTTTACATTGATGATGATGAAATAAAGCTACATCAGGAATAATAAGATTTTAAGGAAAAAATTCATATAACCCCCATTAAGCTTCCCAAAATCCATATAACTCCTTTATTTTTCTTAAAATCCATGTAACCCCCTAAAACATCTATGCAAATCCAAATAACTCCCTGAATTAAATTTTCATTGAGAGATGAAAAACATGTAAAATATCTTTTATAAATAACCATTTTACGCATCCCGATAAGATTTTATAATCTATAAAAAAAGTATAAAATCATCATTTACAAATGATTTTATGTATTTTAAATATATTGTAAAGGTGTTTTTAGTATACCGTGCTTTCAATTATGGTTAACTAAATAAAATATTTACATAATATTTCTCATCTGTTAATGAAAGCTTAACTCGGTGAATTATTTAGATTTATATAGGTGTTTTCACAGGGCTATAAGGACTTAAAGAAATGTCAGGGGGCTATATATATTTCCTGCAATTTAAGGGGGGTATTTGAATGTTTCCCTTTTAATGGTAGGGGTGCAACTTGGGCGGGTTGGGTCGGGTTCGGGATCGGGTCGGGTTTGGCTTTAACCCGCATTACATAAGGTCCAACCCGAACCTGAGCCTGAACCCGACCTCAACCCGTGGGTTCGCGTCGGGTTCAGGTTGAACCCGGGCTCGGGCTCGGGTTCGGGTTGGGCTCGGACCGGGCTCGGGTTATTTTTGTAAAAAATAAAAAAATGAAAGAACTTGATTAAATAACCCTCAAGGACAATTACTTTTGAAAATTAGCTTATATGAATAAACATAAAATCTGAAAAATGCTTAAGCAAAGTTGAAAAAAAAAAAATCTAAAAAAAAAAAATTTGAATTATAATAGAAGGATTAAAAGTTTAAAACTCCTGAACTTCAAATAAGCCTTAATAACTAATAAGATAGGAGACCTAACAATAAGCCTGCATAACATTCACAAAAACTAAAAGAACTTCTTATCCATGATGCTACAAAGAGAGCAACATAAAGATAGTGCATCAAAATCAACAACCCTGACCACAGTCCACAGATATTGTATCAGTCTTCACCATAGTTATTGTTTCAGCAACACAAACATACTTCAAACATAAAATAAATAGACCACATAAAAAAAGTAATTGTTTTTTAGTTCTTCACCACATATCCACATTCCACATCAAAAAGTGTCCATAGACTGTTCCTTCACCACATCAAAAACTGTAGAATGTTCTTCACCACAAAAAACAAACATGTTCTTCAATAACACAAACTCCATTATATCCCTATAGAACACATGAGAAAAAAACAAGATAGTTATGCTAGCAAAGTAAATAAAATCAATGAAAATATCATAATAACAAGCTATAAATTATATTTTAGAAAACTGCAAATCAATAATAGGAGAAATCTTCAAAACAGGATGAAATTAAAGAATGAGGCATGATTCATGATTAATCAAAATACAAGCTTAATCTTATCGAAAGGACATCGATAAAAAAATGAGACATCTTACTGAGGGCTCCTAAGTTTGTTACTGGATATCTAAATTTTTGTCCAGGACCCTTTAGAAAGGTGGGATGGGAAAGTGCAAGATGTAGAGATGTACTATTTTTATGCCCCTTCTTTTCTTCTTTTACTCATCATTGAAAATGTCAAAATGATACAAGCCAATTGCTAAGCCAACAATCCTCCATCCAGAAACCTATACCTTAATGTAGTTAAATGATGAAACATTAAACCTAAGTATCTATAATGTTTATCAATTCCTGAATACTATGTAATCTTAAACTATGCATGAATAGTCAACCACATATCATACTGAAATCACAACCTGCCATAGGATACCTTATTAAGCAACTTCACAAATTAAACAGAACAAATTTAAGACTAAAAACTTAAATGTGACATGCTATTAGCCCATGGAGACCTAATTAATTTCAGAAACATATCCGTAAGATGAATGTATAAAATTAAAGGCTGAAGTTCCTTCTATGAAATTTCAATAATGTAAAGTTATTTCAACCCAAAAAATTCAGTATGTTAAAGTTATGGACAAATAAGTTCCATATGTTCAATATGGTACATGTAAAGTCATTTTTAAATTACCCTGCAAAAAGAAAAAAAATGTAGTTTTATTCAGTATAAACTATTATAGAGAGCATAAATTGCATACCATTATATTTTACCATGCTAACAACTACCAAGAGTCAAGAGTAAATCCAAACACATGTCATGTAAATTAGAAATATATATATTTCAATACATAGGAGATTTGAATTTTAAAAACAAGATTTTTTTTGTTTCGATTAACATGTATCTGCAATCTAAGCAAATGATGTTTTAGTAGTTCGATTTTTATCTCACACAGTGATTTTTTCCGTTATATATACAAATTCCATTAAATCGATGCATGTCCCTTCTGATTTTAAGCCTTTGTTATGTAAAAGCAAACAATCGAACTAATGCTTAAAATCTGATTTAAGGATTTAATCTTACATCCCTCAATTTGAGTTTTAAAAACAAGATGTATTTCATCTTCATCTAAGCTTTTGTAAAAATAAAATCCACAAAACCCAAATCAATAACCAAACAAAATAACAAATACCCAACAATAATGAAATATTGAAATCAAATAAACAAGTCAACGAAAGTGAACGAACCTCTCTTTGTGACGATGATGGATGATCAGGCGGCGTGGGTCGGTGAGGGTCGGGCGGTCGGCGAGGGCTGAGGGCCGTTGAGATTCGGGGAGGGTTGACGGTCGGAGAGAGGGTCGGGCAGTCGGTGAGAGTCGTGGCTTCGTGGGTCGGCGAGGGCCGTGAGGGTTGAAGAGGTTTGAAGAGAGGATGGGAGGGTTGATTGGTTGAAGAGGGTTGAAGAGATCAAGAGAGGTTTTCAATTTTTGTGTGTTGTGACGGCAGTGGCCAGTGAGTGAAAGGGGGTATTAGATGAATTAGGTTTAGTTGAATAAACGGCTATGATTTAACCATTTCAGTGATGGAGGGTCCAGATTTAACCCTTTTAAAAACATCTACGGGTTCGGGTTCAACCCGGCCAACCCGAGACGTCAACCCGAACCCGACCCGAATTGGGTTCAGATTAGTTCGGGTTCGGGTCGGGTTGAACCCGATGGTAAAAAATCCCAACCCGAACCCGTCCACGAGTCGGGTTGGGTCGGGTTCAACCCAAGTTGCACCCTATTTAATTTAATGGTTGTGATCTGATTGAGGGAGGCCCCACCGAAAGTACGGTTAACAGAGGCATCGTGGGAAAAAGATCTCCTTGGCTTCCTGCAGACCATTCATGCACGTGAAGTCGGATAGTAAAGCAGCGCAACAACTTAAGCTTAACTGGATCTGCAGATAGAAATTCCAACTTCTTTTGTTGGTAATTTGTTTTTTAATTTAAAAAAATTTAGGACACGTTCGTAAAAATGGGTTATCTTTACCAACTTACCGTCTTTTAATTTTGAGGATGCATAGAGATATGTATTAAAATGGGGATTGAAATGAGATTAAATGTATCTCTATTTATTCAGTGATAAAACATTATCATTATTGTTTGCTAAATTTGAGAAGTAAAAAAAAAAAAGAATTTAATTAACTTGACCACGCTTATCATTTATGTGAATATATATGTTACACTATAACTTTAAAGAAGAAATTCTTAAATTTTTGGTGGAACACAGTATAATATGTGGGTTTGAGAAAAGATTTTTTTGTGTCAAAAACATAGAAAAATTCATGTAGTTAATCAATATGAGACAGTCACCTAGGCAATATAAAAAATTATATTCAGTTTTTTAATAAACTCTCACCAGTTTTTATCAAAAGATAAATGATTAGATAACTACGGTAAGGTTTCGGTATTTTTCGGCCTTATATATTTATTTTAAATATATAATGAAAATTTTAAAATTTGATTTTTTATATTTCATTTTTCAGATTTGGCGGTGGGCCTAAATGAGTCCAATTTGATTTATAATTATGATAATTATAAATTGATGTTGAAATAATTATTTTATATTTTTTTGTAGATCTTTATAGTGTTAAGATACTTTGGTTGAAATTTAGTGAGATTCGGAGTTCGAAAAATTTGATTTTTAGGCTTAGTGTCAAGTTATTAGGCCTAGGGATCTAGTTGCGAATCCAGAATACATTTTTATAGCCTTCTGGGACTTTTCTGTAAATCGGATAGGGATCTGTTTGTAAATCGGATAGGGACGTCATTGTAAACTGAAAACACTTCAGGGGTCGTTTTGTAATTTCGGTAAACCCCTTTAAATAACATGTTTGGGTTAGGGTTTTTCATCCAAATCTCAGAAGTTATGAAGGGTTGTGATGACTTAACCCTAGATGGAGATGGTGGGTGGTGTAACCGGATCTAAGGTGAGATATCATTCCCTATTGATTTTGTTAGTTTTAATTTATTTTATTTAGGATTTGATTACGTCAAGTAATTGTTTGGGGAAGAAGTTTGATGGATTAGAGTTTGATTGATTTAATTTAATGATTATTTGATTTGATTTTTATGGATCTCAAAGTAATTCTTAAGATCAAATTAGATTTATTAGTTTTGGGATTTAATGGCCACTTTCGGGTTGATTTTATGCTTGGACGTAAATCGTGTTTTTGACTATGATAGAGTCGTTTATGGAAAAAATGTATTTGACAAACAGAAATAGGTTTTGAAAAGAGCTTTCCAACGAATCATTAATCGTCCAATTCAGAGTTATGGATAGAAAGTTATGGCTTTTGAAAGATTTCTGTCCAGTTTATTGAAATTCAAATATTTAGCTTGATGACCAAGTTTGATGAATGTTAGAGATTTAGATGATCCCAAATTTGATGTTTAATGAAGTATAGTTTGTTTTGCGGGTTTTGATGATTTTATTGATCTTGAGAACTTAAATAGAATCTTAAATCGATAATTTGGTTTAGTGAGATCAATGAATATTGATTGGATATTGTTGTTATTTGGATGTAAATTGATTGGATTTGAGTTACTCGATCATGGAATTATAGTTGAGCTTTATTGGATTTGTCCAAATATTTATTCGAGGATTGATTGATCATATGGGTCTTATGGAATAAATGGATATTGATTATCGGATCGGATCATTGTGAGTATATGAGTATTCTAATATTTATTCGAAGTTGGGATTTTCATTAGGACTTTGAAGTGAGTTGTTGATTGTAGGTCTATAAGATATCGGCTTTTGGGATTTTGGGCATAGTGCTGTTATAAGTTGGTTGTCAGTTGTTTGGGTCGTGATTGATTGTTTCTGATCTATTATTGTATAATTGTTATGCTAGGTTATCAACGTGCAAGTGTGTATCGTTGATGCTTGCGTGGACCGAAGGTGAGTAGGCCTATCGATTTATTTCGTGCGAGCTTTTGCTCTATAACATTGAATTTCATATGCCAATCATATTTGTGTGATATTATGTGTCATCCATGCATTTATATTTTGATAAATTTGCATGATTTGGATATTTTCTTCACATTGATCAAATTGCATTTTCGTTGAATGAAGTTGCATGATTTAATTCATTCATCATGTCATTAAAATAGTATGAATTATGCTATTCATGTTTCAAGAATTAACATAATATATTTTCTGATGCTTATGCTTTCGAAATAATATTTGGATTAAAGATTTTCATTTCGAGAGTTTTGGAAAAATTTAGGACTAGTGGAGACAACCTAGTCCTAGGAGATTTTATCAAGATGCATATCATGACATATTTTCTGGAATAAATCCCCCTGTAGTATTTAGCATTTGGGGAGGAAGGTCTAGGACTCGAAGAGTCCCAAGATCGGTGAGGGGTGTGGTAAAGCATTCCTTGCAGCGGCGGATTCCTTTGTTTGGAGTCTGCAGCAACCGGGACATCCTGTGCTGGTGTTCTCGTAGTGATGGAAGCGGCGACCCATCAGCGTCTTCTAGATCCGACGTCTCCTCGAGGGAGCTTTTTGAGCGATTTAGTCGCTTGGGGCTTGGCACACCTGTTTTAGGGAACGGTTCTTCCGATTGAGAACCCTACCCGGTCATATCATTTAAGCTGCATGATTTCTATGACGTGGACCAAGGATTGGGCCACGTGATTGCATTAAAACTATATTTTATTAAGCTCATGAATTTAATTTGATTTTTTTAAAGAAAATTCTATATATATATATATATATATATATATATATATATATATATATAATAATGCGATTGCAGTGCGGGACGGCATGCGGCCGCGACGTGGGCCGTTCGATCGCGAGTCCATCGCTTCCAACGGTTGAGATGAATCGCCCCCGACCGTCCGATGCGATAGACCCGTGATCGACGGCCCGTGATCGCTGCCGCACCTGCCGCATTCGCCGCACGAATCACGTCCCATATATATATATATATATATATATATATATATATATATATATATATATATATATAATGATATTTTTTTTAACTCTCATGATTTCTCTGATGTGGCCAATGATTTGGTCCACGTGTGCATTAAAATATTTTTTTTAAAGTTTATGATTTTAAATTGATTTAATAAAATAAAATATTTATAAATGAAATTCTGATTTTCATAAAACCTTATTTTTATATGTAACTATCATATGAAGTAATTTGTCAGTGGCTTATTCACTGAGTTAATTGCTCACCCTATTCGATATGGGCTGGTTGTTTCATAACTAGGTATTGCGTATTCTGAGGATTAAGATGAAGTTTGGAATTTTCGCATCTTTCAGAAATTTCTTCGACGTATCGGTTCGAGGATAAATTATAGTTGCGATCAACTATTTAGGTTTGTTTAGTTTAGATGGCTCCCACAAGGGTGGTTTAGTATGTCTTTTAATTCTAGTATTTTGTTTATGTCAGACTTTGATATTTTGTAAGACCGTTAGTGGTTTGTAACTTTTGGATATTGTTTTTATGTTTTATCACTTTTAATTTTTATTATATTAGTATTATTTTTTTTTCAAGTAAAAAAAAAAAAGGGCTGTAAATTTTGGTCTTGTATTTGAATTAAGTTTAGTAACGATCCATTTACCGTCCGATAAGCGGTTAGATAAATGTGGGGCGTTACAACAACTTAAATTTTATTATAAATATCATCAGGATAAAAACTATTATCCATATTATGAAATGAAAATAAAGATTTTTTTTGTTCCGTCTCAGACAGAAAATTCTGTCCAATTTTTGTAAGAAAATTTTCAAATATTATGATCCCCAGAAAAGGAAGAAGTAACTATCATATCACATTGAGATCACATTTGAATGGATATAACAAAAGTACTTAATTTCTCACATTCAAATTGAAACAAATCGACTAAACAAATTACAAAGGCCTAATCACTTTCTTCTAACAACACAGTCTCCAGTTCAAATCTTGGAGTCTGTATTCGTATCTCCAGCAATCTGTCCCCGAGGACAAGACGATGAGAGGTGCCCTGGAACACCGCATTCATAGCATGTCTGCCTCCTCTTCTTCTTAACACCCTCCATGCCCGCCTCGCTTTGCTTCCTCTTCCCACCTTCGGCCCTCTCCTTCAACTGGGCCTCTGTTTCCTTCTTCGGGACCGCACATTGTATCCTAACGGGGCGACCACAAACCACCTTCTGATCCAACTTCAACGCAATCGCTAGTGAGACACTGTCGTTGAAGTCCACATGCGCGTAGCCTCTGAATTCGCCGGTGGTTTTGTCTTTCCCGAGACGCATAGAGGACACCTTGCAGTCTGAGAAGAGCATCTTCAGCTCATCCTCGGTTATGTCATAGGACAGGTTCCCAACGTAGATTCGGTTATACCCATCGATGATCTTTGGCTCAAAGTCTGGTTTTTGAGGACGTGTGGCCGCCTTGAAAGGCTGTATCTTTAGATACAGACCTCCCCTGAAAGTTTGATGTCAGATTGGGGTTTGTTCGGCGAATGTATAAACCAAGATGGTGATATTGGAGGGAGTTGGAATTTATACTCACATATCGGCGCCGTCCAGAGCCAATGCTCTTTTGGCTGCAGCTTCAGTCTGTATTAGGAATAAGAACAAAATGATCACTATATTTTATTACAGAATCTCAACTACCATCTTCATCAAATTCATACACTTATGTGATTGTAATCTACTATGAATATGATTTAGCTTCTTATGGAATTTAGGGCAATCTTTTACCAAACTTGTTGCACTTTTCATTCATGTTTTCCTTAATTAAATTCAATTTTGATTACACTTTTTAATAAAGTCATCAACAGAGTTAGCATATGTAGAGAAGGTCTCAAGAATCTGTTAACTAATCCATTCGAATAGGTTATCATTTGTAATATTAGGTAGTGTTAGAGTATGCAGTTCGTTAGATTTGCTAACTAATTCTTTGTATAGACATCAATAAAATTTACTTACCAAAATAATCAACAACTAACAACTCCATGTATCTGAGGCAAACCATTAGACACATTATTGGTGATAATATAGATTTTGCAAGAGTGATCTGGGACCATGAAGGCTTGAAAAATATATGGATTTGAACTCTGAGATAGGACACTAGCTTTTCAATGGTTTTTCATAGTTGGCCACTTCGAATATAAAGGGGATAAGTGGAAGCTAAGGATGTGTGCTTCTGCAGTTTTATAAAAGGGCTCCACCGATAATATCTACTTCTATGCACAACCTACCAAGTATAACATTTCCTGTATCTTTAATAAAAACTATAAAGGTGGATGCTAGATAAAATATTAGCCATCTATTTCTGAAAATATAGATGGTTGGGAAAGGCATGGAAGGAGATGCAATTATCATACAATGACATTAAGCATTCCCCTGATTAGGTAAGCAGGAAATTAGATATCACCTAACCAACAGACAGAACATGCATATTAACATTGAGTTGGATCAGGCTGCAAAAACTGGAATAACTAAATAAATATGCTACACTTCATACATTAAGCATGTGATAGAACATCGTTCTACGTGTTCCAGGTCAGATCCCAGTTGGTGCGAGCATAATCGGAGATTCACACAATCCAATAAAACTAGATTAGATGAAAAATTGAATAAGTCCTTTGCAATTTGACCCATACCAACCTGAGCATTTGTGAGCCTCACCTTTAATCAAGCGTTACTTCAATACCAATGTTTATAAATCCATACTGATATCTGTATAGAATTTTCAACTGATGCAGTCCATATTGTTCGTATGAGCTGATGTAAAGCCAATACCAAACTAGTTGTACAAAACATGGATATGTTGTGTACGTACATGTAACTCAATGATATAGTGGCATTCTTTACTGAAATGGTTCACCTATGTTTTTGGTAGAATGGGAAAAATGCTTTTCATCCCCATAGAAGCATAAAGAAAGAGATTCAACATGATCAAGGTGCTATTATTTCCAGGATATAATGTATAACAGGTTTTATGCTGGTTCTCACCGACAACATAAAGCAAATGTATCCTGAAACTTGTTCTTAACAATTGAACTGTAATTTTTTCCCCTTTGAAGTGAAACGTGAGGCAAATCAATAGCTTCAATTAAGAAAAGACAAAGTGTGACTTTGTTAGATGTTATTTCCAAACATTTACATTTAGGAAGAGAATACCCCCATTTTAAGGTGAGAACTAAATAACTAAGCATTCTTGCAATTTATTGAGTTATCAACATTTATTCCTCATCCTTGCAAGAAACATCAGACATCATCCAATGATCTACTAAGAGAATGAACGTCAGTCACACTGTATCAATGATCCGCATTTTGGATTTAGCCATTTTTAAAGGTCAACAATTCTGATCTACTATAAGATGTCTGTGCTGCAGTCTTGTTTGAATAATATGGATTAGAGAAACAGTTGAAAGAGGATCCAGGAGCTCACCCAGGTGATTTTATGGGTCTAATTTCTTGGCATGATAAAATGATATAATAAAATAGTGAGGCCTCTTCATCAGGTCCTTTGCTATTAAACCAGTTTTCTCCCTAAATTACCTTAACTTTGGGCCTGACTGCATTATATGATGGTCAAATGAAATTTGGTATAATTTACTTTAATAAGCACCTTCTTAGAGTAAATAATATGTCACAGAGTGCCTTTATCAAATTAAACAATAGATGCCTTGCAACTTATGGATGATTCTAGAAAATAATTCACCATGCGAAAAGAAACAAAATCCAAAAATTCAGCTCATTCACAAGCCCAATCAAACACAATGAAAACACAAATGAAATGGATAGAGGTATGATAGTAAGTAGTGGAATGTGCGTAATCAATGCTGACCTTGAAAGTGAGCAATGCGATCCCCCTAAACTTCCCACTTTCAGGAAAAGTCATGCAGTCCATCTCGGTTATGGTACCACAGCTCTCGAAGAAGCTCCTTATATCATCCTCTGTCGAGTAGTATGGAATGCCTCCAACATATACCTTTTTATTATTTTCTTCGCTGTTAATAATCCAAAGAAGAAGAAGAAGAAGAAGAAGAAGAAGAATATATCAATGCAAAGACAATACATGACAACTTATTCCGTCAAAATCCAAACAAAAAATTCCATAAATTTTCTTTGAAAGAATAAATAACAAAGAAGGTTATTTTAACTAATCTAATTACTTTACTTCTCATTTTTCCTGCAGAATAAAATGAAATACCCATACCATTCATGAAACAAATGAAATTCTAAAAAGGAACAAAACCATGAATCTTATTTGACAACAAATCCAAATAACCTAAAGATTGCACTGACAAATTCCACTTTCACTACATTTGAGCAATATCATAGTCACAACGCTCATATATGGTAAATATTTGATGAGGCTTCTATTCAGGATGATAATCGTACATTCATTAACGATACATGATAAGTGTGAAAACATTATAGAGATAATTAAACTGTTTTCTAGATGCATTCTGATCATCCATACAAGAAATACACACTTCCTGTCAAGTGCAGGAGCGACAATTAGTGTTAAATTTTTATGTTATCAAGAATGTGGTAAATCATCTAAAGTAAATGGATACCCGGATTTTGAAGATACCAAACACGCAATTCAGCAAACAGAATTGAAGATACCAATCGTCAAACTTTTCTAAACATTCCAAAATGTTTGGGTTGCTTTGTGAGTATGGGCAATATGAACCATGCTAAACAAACAATCTAAATGAAGAACAAATCTGAATTATAAACTAACCCAAATCAATTCACATCCAAATCACAAAAAGGTCTCTCTTTTTACCTCTCATCGAGCTTGGGTGCCTCCACCGCCATTTCTTCCTTACTGTCTCCCTTCTCCCCCTCACTCTTCTTTGTTTTCGTCTTCTTCTTCTTCTTCTTCTTATCTTCTTCTTCTTCTCTTTCTTCTCAACTGAAACCTCTCCTATCTCCACCTCCACCTTCACTGGGGCTTCAATCATGCCATTCTCGACATGGGTCTTCATCTTCTTCTCTTTGGGTCCTTCAAAACCCTCCAAAGATCCCATCTTTTCCCTTCTCTTCTCCCTCTTCGTCATCCTCGGCTTCTGGGCCGCCGACCCGAAAAGCTTCTTGAACGTCGGAGGATTCGCATCGGAGGGGACATCTTTTCCGGTGGCCTTCGAAGCCTCCAACGCCGTCAGAGACTCGGTCAATGCGGTCCTCAGCTTCTGCTTCAGCTTCTTGTTCGAGAGAACCATCTTTTCAAAGCCAGAGTCGGAGAGAGGAGAAGCAGCCGTTTTTGTTAGGGTTCGTACGGGCTGGGTTAGCTCGAGTTGGGTTGGCTCTGGTTAGAGTTAGGCCTGTCAACAGGTAGGTCCGGGCTGGATCGGGATGGACAGACCTTGACTTGGACTTGGGTCTGTCGGACTCGGGCAGACCCAGTCAAATGAGGATTGGTCGGGATCCATCTGGATATGTTTGTTAGGTTGTGACATTCCAAACTGTGTACAGTATCATCCATCCTTGTTATCGAATTTTTTTAATTCAAATAACATACACTCATCTATTGAACTATACTCTATTATTTTAAAAAAATTAAAATTTTTATTTACATACATCACAGTAGCCTTGTATAATAAACACACTGTTTTTCAAGCTTTGTATAGACTAACTGATTTTTTACCCCAACTCTGATTCTATTGTATAATACAATAGCCAAAGAGGTCTTTTTACAAATGAATATGTATTCAATCTACTAACAATATCAAAATAAATTATTAACTATATCAAAATAAATTATTAACTATAAATACTCAAAATATAAGTGTCATTTTTAGTGCATGGTCGGATCGCGTTACCTGATACCGAGAGAACAATCTGAATCTAACCTAGATTTTTTAACTGGGAAGATTTTAGGGATAATCAACCTTGCAGTCACTTCTGAATTAATTTTTACAAGGCACATATTTATTTAATAACTGCAAGTTCCCATAAAAAAATGAACTACATACTTGAATGAATTAAATGATATTTTTTAATATTTTCTCAAATTGATTATATACTCTCCTAATCCAGTATATATCTGCCAGTAATTATATACTCAATTAGAACTGTATGAATAACTCAGTGTAAATGTCTTTTTCTCAAGTGGGACATAGGTGGGCCACTGGCCTGTGTACCTGAGTCTCCTGGCCCGGCCCAATCTGGACGATCATATGATCGCTGAGGACTAGTGGCCCACCAATCTACGGCAACCCGGGTCCATCATAACCCAATCCCGTAATCCTGTGAGTCCACGGCGAGAATAGGCTGAGGAAAAGATTGGGGCTCAACGCCCACCCCAAAAATTGGATTACTCAATATCATTTTCATTGACCAAACACAATTTTTTAAAGGGCACATTTACTTCAACCAACCAATTAACTATTCTCACCAACCAAAAAATAAAAAAATCATAATTTGAACAACACTAATTCCACCAACCATTCGACAATTTCTGTGTCAACATTCCTTTAGAATAATCGATAGTAGGTTGTCAACCACCATTTAAAATATTTGACAGATGTTTTATCGACATTCCTTTAAAACCTTCGATAGTTGGTCTGTCGATCTGAGACACATTCGACCACATTCAACATTCAACGTACATTAAAATATAAACGCATTCATAATCACATTCACATTCACATTTCATTCAACATTTACAATGTATTCACTCAACTCTTAACACATTAAAAAAAACATGAACATAATTGCAACAATGTGAAATCCAAAGGTATCGCAATCAGACAACTCAATTAAATTAAATATTAGACAAATCAAAACTACCATTACTAAGAAAAAATAATGAAGTTAGTCATGCACCTAAAAAAGACAAATCATATTTGATTCAGAATCAAGAGGTTATTATGCACCTTAAAAAATCTAATAAAATCACGTTCAATTGATAACCAATCATTAATTATATCATCATATGAATCGATCCAAATTTGCTGTTCTTAAACACCAATAACTTAAATCTAACTACACTCATTATGCAAACAACAAAGGAAATTGGTTCAATCCAAAAGTTCTATATACAAAGCCTAACCAATTAACTAACATCAAATGCAAACAATAACAAAGCCGAACAAATTTAAATGGTCTTCTCGGGTCGACAGACCAACCGTCGAAAATTTTAAAAGAAGGTTGACAAAGAGTTTATCGAATGATTTAAACAGTGGTCGACAGGGAAACTGTCAAATGGTTAAGCAGTGGTTGACAGGGAGACTGTCGAACGGTTGGTGGGATTAGTGTTGTTTAAATTATGATTTTTTTAATTTTTTGGTTGGTGATATTAGTCAATTGGTTGGTGAAATAGACGTGCCATTTTTTAAAATTATATAATTGTGAAATACATTTTTATTTTTTATTTTTTTAAATATAAGGGGTTCAGTGGAGTTGGAGGGCATTAAACGAAAGCCGTGAGAGATCTGTTCTTAGAATCAGATCATGTTGGGCCGCAATGGTGGAGCGAATGAGAGAGGGGACTAATGGATGACAATAAGGAGTTTTTGAATGCAATGGTGATGTCCTTGTTGGAAAACCTTTTTCGAAATCAGATTAAATTAACAATGGATCAAACAACAGATTAAACAACAGATCAAAACAAAAAGGGTTTAAGAACTGCTTGGATAGAGGCACGTTGAACGCTGTCTTAAGAACAGAATCGCCCCCTCAATCGCACAAGGTACTCGACGATCTGCTCCCCGGATACAACCACCCAGCCTCACTGATCTTCTCCTCTGGTGCAGCAGGAAGAAGAAAATGTGAACCGGTCGCTGACTCGAACAATCACCAAAAGGAGAATAAAAGGAAATTTTTCTGGAATAAGAGAGAGAGCTGAGATTGCATATCTGTTGCAGTCCTCCTATAGCCTGTTTATATAGGCAATGGAGGAAGAGAGCCGTTTGAAAAAATGGATGGAACATTTCACAAATGTTCGCCCCCAATCACGCGACGCCTCAATTATGACAGTTACAAATCGCGTTGCCCTAATCATGGCGGTTATAGCTCTTCACGACTGTTACGATTGAGACAAGATTCTCTCTATCTCTGTTGTCTCTTCTTGACCCAGACCCGAGCTGTGCCGTGCCCGTGCCCGTGCCCAAGCCCCAAGGGCTAATGAACAAGGACCAAATACAAAATGCAAATGCAATCCACAAGTCTTGCCCTCCCTTGAGACCCAATCCAAGTACCAACTCTCTTCCTTATAAGTAGGATTGAAAAAATAAAATAATCAATATGGACTATGTTTTGAAGTCCAAATCAATAAAAACAAATAGAGGGAACACATTCCCTCCAAAACATTTTAAAACATTTTGAAAACAAAATGGGGGGAAACCCAAACTTTCATCCAAAAGTTTCTAACAATCCCCCTCAAGATTCAATGTTTTTTTTAAAAAATATGGCGATGTTTTACTATGCATTCGGTAGAGGTAGCTTAGGGCTTTGAACCTCCACTTAGTGTTAACTGACTTACATCTGAAGGGACAAAATGAACTAGGTCTTGAACTAGACCCTTTTGTTCATATTTTGATTAGTCACACATTAGTCACACAGCATAACTCAAGTACTAGATCATGTTTCAAGTCCGTGTGCACATTACGGCTATTACACGTATCTGGTTTCAAGAGTGCTCTAGAGATCAGCCCGTATTCTCATAGATTGCGGCCCCACGATCACACTCTTATAGTAGAATTCTCCAAGGATATACTGCGTGGTCCTACACCCTGTCTTAAAGACCTTGAATTCATTTAGAGCTTTTAGCTATTCCAAAACCATCACAGTTAAAGCACTGGCACCATAGGGATGATTTTAGATTTTAGTACTTTTACATAGTCACTCAACAACTTGTTTGTCCCTTTAAACCTATCTCATGGGATTCCAATTGATAATGTAAGGTATCTACTGTGGTGCTACTCTAAGGGCTTTAGCCCCATCCCTCTCAATGCTGATAGGACTAACCTCCTCGCTAATCATTTAATATGGGATCTGCAATGTTACTTACTGATCTTACAAATTCAAGTGAGATCACTCCATGTAAGACACAATCCCTTACATTCTGATGTCTAAGCCTCATGAATCTCTTCTCAGGTTTGTCCTTAGACTGTTTGACTTTATCTACGGTTGTCTTATTATCGCAATGAATAGATACAGGTGGAAGTAGTCTTCTAACAATAGGTATATCTAAAACATGTTTCTAAGCCATTCAGCTTGCTCACCAACAAGATCTAAGGCAATGAACTCATCTTCCATGGTGGACTTCGCTCTAACAGTTTGTTTAGCAGACTTCCATGATACAGTAGCACCTCTAGAACAAAAACATATCCATTGGTGGACTTGGTCTGATTAGAATCAGAGATCCAATTCGCATCAGTGTATCCATCTAAAACAGATGGATAACAAGAATAGTGCAAGCTATATCTAATTGTGTCTTTAGGATATCTAAAAACTCCACATAAGGCTTTCCAGTGGTTTGCATTAGGATCACTAGTGTATCTACTCAGTCTTCTTACAGCATAAGAGATGTGAGGCCTAGAACAGTTAGTTAAATACATTAAGCTATCAATGATTTGAGCATATCTAGTTTGTTGGACAGGATCCCCTACATTTACATTTAAATGGAAATTAGGATCATATGGTATAGAAACAATATTACAATCATAATATTCAAATTTTCTCAAATTTTTTTCAACATAATGAGACTGAGAAATAGAGATGCCATCATGCAATTTAGTTAATTCTATACCCAGAATTACATTTGCAGGACCAAGATATTTCATGTCAAATTTACTAGATAAAAAGTTCTTAGTCTCATTAATGATTAACATGTTTGCACCAAATATAAGAATATCATCTACATATAAACATAGAATAATACATGCATCATTTTTCATTCTACTGTAAATGCAACTATCAGATTCATTACTCACAAAACCAGCAATAAAACAATTTTATGAAATTTTTTCATTCTACTGTAAATGCAACTATCAGATTCGTTACTCACAAACTAGCAGAAAAACAATTTTATGAAATTTTTCATTCTATTGTTTAGATGCTTGTTTAAGTCCATATAATGACTTAACCAATTTGCACACCAATTTTTCTTGTCCTGGAATCACAAAGTCTTCAGGCTGATCCATATATATCTCCTCATTAAGATCACCATTCAAGAAGGTAGTCTTGATGTCCATTTGATGGGCATCGAACTTATATATGGCAGCTAAGGCAATCATGACTCTAATGGAAGAAATTTTTGAAACAGGTGAGTAAGTGTCAAAGAAATCTATACCTTCTTTTCAACTAAAACCTTTTACAACTAATTTAGCTTTAAATTTATCTATATATCCATCAGGTTTTAATTTCTTTCTAAATACTATTTACAACTAATAGATTTACAACCAAAGGTAAATTACATAAAATCCAAGTGTTGTTGTTCATTATGCTTTCAATTTCATTGTTTATGGCTTCCTTCCAGAAACCAACATCAATGGAATTCATAGCCTCTTGATAAATCTTAGGATCATCTTACACAAGATAGATATAAAAATCAGAACCAAAATTCTTCTCAATTCTAATTCTTTTACCTCTCTCATGATTATCATCAAATTCAGGTTCATAAATAGGGTATTCAGAAATAGATGCAGAAGTATATGCAACATGAGAAGAATTTTGACCAACTAATCTAATAATTTTTTCTTTCATAAGAAAAATAGACTCATAATAAATAACATCTTCAGGTCTGATTTCAAAAATATTATTAACTCGAAAATCAGGAATTTCAGATTTAATTATAAGAAATTTATTTGCATGACTATGTTCTACATATCCCAAAAATATGCAATCTACTGTTTTAGGCCCAAGTTTTACTTTCCTGATTTCAGGAATTTTAACCTTGGGCAATAGCCCCAAACTTTTAAATATTGCATGCAAGGTTTCCTATTAAATCATAATTCATGAGGAATTTTATAAATATGCTTAAAAGAAATTATATTCAAAATAAAATTAGCAATGTATAAAGCATCACCACAAAATTTATTACTCACACCAGATTGAGCAAATAAAGAAATAACCATGTCAATTAAAGTCCTATTTTTTCTTTCAGCAATACCATTGGATTGTGGTGCATAAGGAGCAGTCATTTCATTAATAATACATTTTGTCCACAAAATAAATTCAATTCATTTGAAGTGTACTCACCACTTCTATCAGATTTTACCCTTTTAATAGATTTTTCTAATTGATTTTCAACCTGATTTTTATAGATCTTGAATTTATCAAACTGTTTATCTTTAGATTTAAGCAAATAAACATAGCAATATTTAAAATGATTATCAATAAATGTCACAAAATATCTCATGCCATCTATACTCAAGATTCCAGTCAAATCACATACACCAGTGTGTATTAATTCAAGAATACTAAATTTCTGTTAACATTTCTAAAAGGTTTCTTAGGCAATTTAGATTGGACAAATATCACACCTCTTAAAGTTATCAAATTGACCTTTAGGAATATGGGAGTTTTATTATCATTTTTGCAATCAAAAGAGTCAATAATGCATAATTTAAATAAACCATCACACAAATATCATTTCCCAATGAATGAGCCAAATCTAGTTATTACAACCTTATTCGATTAAAAAATTAACTTGTAACCCACTTGGATTAACAAGGATCCACTAACTAAATTCCTCCTAATGTTTGGTACGTGCTGCACTTCTCGAAGATTTAGAACTTTCCCAGAAGTAAACTTCAGGTCAACTCGTCGAGATTCCTTGATGTCTGCAGCGCCAGAATCACCCATCATCACCATTCTTCCATCGGAATGCTGATATTCAGAAAAGGAAGAAGGAGAGAAGCAAACATGAGTGTTGGCCCCAGTATCAATCCATCAATCAGTGGAAATTCACGGCATTTATTTCAGAAGAAATAATTACAAGACTGTCGATGTGGATCTTTGACACCGAAAGAGGGCGTCGTTAATCCGGGTTCTTTTGAACTTGGTTGTAGTCCGCACGCGACGTACCGAATCACCATTCGAAAGATCGTCCAAGTTAGCTCGACTGCTCCCAAGGACGCTGTTGTGATCTCCATTTGCTTTTCCTCAAAAGCAAGAAAAGAGAGTTTCTTCTGTTACTCGCCTTTGCCGGAAAATGGTGGATTCTCTTCACATTGACGCAGTCAGCTACGCAACGTGGTGAAGCTTAGGTACCTCGTACAAAATGATTAAGATCCGATTAGAAAAAATGGTGTAATAAATTATTTTAAAATCAAAAGTAAAAAAAATAAATACGGATATTAAAATGCACCGCGTTGGTTTGTTTGAGGAGGGGACTAGTAACTAGTAATGATTTTACTAATCCCTCCTCAAAAGATTTACCCCTTTAAAATACAATAAAAGTGGATTGGGATTAATGCACTAACTAAATGATGATGTAAATCAGATTAACTAGTAAATAAAATAAAAGACAAGATAACAAAAGAAAGCTCTCCTTCTTAGAGCTTATGTAACTTCTTCCTCTCCTCTCTTTCTCTCTCTGCTCTCTCTTGCACACACACTTTTTTTTTCTTTTTTTTTCTTCTAAACAGCTCCGACCCTCTTCCTATTGAATGATCAAATATTCACCCTTCCTCCTCCTCTCCCCTTTTTTTTTTTTTTTTTTTGCTTCCTCCTCTGTTTTCCTTGCAAAACACCCCCAAACAAAACTCCCTTTTTAATTCCCCTTTTTTCATTTTTTTCTTTTCTTGCCCCCTAATAGCCGAAGTCATCTTCTCTTTTATAACCCCCAGCCAAACCCTTTTGCTTCGTCACTAAGAAAGCTCAGCCATACCTCCTTGAATCTCTCCCATGCCTTTGAGTGATCATCCAAAATGACCAGCCAGCTCATCACTTTCTTACCTTAGCCACTAAACAAATAATGTTAAAGATCATCCATCCCTCTCAAATCAAATATTTGACTTTTCACCCCTGCATGGCTTACATCTTTGTGTACTTGTGGAAGTGATGCGTGGGCATGGTGTACGTGAGAGTGGGCATAGGGGGTACTACAAGAGTTGAATGTCACATGTATGGTGATGCATGCATGTATATATATGATTTTGATGTAGGTAGGGTGTAAGTAAGGTGTAAGGTTGGGGTGGGTGATATGCATGTGGCATGAAAAAGAAAATGTGATGTTGTATTTATAGATGCATGATATACAGAGTTAAACACTTGAGAAATCATAGCATACTAGAAAATAATGCATTTGAACAAGTATTGAACTGATTCAGATATCGCTAGGGATAAGTAAATTGGATCCAAATCGGTAAAAATGGGGTATCTACAAAGCCTATCAATGGAACCAATAGGCTTTCCTTCTAAGGTCACCATGTTGACTTGGGGAGGAGGATCGGTGTGAGATGAGTTTCCAGGTTTTGGGTCCTTGCGGTGATGACAGTCCTTCACAAAGTGCTCGGGTTTCCCACAGACATAACAATGGTAGGTCTTTTTGGTAGAGTTTGGTTTTGACTTGGGGTCATTTTTGGTGTTTGGGTTCTTGCTGGAATTCTTTTTGGGTTTGAAATTCTTTCATTTCCGTTTGAATTTCTTGCCCTCTACTAGGTTGGACTCAGAATGACTGACCTTCTTGTCTTTGACCCTGTATATGTCTTTAGTTTTCAAAGATTTGACTAAATCAGACATCGACATTTGGCCTTGACGGTGCCTAAGGGTTTTTGCAAAATTGTCCCAAGAAAGGGGAAATTTTTTAACAAGTGCAGCAACTTGGATATTCTCTTCCAGGTTGAAACCTTGGCTTTGACATTTTGAATCAGTTTGGTGTACTCTAGAATCTGGGTAGTAACGGTTTTATTTTCTACCATCCTATACTCTAACCAATCTACGAAATGGTATCTTTCACCTGCATCCTCTAAACCATATTTGTCTTCTAAGGCATTCCATAGTTCTAAGGATGTTTTGGTGGAATAATATGCATCATAAAGTTCAGGAGATAGGGTGGATCGGATCCAATCATGACACAAATAATCAAGATCCTGAGGACTTACAGAAGGGGCAGAAGAGGTTTTTGGTTGCAGACTGGTCTGTGACTTCGGTGGTGGAACCAGGTTATTTTCGGAGTCAACAGAGGGAACAGATATGGCAGAAATAAGGCCCAATGTTGTAAGCCAGTATTTCACCTGCTGCTGCCATCTCTTGAAGTTCTCTTCATTGAACTTGTGTCGGGTTTGGCAGACTCTCTATCATCATTAAAAGTCATGGTGGTGTGTGAAGGGAAGAAAAATAGGTTTAATTGAAAATGCGGACTCTGTTCTTAAATTATTGGAAAACTGATGCAGCGTGAAGGAGTCACGCTCTTCTGCTGACTCGATCGACCTTCAGGGATGCGAGATCTGCAGGCTCCAACAAAGCTGTTGATTCTTCAATAGAAGGATATCAGGGATGTTGGGCTTCAAATATCTGTTGATTTCCTAAAAATGCCAGAAATTTGGTATTTCTATGTAAATGTTAGTACTCATAACAAAATACAATAGATAAAATAAATAAACTTTAAATAATCACTAATCTCTGCATTGTCAATTGGTTTACATGCTTGTTTATAGAAGAGAATCCTAACAAACTAGGATCTCAACTAATTATTAAATCTATAAACTAACAAACAAATCTAACAAATCTTTATCTAATCCTAACTAAAATTTAAATTTGAATTCAAATAATGATTTGAAATTCAAATATAAATATAATAACTTAAACAAATAAAAATAAATCCTAACAAATAAAACTAAAATACTAAAAATACAAATCATCCATAATCCTCTATATGGTGGTCCTTAATGATCCATGATTGTGCTGCATCAAAAACCTTTTTCAAAATTAGATTAAACAAACAAACAATGGATCAAACAACAGATCAAAACAGAAAAATTTAAGAGATGGCCTGGATGGAGGCACATTGAACACCGTCTTAATAACAGAATCACCCCCTCAATCGCATAGGGTACTCGACGATCTGCTCCCCGGATACAACCACCCAGCCACGCTGATCTTCTCATTTGGTGCAGTAGAAAGAAGACAACGTGAACCGGTCGCTGACTCGAACAATCGCCAAAAGGAGAACAAAAGAAAACTTTTCTGGAACAAGAGAGAGCTGAGATTACATATCTGTTGTAGACCTCCTATAGCATGTTTATATAGACGACGAAGGAAGAAAGCCGTTTGAAAAAACGGATGGAACGTTTCGCAAACGTTCGCCCCCAATCACGCGACGCCTTAATCAAGGCGGTTACAAATCGCGTCGCCCTAATCACGGCGATTACAGTTCTTCATGACTGTTACGATTGAAACGAGATTCTCTCTATCTTTGTTGTCTCTTCTTGACCCAGACCCAGATCCAGACCTGTGTCGCAACGACCAAGGACCAAATACAAAATGCAAAATACAAATGCAATCCACAAGCCCTTGCCCTCCCTTGGGACCCTACCTATAAGGAGGATTAAAAAAATAAAATAACCAATATGGGACTATGTTTTGAAATCCCAAACCAATAAAACAAATAGAGGGAACACATTTTTCCTCCAAAACATTTTAAAACATTTGAAACTTATTTGAAATATTTTGAAAACAAAATGGGGGGAAACCCAAACTTTCATCTAAAAGTTTCTGACAGTCCTTTCATATTGAGTATATTGAAACAATAAGTTCCTGTTTGGATAGCGGAATTGAATTATTCTGGATAGATGACTATGTCAGTATAGATAACAAATCTACTGGAATAAGAGATTTTCTGTTTGATTGTGTTTTTGTTTATTCTCATTGGAAAACGTAAGAATAAATGTTGAGTTGTTTGGTTGATAAAGAATAAAATATAAACAAAGTGTAAAAAAATTGATTTGACATGTGGGACCCTTGATGTATAAGAGGTGTTGATAGGTGATTTGATGTGATAAAGTGTAAAAAGTTGATTTGAAATGTGGGCCAATGGAAATAGATAAATTTAGTATAGCTTATCATAGGGGTTACTTAGAATTGTTATACTCTTTTATACTCCTTTAAACTGGCTTAGTAATACCAAGTTATACTCTGTAACCCCCCATTTGCCAACTAACATAAACAGAGAATAAGGGAGAATAACAGTAGAATAGCCCTTATTCGTTGTTTGTTTGTAGCGGATAAACCCTGATAGCTATGCATGGATAAACGAGCATAAGGCCTGATAGCAATTCTAATAAAAGGGGAGAATAGCTTATCAGGGCTTATCTATTCCTGAGAATAAAAATACCCCTCACCATCATTACAAAAAATTTCTCTCACTTACTTTAACTAATCCCAATGATACACCCATATTACTTAACAACCATCTGATCAATGGACCAATCCACCAAGAATCCATCAGGATCGTCCAAAATATCAAATAAAATCGAGTTAATCCCGACCGTCTAAAATACCCACTGAAAATTGTTATCTGCTGCCACGTGTACAACCAATGTCCCATCCAATTAAACACCCACTGACCCACCCACATTTTTCTTCTCTCCCACTACGACTTCTTCTCTCCCACTACGTCTCCTCCGAAAAAAAATGAAAATCCTAGTTTGCTCAAATGCGATTTGATCTCTTCTTCACCATGTCCGTCCTGTGAATGTAGGAGTCCGGTTCTACGACGATCAACAAGGGACGAATTTGGTAGGCACAACAGTTGGAAAAGGCGGTGAAGTATTCGGACGGTCCACATTCCACCTCATCGCAGAACCAATCCCAGGTAAATAATGCTGTTGCGACCCCATCCAATGGTGTGTGCTACGATCTTATGCTTAATTTGCTGTTACATTTGATACCCTCTTTTATATTTTGGAGATTCATATGGTTAATGGGTTTTTTTGTGTAATGTTTTTATTGGGGTACTTGATCAGATGAGATTTCCCCTTGTTTCAGTGGGGTTGATTTATTGTGGGTCTATTTGTGTTGTTGAAGTTCAGAGGATTTGACTGTTTGGTTAGGGTTTTGTAGATTTGATTATGGTTTTCATATATTGGTAGTTGGTAGATTCTTTGAACATTTTGTATGTATTTCTACCCACCATTATTTTGTGTACCCTTCGGTAAAGAGGCCCATAGCCATCATCTATTTTACTCTATTAATTAATTTTACGTTATGCAAAAGAACTATCACCACATTCAGCTCATACCCAGTCATTCAAAGGAAAAAAAGAAGCATATGTCAAATGATTTCTGTGGGTAGATCTAAAAAGGGTCAGAACTTGAGGTTTTTCCATATGGGCAATATATTTATATGAAAATCGTTTGAGTCCATTTGATATTTTCATTGTGTTCCATTGTTATCTATTGATATGTAGTATTTGATTCAGAGGAGTTGTTCATATGAATGTTTTTCATGGGCTTTCTCAAAGTGAATGACATGGTATATATGTTATGTTACTCAATTCTAAGGCATAATGATATGTGGGAACATGCTTTTAAATATGATCATGATTTTGTATCAAAACTGGTTAATCATTATTCAATATATATGCTATAGTTAAACTAGTAAGTTTATCAATGAACACTGGGTAGGTATATCTTGACCTCTTTTTTCTGCTTACATTACAATTGGGTTTCTTCTTCAATTCATTGTCCATATTTCATTCCTTACAATATTGCTTGTATATAACCAACTTCTTGTTGTGTATGTCAACAAAAGAGAAGTTGAATGACCAATAAAAACATATATGTATTTGTTCTCCTTTGTGACTGTTATTAATTAGGTGTGTTATGAGTTTTCTCTCTTTTTTAAAGCATTACATTGATTTGCTTCTCTAATTTATTGGGACGATGGATTGAGTCCTGACAACATGGCTTCATATTACCTACCCCCACTCAAATGTAAGCATATTTTGATCTTCTAAAATTTGCAAGTATTACTTGTTTCTTGAGTGACCAATAAAAACATATATGTATGTGTTTTTCTTAGTGACTATTATTGGCATTAATATATTTTCGTGTCATGGCTCATAATCATTTTTTTTACATTACATTTCCTAAATTTTCTAGAGCATCACATGTTTCTCTATTATTCCCAAATGAATGAATGTCCTATAAATGTGTTAATTGGTTTCCCCATCCCGGAGTACAAACTACCCCCAACTATATGTGTGGACTATATTGATGTAGCGGACATAAGATGCCAATGTTGCTCCGCACATGTGAGGTCAATGATAAAGTTTAAGGCATAATATATGTTTATGTTATGTGTTGTGAGTGACATATCAGTACTCCATAACTTTGTAGACATGGATGTTATGTCTTGTTTCTTGCTTGAGATTTTCTTTTGCATGTATTGGACCTTATTATAACATGATGAATGAATGATTGTCATCTTCTAGACCCAAAGGTGTATCCCATGCTTGTGTATAACCGAATCTCACTTATCACCTCTAATATTTCATGTTTACAGTCAAGCTGTTATTTGAATTCACTCATGTCATTGATAAAGCAATGAATATTCATGTAGATCAATTCATGTTTGTAACTGTTTAGAACATTCATGTATTTTTAGAGTGGCCCCTAAGTCAACTCATTTGTTTTAGATTACTTATTGCAAATGTTGGACCTTCTTATTGATAAATGAATGAATTGGTTGTTCTTGTAGACCCATAGGTGTATCCCATTCTTGTGTATAACCAAACCTCACTTATCACCTCTAATATTTTCATGTTTACAGTCAAATTATTATCTGAATTCACTCATGTCATTGGTAAAACAATGAATATTCATGTGTGTGTTCATGTTTGTAACTGTTTAGAGCATTCATGTATTTTTAAAGTGGCCCCTAAATCAATTTATTTGTTTTAGATTACTTATTGCATATGTTGGACCTTCTTATTAACAAATTAATTTAATAGTTATTCTTGTGTACCCATAGGTGTATCTTCTTGGGCTTTTCTGTTATTGAATGACATGGTGAATTTTGGGAACAAATTCTTGTTGTAAAAATTCCTGTATTTGATAGCAGTGACTTAAACTTTTCCAAACCCAACTCTATTATAAGTGGTCTAAGTTTTATTCTGTAATGCACTCACACTAGCCATCATAGATTATGTCTCTCCTCATATAAATAATAAAGAGCACTATTTTTATATAAAATCTTCAAACATATCAGTAGTCATGCCACAAGCCTTGATTATTAGTCTACGGATACTTTAATGTGTGTTTAAACCCACTTAAAAAATGTTGCACATTAAATTCATTTGATCTAAAAATGCTAGTTCAATGACATACTAATTAAAACCACTAACTGTATGTTCATTCATATATGATTTGGAATGGGTTATCAATGAACATTGGGTATGTGTATTTTCGGCTACATTTCTTCTTACATGTCAGTCCATTGTTTCTCCAATTGATTGTCCATGTTGAGGAGGGGTTGTATATGTCAACAATAGAGTTGTTGAATAACAAATAAAAAATATATATGTATTTGAACTCCTTTGTTAGTGTTATTCCCATTGTTGGATAAGAAAGACATGTCTCCAAGGTATATCCTGGTTGATTTACATTTTCTTTTGCACCTCTTGGACCCATGTATTATTATTCCTAAATGAATAATTCTTAAAGAACATGTTCTAGTCAATTGATGTGTTATACAACACCCATCTATTTTATTGTCTATATTGATGTTTATGTATAATACTGATATGTCAATACACACATGGAATCCACTGAATGACCAATAAGTTACATATATGTTTTATATGGGACTACTTTGTATAAATATGCTTTTTATATGCTATTTACTGATGTTATGAGCTACTGAATGATATAATATATAAGATATGTTACATTACACTTTATATATCAGTGATATGTATTTGTTCATTTCATTATATTCATAAGGTTGATATGCTTTAATATGTTATTTATATGTTATTTTTTTATTATATGCTTTCATTATGTTATTATGTGTGGTCTTCAATTCCATTATATTCATTATGTTATTCTAATGAGCAAGACAATGTCAATATAATTATTCTTCATGTAGTGCATTTCCAATGATAATGTGGGTAAATATCAAATACTGCTCACTCGCAAGATATGTTCGACTCATTTGATTTTCTTCTTGGAGAATGTGAGTTAGTTACCGATGTAACATATTTACCAAGGGATTATGTGTTTTAATATATGAATGCTATTTTTATATATACTATGAGGGGACATAGGTAGGAATGTAATATTTGGTTATTTGAAGAGTTCATATTAAAAGTTACATTTGGATTTATGACCTTGTGATATACATAATATATATGATATGCTTATATGGTTTACATAAAAAATGATATGTGTTTATATTTTCCTACCCAGAGAAGGAGTCCAAAATTGTTTGGATCGTGTCATTTTATACTTAGCAACAAAACAGGATAGGGTTGGGATGATACGAGGAAAATGGCTGTACCGGGAGATGCACAAGACTGGGATAGAGTCATATCGGTATGTACAGTTGAGGATAGTTTAGTTTTGTCTTGGTCTCCTAATATTAGATGTTAAATTAAAGTCGTTGTCTGCTTATCCTATGCAGAACAATACCAAGTTTGGGTTATGCTGGGACAAGCCATTTATATGGTTCAAGAAATTCTCCATGATATGTGGGAACTCCACATCCAAGGGATTCCATGCCCATGCCTCCCTCGTCAGTGAGGACGAGGATGACAATGACACTGAAGGAGACTCAATGGAGGCCAACAAAAATAGGTTCGATTCACTCCATATAAAGAGACCATCGGTGGATGATTACTTCAATCGAGGGGGCACATGTGAGAACAAGTGGGGGAGCAGCACACCAATAGAGATACCTGATGAAGGTGAACCAACCTCTAGGAGGAAGGATAAACGTTCCATAGCATCCACTGCTTCAGACATGGGGGAGGATGATTTGCAAATTCCAAAAAACGATCATCTGGGTCTGGTAAGAGGGTAAAGAACTCCATTGCTGCTGAAGGATACATGGCTGAGTTCATTGAAATTGGGAGGCGTAGGGTGGATGTGGCAAAAGAATACTTGGAAAAGATTATGAGGGGAAGTACACTTTGGAGCAGGCAGTCAAGTGTCTTTCGATGTTTAGGCAACTCAGTTCAGCTAGTAAGTTGGCTGCAGCTGAGGCTCTCAAGGATGAGGCGAACCGCACTATTTTCATGGCATTCCCGGATGACTTGAAGATAGACTGGATTGAGAGACAGGGGATGAACTATCAACCACCTCCCTATGTTCCACTTGCACCATAGGAAGGGAAGGAACATCTACCTTTATGTTTGACCATATATAGTATTATTTTTTGAGCCACCTATAGTAGGAAGGCTGGTGTCCTGTCACTATTATTCAGGAGGTTGTAATCTAAGAAGACATTCTCATCTTTTGATGTATAAACTAGAATGATGTGGACTTAGGGTTATGTATGGAAACACTCATAATTTTGTAAGTATTTGTAGCACATGGATGTGTGTAATAATCCACATGTATATATTGGTGATGGTGATGTAATGTCTGAACTCTTGCATCATTCGTCGAATGACAATTAACAAATCTTTTGTATCCCTCTTCCATTGTGTATGTGTATATTCAATGCTCTCTTATTTGCCCAATGCAGTCATGGATTCCTCAACAAGGAAAAGACTACGGTCTGAATTTTTTAGGCAATTTTTTGAAGAGGATGAGGAATCAATGTTCCTAGAGATGGCCTATGTACTTGACCATTTCAGGTATCGGGTTGAACATCAATCATTGACAAGGAGACCGATGAGAACTGGACCCTGTCCGGCCATCATTTGTACATGAGTTGCTCCAAGGACATGAGGCTAGGGCATATGAGAATCTGCGCATGAGTCCTCCAATGTTCTTAAAATTGCGGGATGTCTTGATCAACAAGGGTGTCTTGAAAGACACTACCAACGTCACTTGTACCGAACAGCTTGCAATCTTTCTTCATGCTCTCGGCCATGGTGTGTCTAATAGGGTGTTATCAGAACGCTTTCACCATTCAGGGGAGACAATTAGTAGGCACTTCAATGCTGTCCTCAAAGCAGTGGTTTCCCTAAAACGAGAGTACATCAACCTCCCACAAAATGATGTGCAAGTCCATCCCCATGTGAGGCACAACAAAACCTTTTACCCATATTTTAAGGTGAGTTCATACTACTCATAACATGTTCTATTGCTGATCTTCCTCATATATGCATCTATCAATCTTATGCAAATACATGTGATGTTGAATTATAGAATGCGGTGGGGGCAATTGATGGGACACACATCCCTGCACTTGTCAGAAAAAATAAGGCAACACGATATCGCAACAGGAAGGGATGGATATCACAGAACGTGATGGCCGCTTGCTCGTTTGACTTGCAATTCCAATACGTCGCCGTTGGTTGGGAAGGTTCAACGGCCGACATGAAAGTCCTTAGATGGGCATTGGAGTATGGGGGTTTTACTGTCCCAGAAGGTATATACCTCTAATATGATTGTCAACATGTTTCCCTGCACTTGTGTTACATCATTCATTTGCATTGAACTAATACGAATCTTTCTACCAGGAAAATATTATTTGGTTGACTCTGGATACGCGAACACTGATAAGTTTCTTGCACCTTACCGTTCCATAGATATCATTTATCTGAGTTTCTAAATCGCAGATGTAATAGATATAGTGGTCCAAATGAACTCTTTAACCATAGGCATGCACAGCTGAGGAATGTCATTGAGCGTGCATTTGGAGTTCTAAAAATGCACTTTAAATGTCTTAGATGCACTCCATATTATCCATTCAGAACCCAGACTAGAATTGCACTTGCATGTTGCATACTCCATGACTTCATACGTAGGGAGGAAGGGTCAGACATCTTATTTAATATGAGTCAAGATGATATGGATGAAGTTGGGGAGGCCAGAGATGAAGGAAATACCGACGTGACAAATGAGGATAACGTCGGAGGGGCTCAACTGCGAACAATGATTACTGGTCAATTGTGGGGGGGTAGGAATGTAAGTGAATGTTGAAGAAGTGTATTTAGATTATGTGACTATATATTAATAATCATTGATGTGTTATTCATCTAAATATGGGTTTTTTAATTGCAGAGGCAGTGAGGTGGTGGCGTTTCTGGTAGTTTGGTTTGTCAATGTATTCAACCCATGTTGGCCTTTGCATTCTCCATTATTTGTTTAGTTATATACAACATTCATTTATTTGACTATGTGATTTGAATTAATCCCACTCATTATTATGTGTTTTATGTAACAGGCATTTGTTTCCATCAGATGGGAAATTATCCATTTTATGCGGTCGCGAAGGGAAGGAGGCCCGGGGTGTATGACAATTGGGCAGCCTGTCACGCGCAGGTGCATCGCTTCAGAGGTGCGACGTTCATGGGTGTTCACGATAACGAGGAGGGGTTCGCATTCATCAACTCCGTCAATGCAGGCCTAGAGGCAGATGCACCTATTGACGTGTCAGATTCCACACCCCCTCCATCAGATGAGACTCATGGCATGAACAGACCACTGCTACCAGACATTCCACCAGCTACTGCAGACCTTCCAGATCCTACACCAACCGAGATTTTGCCAGACTCCTCACAGCCAGTGTACCACCACTTGTCGTATAGTGCAGAACAGTCACGTCGAAGTTCAACAGACGTTCGAGCCACTCTCTGCTTCACTGAGATGACTGTTTATGGGATTCCAGTTATGTCTCTCTTTCTGGGTTTGTTTGGCACACTTGTTCTTCTTGTGGGATGTATTTTTATTATGTTGTTTGTTTTGATCCTGCGTCAATGATAGTATGCAGGGGTTGGGATGGTTAGACAAACTTAAACTTTTTATTTTGTGTTGCCCACTAGTTTACAGGTTAATTTTGTGGATGATTCAGTTTGTATGGATGTTTAAACACCACATTCTGTTTATCCAGGATACTAATTTTGACTTAACCTCGGCGGCACAAGAGGTTAATGTGAATATTAAAATGTGAATGTAAGTTTGTGATGATGCCTTATCTTGTTGTGTATTATATAATTTATCATTCTTATAACATGTCATATTTATGTATTTGGATTTGTGTGTGATATATGAAATGTTAGATATATGTTAACCTCTGATAACAGGGCTATCCTAGTATCTCTTTTTATGTTGACCATGGTTTCCTAGATGAGAAGTGATTTTGTATAGATGCACAAGAGGGAGATGCATGTCAGTCATTTTGGATAAATGTGAAGTGGTTGTTTCATGTGAGAGAAATAGGATCAATATCAAATAAGTGGTTATATTTGTAATTATTACTCCATAGGTTATTTCTGTATATATCATTATCCAGATATATTTACCTAGTTTTAAAAAAAATTCCACAAAGTATGGGTGCATAAATAACTTAGTGGACCCAATTATAAGTTTTCATAAAATTGACATATAACACGTATAAGTAAATTCAATCGAGGCACAATATATACTTTGACTAGGGTTATTTCATACTGTAAAAAGATTAAGACTGGTAAAAAAATTTATTAATAATTTTAAGTCATTTTATTAAATAAAAATAAAAAAAAGTTTAGTTTTATTATTATTCATGGCCAAGGGATTGAGTAAATTTAATTAACACATAACCCTTTAATTGCAATCATTACAAAACAATTGGAATCATACATAGAGTTAATTGTTCAATATATATAAAGGTTCACCATCAAATATTATATAAGATGGACAGTCCAGATTTAATTACACTCATCATGGATTGATTTATATTCATCAATTACACCAAACACAAAATTATATTACAGGGGCAAAGTTGACATTTTGAAAATAATAACTCTCTATCCATCCCTTATCAACCATTTATCCACAGTTTATTCTAGGTCAACTAAACACATAAAATTAGAATTTTATGTTTCCCAATAAGAATAAACAAGAATAACAGAAATTGCAACCAAACACGGATAAGCTTATTTTGCCAAACACTGTTATCTATCCCCGTATAACTATCAGGGCTGAATAAGGCAATTCCACTTCCCAAACGGGGGGTAAACAAACAATCATTTTTCCTATCCATTCTTATACCACCCTTATACTATCCTTATCCTAGCTTATTCCGCTTCCCAAACGGGGTGTAAAGGTATAAACATTTTTTTTAGTATGCGACCATTCAGCCCCCCAAAAAAAAAGAGGGAAAGAGAGGGGCTGGATAGAGTGAAGGTGAGCGAAGGAAAGGGGAGAGAGAGAGAAATAAGAAAAGAAAGACAGATAAGGCTGCAAGGATTCTCTCTTCACCCATTGTCACCTTCCCAACCTCTTTCTCTCTTTTTTTCACCCTCCTCCGCTCATCTATCCTCCACATCCATTTTCTTTATCTATTTCTTTCTCTCGTTTTAACACCCACCCAAAAGTTGTGGTTGGGGAGACTAACAGGCAGATGGGTGTAACCACACCCATTATTTTATTGTTTAAGATTGGTGAAAAGCTACATTCGTATAATATTATTTAATAAAGTTACCATGGTTGGGTTTAATTTGAAAAAATGATGCATGGTTTTTAAAATTTTGAAGGGCACATTAAGTCAAAAACATTGAACATAAAAGGTAAATTTTGCAAAATTAAATTTTAACGGGGGCAAAATGAAAAAAAAAACTCTGTTATACAGTCGACTGTACAACCTCACACGTGTGTCCTCCAACTCGTGCCAGATGCGGCAGATGAATTTTTTTGAATTCTCGAGCTTTCAACGGCTAGCAAACCCTCTCTCAATTTTGAATTCACATAACCGTTATATCAAGAAGAGAGAGAGACCCAATTTAATCACTCAATATTTCAAGAAATCACAGAAGTCGAGAAGTGTAAAAAAGAAAGAAAGAAAACCAACCCCTCAGTCACCTAGGGTTTCCATTTTTTTATTCTGTTTTGAGCGATGTCGTTCGTGACGCCGGATCAGCGGAAGAGGCTGAGATCTTCGATCCCGTGGTTCACGACGCCGGACCAGACTCGGAGGTCTGGCCCCGCTCCGTTCCCCCCATTCGCGACTCCTCGGCCTGAGTCACGACGGTTGGACCTCAGGTGGCCCGATGGCGGGGTCCCCGGGCGGAGCGACAGGGACAAGGAGGTCAACGTGCAAGTCGTCCTCCGATGCAGGTCTTTATTTTTATTTTATTTTTTTGTGAATCCAAATGTGGGTTTGACATATATGCACCATCTGATTCTGTTTGGAATGAAACAAGTGAAAAAGATGGAATTTTTAGATGAAAGAGTTTGTCTTTTGAAGGTACCATTTTTTTTGTGATATGGGTATAACACATAAGCACCATCAGATTTTGTTTTAGTTATCAAGATTGTAAAAAAGGGGTTTTTAGATGAAAGGGTTTTTGTTTATGTTGAACATACTTTTTTTTTTAATGTGAAAAAAAATCTGATGATTGTTCTATTAAACATAGGCCATTTAGTGATGATGAGCAGCGCTTGAATGTTCAGAAGGTGATCATATGTAATGAACAGAAGAGAGAAGTTACTGTTTCGAGTAAGCAAGTTGACAAGACCTTCACCTTTGATAAGGTTTGCATCCACACTTCGTTGGATTTGCATGTTTATTACAGTTGAAAAATTCATTCTTGATTGAATTAAATTTATTTTTCAGGTGTTTGGTATAAATGCCCAACAAAGAACGATATATGATTCTGCGATTTTTCCTGTAGTCAGTGAAGTACTTGAAGGGTTTAACTGCACTGTCTTTGCATATGGGCAGACAGGTACAGGGAAAACATATACCATGGAGGGAGGAACAAAGTCTAAGGTGCGATTAATAAATCATATAGAAATGCCTACATTTCATGATTAATTTGTTAATCAAACATTGTACCATGTTTATGATAGGGCGAATTGGCTACCGATGCTGGGGTCATTCCTAGAGCGGTCCGCCAGATTTTTGATACACTCGAAGCGCAGAAGGCTGATTACAGTGTGAAAGTGTCTTTCTTGGAGCTCTACAATGAAGAGATAACTGACTTGTTAGCTCCTGATGAGAGTACTAGATTTGGTGAAGAGAGGCAAAGGAGAACAATTTCCCTCATGGAGGATGGAAAGGGTGGCGTTTTTGTGAGGGGATTGGAGGAAGAGGTAGTTTACAGCGCAAATGATATTTATAGTCTCCTGGAAAGGGGTTCAGCCAAGAGATGCACTGCGGATACATTATTGAATAAGCAAAGCAGGTACTGCATTTGGCAGTGATTATTTCTAATCACAGTTTAAATTATCGATCGATAAATCAATATATCGGTCTACTTTATCCATCGGGTAATACATTGATGAGGTCATCACTGATGTAATTGATATATCAAAAAAATTATTGATATAAACAGGTTGACTCGACCGGTTTACCATTTTGATTTTTTTTTCAAGTCCCAAGGATCGATAAATTGATTTTGATATTTTATTTCAATTTTGTTAATGTACATGATTTGATATAAGTTGTCTTGTGGTACTGCAGCCGTTCTCATTCTATCTTTTCTATAACCGTCCATGTAAGAGAAGCAACAATAGGAGGCGAGGAACTTATAAAATGTGGAAAGCTTAATCTTGTAGACTTGGCTGGCTCGGAGAATATTTTGCGGTCAGGTGCCCGAGAGGTATGCCATTATCATTCTATCTTTACTCTTTGAACTTCTTTACTCATCCAATGAATTACTTCAACGCAAGTCATCCCGTTGTTTATCTGTTTGTCAACTAGCCAAAGACATTGTGCTGGCTTATTCTCTTATTAATGCTGGTACTTCATGTTTTGGAAGTTTATTTCAAATTTTTGAATTATACCTCTGCAAAGGAGTTGGTAGCCATGGAGGCTAGACTTTGGTTTAATCGACCCAACACGCGGATGGAAAAATGTGTGTTTTGTCTATGTCCTGGTAGATATTGTCATGTCCATAGAGCTGATTTAAATATTAATAATTGGCGTACAATCTTACATTTATCAATTAGGTGGTGTGAGTTATTATTTACTTTTTGTTACAAAAGATGTACACAATCAAGAAATACAGTTTATAAAAAACTGAGCTTTGATCCTGATTATCAATGCTGATAACTCTTGGACCTGTACCCAACCTTGACAATGTTAGAATAGTTAGCCAATTCTATGGATG
The DNA here is from genome assembly GCA_030737845.1 of Acorus calamus. Lineage (NCBI taxonomy): Eukaryota > Viridiplantae > Streptophyta > Magnoliopsida > Acorales > Acoraceae > Acorus > Acorus calamus. The sequence goes on along the minus strand of CM060877.1, from coordinate 16,371,981 downwards.
TTATGGTCAGATTCTAAATGTATTATAATGTGAAAAACAGGTGGTTGTGCACTTAGGAAACATGTACAACGTGTGATGTTCCAGTAAGTTGGACGAATGCAACATGATTGATAAAAAAAATGTGATAAAAATTGAAGACACGCAAAAAGGATGAGTTGCTTTTTAGACGGTCCATTCTACAGAAATAACATAAACTATCTAAAATAGAGAAATACAGCCCTTATAGGATGCACAGAAATTCTATCCGTAATTATCTTCTTATTGCAGCAATTTGACCATTAACCAATCTAAAGTGAATAGGCAAATTCTGACCCTTTAATTAATGGACTCAGTTAATACATAAAATCCATAGCTAATGGAGCATGCAAGCAGTTAGTCAAATTATAGCCAAAATGTTACCTCAATAGTTAATTTGCACCCCCAGCAGTGCATGTACACTCTACCAGTTAATTTATATCTTTAACTGTCAGGGTAACCTTCAGGTTCTATATGTTCAAATCTACGAAAATTGCGAAACCTGGCATCTGATGAAGTATATCCAAAGCTGAACATGTGATGGAAAGGTCCAAATAGTAGAATTGAATTATTGGAAGTCTTATTGTGATTGTGTTTCTCCTCTTCAAATTGATGTAACTTTTATGTGAAAGGCAATGCAAACTTAATCTCTGTTGATTGCAATGAGTTGTGCACTACCAATGTTATGTCAATGTCAATTAGCCTTAGACCCTACAAATATTAACATGGAGTATATTAAAATGAATGGCTACTAATGAAGAAAATCTGATGATACTTTGAGTTAGCTTGGTGATTGTGTCGTGTGTACATGTTTCCATAATTGCAACTTATGAATAGATATTTCATTGTAACTTTCCCATCTCCTGTATTGGATGCATTTTCTCAAAGTAGTGTTTCCTGCTTCTATATTTGATATCATCTCATTTATGTTGCTCTTCCTGATGCCATGTTTCATAAACATAAGATACACTGGGGTAGTGAAACATGCAAGAATTGTGCGTACATGAAATTTTACTTCATGTGAGAAATTTTGTTTTAAAAGAAATTCTTTTTTTATATCATTTCAGACATGGATTGTTAACAAGGACTTATCACAGGGTCGAGCAAGAGAAGCAGGTGAGATAAACAAAAGCCTATTAACTCTTGGACGCGTCATAACTGCACTCGTGGAACATTCTGGTCATATACCTTACAGGTTTGCAAGTGCATGCCATTTTAACCTGACATTAAATTTTCAAATCTTAATATTTTTGTCTTCTTGTTTTTAATCAGGGATAGCAAATTAACAAGACTTCTAAGAGAGTCCTTGGGTGGGAAAACAAAAACTTGCATTATAGCAACTGTATCCCCATCTGCCCATTGTTTGGAAGAAACTTTAAGTACACTGGACTATGCTTATCGAGCCAAAAACATCAGAAACAAACCAGAGGTTCCACCACTATTTTTTGCATGCTCCACCAATTTTCCATTTTTATATTAATTTAAAGATGCTTTGTATTTCGGTTGTAGGTGAATCAAAAGTTGTCAAAGTCTGTGCTTCTCAAGGATCTTTACCTTGAAATTGAAAGAATGAAACAAGGTTTGTTGATGATTTTAGATCTATCTATGATGCATGATTTTTATTCTATCTTGTCCATGCCCATCCATTTTGGATCATAAACAGATGTTCGAGCAGCAAGGGAAAAGAATGGTGTTTACATTCCTCATGAGAGATTTGTACAGAATGAGGCTGAGAAGAAGGTTTGTTCTACTTCCGGATTGATGTTTCTTGAACTTGTAATTCTGCCTACTGTTTTATTGTATATAACAAGTAGCTTTTCATACAGATGATGAATGAGAGAGTTGAATCCTTAGAAAATGAACTGGAGCAGTGGAAGAAGGTAAGAATATAATATTTTGATTAGGGGTTCCTAGTATGGTGTGTTTGTCGAATGACTTAACATGTGCTTTTTGGCAGAAAGCTAATAGGTTTGAAGAGTTCTACGATGCTGAGAAAGAACAAACTCTCAACTTACGAAGTGATATAAAGCAATGCAGGGTAGAGTGGCCTCTTGTGAAGATAATAATTCTAATTTTCTTCAGCACATGTATGATTTTCAGAATTTTAAGTCTTCCATCTTGTAGGAGAATTTGGAAAATGTCAACAGGGCATTCCAAGAACTTCAAGAAAATCATCAGATGATCAAATCGGAAGTGAAGGAAAAAGAATTTATCATTTCAAAATTACTTTGCTCAGGTAAGTAACTGGGAAAATAATGTATCATTGTGATAAGGTCAGTTAAGATTCTAAGAAATTCCAAGTTGATACTTTGTACCTCCTTTGACGCATGAACAGAAAATTCATTACTTGAGCAAACTAAGGAACTGAGAACCAATTTAGAAACAGCATCAGAGGATTTAAATACACTTTTATCAAAATTAGGTATGCCCCTTCTGTTTTTATTTGATACATATAAGTTTATGTGGTATTTTGTTGTCTGTTTTACTGTATAAATGATCACATATACTCTTATTAGATTGCAAGACAAAATTGGAAGGAGAAAACCATGAGCTGGTTTTGAAATTTCGCTTTCAACTAGATCAGAACCTGAGGAATCTGCACAAGATTGTCATTGAGTCAGTTTCACAACAGAACCAACATTTTAAATACATGGAAAAGTGCATCAGCTCATTTCTTGCTAGTAAATGCGAGGTAAGCTGTGAAGTTTATAATAAAAATTGTCAGAAGTTTAGTGTTCACATGCTTTAATTAATATATTTTTTTCAGGCAACCAAGAATTTGGAATCTAGGATAGGGAAAATAAAGGATTCTTATTCGTCAGGAGTTGCAATCATGAAAGATTTTGCATGCTCTTTACAACAGAAGGCCTCTCAGAATTTAGAGCACATGGAAACAACATTTTATGCTCAAGCATTGACCATTGAGAATGTATGTAGTAACGAAGAATATTACGTCTTCTATGGTTTCCAAATTTGTTAAATAGCTGAGTGGTGAATAATTTCATGTCTCTTCACAGTTTTTGGTCACTGCCGTCTCTGAGGCTGAGCATGTTCTTCATGATATTCAAGGGTCCCTTTCTGAACATAAACAGTTGTTATCTTTCTCTACCAAGCAGCAGGAGGAGGTATAACATTTCTGGTTTAAATGGGTTTATGTTTTGGTCTTTCTTTGTATATCTATGTTGATTCTGTGATCAGCATTTGATTCGAGACTAATATCAATCCTGTCTGGGAAATTGTAGGGATTGCAACGGAATCTGGTGTCAACATTAGTGATCTCAAAAACAACAATTGATTTCTTTAATGACTTTCATAGCCGTGCTTCTCGACTTATGGAGATTCTTGAAGAAAATCATAGAGAAAGATCCTGTCAAATAGCAAGTTTTGAGAAGAAATTTAAGGTAGATCTTTTTTGTATTTGATGTTTCATTTTACGAGCTGATAAACACTACTCCTCTCTCAGGATGACTCAGTGCGAGAGGAGAAGGAAGCCCTCGAAAGGATCACAACAATATTGGCAAATTTGACAGCTAGGAAAACAAATATGGTTGGTGCCTATACATTAATCATTCAAATACCCGCTTATCTTATTACACCGTATTTTTACAAGTATTCTCTCATATAAAACATAATCAGGTCTCGGAGGCGTTGAAGAACATGAGTGATGTAAATATTGAAGATAAAAGGAAGTTGGAACAAGAAATGTTCAGCATTCAGAAAGTTTCAGAAGATGCTAAGAAAGAGTGGAACTCATATATAGGGAAGGTGGAGAGCCAGATCCAGGAAGACACGTTCTCCATGGCTGGAGCGAGGGGGACTATGGAACATATTCTCCAAGACTGGTAAGACTTTTATCTAATTTAACAGCATTTGATCAGATTAGAATTGAATAGATGTTTGAAGTTTGTTTTTTGATATCATTTATGTTTGATGCATATAGCTCAAAGAAGGTGGACGATTCTAGGCAGCAATGGAAGAATATTCAATTGGTTGTAGGTCATATCAACAATAATAGCACGACAGAAATCACAACATACGTGGAGTAAGTTCCTTGTTCAATAAGATATCCGATCCATCTTATTTAATTTTTTCTTATACGTGGAACCATTCTTTTGTTTCAACAGACAGTGTATATCTGCAAACTCTACTGCTCTAGAAGAAATAATGTCAACATCCATGTCTGCCGATGAGAAATTCAGTGATCGAGCTAGTGACCTGTTTGTTGGTGTGAACAGTAAGTTCATTTTCTTTTGGTATAATTTCAATTTGATGAATAGAGCAGCCTGACCTATTTATGAATGCTCAGATTCTCTCTCACTGGACAACAAAGCTAAGGAGGAGTTGGAATCATTAATGGGCATGTCTGTAAAGCATTTCAATAGAATGCAAGACCACCACAATGAAAACATTTCTGATATTAGAAATCATACAGAGAGATGCTTTAAGACAGACTACAAGGTATGCTCTTGAATTGCCTTTCTCTTGCCTAGTTCAAGTTAATGTAGCTCCTTCAGAGTGATCATTGAAAATTCCCTGTGTTCTTTTACATTTTTTTTTTCTATTAACCATATGGTCATGCTTTTACTTTTTTTTAAGTAATTTTTTTATTATGTGCCCATTTCACAGGTTTACCAACCAACATGTACAACCCCGAAGAAGCAAGGTATCATTGTGCCAAGTCTGGAATCCATAGAGGGATCAAAGGCACCTCCATTTGATGAAATCGTGACAATTATGCGATCAGAGAACAGATCAAATGAGAGGATTTCAGAGGGAAAGGCAGTGAGAGAGCTGCTGCCTGATGAGCTTTCAGGTACACCAAGAAGTCCTCTCACAGAAGTCAATTGATATACAGTCATGCTTCAGTGATGTTGTCAAGGGTGCATCTTTTTAATTAATCGTGTCTATAGAGTTGGTTTCTTTACATACAAGTTGTCATTAGAATATCTCAGCATATATATAATCTTATATATATCATTTTGGATGAGTGACTGCGGAATTGACTTCATATGCTTTGCACAAGATGCCTTGGTATTATAAATTGTGGAGATATCCCATTGTGAGCCTTTGTTAGTGTGTTCTTTTGTCTTATTGGGTGGTCTCTTCATGCAAAAAACAATTGGGTGTCCTTGTTTCAGGTCATGTCTAATTTTTTCTGGATTTGTTAATGCATCTCTTTTGCCATGATAATCTTCTAAATTTAGTATATATATAAAAAAGCACAGGTGGACTTCAAAGGGCAACCATTCCACACATGACTGTTTTATAGGAGGCAGAAGGGGACATACAACACATGACGCACTAACTTTCATGACTTTCTTAAGTGTTTCAAGTCAATCCTCAATTGTGAAATAAAAAGACACTTGATGGTCTTAAGAGAAAAAGGTCCTTATCATCATGCTAAAGGTATGATTTATGAGAGACTGCAAAGTCTTTTAACAATGCATGCAACAAACACATCTTATGTTGAGATGCATTTAACATCTTGGGTTTGGGTGATAGTTTTTCTCATGGCATTCAGATCATGTAGCATTTCGCTGACCTACAAAAACTGTTAAATTAAATAAATTAATCAATCTATCCAATTTGGTAAAGTATAATGTTATTGTGCAACAGTTCTCTCTTGTCCTCCACTTTGTAGGACCAGTGCATACATATTCCCCTTTTGGAGGTGTCTCAGCATGAATTAGTGATGCCAACATCTAAGGCCCACATTGCCACATTTAGGTGAGCTAACTTAAGCAAGTGAAGTTTGTTGATCATAAACTTCTTTATCCTTTTTTGTTTTGTTTTGTTTTATGAGATCACACAGAGGACTAACTAGAGCTCTTTTCTAGGGTCAATCTTGAATATGGACATGCTAGACGGTGCTTAAGAGGACTCCTAAAATGGGGCCCACATACATGCATACATTTTTTCAAAACAATTCGTAGCATCTTTTAAAAAAGTGTTGTTATACATAGTTTTTTTTGTCTCAATTTCAATATTATATATTTTATTAACATCATATACTCACATTAACGAAATATATGTTTTGTTAGAAAAAAATTATATTTTTTATAAATACATTCATGTAGTTCATTGGAGTATATGCTTCATTTCTTATATTTTTTATAAGAAAAAAACGCATATAACCCCCCTTCCCCCCCAAACATATTAAAATTCAGATAACCTTGCATTTTTCCAAAATCCAAATAACCCTCCACATACATAAGTGAAAGCCAAATCACCCCTTACGTCAATTATATTAATCATGGGTTACCTGGAGTTAACCCAATCGTGCAAATTTATGTTTATTCCCCCACTTAAATAAACATAAACCTAACATCTCCTTCTTTCCTCTTCTTCACCTAAACAAACATAAACCTAACATTCTCTTCTGTTTCTTCTTCTCCTTCTTCTTGAAGATTAAAATTTTTAATTTTGGTTATTTAGAGGGGTAAAAACATATATTTATAAATCATGTATCTTGTACACTATATTTAAAAAAAATCAAACCATGTGTGGACATGTATTGAAGTTGGGAAATGGGATGTACGCAATGTTATCCAAAAAAACAAGGGGTACCTCGTAATGGGTTGTCTAGGCCTTCCTCTTAGAGTATATGAAAATTGATAGAGAATAAATCATTTTTTCTTGGGAAACTTAATTAGGGTTTCTATGATCATCCATCTATTATTTTTAGGACTCTAAAAATTTTAAGTATTTTTAGACCCGAAAAAATATCATTAGGTCTCTTCAGCCGGATATTATTCAAAAATATCGAAAATGCTCTCGCCCAATTATGTGAAAGTTAACAATGTATTGAGGAGTATTAACAGTGTACTAAAATAATTAGACGATGGGCATTTTTAATGTTTTTGAACAGCATTTGACAGAAGGGTCTTAAAGATAATTTTTCACTACCTCAGGGACCTAAATGAAACTTGAAATTTTTTAGGAATATAAAAATAATAGATCGATCACATGGACCCCTAATTAATTTTTCCTTTTTCTTTGACCAATATTTATGTGGAAATGCTTTTTAAGCCCCAAGATTAGACCCTTGTCACAAGCCCCGTGGCGTGGCATATGTAGAATTTTTTTTATACTCTTCTAAGTCATCCGCCACTTCAAAAAATCATTCTGACGTGCCTACTCATCTCCGGCGAATCACCACCCCTCGATTCCTCTCATCGTCGTATATTATATAAGAGGTGATTTGATTACCTTTCAAGCCTTCTTGAGACCTCCACCTCTTCCAACCTCCCCATCTCCACATTTTTTAAATAAAATTCAGATACATTTCACATGTATCTGACAAACTAATTGCATTAGGATATGTGATTTTTTTTGTGATTTTATATAATGTTAATTTAATGAATGACTATTTTGTTATGTCAGATATATAATTATAAGTTATATTTTCTAAAAAATCAAAATACAATTAAATTTTAACCATGCAATTAGTTTAAGATTTAAGATTGTTGTTTTACCTCTTAGAAGTAAGTCACACTATACGCTTCATCATTTTTTTAGTTTAAGTTTAGAAAAAGTATCAAATATCTTATGCAAGGATGATTTATACTGAGGATAATAGTTTTTCTCTCTCCTTTGTATGATATTTTCTATTTTCTGGGATTTGAAATTCAGATATATTGTTCAAGATCCAGTTACATTTATGAAATCTACGTACTTACAATTACATTATATGAAATTTAGATACATTTTTCCTACATTCTATGAAATCCTAAATTTAAAAACTCAATTGCATTGGAAATCCAGTTAATTAAAATTCAGGTACATTATTCCATATCCACTTGCATTTTATTCTATAAAATCCAGATGCATGCTTAAATTTGAAAACTCAGTTGCATTGAAAATTCAGTTATAATTAAAATTTAGATACATTATTCTAGATCCAGCTATATTATGTGAAATATAGAAGCATGTTTAAATTTGAAAACTCTAAAATTTAGTTATAATTAAAATTCAGATATTTTGTTTCAAATCCAGTTATATTCTATGATATTCAAATGCATGTTTAAATTTGAAAACTTACTTGTTTTGAAAATTCATGAAAAAAATGGATTGAAAAAAAAAAACAATGCAATTGCTCGTTTTGATTAAAAACATATAAAAATAACAATGACTACTTCAAGGCTGGGTTGTTCTGAATTGAAAAAAAAGTATATAATTTTATTTGATTGATACAGATTGATTCCAAAAAAAACAAAGCAATGGATGCCGATCGATTCCAAAACAAGTTCAAAAAACTAGTGATGGCAAATCACGATCGTCCTTTCCTCACTCAATTTAATCGATGAATTGACGGGATTTCTCGTGTCCAATAGAGTTTGCAAGAAGGAGGTGAAGAAGCGGACCGATTGAATGAAAACCTGTTTTTTTATAAGGGTGTTTAAGTAATTTGATATTTCAATGTTCTTTTAAAATCAAACATTCAATCAATTACATTGTGACACTTATTAGAGTTTATAAATGTGGCTCATATTTATGTGATGAAATCATCTCTTTCTCACCTCATATGAGGAGGGAAAAATTATTTTTTAATAAGATATTAGATAAAAGGAAAGATAAAGTTTTAAAAAAAATTAATTTTGTTTCTCTTGTTTTACTCAAACACTAGCCTTATGAGTGTTGCAAAGGAAAATTTTAAGTACCGCTCCCTCTGTTTATTTTTAATCATACACAAATATACCACTGAAACAAGGTCAGTCTTGAGCTGCCTAGGGGATAGGGTCCCCTCCCCGAAAAAGGCCCCCAAATTTGAAAAAAATATATATATTAATTTTTTTAAAATAATTTTTTTACAAACTTGAACATATCCTCCCATTTATTTAAATTTTGAACTTATAATTTTTATTTCTTCGAAAATATAATCATGGTTTACATCTTTTATGTAAATTAATTTTGCTCTTTAAAATCTTATTCAAATCTTTTATAACCTTTTGGTTTATTTGTTTTATTTTTAGTCCATTCCCTATTTTAATTTATTTGTTTTTCTCATAGAGGAAATGATCTTATCTCTAATGAATCAATAAATAAAAAACAAATTCCTTAGTTAAGATTAAAAAAAATTTATTGTCTGTATTCATTTTTAAAATGAAAAAAAATCGATTTGTGGTTTTTTGAATACCATTTGTTTTTCAATTTTTGTTTATTTTTTTGTTTTCCTTGATTTTTATAACTATTATGGGAAATAATTTTTTTCACTCAAAACCTCTTTTTTTTATAAAATATATATATACCCTATTTTTTGAGTTCGCCCAGGACCGGTTACTTTCTAATCTTATGGGCAGCAATGTCCTGGAAATCTAAGCATCCAAAAGTATAAAATGAATTTAGTGCGACTTTGTGTGCAAATCAATTTAAATGTATATGATTTTGATTTAATTGTTTATATTTGTTGATCATAGATAAGGGCAATGTTTTGATTAAATTTTCTTGGAGCAGCTTTTAAAAAAAACCTTTTTTTGACGAGTTTTCTCTTTCAAGGAAAAGGGAAAAAAAGAAGGAAGAAGAATGGAGCAGCTGCAATGGAAAGCTCATGTTACATTCAATCAATCAATTGATAAAGGAGAATGTTACGTAGAATCCATTTTATAGTGACTGTACATGTTTTTATTTTTAAAATTATAAATCTTATAAATGGTAAAATATATATTTTTTAATTAACTGAATTATATCATTTATATAAAATATAAAAAAAATTCAACGATGTATATATCTAGATACACTAAGTTGAGGGTTTTTTTTTAATCTGAACAGTAGACACTTGTCTTAATATATTAAAAGACAAAAGTTTTAAAAAAATTACAAAACAGAAAAGGCCAAAAAAAACTCATGGAAATAAGGTGAAGGTGAGCACTTGCTAAAGGGCCATAAGTCATTAAAGAACTACAAATTTATCAAACTGAAAACTAATGCCCCTTGCCCCCACATGAATATTCCCCTAGTTCAGGATAAAAGACCTTTTGCTAGCTCGCAGATGTTTTACCTTAGTGGTGTTTGACCCTTGAATATTACATGGGTATACAGGACAATGTTGTATAATTGTGTCATATTTATTGAGTTATGATGGAACAAAATTTCAAACGATAGCACGTGGCAAATATACGGCGTGTCCTAATTGGCCACAATAAAAAAAAAATTCATGTACCACAAGAAAATTGGCAAGAGAACCATTTTAATGTAGTCATTTTTAAAATCCATGTATGTTTTAATTTCTTTAAAAATAAATATTTATCTAATAAAAGACATACATTCACAAAAATTAAAATACATATTATATACTTGAATAATTGGATGTATTTTTTATTGCATTTTTTTAGGGTCGCAACAACCTGAACTTGACGGGTTGAAGCCGATTTTTACATGGGGTTTGATTGTAAAAACGGGTTCGGGTTAGGTTGGATAATTCGGATTGAGTCAGAAATCGGGTTGGTTCAAGTTGGCAAATAGACAACCTGACCCAAGCCAACTTCATAGTAGACACTCCATATGATATTCTAAATAGGTCATGGGCCATTGATACTTAATTTTTTTATTCTAAATTTCTATCTTTGGATCACAATATAATTTTTTTGATGGACTTAGATTGTTTTAGTGGGTAATTAATATTTATAAAATGTATATTTATTTTTGTTAAAAATTAGGCTTGAAAATCGGATTCCGTGGGTTGGTTTGGGTTACCACATGGTGGGTTCGGGTTAGAGTACGTCTTCGAGTTGAAATTTCGATTGGGTTGGGTTATGATTAAATACCTTAAACTTCGGATTGAGTTTGAGTTGGGGTCAAACCGAATTCAACTCGTCTGAGTTGCAACCCTAATTTTTTAAAGTATATACTCACCTAATCGAATATACTCCATCAGAGACTTCATATCCTCAGTTAGGATACAGGATGACTAAAGTACAAACGCGAATACCACAATCATCTCCACATAAGAGGCTCAACGTATACTATGAAGAATAATATATGGTGTATATACCTTAATTGAGATGGACCTACAATGTGAGAATATACCCCTTGTGTTTATATACCACAAAAAAAGTGGAATCCAAAAGACCATCATCATATCAAATGACAAATATACATGAGATTATGATAGAACACGTATGTGTAAAGCAGCACTACAAGTTTCTAGCTCCCACAGGTGTGCCATTCTGATGGATCATAAAAACCTTTCTAAATTACTTTGGTTTAACAAAAAAAATTTTAACAACACTTTATTTGCAAAGGCCACTAGTCCAATATCAATTGATGGGCATGGTCATTGAAGCACTAAGAACATATATACATATATTTAATTAAGAAGATAAGGGGAGGCATACTGTGTTTTCAATTAATTAGGAAGATAAGGTGACTTGTGTTTTTCTAATAGGACAAGATAATGAGGAGAGCTATTGAGGGACCACTTCCCACAATAGAATAACGAAAACCTAAAAAGCAGGGACAGGCAATCTCGTTGTGGTCCCCGCATGTCTTGATTTTTTAAAACTCAATTTTTTAAAAATATATACTTTGTAAAAATAACATATATTTCAGTGAATTATATATACTGCTTTACACAAAAAAATTTATATGTTTCATCTAATGAAACATGTTTTATTAACGAAATGAGACTGCACGCAAGACTATATGTAAGGATTGCCTATAATAATGCACAACCTAGAAAGAATATGTTATAACACGAAAAGTTGGAGACAAAACCACTTGCTTATCGTTCTAAACTTTTATCAACACCCTATCATCCCCACTAAGCTTCTAATCTAATTTAATCTTGATGTACGATGTCTTCCTAACCACCATTTTAAAAACATAATCAGGAATGCAATCTAAGGTAAAGCCTTTCTTTATCAAAAGCTAAATCATGTATGCTTTCATTATAGGTAGGGAAAAAAAAGATAAACCTCCTCTTAAATTAACTCACTCTCCATCACTGCATGTTCTTGGCTGACTGAGTGAACTAAGCATGCATGCATGCTTGGATTGCTGAACATATAGGCCCGTTTAGAATGAGGAATTGAGTTATTCTGAATAAATAACTATGTCAGTATAGATAACAAATTTATATGAATAAGAGATTTTCTGTTTGATTGTATTTTTTTTATTCTCATTGGAAAACATAAGAATAAAAGTTGAATTGTTTGGTTGATAAAAAATAAAATATAAATAAAGTGTAAAAATGTTGATTTGACATGTGAGCCATTTGATGTATAAGAGGTGTTGATAGGTGATTTGATATGATAAGGTGTGAAAAGTTGATTTAACATATAGGTCCATGAGAATAAATAAATTGAGTATAGCTTATCCTAGGGGTTACTTAGAATTGTTATACTCTCTTATACTTGTTTAAACTGACTTAGTAATACCAAGTTATACTCTGTAAACAAACAAACATTTTTTTTATCCATTCTTATACCATATTTATACCACTCTTATTCTCGCTTAACTCACTGCCCAAACGGGACATAAGTTTTATATTTTTGTTAAGATATATATATATATACACACATGCAATTGTCCGCTAGCTTCCTTTACCTAATATTTTAATTTTTATATACATAAAACATTATTTCTTTTTCTTTCATTCATATATATTTTATTATTTATAGGAGGCAAGGAACTAATCAAATGGTTCAAATGCAATGTATGTACTAACGAAGACAGAAAAACGTACTATAAAATTTAAAATTAAGAATATGAGATTGTACTTAGGCCATCATGATTGAATTACTTACATAATTAAAAGATGCCAGACAAATAATTACCAATGAAACCAAAAAGTATCCTTAATTAGTTTCTAGTCCAACTTACTTCTAAAAAAAAAAAAAAACTGTGCGGATGTATAAAAGAAGCTTAGTGTACAATTTATATGTTTCCTATTGTCATGGAACCATTATTAATTTATCATATGGCACTCCAACCTTGAACTTTGGCTATACAAACAATTATTTTGTAATTAACCATGTAACAAAAAATGATGACCACAAAAAAAAAATGATTTTCTTATCCTCTCAGTTTTGAGTGCCATAACATATTTAGTATATATTATATTAATAACTTGATTGTACTGTTGATTCATCTTGCACAGAAAGCGCACTTACACTGAACCATATTTGAATATAGGTTGATAGATAGGGTCACCCTTTTTATTGAGGAGTTTTGGATCATCTGATAGAGAAGATTTACCAAAAAAAAAAAAAAAAAATCACACTTACATGAAACTGTCTTATATTATGATTTCTTCAATCAAATCCAAACTCACAATTGTTGTGCAATACATTACCAGTAACACCATATAACAACTGGATCTATCTTACAATGTTCTCTGAATGGCGCACAACTGACACCTACCTCTCAACATCTGAACATCTGGGAACAACAAACAAATAGGTTACACATGACATTGATCATCCCTTACAGAGTTAAAACCTGCTGATATGGAGGACCCAAAAAAAGCAAAAACTACACTAAAACCCTCCTATAGTATGATATCATCTTTCTATAGTCAGAAACTGGGAGGTTCATAGTCCATCATCTTCCACATCATTGAATCAGTAGAGTAATCATCCCATACAGGAGAAGCAGTAACTGGAGGTCCGACGAATCCCTCCGTCGCCACCGCATCGATGTCCTTCCAAATCTGCTCCATTGGGTACCCTTTCACGCATTCGTCCTCAATGACCACTCCATCCATCCCCGTAGAATTCCCCTCCATGGTAGTAGCAGTAGCAGTAGCAGTGGTAGTAGTAGATGAAGAAGAAGAAGGCGATGATAGAGACTGAGACGACATCGATCGTTTCATCTCCTGTGCTTGTTTTCTCATATGCGTCCTCCAGTAGTTCTTGATCTCATTATCTGTGCGCCCTGGAAGTCTACGCGCTATGCGTGACCATCTAAACAAAAAGGTACTAATATTATCAAAATCGATTTCAATATAGAAATTAGTCAAATTTCGAGAACATAAAATCTAAACCCAAACCTGTTTCCCCATCTGGAGTGGAGTTCAAGTACGAGCCGCTCCTCCTGAGGGGACATTCGGCCCCGTTTGAGGCCTGGGTGGAGGTAATTCACCCAACGCAACCTGCAACTCTTGCCAGTTCTGTTGAGACCTACAATCAAAAACCATCACATAACATCCAAAATTAAACTTGCTCCCAAGCACCCCCTCATCGCATCACCGTATTCTCGCGAATACGCGAAAATTTTTAAAAACGTTTACGATCTATAGATCCTACTTTTGTTTATACTTTTTTTGGAACCGCCACCCCCCCGGCGAACCTGAGACTTTGGCTATGAAATCCCAACGGCGTTCCCCGAAAAGCCCAATGAAGAAGACTAGTTGGAGGTCCTCTTGCTCGGTCCACGGACCCTTTCGGATCTCCTCCTTCACTACCACCATCTCTTTTTTTTCTTTGGTGGGTGTTGTGGGGACTTTCTAAAGCTAGCGCTTCTCTCTGTCTCTCTCTCTCTAACCAGAACTCGCACTGATAGCCCTCCTTGAGATTGATGGGGGCATTTTATACTCATGAATGCTTAGTGATGTGATGTCATGGGGCCATTTGTTAGCATTTTGTTGTTATTGCGTGGGGTTCGATTAGTGATCGATCGATCGATTGGTGTTCGGATCTCCGTCAAAAGTACGTCAGAGAGGATGAGTTGGGGCCCTCCCTACAATGGGAGGGAAAGAAGAAAGAAAAAAAAACAAACACCACTAACACTAGATGTTGCAGTCATTCTGTACAGGTGATTTGTTTTTCTTGAATGTGTGTGTGTGTGTTTTTTAATGTGTCTGACAAATCATTTAGAACATATGATACATATTTTGCTATATTTTGGAGTGGAGAGGGAGGGGACCACTGAAGCATTCATGGTTATTGTTATTATTATCATGATTTTTTGAAAATATTAAGTGATGGGAAGTAAAAATAATACATGTATGATTAGTAGTAGTAAAGTCACCAAATTCAGAAGCAACAACAATTGCTATATCTGAGTGAGATGAGAAGGCATTGAAGATTTTTCTTAAACTTATATGAGTCTATGAAGTGATTTTGTAACATCAAAAGTATTGGTTTCACGAAAATGATTCTGTCATTTATATGCTTTTAATGTAGCAATTTATTAATTTCTTTATATTACTAAAATCAATAATCACGCATGCTATGGTATAAAATACATATATGCATGGCAGAGGGTTTTTTTTTCTAGGTTTAAAAGTCATTCTCAAGTGCTCAAGGGGAAAAGGTTCATGTACTTGAAATTATATGCATGATGTGAAAACAGGAAGACATTGCAGCAGATGTGTTTGTTAAGGTTGATGTTTGTTTTGCAACCTACGGTTAGTTTATCCTAATGTTGTCCTTTGAAAATCTTAATAAAAAAGAGTGGATAATTATTATTTAAATTTTTCATAGAATAAAAAATCCCCACTGCGATTCAAAGTAGGAACAAACATGATAACTCTTTTATAACAAAGGTGATATATTGTTGTTTAATCACTTAACATGTAACTTATCCTTTTATCTCACTACTTATTCTTTTACTAAACTTGACTTAAAAGTCATGAGACTTTTTTTAAATTTTTGAATAATTAGAAGATAATTAATGAGGAATGCTAATAGAATATTCTAAAAAATGTTTTCCACCAATTAAAACATTTCAAATAGTCTAAAGCCCGTTTGTGAGTGCAGCAGGGATGCGGTGTTGGATGAAGCCAGGGTGAGTTGGAAAAGCGTTGTTTCAACAGGAATCAAACCCGAGAAAATTAACAATAGGCATTGAATGCGGATATTGTTTTTAAACACAAACGCCCCTTTTTATGTTTGTTTGAACGGTAGCGTTTCCTCTTGTCGGCTGACACAAGCGCGCCGGCCCCAGATGCAATGCCAAACGTGCCCTAAGGTTGTGTGTGTAAAATGGTATAATTTTACTTATGTAGAAATTGAACTATCTTTCCCATGTGGCACTTTTTTCTCGCTTCACATAGAGAAGGTCTTTAGAAGCCTAGGAGAAAATCTCTAGGAATACCCGGAAAGAAGAAATGTTAAGTTCAATATTTATACACCCTTTTTGTACTCATGTGTGCGGGTCTCACATGTTTTAATTAAATACATTATTTTAATTAAATACATTATTTTTATCTTTTATAGAAAATGAAGTATATATATTCATACTAACTCAATGCTTCCTGTAATAGAGTATATACTGACATGATGAAGTATATATTACATTAAACAATTTCATATATACTGACATGATGAAGTATATATTACACGAAACAATTTCATATATTAAAGTAATGATATGACCATTACAAACAAGGTTGCAAAACTAACTTAACAACATCCCATTTAATAACTATACATTTCAACGAAGTGGAAGTTCATATGTACCATTCAGCTCAAGTAAGAAAGAAAGCTAAGCTCCCATTTGGATGCTGGATAAACTCTGTTTGGATGTTGGATAAACTCTGGATAACCCGGATAACTCCGGATAAAGTGTGTCAGAATAAACTGGTATAAAGTGGTGTATGGATTTCAATCAACCCCTAAAATAAAGTTATCCTATGTTATTCCACTCAAAGAATAAGTGGGCCCACTGTCAAATCAACTGTCACCACCTCTTATAAATCATATGTCAAATCAACTATAATTACTTTTTTACCTTTTAAAAATTCGTATCCATACTTTATTCATATTTTACCCAAACAAACAAAACATTTATTCTTACGATTTCCAACGAGAATAATTCAAAACACAACCAAACACAAAATCACTTTATCCTTATTTATACTCACTTATACTCGGATAAATAAATACCCAAGAATAAATCATATTCTGTATCCAAACGGGAGTCCAGGATTAATTTAACTAGATGTCATGCATATCCAACCTCGTCATTTAACCTCTAAAAAAAATCACTTTTACATAAGCATGATGCACTTATTTTTTGCTTTTACTTTTTTTTTTTTTTGGGATGAGCATAATTTTAACTTTATTTTCATCCTTAAAAAGGAGAAATGCTCCGTCACATTTCAAAGATAAAAGGAAAATATTATATTCAACCTTTGTAGTTTTTTCTGCGCAACACATGCACATTTAAATTTTTTTTAAAGTACATATTTTATTAATAAAAAGTATATATTTTTTTATAAAAATAAAATACATATTCGTGTGAATAGAATGTATGTGTATTTACACTTTGCATATAAATGTATATATATAGTATGATAGTTGAGTGTATACTGCATTAGATGATTTCATATGTTGCATTAGTAACGTGACGACTGCTATGAAATGAGTGTATTAGTGTTCAAATTAAAAATAATTATTAGTTATGAATAATAAATAAAAATACCCTAACACATCTTGATTGACGTTATACATAGTCTGCGTTGTTGCTGCGCATATATTCTCATATATTTCAATAGTTATCCAACGGATATCTACTTTGTTTGAAATTTCTTTACACTTCTAAAAATGAGTAGAATAATTCGTTGGAGTATATATCATGATATATAACAATAAAAATAGGTGCGAACGGGGGGCGATCTTGTAAATAGAACAACGATAAACATTTTTTGTGCTTCTTTCTCACCGAAAACAACATTCTCAACCAATCAGCTCTTCTTCACAATAAAAACAGAATCACCAAACCGTGTTCAGTCTCCACCTAATCAAGGGACAGTATCACAAACAGTCCCCGCACATATTTGATTTTTATAAAAAAATAATATAAACTTTGAGATATACACTTAGACATTTCATGTGTATATTGCTATATTTAATTTATGATGAATTAAATGAATTCATTTCTAACAAATGTAAAAAAAAAAATTAACGGGACCTCACCTAAAAAAAATTATATCTCATTGAATGACTATGGAGATATATGGATTATCCGCATGGACTACGTCTAACAATGCTTGTAATAAAAACACACTGGCTGAGTCGATACAACCACGTGGTTCTCATTTCTTTCTAGGAAAATGATACGTTCAACACCCGTTGCAGCGTCAATTACAGTCAAGACCGTTTTTCTTTTTTTAAAAGAAAAACCATACGCTCTTCCAATAAAATGTATCATGTTATATGAAATGAAGTATATAATAAGATATTTTTTCACTTTGAAAAAATAAAAAAAATTATTCATATATCATGATAGAACTCCATATATTATGATAATGCAGTATATGCCATTCTATCATAGTATGTAGGGCTACAATACAGACAGGGCGTATCATCGCTCTTCTTTCTATTATGGGTTACAAAGGGATTTACTTTGTTCTCCAACAGACAAAAATCTTAATTACGCTTGTGTATAATTGATTGAGAGACTATCTTTGATCTGCAAACGAGACTACAAATAAGCCTGAAATAGAATGACCTAAACTGTGTTTTCAAACGAACTCAGGTGAAAACACATCTAACTGATTCGATACGACCACGTGGTTGACCTGAGACTAGTTGAAGAAAACAGAATCATCAATCAGTTGGAGGAATCTCAACCGATCAAACAAACAAATGTTTTTAGATGGCATGAGCTCAATCAACAAGAAGAAGTGGAGGAGAACGTGATGTTATGTTGACCGATAAGTAGGCCTGTCAACGGGTCGGGTCTAGACCCGGACCCGATCTGACCTGGACCCGATTACACGTGTAATATACCCGACCCGAGTTGGATCTGACCTGGCGGACCCGAACAAACAAACGGGTCGGGTCCGGGTCCACCCCGCCCCGACCCGTTGGACCTGAGACCCGATTGTTTTATTAATATATGCTCATATATTATAAGACTATTAGTATTAGTTGATACATAATTTTATTTTTTACTTAACTTATGTTTGTATCCATAAGTTCATAAATCATAATCATAATCATAACATTTTTTTCGTTGTGTTGATATTGCAACTTGCAAGAACTTGATTGTTTAATATGTAATAAACTTAGTAATGTATTGTCGTCGGTTTATTTTGGACAATTAACTTATCAGCTTTTGAATTTGTATAATTAATTAGTTTGTTGCATAATTTATGTTTATTATTTTAGTTAATATGTTAGTGTTTATTGTTTTGAATGTTGTTTAGGTTAATATTGTTTTGAATGTTTGTATAATTAGTTATCTTTATTGTTTAGGTTAATATGTTTTTTATATTAGTGGTTATTGTTTTGGATATTGTTTAATAATTCATTTACTTCTTTTGAATTGTATAAGATTATGTTCAAACATAGTCTCATTAATCCGGGTCAAGTCGGACCCGGACCCGACTGGTCCGGGTCTGGGTCCACATTTCCCTGGACCCGTCAGGTCTTGCCACGGGTCGGGTCCAGGTCCACCCCGACCCGACCCGGACCCGACCCGTTGACAGGGCTACCGATAAGCCGGCATTTGTACGGTAACCCCCCTACAAGGATCCACATTACAACCAACCCCCCCACCCCCAATAACAAGGCAAAGGTGATGGCAAAAAGAAGGGGTAGAAGTGGGCGTAGAGTGTGGAAGGGGCTAATGGAGAGAGCTAAGTAAACTCATAAAATAAAATAGGGCAAAATGCATATTGACCCCCACTGAAAGTTCGCTAATATCCATGTCCCATTGTTTTTTATTTAAATCTATATAACCCCCTGAAAGTTTCTCTTGTTTTTTTATGACGAAGGAACCTTGTATGGCTAATCTTATGGTCAAGCTGGTAGGCTACCTTTGTCTGTTTTGTCCCGATCCCACATAAATGTTTTTTGAATTTCTCTAAACAAATATGATTTTTAACACAGCGCCAAAACTCGAACTCAAGATATATCCTTAGCATAGGAAAGTTTCCTTGATTAAGCAAAAAAGTCTTAAGTTAAATTGTTGTCAATTAAGAAAGAATATTTATGAAATATTCTGTTACTTAATGTTACCTTGAAAATACATATTCATATATCCCCCTAAAAAGATTGCGAGTATACATATTGACCCCTCATTTTTCTAAATATCCATATAACCCCCTAAAATTACGCGATTAATTCATATCACTCCCTACTGTTGCCCAGTTAAAACCTGTGTGTGGTTAATATAACAATATATAATATTTATTCTTAACACATTGAAGAAGAAACATGGTGGATCATTTTTTATGAAGGATATTTTGATCATTTAGAGGGATCATATTGATTTCTTAAAAAATCTCATAAGGTTATTTAAATATGCATTTGCAGTACCTTTAAATGTATAAAATATACTGAGAATATTCCTTAAAATTTGATAAAGAATCTTTATCCATGAGAAAATATAGAGAATTAAAATTTGAAAACTAACTCAGGAACTTAAATCTTTATTCATGAGAAAATATAGAAAATTGTATGGATATTTAGATAAATAAGGGATCAATATAGATATTCATAAATTTTAAGGGGGTTATATGTATTTTTTCAAAAAAAATTTAAAGAAAGACAGCTAGGGCAAGGTGAGGTGGAGGTCACCATTCTCTTTGGATTTTTTTTTTTTTTTTTTCTCACTGTGTGTGGGGGAGTGGTTTTTTTTTTTTCCAATCTGTCGTGGCCAATCCACTTCGCCTTTTTATCCCCTACTACACCTCCCCCCATTATTCTAATCCTCAAGGGATGGAGGGAACTTTTTTTTTTTTTGATGTGTCACTATAAAATGTGGAACCTCTTTTTGGAGCTTCCTTCTTTGGCCCCACTGCTTGGGTAATAGTTGTTGCATGAGATGTCCTCTCTTTAAAATGAAAAAATGAAAAATAAAAATAAAAAAGAAAATATAGTAGTGTAGTTATGTGATGGGCATATTTAAATTGGGCATGAATACGTTCACTCAATCATTCATACATTCACAATTCCTATGTATTATATAATGCGAGTATATAATTTTTTAGAAAAATACAATTGTTATCAATTCATTCGAATATGTGATTTTTTTGTTAAAAAATATAATCCATTAGACAAGTATACATTTGTAAAATAATTTAGAATTTAATTTGACTACAAAATACAAGATTATATGAATATCTATTTTTTAATCTTACATCCAAACGTGACCTAAAAATATCTATATCACATTATTCAACTTAAAAATACACCTTTCTCACAATGCTATCATCTTCAAAGGTGAAAGAGTACACTTGAGAACATTCTTTTGAAAAATAGTTATTGTTTGAATAATCCTTGTTTTATTGGAGGTCTTGACCTGCCTTGTTTTCTTCCTTTTTCTTTTTCTATGGCGATTTGCATGTGTAGAAACCTCTTGTACTTGATTCCTTGGACTGGTTCCATTATTTAATCCATTACAATGAGAATCTCTCCCCTTCTATTCAAAATAATTATAATAGTATGAATCCGGATCCAAAGCTATTCCCAGGGGCGAAGCCATGTTGAGACAAGGGGGGTTCAGGCCCCTCCTTGTATTTTTATTTTTTTGTTTGTTAATGTTATATGAGTTTTTTTTCAGTCCTAAATTCAGTCTATAAGGGCTCGTTTGGGGTGTGACATAAGGTTATTCATCTTTGATAGCTATACTGAGATAGATAACAATCCATGTTGAATAGGTAAATTTTTGTTTGGTTGTCTTTTCTGTTATTCTCATTGGAAAACGTAAAATTGATCTTTTTGTTGTTTGGTTCACCTTGAATAAAGTAAGGATAAGTGATAGATAAGAGATGGATAAGAGTTTAGGACTTTTTAAATGACAATTATACCCCTGCATAAATTATTTGTGTTTGGGAATAAATATGAGAGATGTGTGTGTGATATGATAGATGTGATAGTTTTTGGAATATGTGCAGAGAGTATTAGGTAAGATAAATTTTTTTAAATGACAGATAAGGGTATTTTTATCCATTGGTATAGATAAGCCCTGATAAGCAATTCTAGCTTTTTCGAGAATAGTTTCAGCATTTTCAGCTTATCCAGACATAACTATCAAAGTTTATTCTTGTCAAACAAACAGCTGTTTGGGGGCTATTCTACTATATTCTCCCCTATCCGGCGTTTATTCTTCACCCCAAACGAGGGGTAAGTGTTTTGAATTTTTTAAAATTAGTATAACCAATCTAATGAGATGCATGTTTTTATAAAAAAAATGAAGTATGTACTCTAATGAATTACATGAATACATTTATAGAAAATATAAAAAAAAGTTGTCAAAGTAACTACCTCGCTAAAGTGAGTATATACTTTGATAATTTTTTATCGCACATATACGACCGGAAGTGAGGCTAAAATAAAAACATTGTGTATCAACACTTTTTTTTTTATAGTAAACAAACAAGAACAGTTGAGAATCTGAGTTTAATATGGATATATTTATTGAATTATAATAAAAATTCTTGGGAAAATAAACTCAAATATTTAAAAAAAAACTTTTTATTTTTTAAAAAAACTTTTTAGTATATCAAAACACTCTTAAGTAGTAATTATATTTTTTCTAAATTTTTTCATTTTTTTTATCGTTTACACCGTGAAATACATTTTACACAGTGTATGTTATTCACTCGTACATTGTTATTCATTCTCTCTATTTTATATATCAACCCTTATTATGCATCTTATGTATACTATTAAGAGTTGGTTTGGTAATTCTAGTTGAAAATGAGAATTCTTCTTTTTAAATAATCCAGTTCAGGTAGATTTTGTGAAATTAAAAATTTTAATTGATATATCTAGGAATGAACACATTAATGAATAATTCCAAATACAATTTTCCTAAGTAGTATGATAGATTTTTATGAATGCCAAATTAATTATTTTATATAAGAGATGTTATATATATAATGGATTTTTTGTACTTCGTGTAAAGCCCCCCCCCCCCCCTTAAAGAAATTCCTAGCTCCGCCACTGGCTATTCCTATATACAAAACAAAGTTCCTTAGGCCAATGGTCCACGGGACACCGGCCTAGGTTCGAGTCTTGTACTATAAAATCCAAATGTACAGCCCTCTGAACTTGTTTCATTGGTATATAGTATATACCCTACTAGCAGGGGTCTTTCCCTGTATAGGGGGACTTAGTAGGCTCTTCCACCTTCAGGTCTCCTGCTCTTTCCAGCATCATCACCCTCAATTCATTTTTTTATATCTATGACCAGATGAGAAATTAATGCAAATTCATGACAAAAAACTTTAGGGTTATATACCAATATAGGAATACTGACTAGAAACAGCACAAATGTCTTAAAGTCATCCAAGTTATTGTGCACTTCATCTGTCACTTTAAACTTCTCCTAAACCTATTCCTCTAAAAAAACTGTTTGTGTGATGCTTTTCAACCACCCAAAATTCTGCCTTACCATATATATATATATATATATATATATATATATATATATGTGTGTGTGTGTGTGTGTGTATTCAATTCACACGAATAAAAACTTCATATATATGTGGTGAAAGGAATATGTTTTTATTTATGTATTTTCCTTTCACCACATGTAAATAATATGTTTGTGTGTGATGCTTTCCAACCACCCAATTTTCTACCCACATCACATCTCCACACTTTCTGCAGTTATGCAGGGAGTTTCCCAGAGTGGGTGGGTGGGTGGAAAGACAAGAGACAGGTAACACAACTGAATGGTTTGCTCATTCTCAAGACTGTTTGTGCACTCACCTCCCCCCCTTTCTCCATATAAATTATAGTTTCACATATGGCTGCAGAAACCACAATGTCTTGATCTGTCAGTGGCTGTCTCAACAAATTGGCCATGATAAATAAAGAAAAGAAAGGCTTAGAGGGCTCTGAATAAAAAGGACATACTTGTCAGAATCCAACTGTCTATCTCATATTCCTCTCTATCAGATGACAGTGTCGAATGTCAAGAGGGAGCAATAAAAGAAAGGGCACATCAGATTCAAAGATACCTTGCCTTTATTCCTTCCTAGAAAGATTGACCTTTTATACCTTAACTATTCATGTTATATTCATGTGTGCTCTGATAGTTTTAAGCCCTTAATCTGGTTAGTCAAGTACAATTATTGTGATTTCAATCACTACCACTATTCATAACCCAAAAATGGAAATCATGCTATTTTCTAGGGAAAAAGGTGAGGTTGATTGTTTTGTTTCCTCTAAAGACAGGAAGGGAAATGAGGCTCATTGGACTTGAAAAGATCATGATTCATCATCTCATTTGACAGGAAATAACAATTGAAGAATGCAACGAGAGTTGACCCAAAAGGTCTCATGAGTCCCAATGTGGGATTGACACGTGACTAAATATGTCATAGATCTCACATACTATGTGAAGTAAAGTATATTAACCCTTCATTGGATATGGACTTGATCTGAGATCTAACCATGTTTAGATCCCGTCCTCCTTGCGAGAAGAATATCCAAATCAATAGGCAACATCAAAATGAGTGAGCAAAGTGTTATTAAAAGAGGTTTGTCAAATGAATGGCAAGATCAATCTATACTACAAAACTACCTCTTGATAGGATGTACTCCATTAGTCTAGTGAATTGTATACACACCCTTATACCAAACATACTTCATCCATAGAAGCATATCCCTTGTTAATAAAATGAGAACACGCAAACCTACATATAAGGAATGCATGTAACAATGGCAATGCCCATAAAATATGGTCATCACTAACAGCCCACATCTAACAAGAGACTAGATTTAGTCCTTGTCTTTGACATCTCTTGCACAAAGTCTTACAATTACCCTAAGCAAATTCCAATGGTTGGTTCCTCATGCTACTTGTTGGTCGGTTTGGTTAACGCGCAACGAGGGTGTCTTCATACACAAAAGGGTGTATTGGAAAAATACTTGGTTCACAATTTTTTCAATGTTATCGGATTGGGTCAAATTCATCTTAGAGGAGCATTCGCCCGGTGCAATTATGGGAAACAATTGGGGGAGATGATAGCCTAATATCTAATTGTATTTTCCTTTTCTTTAATTGTAAGGAGATCCTCGTCTCCTTAATCCGGGGGTTTTTTTAAATAAGATTCTCCTATATTTTCTTCAAAAAAAAAATTTACCCCAAGCAAATAACCACCCTGTCTTTTATTAAGCAAAACAACCACCCTCACCTCTCACACACGCAAATGTGTGCACCTCCAACTGATCATAATTATAACATAAAAGAAGCATAATTCGGATGGTTACATCTATTAAAAAAGAAAAGAAACCTTTTTAGTCCCTGCATCTGGAGTTCAAACATATACCCTGCTAAAAGGCTAACACTAGCTATCAGTATATCCAAGCCCTGAAAAAGATGGATACAAATTTCTTTCCTAGACTCATATATTTCAAATTCTGGTGCCCATTGGTGCCTATAGTTACAACACGAATGTTTACAGTTAGAGCCACAAAGCACGACAAAGACAAGTTATGAACACATTTCCCTTTCCCCCATGAACAATATAAACATAAATCACAAATAACACACGATCTGTACACCCAGAATTTCCCTGTTCATGATAAGTGTAGTACAAGACTTTGTTATAAGCAACACCACTAGAAAAGAAAATTGAGAAAGCGCTGATGGGATCGGGATGCCCCAATGAAGAAAGTGGTGGTCCTGTTGAATCCATCCCTTGCCTATAGAGGGCAACCTAAATGAAGCAAATGGGGGCCACTAAGTGGAAGACAAGTGAATTTTGATAAGATATTATACATTGCCTAAAGCCAAAATGGCTTCCGAAACCTTAAAATCTGAGGAAAAGGTGAATCCCATAGTCTAATCACACTCAATAAGAACAGTTGATCATACTGTTTTTGAGAATTTCAGAGGAGACCTGAATACCAGCATATCAAAGTTACTGCTAATGATAGATTTTTGCACCAACGTGTGTCAACAAGATTTTTGCACCCACCACAAAACAACAATATCGAGAAAAGGTATACAAAGGGGTGGTGCAAAGGAATACGTGGATGAGAAAACAGCCGCACATAACAATGGTTTTTTTACCTTATACTATATGGAGTACCTTCCATGGAGTGGGTCTCACCGCATTTGTGGGAACCCCTAAGCAAGAATAAAATTCTTCAGATTGATTTGTTGATAAGCTAATTCAGGACCATCAAAGCACTAAATCACCATAAGGGTGGGGGAGGGGGGGGGGGGACCAGATCTTATCACTAACATAACAATCAATTAACTAAGGACTAATCTCACACTTTCTAATGCACATCAGTAAAAAAAAAGTAGCGTGTCGTCAAAAGTGACACTTGCATAAAAGATGAGATTCAGAATAAAATTTTATATGTAACCTACATCACATATGAGGTCAGACAAATTGAATCAAAGGACAAAAAATATTGAATTAAAATCGAATGCTTGTAGTGGGGTATATCTTACACAGTTGTGCATTCCCTATGAAAACATATTGCTAAGAGAAGGAAAAATTAAAAAATGCCGCCATCCAAAGAAAATGTTAAAAAATGCGCAAACTCCACTGTTTTACTATTAAAGAGAAGACTTGTGTTGCCAAAAGCACATCCATTGTTGTTAATGATGCTTATGTGAAGATTATCTCACTTCCTAATATACATGATTCGCAGTTATACATGTGATAAGAATGCGTCAATATACAACAGTGATTATGGGAAGCCCAAACATAATATATGTCATCCTCACACATACTATATGTCATCCTAAAACATAATATATGTCATCTTCATGTACAAACACATCAGCTCAGTGTTTCAACTAGGTGGTTTTCATTGTAATTCTACTTCATGTTCAAGCAAGTTAAACATTTATAAGATATTAGATTTCCTAATTTCTTTGCTTAAGAGAAAATTTAGAAGAATAGAACTCTACATTTACACCTATTTTAATTCAACTATGAATCCTTCCATGTTTAATGTGAAGGCCAATAGATCACTTGCTTCTTTGCCTAAGAGAAACTTCGAACAAGAGAACTCTATTCTGCTATGACTCCTTTTAATGGCCATGTTTTATGTGTAGGACACTACATCAGACGATGATGCACATACACTGATACACCCACCATGAGGCACAAAGTACATGTAAATTTTTTACATGTTTCTCGAGTTCACTTTAAAAAGATTTTTTGCTTTATACAGTCGTTATTATATCATTATTGTTGCTAATAAGAGTGAGCTGCATATATAAGAAGAGAAGCTAGCACGATAACCTGAACATGATCAACTAGTGTACTTTAAATAAGAGACTAGTTAATAATTATGCATAGCAATGCCTCTAAGAACTCCGAATTGTTTCCAAAACACAACTGGGTTTATAGCCCAATTCCATGCAGCCATGCAACATAGCTGACCAGTGACATTCATTTAAACAGCTGGGACATTTCTACAAAAACACACACAAAAGGATTGCATCTTCGGACACATAAGTAGTTGAGTACACGTATTTTAACTTTTAAGTGCTTGTGCAACTATTTTTGCAGAGCTTTAAGATGAATACAATACAATGTGCTATACATTCATTCTGAGAGAAGAAAATGTAATAATGTACAGATCGGAGAATACAGCAAGACTAGATAAAACTTGATTATAGCTATCATTTTCTTCTTAATTATAGGGTTGCTAAGTGAGAAATCACTCTGAAATATCCATCCCTGACATAAGAACTGAATATACAATTCTAGTTGTCATGCCTATTTTATAACCATCACGATGACCATGCAGCCTTGTCCCATCAACCTGGGGTTCACTAAAATTAATTAAGCAAAGCTACTGGAAGGTTATCATGCCTAATTTGATTCCATTTAACCAAAATAATTTGCTCGAGTACACGGAGGGTTCAGTGTTCATCTATCATTTACATGTGCTAACATAGTGATCCTAGATGCTAAATTTCTAATATTCATGCCTAATTTGATTGCGTTAAATCACACTAAACTCCGAGTATAGGATGGCTTTAGTAAGCTCAGCTGTTTCATGGTCAACCATAAAGTGCCAATAGAGTGATCAATCCTAAACATCTAACCCAAATAGAAACTAATGAGAAGAGATCACCATGGTGATTCAAACAATGAATTACTCTTGGAAATATCATCACTATTATCCTATTACCTATCTAGGAAACTAAGACAAACAAACCAAAGTCATTCTAATAATTTAATACGGTTCAAATAAGAAAGTTAACAAAAGGATTGTTTTGAGATTCTTTCTCCTTGAGTGGAGAGGTGTTCCTCTTGCGACCAAGAAAAAATGACAAACAAGACTAACCATAGAACTGGAATGATCTTTATAGTGATGTGTAACAATTAAACATAAATTTTGGGAGTTCAGGTCATTATTTAACAAATTTGTGTTCCTAAGGTGAACGTCCACCATAATAGATATAGGACTATACCCTTTTCCATGAAATATTTGATACTTCTTTCAAAATATTCCAAGAATCATGTCAATAACAAGCTCAAGTAATCATCTTTTAAATTGAAACTTGATTCTGGATGAACGTTGGCATCTCAGGCATGCTTTGTCAATACAAGTTTTCCAACACTTTCAAGCTTTTTTATTTGAGCTCATAAATGCATGTAAACACCAATACACAAGTGAATGCAGGGAGCAATGTTGCAGTACATTTCCTTAAATCCATTGCTGGAGGATGCTAATTCTTTCTTCTTTCAATGCATCCATTTCCCAGTTCAAAATAATGAAACAGAAAACAGATGTTTCATAGTCATATGACACATATCAATGCAATTAGAGCTTGAAACAATTGATAGTGAACATGATATAATGAAAAAAAAACTTAAATAAAATTACAGGCATCTAAGAGCTACAGGTAGTACCACAGATTCTGCCAAAATCAGACCAGTTATAGTCCTCCTGCCAATTATTTGGAATCTTCCATGGATCGTTAAATCAGAGTAGAACTGATCCATAAAACACTACCTCGGCGGGTCCTGTCATGTAAACACGATTATCTCCCTCCTCCCACTCAATTTCCAATGGGCCTCCTGGCAAATCAACTTTGCACTTCTGCTTTCAAAAAATAATAAAATAAAATTAATTAATTAAAAAACTATTAAAAAAAGCTTCCCAGATATTCCATAAACATAAAATCATCAGTATACCCTGTCAACATGGCCTTCAAGAACCCCCGCCACAACAACTGCACATGCTCCAGTTCCACAAGCTAAAGTAGCACCTACAATTAGAGAACTTTTTAGATCAAAAGTGTTCTCACTGAATTCTTTCCAGAATCTCGCAATAGAAAATTGCATGTCAGATAGTAGCATGATATAAAAGGATTAAGAGGCATGATCTAAGCTTTGAAATTATGTGCATGGGAAAACAAGGCACGGACAACTAAAATCTATGCTTTATAATTGTATGAATGTCAAACTCTTGGAACTAAAAAATCCTACTCAGACCGTATCTAATATAATCACATACAGATGCTCCATCCAACCAACCCGCAATCACAGATTGGACATCAAATATATAATACTCAAGATATCACATATTTCTGGAGAATTTACAGTTTTACAGACCTACAGTTAGCGACAGTCATCAAGAAAGGTGCAATTTGGGCATGGTCAATCCTGTACAGGCCACTTAATAGGATGGGTGGGGTTTCTTGTTAAGATTTTATAGATGAAGGATAGGCAGCATGAAGAAGATAAAAAAGTGGAAAGTAAGTTCGAATTACCTCCCTTCTAAGGAATAACAAAACAGCAAACATTTACTTGATTAAAATGAGGGATTTTCCTGGAATGTACAACTATTAGAATGCCATGAATCACAAAGTTCCCAATTTACTAGTTTTCAGGTGGAGAAATAGATGGAGGAATAAATCTAATTGCAATGATTCCAGCACTATAAGCATACAATTGGTATACCTGCACCCCGCTCCCAAACACGCATTTTCACATGCGAACGAGAAAATATTTGAACAAATTCTGCAAAACAATAACAGATATGCCAGCATCAGAATAATTTTCAAGTGAACAATATTATATAGTTTCTTAAAAGTTCTTTTGAAGCAATCAGTAACCAAAGCAGCAGGAGGAAAGCATAGAATCAATTATTCAAGTATAAAATTTCATCTTCAGAAACACCACAATAGCATTCAAACTTCAAAGTCTATTCAATAGAAAGTGCGTTAAAAGATACCAGGAAACAACTAGCATAATACCTGTCAAATTATGAGAGGATCTAAACAAAAAGTAAAGCTCTGTTCAATCATTCAAATATGGAGTGATAGTCACAGTCTACATGTGCAATGCTTGAATGCTTTTCATCACATGATCTTTTAACAAAGAAAATTAGTATGATTTATAAATGTATAACCTTTGATGGAAATCTACAATGCATACATATACAGTTTCATGTCTCAAAGATGCAGTTTGTCATGCTTGGTATTTCTAATATAATAAATAACAATATTGGCTGTCTTTCTCCATCAGCCTATTTAGAATTTTAGATAAGCAACACCCCATGATTGCAGATGCTGGAGTCTTAGGATTTCAAAAAAAAAAATTGTATTTGGATGCCCTTTCAATCCTCAAATTTGAAATGACCATAATCCTTTATTTTGAGAATTTTAGATAAACTACCATAGTGTCCCAGAATCCAAGTTGGTTTGGTCGTTCTTTTGACCAGTCAAACGAAATGGCACTGGCACAATGAAACCAATCATCCACACACATCTACAACCTTCCAGTGAGGAGATATCAGTGGAAATTGTGCATACATACCTGTATGTTTGACAAATGGTAGTAAAATAAGTGGGATTAGCGGAATTAGCTTCTAAGAGTGCCTTTTTAATGTCCATGTGAAATTTTATATTGCACCCAAACACTGACTCTCACATATGACAGGAAGAATACATGGATTGCAACACAAAAAATATTTCTAGAGATCCATGGACCATTCAAATAGATCCTTGAAGAAAATAAGAAAAACACTAACTTATACCTATGCAGAAGATGTTTGAAGACAGAAAGAAAATGGGAATTTGTGCCTTATTTTTGTCTTTGATCAATTAAATGCAGCTCATGTTCAATATTCTTGCACAACTCCATGGTATCTATACATTTTGGGAGATGGGGACTTTCACACACCCAGATAATAATGAGAAAATTTGGACATGCCTATAAATCCTTGAGAGCCGACATTCTCCACAGCCTGGATTATCAATTTGAGGGAAGGAGGGGGTGTTGATCATAGAGGACGAACAGAAAATAAAAAATCTTGAAAAGGAAAGAAGTGCTTCTGGAATGAAGGGAGCTAAACAATCATAAAATGTTGAAATCAAAGCTAGGTAGAAGATATTGTTCAAGTCGAGGATATATTGCAAGAGGGAGAGTAAGGGTTGCACATCTATTGCTCGGGAAAAAAAATGGACACGATATGTGAGGATAGTAGGATAACTAGGCTTTTTTTATGTGGAGTGTGGAATGTGGGATGAGACTCTTCATTTTGTATATGTTCAAAGTAGAAAGGCACCTTGTTATAATGCACTGGATGATACTTTAAAATAATGATGAAGAAAGGGCACAACTAATGGAATAAATCTACAGTCGGAAAAGGGGAGATCTGAAATAAGGCTGATGGAAAACCATTTGAGTAAAATACTACAAGCTACATTTTTCAGCATTAATGAATTTTATAATGAAAAGGATTAAGTAACATCTATGTTTAATGCTCTTGCCTCTTGGTAACCGTTGGAGAAGGGGCGTTGGCTAATGGGGGTCTATGAGGAAGGTTTAAAACTCAGTTTTCTGACTGGAAGCTCTTCTTCCAGAGATCAGAAAATGAACTACACCTCGGAATTAGAAATTATATACCGCAAGGAATTTAGAACAGAAAATCACCAAGTGCATAATGATGCATAAGACTGACCTGTGTTGGTTCTGGAAGGGAACATTTCATGATGCTCAAATTTTGGACCAATATCTGCCAACTTTAGGTCATCTACCTGCAAAGCCTGCCATACACTAACATAAGATACAAGGTAGTCAAACATCATTGAAACAAAGAAGTAACAATCTAAATCCAATTCTTTATTGGATTTAGTAAATTTATCATTCATATGGGTTGCAACTCTGATGAATTTAACCCATCCATTCTCCAGACATGTTCGGGCAGCGTAGCAGTTGGGTTGGGCTGGGTTGGGTTGAACATTTCCAACACGAGCTAAAGGCAGGTCAGGTTTCATTTGAGGACTCGAGCAACCCCAAACAGACCACGTATGCACATAAAATATTTTTACTAGTATAGTATCAGAAAAAATGAAACAAGAAAAAACCCAAAACAAGTCACCTACATACTCCAATTCCTGTCTCTCTTCCGTTGATTAAATGTATGCTTTTTCATCCTCATAACCTCTTCTTCAAGAGATCAGATCAATTCTCTTTGCAGTTTGCACATCACATTGATCTCCTCCCGTTGGGTATGGCTGCCACCACCTCCTTCATCGCTGACACCATCAGTACCTCCACCCTCTGATCCCATCCAATGAAGCACAATCCAGACCCAAGAAGCAATGAGTCCTTGATGCTGTGATCACTCCAGAGATCCCCTTCCCTAAAAGCAAGATGTGGCTATTTGGTCCAAAGCACCACAATGACCCTAACAGCCTCCAGAGAAAGTGACATTTGGATGATTTTGGTTCCTAAAGAGAGCGAGTTTTTATAAGAGGATGCATGGTGAGGAAGAAAGAAATGGGACAGAAACTCAGAGTTCCTCATGTCAGACTTGGATTAGGACATTTTGCAGGGTTGGGTTCAGCTACTTCCTGATGGGTTAATATTCAGGTTGGGTTCAAATTGACCACCCTCATGCTTTGCATTGGCCTCCAACTGATGCCGGACAGAGGAAGAAGAGAGAGAAAGGTAAAGAAGGAGAAAATAATAATTCTTCAAATTCATCAATAATCCCCCATTCCAGGTAAACAATGTGTTTAAATAATAAAACAAACTAAGTGATAACTAACCAAAACAAATCAAATCTTAACTGACCAAAACAGATCTTATCCTAACCAATCAAATCCAACCATATCCTAACAAATCAAATCTAAACAAATCTTCAAATTTAATCTAGTAAAAGATTATCTTAAATCATCCATCTAATGGTGGCGATTACGTCTTGTGTATGTGCGAATTGGGAGATCCACATCAATTCTCCCCGACTGAGAAGAACTCGTCTTTGGCGAGTGAAGGTGACGATACTGCTCCAGAAGGTTCGAATCGATCTGGCGAAAATCATCCTCAGTGATCCACGTGGCATCTGTAACTGGTTTATTCCTCCACTTGATAAGATATCGATGAAAAGTACCATCTTGGGCAAGGATAGTTTGATCCTCAATCACATCTTCAATTTCGTCAACAAGTTGTGGTAGTGGTGGAAGAATCGGTAAAGGCGTTATGGTCTGTGCATCTCGATCAGAAGATGTACCTGTAGGTAATGCAGGAGGCTCAAAGGTGCCTCGGTAAGGAAATAAATCCGCCACATTGAACACTGGATTAATATTCATATCAAGAGGCAAATCAAGTACATAAGCATTAGATCCTTGTTTACTAATGATACAAAAAGGTCCAAATGATCGGGAGTGAAGTTTCTTGAAAGAATTTTTGGGGAAACGCTCCGGTCGCACACGTGCCATTACTTGATCTCCTTCCTTGAACTCTTGAAACCTGCGGTGAATATCTGCAGACAACTTATAATTTTCATTACTCAGTGTAATTTTCCGTCGTATATCAGCATGTAAATCACGAATGTGTTGGGCAAAAGATTTAGCAGACTCAAAGGAGCGAATGTCAATGGGTAATGGAATTAAGTCAATGGGTTTTCGAGGTAAAAAACCATGTACAATCTCAAAAGGGCTCTTTCCAGTTGATCTATTAACTGAGCTATTGTAGGCAAATTCAGCAGTAGGTAAAATTAAATCCCAAGTGGTTAATCGCTCACTCACTAGACATCTCAATAGATTTCCCAAACTTCTGTTGACAACCTTAGTTTGACCATTAGTCTGAGGATGAAAAGCAGAAGAGAACTTTAATTGAGTGTTGAACATTTTCCACAATGTTTTCCAAAAATAGCTGACAAACCTAACATCACGGTCAGACACTATGGATAATGGTAACCCATGTAAACGTACAATTTCATTAAAGAACAACTTAGCTACCCGTGAAGCGTCAGCGGTTTTACTACATGGAATGAAGTGGGCCATTTGAGAAAATCTGTCAACCACCACAAAAAT
Source organism: Acorus calamus (assembly GCA_030737845.1). Lineage (NCBI taxonomy): Eukaryota > Viridiplantae > Streptophyta > Magnoliopsida > Acorales > Acoraceae > Acorus > Acorus calamus. Next base: position 16,337,814 of record CM060877.1, on the reverse strand, counting down.
AGAATCATGTCCTCTTGCTGTTTTGGGTAAACCAAGAACGAAATCCATGCTAAGGTCTTTCCATGGGGTATGAGGGACTGGTAATGGAGTGTACAAACATGCATTTCTCTTATGTGCTTTCACTAATTGACAAGTACGACACTGGGCCACAATACGTCCTACATCACGTTTGAGGGAAGGCCAATAAAAACAATCTTCAACTAAAGAAATGGTCTTATCCCTCCCAAAATGATCAGCTACTCCACCAGCGTGCAATTCCCAGACTAAGAAATCTCTCACAGAAATACGAGGAACACATAATTTGGAGTTGTGGAATAAAAATCCATCACGGATATAAAAATCGACATGGTCTTGTCACATACCTTCAGTGATATCTTGAAAGATTACTCCAAAATCAGGACAAGTGGGGTATTCATCATTGAATTTGTCAAATCCGGTAACTTGGACACTCATAGTATTGAGTACAAGAATTACTCGACTGAGAGCATCTGCAGCCTTGTTCTCTACACCAGGGCGATGTCTAAGCACATATGTGTACTCTTGAAGGAATTCAACCCACTTAGCATGTTTATTGTTTAGTTTCTTTTGTGATCCCAAATATCTCAAAAGCCTGATGATCAGAATATAAAACAAACTCTTGAGGTAACAAATAATATCGCCAATGGCGCAATGCTTGCACGATAGCATAGAACTCCTTCTCATATGTTGAGTACTTCTGCTTGGATTCATTCAGCTTTTCACTAAAGAATGCAACTGGGTAACTTTCTTGACTTAGAACATCACCAATTCCAAATCCAGATACATCACAAGCTACCTCAAAAGGTTTAGAAAAATCAGGGAGGCGCAAAACAAGAGCTTCTGACATTTTCTTTTTAATTTCATGGAAAGCTTTAGCCATTGGTTTTGTCCAATGAAATTCAGATTGTTTCATGCAATCAGTGAGAGGAACCATAATAGAACTGAAACCACGTATAAATCGTCTATAGAAAGTAGCAAGACCATGAAAGCTTCGAACCTCAGAAATAGATTTAGGTACAGGCCACTCTCTAATTGCTTTAACTTTCTCTGGATCAGCAGAAAGTCCTTGCGCTGAAACAACAAATCCTAGAAAAGTCACTCTGGTTTGTGCAAAAATTTCTTTAGATTGATATATAATTTCTCTTGACGAAGCGTTTCAAGAACAGAACGAATATGATTTAGATGTTCTTCCATCGATTGACTATAGATCAAGATATCATCAAAGTATACTACCAAAAATTTTCCAAGGAAAGAACGTAGAATTTGAGTCATAACTCTCATAAAGGTACTTGGGGCATTAGAAAGTCCAAAGGGCATGACTAACCATTCATACAATCCGTTCTGAGTCTTGAAAGCAGTTTTCCATTCGTCACCTTGTCGAATACGGATTTGATGATACCCACTACGAAGATCTATTTTAGAGAACCATGTGGATCCCATCAACAAGTCAAGCATGTCATCAAGGCGAGGTATTGGAACCTGTAATTTTGTTAATGGCACGGCTATCCACACACATTCTCCAAGAATCATCCTTCTTAGGTGTTAACAATGCAGGAATGGCACAGGGACTCATACTCTCCCTCAAAAATCCTTTTTGCAACAATGCATCTACTTGTCGTTTTAATTCAGCATGTTCACGTGGATTCATTCTATAATGTGGAAGATTGGGTAGTGATGATCCTGGTACAAGATCAATAGCATGTTGAATATTTCGCATGGGTGGCAACTCATCAGGAAGTTCATATGGAACTACATCTTGAAAATCCTCTAGTAATTTTACAAGCTTAGGTGAGGATGGGTCATCTTGTGAGTCCATGAGGGGAGAAGATATTTCACGAGACAACATGATATATATGACCCCTGACTCTTTTCCTGCTGCTTCAAATTGACTTCGAGTTAACAAGTGTAGAGGTTTTACTGGATTAGAACTAGGTGAAGATCGAGATTTATCTTTGAAATCTTTCTCTGTTGGTTTTGCAGGTTTTAGTATAATTGATTTACCTTTATGTTTAAATACATAAGTGTTTGCGCGACCATAATGAATGGGATCCATATCAAAAATCCAAGGGCGACCTAACAAAACATGTGCAACATCCATGGGTAATACATCACACCAAACGCTGTCAGAGTAATCACCCATTTGAAGTGGAACAAGACATCTCTCAGTGATGGGTCATGATGTTTGATCAACCCAAGCTACCTTAAAGAGACGAGGATGTTGTTCAGGTGTTAACTTCATGCGTGCTATTCCTGTTTTAGACACCACATTCAAAGAACTACCACCATCAATGATGATTTTGCAAACTTTATCCCCACATTCAAGAATGTGTGAAAAGGGTTGGTGTGTTTCCAGTCATCAGATGTATTGGGAGATACGAGAATACACCTCATTACATTGATGCGGGAATCATCATGATCATCATATTCATCAGTTGAATCAGAGGGTGCTTCTAGGGATTCTATGACTTGTTCATTGTCAGCATCATCAGACACATCTTCATGTTCATCGATCCCTATATGTAAAGCTCTATGGGGGCAACGAGAAGCGTGACCTTTATGATGGCAATTGAAACATTCTACAAGTTGTCGAGAGGTGGAGTTAACTATTTCTTTGCCCTTGGTAATAGTAGCCCCGGATGAAGGGTTACGATAGGAAATTGGTTCTGATTGAATTTGTCCAGTGGATTTGTCAAATGCGGTAGGGTACGCCCTTTTTCTTGAAAATTCCAACATCGATTGTTGAAGGATTTAAGATATTTTTCAACCTCCAAGGATTTATGAAAAGCATCCTCCAACAAGTCAACAGTGTCATGAAGATTGACTTCTCGTTTGATGTCTGGTCTCAATCCATTAATGAACCTTGCAGTGGATACCCAAGGCTCTTCAGTGAGGTCACATCTCATCATAGCTTCTTCGAACTTGTCCATATATTCAGTTACACTCAATGAGCCTTGACGTAAGTTCATTAATTGATCAAGCAATTGTTTACGATAATGAGATGGTAGATACTTTTCTTTAAGTTTTTGTTTCATCTCAGCCCATAAGTGGAGTGGTTCTTCACCTAGACGTTCAATATTGCGTTGCACACTCTGCCAATATCGCTTTGCAGACCCGGACAACTTCATTTTTTGCAAAACGGATGCGACAATTATCTGACATGTCATACCACTCAAAATAGTCTTCTATGTCAGCTAACCAATCTAGAAATGCATTGGGATCCAATCTTCCATCAAAACTCGGGGCATCGACCTTAACTTTCTTGGTGATGTTGTCAATGTCATCTTGATAATTTCCATGGATCTCTTGGCGGGGTCTGTTAAATCCTTGTAGAGCATGTCTATCTTGGTACCTATTGGGTTGTCTGTGGTTCCTAGGTGGTTGTAAATTATCCTCAAAGTCATTTTCTAACCCATTATTTTGTCTGTGGTCGAAAGGAAATCTACGATCTATTTGTGGACCATGAGGGGAAGTTGGGTGTGTACGGGCATTCGGAGGCAAATCTAAAGGAACTTCGGCACGAAACGAGGATGGGTCGACCCTAGGTCTAGGAGGAGTTGGTAGAAGTCCATCTTGAGGGTTCAAATTTGGAAGACTATTATCTGGCTGATTACTCAAGGTTCTCACTATTAGGGCAAGTTGTTCAGATATTTTATCTATTTCATTACGTAACTCCCCTACATATGTGTTCAAAGATGTGTTTAAATTGACAACAGAATCCTCGGTTGTTTGAATCTTTTGTTCTAAGGTATTATATTTAGCTTGCAACTCATTATTGGACACCATGCTGATATAAAACGAAGATCAACACTGAATAAATAAATTATATTATTGCAAATAAACACTCGCAGACGTCAAGAGGTTAGGGGGAAAAAAGAATGGATTGGATAATAGTGTATATATGTGGAAAATCAAGGTGTTTCAAAAGCTGACAAAGGACCTAAGCAAATGACAAAATAAGCCAACAGATAAGATTATAATCCAATGCCAAAGTGCAATTTATTTACCTGTACCAACTTACCAATGAACCTGCTTGTCGTTGTGAACTGGACTGGACTTGGTTGCTGGGCTTTCTTCTAACTCAGATCAGGTCTCTGTAATGGATGAATGGGCTGAATCCATCTCTTCCTTTCTTTGTAAATATGATGATGATGAAAAAAAAAATTCTTTTAATGTGTAGCCGAACTAAATCTGAACGGTAGTGATGTCCGTGTTGCAGTAGGTCTGGACAGCAGTTTTTTTTTTTTAGGGTTTAGATAGAAAGAGAAGAGAAGAGATGTGAAAGGGAGAAAGGAAGAATCGTGGGAGAAAGGAAGAATCGTGGAGAAGAAATAATAGAAAGATAATGAAGAAAATAGAGAAAGAAAGAGGATTAGGGTTGACTCTGATACCAAATTGATGCCGGACAGAGGAAGAAAAGAGAGAAAGGTAAAGAAGGAGAAAATAATAATTCTTCAAATTCATCAATAATCCCCCATTCCGGGTAAACAATGTGTTTAAATAATAAAACAAAGTGATAACTAACCAAAACAAATCAAATCTTAACTGACCAAAACAGATCTTATCCTAACCAATCAAATCCAACCATATCCTAACAAATCAAATCTAAACAAATCTTCAAATTTAATCTAGTAAAAGATTATCTTAAATCATCCATCTAATGGTGGCGATTACGTTTTGTGTATGTGCGAATTGGGAGATCCACATCACCAACCCACCTAACTAGCTCAATTTGCAGCCCTCATTCTGTATGCATGCAGATCTTGTGATGCTAGATGGTCTGTATTGCAATCCAATATATAGTAATATACATAGGGAATAACTATGAGATGGCAGAAACCATGCACTTCAGTTTGCAACTTTACAGATCACGTGATATCATAAACAAAAGCATTGTTCTTCAAAATTGATGGCATCCATTAGCAAGTATATGAAGGAACAGGGCTTATAAACCAAAATCTTTAGCACGTGTAACATCAAAATGCTATATAGCACAAACCACCCCCACCCCCCAATCAAGGAAAAAATACATAATTAAAAATTAAAAAAAAGGTACAAGAAGCTAGGAACTCCTTGCCTGACACCATCAGACCATGCAATATCAATAGCACTGTACGCCTTCCTAGAACAAAACTGGTCAGTAGAGAGATTAAGTGCAGATTCAGTAGGCAGGTTTGGAACGAGCAAAGTGGTGCTTGACGGAAACTTGCTCATTTTTCTCCTGTGCTAAACACGCTGCTTCTTCAAGAGTAAAATGGGAAAAGGGGGATAACAGCAAGAAGTATATTCTGTTTGATACTGCCTCCTACCAACCGTTGGCTCATTAGATTATCAGAAATGTGAAGCTATTTAGGGGAAAAAAGCATGTATGGACATTGGAAAACACTTGGGAGTAACTTGGTATGCTTCCTATGAAGCTGGTGCTCAGTGCTTAGAAAGTTAATTAATATAGAAAGGGAAGCTCCCTTCATTGTAGAGTGAGACCCGCTTTTCCTATCTTGGTCCCTCTTCTGGGGTAGTGAAATGGGGACATCCCCCATGCCCTCCTTTCTTACTCCTGTTTTTATTTCTTCAGTTTTTATTTCCTGTTTCTGTTGTTGTCAAGTTTCAATAAAATTTTGATGACCTCCACCCTTTTTTTTAAGAATAGTACTGGTCAGGAGTACATTTCTAGACTGATCCGCTATTCAAAAATAATAGCATGACAATGCCTTCCAGAACCCTACCTCACCCGTACCTTGCATTCTGTTGTGCTGAAGGTGATACAATGTGGGTTTCCCATGCTGACACATGTCACGATCCATTCTGTGCCGTCAACCACTAGTTGTACTCCAACAACAGCTCCATCCTTATTCCCTGGTAGCTTAGTAGGTACATCAGATGCTCTAAGTACTGGCTTGCCCATATCCACTCTAACCTGCAAAATACAAACCACCTTCTATATTTAAAAAATTAACTTCAAATGTCAAGAGTCAAAGACAGGTCATGTAAAGAACACATAAAGACCTAATAATGCTTAAATAAATGGTAGATGAAAAGTATGAAAATACAATGACATTCAGCACCATATCCATGATAAGAGAATCCATAGGAGGTAACTGTATTTAGTACTTTATATTCCCAAATGGGCTTGGAGACTTGGACCACGATGCTCATTGAAGAGGCTTAACTTCTCATGGGACTCAATTTGGATGGGTTGAAGATAGTTTTCTAAGGATCTTCTGTTTCTTCCTAATCTTCTTTTTTACTTTATTCTACTTTTTTTTTTTTTGCTCTCCTTCCTTTTGGAGAACCTCATCTCCTTCTGTTCGAGGGGTGACATGTTCTAATATGAAGCGCCAATCTCTCCCCCCCCCCCCCCAACCCAAAAAAAAACGTATTAATTTAAACTTATCCAAGAAGCATATCTAGCTCGTAATATTTGTAAAATCGCATTGTATTTGGTAAAAAAAGCATATCCAAGAAGCATATATATCCACCATGGTACAATAAAGAAATTTTCATTTCTGCAAAGCCATCACTATTTGGTAAAAAAAGAAATATACCTTTCCATCATTCTGGATAGTAGGAACAATTAATCCAGCACCAGTATGGATAGTGAAACTGCAAAATGCATAAATCATAATATCTTTAATAAATTACCTACTTTAGAATAGTTGATGATACAAACTCTTATCATGATTAAATATCAAATTAAAAAATGAATGAATTAAACATTGAACATATGTGTAGCTCAAGCTCTTCTACAGCAGTACATAAATTAGTCATTTAGCAAACAAGCTTATTCAGTCAGATCACAAACATAAGCATATATGCTACTTTCAACTATCAAATAACTTCTTAGACTCAAGGTCTTTTTCCATACAGTTGGTATATGTAACAGAACCAGAGGACCAAATTACAATGACTTGTAAATGGTAATATCACCTTTGAGGTCCACGTAGCTTATCTAGCTCAGCAATGAATCGGGCAAAGCAACGTATGCCATTACCACACATCTGAGATAACAAAGGAAATAAATGAAAGATATATTCAATGCATCACATATTAGAAAAAACATGAATAGTTCAATGGGATGATATAAATGAAGATCAAACAATATAGAAATTACATAATAGCAAAATTTTGAATTATCAAAACTATTATAACTGGTAGTATAGTTATGATAAACCAGGGAGCATTCAGAATATTTCCTTAATTGATTTCTTGTTGATTGGGACATTGGGTGCAAAGATAGGGTCAATCAAATTTTGCACAAGCAAAGAGTTTGCCATTACAATCAAGGCTTTTACATAGTGAGATGCAGACACTGATGCAATGGAAAAATTGATGATGAAATGCTAGCCCATGAATGCTAGAAATCTAATTCCAAGAGGATAGTAATATGATTACCAAATAAATATATATGGCCCAAGAATGACTGGTGTGGTAATCTGCCATCTCCTGATATTTCTTACCCTCATTTTTTGGTTTCCACGTGAAAGTAGGTAGAGGAGGAGGATAATGCAGTGTGGTTGATCTTTTGAGATATACATTGGGCATTGGGAAAAACAAGGGATACTCAAAATCGCATGTAGATTGTTCTAGATTATGATGAGGCGGTGGAAAATATCCAATCTTGCAGATGAATGTATGGTGGTTATTTTACAAATTCCTGGACATTACCTAATTTCTCACAGAGCTTTTGTTCCTCTAAAGATATTCTGGCTCTCAGACGTGCTCCTTTTAGTTGCACACTCTCTTTTTTCTAATGGATTAACGATAATGCCACCCAACATTTCTTTACCAAAAAAAAAATTTCAAGGCTTAACAAAGACCCTTCCCATGTGTTTCCTTTGTTGTGGTTCTCTCATCTTACTTAGGTCAACTCCCTTTAGAAGATAAATTTTTACATGTGGATGCTATCACTAAACAAAATTCTCACCAAAGTTCATCGTGCAACATGTGCCAATGACAGGGATATCAAGTGTCATTGTGCTAATTTGGCAATGCGGAAGAAGAAACAAGGGACCAAGAAAAGAGGAGATCATAATAACAATGCTAATCTCTAATGACTTAATCCTCGAGCCATGTGTTTGGAAATTTGGTTAGCGAGAAAGGAACTCATCTTTCAAAGATTTGGAGAATATTTGGATGACAATGACTTCCCTTCTTCAAAGTTGGAACAACGGTCCTCTCTGGTGAAAAATCGGCATCAACAATGATGGGAACAAATTGGAACAGAGAACTCTTTCCTTTGCACTTATGGTTTTGATGTTTTATTTGCTTTGTTTTGTTACTTTTTCAGTTTTTATCTTTTTTAAGGAGATCTTTCATCTCCTTTTGATTGAGGGACATCATTTCATAGTTTATACCACGAATGTTCCAATCCTTAAATAAAAAAATTTGCTGTAGATTCTCAATGAAAATATATGGGAAAGTTAGTGTTGAAGAGAGTGAGTGGGGAAGGGGAGGTGTTTATAAGGTGTATAAATGATTAGGTTGTATACTATGCTGGTGTAAAGAGAGTGAGTGTTATATATGGGGAAGGTGGTATTGAAGACGGAGAGTGCAATGTCTGCTGCTCTTGTTTGTTTATTGTCTCTTGTTAGTAATTAGTAGATTATTCATCTACTTAACTAGTATTAGTTTTTTCTTTTCTTTTCTTTGGTTTCCTTTGTTTCTTCCTTTGAATTTGTACCCCAGTGTTTCAATAGCATGTCAGTAAAACAATTCCTACCAGCTCCTGAAAAATTAAGAAAAAAACAAGTGTAATTATTTTGACAATACCAAAAGCAAATAATTGCAAGGGCACAACTTCAGTTGAATCTGACCCAACCTGACTTTTGGGTAGGTTCATGTTGGGTTCTAGTATTCGAATTTAACCCGATCCCGAAAAACCCAAATCCATTTTGAGTTGGGTTTGGGTGGAGGGATTGGATAACCCAAGTCCTAACCATACCCAATGTGATGAGTGATAAATTTAAAAGCTCGTGACAAATTTAATATATCAGACTAAAATTGATTGCCAATTTAATTTTACTCTAAAATCTGTCACTTTTAAAGTTCTATTTCTATTAATCTCTCCCGCGTTTTCCCTCATTTTCATATTTATTATCTTCTCTATGCAAGGCACCGACTGTTATGGAGTTTGAATTGTCTAAAATGACATCACTTTGAAGCTCAACCGAAACCTAATCTGAACTTAACTGATCCCAAACCACCCGACAAGTTAACCTATTCAGGTCTAAGGGTCAAGTTGAGTTTGGGTTGGCCTCCAATCCGGTTTGGGTTCGGATTGAACTCCAACCAAACCCAACCCGCCTGAGTTGCAACTCAAAATCATTGCTTCCTTGAAAAGACAAAAAAAAGGTCCATTTAATATGATAAGAAACAAAATTGCACCTTCTATTCAACAAGAATCAACAATCACAGACAATTTGAACTCAATGTCAGATAATTCACAAATACTACTCTCTAAAATGGTACAGACAAAACTACAGCAAGTCATTGTATATTCAATTCTTTCACTCCCATAAATTATAAATCAATGATTCCCTCCAACAGTGATGGCATGACACCTCATCCAAATAAAAATAGCCACCCAATTTTAATCCAAAATTGGACCATTCAAAAACAATTTCATATGATACAAACAATACAAGGGAAAAAAATATTATTTATAGCATGAAAAAAATATTAACACACTCAATTACACATGTCCATAATCATATATCTACATAAAGATCGAATTGAACCTCGGGTTCACTGCCGTCTGAGTTGAAGATCCTCATTGAGTAATCCGTGCCATCGACACCAGGCATCGCGAAGATTACGCCGTCAGCTCCGATACCAAAATTGCGGTCGCAGAGCCTCGCCGCCTGTTCCGGCGTCACCCTTGGCTCCAACGAACCCCGGTTATCGACCTATAAAAAAAAACCAAAGCTTTGATGTTCCAACCAAAGCCAAAACCCACTCGGAAGAACAAATAACACCAGTACCACTGACCATGATGAAATCGTTCCCGAGACCGTGGTACTTGACGAAGTGGAGGAGCCCGTTCTCCATCCGGTCCAGGGAGGAGCCTTGAAAGGCCTTCTCGGGGGCTTCGACGCCCATCGACGCCGTTATGGCTCGGAATCTAGGTCTTCGTGGGGGAGCGAGAGATCTGATGAAGTAAGGCTTCGATTGGGGATGGGAAACCCTAAAGAGGGCGGGAGATCGCCGGGACGGAGAGGAAAGCGAGAGGGAAGTCGGAGCAGCGGCCATGGAAGGAGAGAGAGGGTTTGGGTTTTGGGTTTTGGGTTTTTCGTCTTCAAAATGGAAAGGACGGTCCGTTTGAAACTCTGCGAGGAGAGATCACATCTGGGTTGTTCATTCGATGCGATCCGCCTATCATGGACCCAATCAGAGACTGGACCGGGCCATTGAAGAATCGCGCCAACGGCTGCCAGACCGGGCCAGCCCGCCATTTTTTTAAAAAAATATTTGTTTACATTTTTTTAAATTCTAAACTTAATATTTTATATTATTTTTTAGAGTTTTTTAATTTTCAGTCCCTCTAAACATACCTATTTAGGGATCGATCCCTTCTTCATATTTTGATTTTAATCCCCAGATTTAAAGGATATGTTCTTTTTTAATTCATCCTAAAGACTGTAAAGAAAATCAAATAATTTAGGGATAGGTCCCTCTTAGGAATTAAAAATGAACATATCTTTTAAATCTGGGGGACTAAAACCAAAATATAAAGAAGTGAGCAATCGATCACTAAATAATATTGTTTATGGGAACTTAAAAATAAAAAACTATATTTTTTATAAGCACAAAAAAATATTATTTATACATATAATATAATATACATTTCTTAACATGCTTGCCTGATATAGAAATGAATCCGACATCATTCAAATGTAACATAAGATATGTGTATTAGTATATGAATCAAAAAAATTTAAAAATGGTTATTTTAAATAACTGATGAACTTAACTTCAAAACTTCTACTACTTTAATTTTTAGAAAAATGGTTAAGGGGAGATTTACTCTCATCCCTTTTAAAAGCATTATTTTTTAAGGTTGGGGTGGTTAACAATGAAAAAAAAAATAGAGAGAGAGAAAGGGGCCGGGTAGTGGGTAGAGGGCAATGACGACGGCAAATGATGTGGGGGGCGGTGGTCGGTGAGAAACAAGGAGAAGGGCAGAGGCGAGTGGAAGAGGCAGCCTTTCTCTCTCATTCTCTTTCTTTATGCCACTACCCTATCGTCGTCCTCTCTCAATATCTTCGGTCCACCGTCATCCTCCCCTCCCCAGCCCCCCCCCCCCCTCTTTCTCTCTCTTCACTTACAACACCCATCACCCTCCTCTACCCACCATTGATTATTTGCTGCCCCTCTCGATCTCTCTTAGTTTCTATCTTTCTTTCTCTCTCATTTTTTCTCTCTATATCTCTCTTCCTTATATAGAAAGAGAGAGAGGTTGGGGAGGGTGACACGGATGAATGTCATAATGGGTAGAAGAGTACGATGATTGGATGAAGGGGAGAGAAAAGAAGAGAGACCGATGAATGTGTGTACACCTCTCTCTTTCTCCATTGTCCCCCGTCATCTCCCTAGTATCTCCCCCCCCCCCCTCTCTCCTCCTCCCATCATCTCCCTCTAATCCTCTCTCTCTCTCTTTCTTGCTCTCTTGTTTTCTCTTTTTCCCTATCTCGATCAATCCATTGTTAAGCTTTTTTTTGTGGGTGGTGAGGTGACTGAGATATGGAGTGGGATTAATCACCCCCTTAGCCAAAATATTAGATTCAGTTCTACCTGCATTTGGTACGGTGATGCAAGGACACCCCTCATTGTGGGTTCAAATCCTACCGGGAGACAGGAGAAAAAATAAGAGAACATCCATTTGGGCTGAGTGTGTTATGAGCTTTGTCCACTGTATGTGGGCCTTTGTTGGTCCAAGTTCACATAGTTTGTTTATTGATAGTCCTATTCGGATTTGTGTAATAAAAAAAAAATGAAAGTTTGAATGATGTACAATCTCTAACTCTCTCTATCTCTCAATCTCTTTCTTCTCACTATTATCCATCTCACCGGACACTCAATTAATGAGTCAAAGTATACTGGACACTAGATTAATGAAGCATACTAGACACTCAATTAATGAGTCCATTATGACACTCGTCATTGTCGATATCGGATTTCGGGAGGGTCGGTCTCCTTCCCTCCTTTTCGGTCTGCGGCGTGTATGGGGGTTCTTCGGGGATTCAGGTTCGGTGCGTGTCTTGGCAGGCTCGGTCGGATCTGTCTCTCGTAAGAGTGGTGGGGGTTTCGTTCCTGGCTGAGGCGCCCGACAGCTACTCAAGAGGATTCAAAGGGGGTTTGTGATCGTTACCTGCTTTCTCAAAAAGCAGGAAAAGTTGAGGATGAATTTGATCGCCTTCGTGGGAGAGTTTGTGGGGTCTCCGCTCTGGGACACGGATATACCGTACGCAGAGGTGAAAAACATGTATCTTATTCTGCTTCTGGGAACTTTTGCTAGAGGAGATTTGAGAGTTGGGGTGTAGGTGGGGGTCGGCTAGTGGGAATTAATCGCCTGGTGGGGGACAGCTGATTGAGATTAGCCGTCTGGGACCTGGTTTAATTTGGGCAGGATCTAGGTAGGAAATGAGATTGGTTTTGGCAGAGGTTAAACCTAGTTTAACCTGGGTTTTAGAGAGTGGATTTGTGTTTCTCTCTCACTTTCTCTCTCAAGGGTTTTGAAGTGGTAGTTAGGGTGTGGGTTTGGGAATGAAAGGTATGTGTGTGGTGATGTTGTAATAGATTGGTAATTGAATGGGTGATGACTAGAAAAAGAATTGAATGCCCCATATTTATAGTAAAAAAAGGGGCAGGGGAATATTCATTGGACAATAGATAAAATTGGATAATAGGGTGGTTGATTTAACCCTCTATTAATCCTCTGTTCTTCTGACAGTGTCCAGGTGAGGGGCGCCTAGTTGAAACTAGCCGCCCAGGACGGTTACTCTCAAGTAGCCGCCCCAATGATGATTTGTCAAACGTCTCATCTCTGACAGACGATGGCTTGAGTCGGTTACTAGGGTTGAACCGGCCGAGATGGGGCGGCCAAAGGGCACAACCCGCCGCAATCATCAGCATTGAATGCTGCCTTATGTCCCATCTAGGGAAGCAGTTTGAGGTCGGTCAGGGGGGTGGCTAGTGGAAACTAGCCGTCCAATATAGGGCGGCTACTTTCAAGTAGCCGCCCCTGTCTAGTTCCCAGAATTCTCTAAGTGTTGGACTAGGGTTTTCGATTTTGTTTTTCTAATGAAGTTTTCTATTTAAATGCCCAAATGTGGTTATTTTCCAATATTACTTGAAGTAAATTTTTTTTATTTGGACGGTCAAAATTAGGGTATCTACAATCATAGTGTATGTCTTCAATAAATTGTTTACATTGGGACAAATGATGAGACTTTGGGTGATTTTTTTTGTTCAACATATTATTAACCACTATTTATAATATTATTGTTATAATATATACTAAAAACATAATAAAAATTAGATTTGGTTTGTAATATTTAAATTTTTTCTCTTGTTTAGAAATCATCACCATATATTCATTATTTATTAATAAAAAATTAGACATGGTTTGACATTGGGATAAGGGGTTGATATAAATAAATAATTGGGTTAAATCACATGTTATCCAATATGGCATAAGAAAAAATAAAATAAAGCATATACAATTGTTCGTATTTTGAGAGAAAAAGTGAGGATATTTTATTCTAGATAAAAGGTAGAACAGACTTATCCTCATTTTTTAACCCAATTTTGTAAAACATGGACAACATTTATGGTTGCCCTTTCAAAAAAAAAAAAAAAACAAAAAAAAAACCTTCATGAAACCAAAACCAACAATATTAATGCCCCTTTAATAGAAATGGTATATTTGATATTTTTAAATATTTTTTAAAGTTATTCCATATTTTATATTATGTGATCCAAATGCAAAATTAAATATAAGAACACAAAAAAATGTGGATAACAAAATGCATTACCAAATATAAATATGGATCAAAATAATAAATTTTTTATCCTCATAAATTAAGCTAATTCATCCTAAATATTTATCCTTTTACCAAATTAGGCCCTATGCTCCGTTTGGTTCATTTCATTTTTTTGGGTGGAATTGCTTTACCAAGATTCAATTTATCAGAAATTATTTTACTAGGAATCATGATTTCATCAAACTGTTTGGTTCGTTAGTGGATTTTTCGAAAGAATCATTTTCCAATGTTTCGTTCATACATGAAAAATTATAAGGAATTTAATTTTAATATCTAAAATACCCTTATTATTATATATACTTGCAATTTTTTTTATACTCATATCACAATAATAAAAAAAGAGTATTTTTTTTTATAAATATTTTTACAAATATTTAATGAATGCAAATAAATAAAATAACCGATTATATAATTAAATACATAATAATAGTAATCTTCCAAAATCAGTTGAATATTATACCTATTATAATAATATCTAAACCCATCACATATAAAAATAAAAACTGAATTTAAAAACATACATTAATATTTAATACATAGTTAAGACTTTTCACATCACATATAAAAATTATAACATAATTTTTTAGTTAAAAAATCAAAATGACTATATAAACCCATTATATGGGTGGTTGGTAAAAAAAAAGAAAAAGGAGGCTATTCATTTTAGAATAGATGTATATAATAATTTCATTAATTTGTAACTGGTATAATAATAATCTAATTTAGAATTTCTGATAGATTTAAGATTACCACAACAAATGTAGGAATTTAATTCTATCCTAATTTTTTACATGCATAGATTTTAATTTCACTTAGACCTAGAATTATCATTAATATTACTACCAACTAAACTTTTATATATTTTCCTGATAATCTCAATCAAATTCCATCCCACACGGATCAAACGGGGCATTAAAGAACACGAATTCCCGGACACTGCTTGACATCGACCACAAATTTGTAGTAGCTACCAGGAAAATCTGGTTCCGCTATCCTCACTCCTAAACCGGATACCTCCCTCCAATCCTATCCGTTGTTCCAGCCTGCTTGGAGTGGAAGAATTAAATCCGTGGGGCTTACAATAACAATTCGTGTTAGAACTTAGAACCGCTAAAAGACCAAGACCTCCTCATCTTCCCGTGAAGAGAAGATAAAGCGCTCTCTATCTCTCTCTCTCTCTCTGCAATGTCGAGTCTTTCAAAGCTGTATCTGCTGATCTATAATTCCCTTCAAAGCCTCGGATGGTAATCTCTCTCTCTCTCTCTCTATAGATATCTCCTCAAATCTCACGCGTTTGTCTCTTGCAGGGGAGTCGCTCTCACTAAGATCCTCATCAGCCTCGCCTCCGAGAGGTCCTTCCATGGAGCCTACGCATCTGCGGGAGACCTCATCTGTAATCAATCTTCAAATTTTCATCTTTCCATCGCCTCATCTTTTTTTTGTTTGATTTTGATTCGACATTTGTTTTGTTCTGAAGGTTTCTTGCAAACAATCTCTTTATTGGAATCCGTCCATGGCGCCATTGGTAAGCTTTCTAAGGGTCTGATTTCCTCTTCTTTAGTATTCGAGGATTGAGAGATGGCTTTTGTTACCAAAGGTTTAAGATTTTGGGATTTTTCAGGCCTCGTTCCGAGCGGAGCGTTGTTCCCTCTGATGCAATGGGGAGGGAGGACTCATTTCTTGCTTGCGATAGTTCGCCAAATTCCGGAGGTAATATATTTTTTTTATGATGGAAAATGGAAAGCATGGATTTTGTGCTTTAGGCAATGTTTTGTTAGGTAAGTGGTGGGATTTGAACACAGGATGTAAATTTTGTTGTAATCAATGACCTAGAACTAGAAGTCCCACTTTACGCAATGTTAAGTATTTTTTTTTTCCTGGTTGGGGTCATTAAAAACTTAAATTTCATAAAAAAAAAATTAAAATCTACTTGTATCATATATTTGTAAAAAAATATAAACTGTTTTTTAGAAAATAGAACAATGTAAATTAATAAAAAATAACCTATCAAAGAAAGGAGGTCAAAGATTTTCAATATATAAACTTTTACAATTGTTCTCGATTAGATTTTATATTTTGAAATCGTTGTATGATAATTTAATTATCAACATTATTGGCGCATTCAATCCATTCGTCTATGATCATCGCATTTTTAATGGATCTCGTGATAAAAAAGAGTTCTGATCCATTTTGCAGCCGTTTTGCAGCTAATAACATAGTATATATTATGTTATCATAGTGTATAAGATTTTATTATAATGTATGACATAAAAATTTATCATTTTTTAGCGTGAAAAAATTACACTAACATATCTTAATATATACTTTCATTTTATATAACTACATGTACTTCAATATGATAATATATGATTTTTTTAATAAAAAAACTAGTGTGAACTGCAATTAGAGTCACACAGGGGGCTAGACATATTATTTTCCAAAATAAAAAATTGGATGGGATTTGGTTGTATAAATGGGTCTCATGATATGATTGTATATATGGGCCTAATGAATGACCCCAACACCTAAACACTGGTTTGACAAATTTTTTAAATATGTTGGTTATTTTGCCTAATGAAAATGATAAACCTTTCTCAAAATAAAAGGGACAACTATGTAATTTTAAATTGATTAGATTGGGGCCATGCCGTTGAACAACTTCTCATATTTGCCAACCCTTTGGTCTGTATGTCTCTTCCAAAGAAAGACAAAACGAGAATAATTTTTTCTTCTCTGAATTAATTGACCATTTCACATACATCAGTGCCATATGTCTTGCTTTCTATTTTTTTTTTTAAATTTGATGGGGTCAATTGACCCCACCCCTAATAACCTGGCGCCGTCCCTGGTTAAATCTACTCCTATCAGTAGAGTAAGACCTGAATTCAGGACCCCAATGGCCAAGAGGTGATTCAGTGTCCTTAGTCGGATGCTTGATATGAATAGAATTAAAGTTGTTTGATGATGTAGTAAGGAAATTATAAGTTCCACATCTCATAAACCTAACAAATATGTTGCAAATTAATGCCACCTGATGCAACAAAATGGTTAGTCCAGGTTGCACATGATATTTTTGCTAAATAAGAACATCTGTTTGCAACGAGAAACCAATCAGGTTGCAGCCTTGTGTATAAAATATCTGTGAGAAGTACTGGTAGCTTGTTTATGGAGTTTCACGTTCTGTATTTTTATTTTATTATTTTTTTAGGAAAGTTGTGTGATTTTCTTAGCTGACTTGATCATTAAGCTGTGGATCATCATTGCTTATAAACATGCAGGTTCAGGAGCTCCGATCAGTTTTTGTAACTTTTTGTGCATGGGGTGTATCTGAGGTGTGTGGTGTTCCCTTTTTATGTTACTTGCATTTGATTTACTTTATGAGTTAAAAAGGTATGTTCTCGAAGGACACAAGTCACTCAACTCTTGTGGTCGTCACTCAATTCTTGTGGTTGCAAGATTGATATTCTCCATTATTCTGATTAGCATGATAATTTATGGATCCTAAATCTCCAATAGTCTGTTTCGCTTTGTTTAAAGTTATGTTTTGAAGATGTTCCCCCCAAGTCTTACTACCATCATTTCAATTTACCCATAGCAAGATTGGAATCCACAATTGCTAAAGGCCATTCAATATCAACGTCAAAATTTTCAGTCCGGAGTTTCTAATTCTAAGTGTGACGTGACTCTTAATCCCAGCCACAACTATTTTATAATCTGAGTGAGAGTGTGACTATTTTATTATATAGACAGGCATTGGTGTTCCACTATATGTCACAATAGGAGTGCTAGAAAAAAAAAATTAAGGACACTAATATATGTCGTAAACAATAACAAGAATGTCGTAAACAATGTTTCGTTACGGAGATCTCGAGTAAGTTGCCGAATCTGTAGTTCCTTGTTCTTACAAGTAGCCAGTTATAAGGGTGCTTATTCCTGAGCAGAATTCCTACCCTGGTTTGAGCCAATTTGTACAGGGTAGGTGGAGGCCGTAACCGAAACTTTCTGTCAAGTGAGGTGCTGACGATGCATGATGTAGGGATAGTCACCTATGCACGGCATATCGAGAGATAGCTGCGACATCCCAAAAGGGCGCGGTGTCCTTTACAACAGAAAGATCGCCTGAGAGTCGAGTAACCATGAGGGTACCTAAGGTGAAATGGCAACCCGGGGAGCTTGTATCGCTAGGGAAGCGGACTCAATAAACGAGAAAGTTTCTGAAAACCCGGTAGAGGAAGAAGGAGATTGATGACGTTTCACGAGCCTCGTATTCTCCGACTAACGAAAAACCGTCGCTGTTTACCGGCAGTTTGGGGAGCAATAGGAGTGCTAGAAAAAAAAAATTAAGGACACTAATATATGTAGCATATTTTTCTTTGTGAACCAATGCATGGCTCTATATATAAACGGAACACTATTGCTCTAATCACTGAAATCAATAGTCACATTTTGATCTTATTTTTCTATTGTTTTTACTGTTGTTCTCGAGTAATGTCAGTCTTGGAGTATAATCACCGCATAAGTTATTGTTTCCATCAAATTTAGTAGTGCAACTGCAAAAGCTGGAAGTTATGATTGTCCCCAACCAGTTGTAGCTTAGCTCCATAAAAAATGGAACAAATTGAAGAAGGAATTAGAGAATCTCCCACTAAAATATTATGAGAAAGCTGAGTCATCCCTTGAAATGACTCCCAAAATCAACCTTCAGAGTTCAGACTATGAAAGGCTCTTGGACTGTCATGAACGCAAGAGAAACAATAGATATTGTTAACAGTATTAAACAAATTTAATGAACTAACTAGCAGTTATACTATGGACCTAAGCTACCTAACAAAGCACATGTCCAAAATGATGAGAGTTTTTCCTTTTTATTCGAACAAATGAGTGGAAAAAAAAATTGGAACAATAAGGATAAAACAACAGAATTTAAGTTTCTCAAATATAGTTCCTTTGTGGAGTTGGAGTTCACCTATCATAACTTTAACGAATTCACGTCTTCATATCCTAAGAACCCAATCCCTCAACCCCTTCACCCATCTCTCCCTGCAGACATAATCATATCCTAACTTAGTGAAATACTTGTGAGAGCTTGAAATAAAGCTGCAGCATCTATTAGTTTGGATTTGCTTGAAAGCTGCTGGGAAACATCCAGAAGATTGGGTTTCGCGAACTTGCACTGTGTGCCACCTCTACATTGGTATCTTTTACCTACCTATATATGCCAAGGTTATTGGAAATTGATGACCTGGTGAAACATCATCTGATGATATAAATATTTTTATTTCTGTTTGAAGGTTATTTGATGAAAGAAATTGGTCCTCATCTCTTATCTTACTGTGAATTTGGTGCTTTAGATTTATACATTGAATCAATTGTTCGTTTGTTTTGTTGGATTGATTCTCGTTTTTAAGACTTATCCTCATTACTGCACTTTAGTTTCTGATTGGACCTGTTTTATGTATATAACAGTGATCATCATGGTTCTGTTTGATATGCTCTGATCTCCATTTTATGCCTGACGTGATAATATGTCAGTAACTCTTTGTTTCTTATCATCAGTTGATCTTATTCACCTTAAAGAAGTGTGTGATTGATGATTCTCATTGCAATGCAGGTCATCAGGTACTCTCATTATGCTGTCACTTGTGTAGGAATTCATCCATCATGGCTCACCTACCTAAGGTATAGAATATTGCTTGAGAAAATGACTTCAATAGATTGCACATTTAACCGTACCTTTCCATAGAAGTTTTAGATAAATTAAATGACAGAAGCACAAGTCTAACTTGATGTGAAAGCTTTTCTTACTTGGATTTTATCTAATCTCTTGTAATTCTTTTGCCCCAGGTATACTGCCTTCATCATCCTGTACCCTATTGGTCTAGCTCCTGGAGAAAGTAAGCCTCAGAGACTAATCTTTATATGTCTAGCTACTTAAGAAGACTTGTCTTCCCCAAATATTTATAAATTACAAATGATCATAAAATGAGTTTGAGGTAGAACCAGCTCATGCATTTTATGTACATATGCATTTATCTATATCTTAGATATATGCATTCATTTATGTGTATGTGCATCTTTTTGTGTATATGTGCCTACATATGTGCACAAAGAGGATTAGACTCAGAGTTTACATTTCCATGCAGTGTGGCTTATGTACCGAGCACTACCGTATATAAAGGAGAGAAACCTCTACTCCGAATTATTTGGACAGCTTCACTTCAGCTATTATTACTTTGTTGTGGTGTGTGCCGGCTACTTTTTTAAGTTATGTTATTTTTTGGGTGGGTTAAAAACTATTGCCCGTGACATTTCACAGTACTCTTTAACTTTTGAACTGTTTGAACCAGGTTCTGCTTATATGCTACCCCTTTCTGTGGTTGAAATTGTATCTACATTTATTCAAGCAGCGACGCGTGAAACTAGTGAAATCCAAAATAAAGAAGAAAGTTTAAAGGTTTGATAATACTTTTCTCTGTATTTTAATTTACTGATAGGGTAGGGTCATATTTGTAATTTGTTTATATAATCTCTGGTTTCTTTGAAATTCAGGACATGGAAGGCGGAAATATAAAGCAATGACACACAATAGCCTGTGCATTCCAAGTTTCTAACTTCGCGTAATGGTGTCATCTTGACACCCAGTGACTAACGAAATTGGCATATATCTCGTGGCAACAAAAGGTATGTTTGTATAATGTGGATAAGCTGTAATAATTAAGCATCGAGACAAATATAATTTTTCATGTATATCCACCTAAAACTATAACTATTTTTCTTGTATATCCACCTAAAACTAAAACTATATTATAATAAGACAATCATAGACTACATACATTTATTCAAATAGAGAAAAGAGTAGCAAACAAACAGAATATCATCTAATTCTCTTCTATCCTTGTATAACTATGTTGTGCAAGAATAAGTTAACAGGGGCGCAAGGAAGATATATTTGTTTTATTGTTCTGCATTCTCCTCACTTTCCAGTTTGATTGAGGAGAGGATTTAATGGTGTCACCCTTTCCGGGATTCAAATACAATACAAGGGTATAATAAGTATTGTACATGTGCCAACTCATGAGGCTTTTGATGAGGCCTAAAATTTGGGGTTTAAAAATCATTATTGTACTAGAATTTACATGCGCCAAAAAATAACGTTAGAAACAACATGCACTATTTACATTAGTTGATTATTTTTTTAAAGTTATGTTGATTGTAAAAGAAAAAAATCTTGAGTTTTTATCTATAAAAGTTAAATTTCGAATTATGATTTTAAAGATTTGATTATATCATCTTTTTTTTAAAAAGTTATTTAAATGTTTTTAAATCTTTGTATATATTAAGATCTCCATTGTTCTTATTAAAATGTTTGTAATCATTTAAAATTGAGTGTTGATATACTTAAATCTGTTTTACGGTCCAATTTGTAGCCTCATGTACAATGATAATGCATTATATAATGTGCTATCATAATATATATGGTTCTATCTAGCAAATTTTTTTTTTTCAATGTGAAAAACAGATACCATTATATCTCAGTAAATTCTTCATTGTATATAAAATTATTTACTTTAATAAAAGAGTGTATGATTTTTAAAAAAAAAATGATGTGGATTGCATAGGGTGGGATGTACCATGTATCATTTTCATTTAAAAATTAAAATCACATGCTTTGATCTTGCAAAAAATCGATGCACTCATGGGTGTGGCCCACCACAACGGACATGGGCCTAAAAAGCCCACACATTTCACCTTCTTCGGGTAAGTATACATTCATAATTGTGCATGGCAAATAGTCTATTGTTCAAGAGAAATTTGAATAATCTTAAAAAATGATACGCTTAGCCCCATTTGTCGCCCCCATACGTTTTAATTCTTTTTTATGCATTTTTTTGATATTCACACTAATACGAATTGAATGCATGTTATATTTATATTTTTTTATAATGAGGTGCATATTGAGATAGTAGAGTATTATATGTTAGATGTTGATTTTATATATTATGTTAGTGATGTGATGACTACAGATGAAACAATAAGACAAATTGAGTGCATCTACAATTACAACAACAACAACAACAACAAACAATGTGTTTATAATAACTAGTTGGCACTTCGCGATGAGTGGGAAAATTTGAAACGAGAGTGAAAGATGGGTCAAGTGACAAGAAAATATATGATTGATTTTTCTTTTTTACATACATGTTTCACTATGTGAAGTATGTACTAAAAAAATAAAAACATGTAAAGGCTGCATGTAACATCCATCACTTGAACTGCCTCTAGCCAGTGTTATTCTTGTTCTCAAGAAGTATTATTGTTATAATTAGAGTCAATGCCTACCTAATTTCTTTTCTTGTTTCCTTCAATTTATATTCTGTACCGAAAATTTGACCCCACTTATGTAGACAATAATATTTGTTGCCTAACTTGGTCTCTCTCTGCTGTACCTAATTTGACTTGTGTCCTAGCTTTCCTTCCACTGGCCTTAATTGGACTTGTTTTATGTGTGTTTCTAGAAATACTGTCCAAAACTCTAATCAGTCTCTATATGCAACTTAAAAAAACACAACCATTTCTAATGACTGATGAGAGTGAGGTGACCGAACTGTTACATATGTGAACAAACTATAATATGACTTTTATGTGATGCACATTACCAAGAATATATACACATGCTGTTACACTATTAGATAAATCTAAACTCACATGAGATCACTAGCTATGTTGTGGGAAAACATTATAGCAAGTAATCTCTGTTAGCATAATAATAAATGGGCAACCAGGATAAAGTTCTATTAAAATGGAAAATGAGAGTATTATAAGTGTTGCTACATACAGTCCTGTTTTGTTTATTGTCACTTGTGTTTGAGAAATATATATATTTTTAGTGGCATGATCATGTATTAGTATCTGCTAGCTTTCACAAAATCACACTCATTGTAGCGTAATTCATTTTCATTAAGCGTGTTTGATTTTTCCGGAGTTTGAAATTGATTTTCAATACATTATACATGTATAGAGATATTTGGTCTTTTCTCTCTATCAACTTAGCATAGATATTTGTTCATCCCTTTACATTATATAATATACACACACACACTAGATAATGTTTGGAGTAACAGTAAAGTGTTAGATTTATGAATACATTATACTCGAATTATAGTTATTGCAATATTGTATTTTCGACTGTCCTTTTTAAACAAAGGCAACTTTGACTGCTTTGTAAGAAAAGTAAATGGTCATGGACTAAATTTTATTCTTGGGAAAGTAGGCCAAGATGATGAAAGCATTAAAAAAGACTATGTTTGTCTCTCCTTCGTATTTCATATTGGGATAATAGAACATTGAAATGTAGATACCTGTACAGTATGGTCAACAAAATCACATGTAATGTGGTGCACCAAACTTTGGATATGTCATTATCTGGATAGGCAAGGATGGGACAAGACCTCCCCCAATATTTATACATGTTGTATCATCAAATTTTCCAATGTGAGACAAATTTTGAGTTACTCCAACCTCATTTTTGGAGAAAATGTCTTAATCATTGTATTTATTTGAGACCATCATATTGTTCGTCAGACTTATAGAATCAACCGTATTTTTAATTATAATTTTTGTCCCAACAGATGCACATTTAATGTACCTTCCAAATGAAGTTATATATTATATTATTACAAATGAAGTTATGTATTATATTATTATCTAGTGAATTATTGAATATTTATTCTCTTTTATTAAATACTTCCTTTTCATCATTATTTGTGCAAGAAATTGGGGGGGGGGGGGGGGGGCTGCGTTTCTTTGAAACTCAGTATAAAGAACCATTTTTAAAATAATGTTGGGAATTGTTGAAATTAGAATAAGATAATTAGATAATTGTGCATGACTGATTGATACTCAGATGGAAATGGAACAAAAAAGGTATACACGGAAAAAGATACACGTAGTCCCATTACAGCCCGTTTTGTAGTCGAGTTCGTTTTTCATTTCTATAAAATTTTATATTCATCATTTGAAGTACATGCTATTATATGAAATGATGTATATATTGAGATACATTAGTGTATTTTTTTCATAATAATAATAAAAAATTTAGGTCATATACTATGTTAGAATCCTATATACTGCTTTATCATAACATCCGGGCTGTAAAATGGGTTGCAATGACGGGCGACGGGCTACGTGTATAAGCGCTAAAAAAGGTAATATATCATTGATGTTGGCATAGGAGGGACCTCTACATTGGGCTGCCCTAAATTAAATTTTTTTTTCTTAGGCTTTGTTTAGATGTGCAGGTGAAATGCTGAGATTCTTAAAATCTTACATTTCAAACTTAACTTTTAAATAGAGTTATGTAGTTAGTTTTTCAATAGTTCAAATTTTTAACCTGAAAAAGCAAGATGGGCGATTGAAAAAAAAACTGAAAATGTGTTTAGATTTATGGCTCAAAATTTTCCGCTTTTCAAATGTGAAATTTGTCCAAACGCACATCAATATTTTGTGCCTAAATGTATACAATGATTCCAATTTTAAGAGATCATCTAGATCTTTCTAACCCATGTAAACACATGGCTGATTCTTTATGAAACGTGTTCAGGAAAACATGTGAATATAAAAAACATGATGCATCACAAACCATCACAATATTTATTAAATGAACAGATTCGTGTATCACGGAAAGACATGGTAAAATAAAATCATAAAACAAATAATGTAATTTTTACTTCACAATTAGTTTATTATCACTATCAAAATATAATTTTATTTTCTCGAAACAAAGGTTTTAAGCCTTGGGTTGAATTCCTGGTCAATTATAGGATTGAAAAAAAAAATCGCTGGAATTTTTTTTAAAAATGAATCCACATACTTCATTAAAATATATTATTTATTTTTATATCAAAAAAAATATAGACATCTTTAGCTCAATTTTTACTAAGCATGCATTTCATTAAAATATATACATCATTAGATAACGTTTACTATTTAAAAAATAAAATAAAAACACGTATTGTCTGAGTTTTGATCCGTAAAAATGTTCGAGTTTAACATTTTGTTTTACCAATGATTAGATTAGAGAAAAAAATGTACAACCCTGTGGGCTGTCTTCATGGCCCTTCAATCCAAAGTCAACTTAGGCTCCAATTTTCTTGTGTACTTGTCAGAAAATGATATGTCTAACCATTTACGATTCATATTTTTTTTTAAAAATTACACTCTGTATGTATTGTTATACGAAATGAAGTATATACTAAGATACAATAATATATATTTTTTTAAATGATTTTTTTTTACTTCTTACACTGATAAAACCTCGTATACCAAGATAGCTATAAAACAGATAGTGTATTAAAGCTCGCATGTCTTTAACCATAGTCTAAAAAAGTGTCTAATAATATGTATTCCTTGTTTACATTGTTAGAAAATTTTTACTTAGAAAAAAAAAAGTCCACACAGTCATATAAAAATATACTTCGTATTTTTATAAGAATATTTAATTCAATAAATATGATGTACTATTTTTTTTTAAATCAAAACAGCTAGGGTTATAATTGGATTGTCTAACTTCTCTTTTTAAAAGACTTGTGAAGACTTCGTATACCGTTGACATTTGTACAAATAAAAAGAATGAAAGAAAAAGAAATACATGGACTAAACAGACAAATTAAAAATATACACTTATACAAGGAAAATTTAGGTACAACCTCGGCTACATTCATGTATGTAATTCATATATGTTTTTATTTTTTTAAATAATGAATTTTATTTAATAAATATATTTATAAACATAGTATATATTTTTATGATGGATTGAATTGACATGTCACTTTTTTCATATAAAATATAAATTTTTTAAAAGGAAACACGTACATCTCGCTAGACTGCATGTAAATCCGTTCGGAGCACGTCTACGAGCGTCTGCGTTGGCTGAACATGATAGGACCTGTATTGTCAGGAATTGTTGTTTTCATAGGGTCGGGGCAATGCAGAAAATCAGATCGACAACAAATACAACAAGGTGACTGTTGGTTATTAACGCACAGATGGAAAGTATCATTTGTTTTCGCGTTCACGTTTCAGGCACCCACTAACTTCATCGTCAACTCTAACGCGCTTTCAAACGGAGTGAGCTTTTAATGAAATAAACAAATATAAAATATATAAAAAAAACACATACGTGGCATTGTCATCCAGTTCAATAAGCCATCAACCAAACAGAATCTAACAAAAAGTTCTAATATTATTATCATAAATATACAAAACAAACCCAATTTCAAACCCAAATAAATTTAATAAAAAATCTAGGGGTTGTTTGGTTGCATTGATTTTCAGTGCTTATTCAGCTTAAAGCTGAAAAATCAGTGATGAGGCTGTTTGGTTGGTTGTCTTATAAACACTGATAAACTTCCCCGTTCAGTAAAAATAACCCGTATACATTCATCAACTATGAACACTTATGTTTTCAGCTCTCGCATTCAGCATTTTCGTTCTCCACATGAAAAGACCTCACTACCCCTGCATATCTAAACTATTTACAAAACTATTTAAATCAAACTTTACCTTAGCATCATCTCTCTCCTCTTCAACTTGCTGAGCCAAAGAAACCCCTTCCAAACAATCCATCTCCACCGACTGTGACCAACCCCGCCCGAGCTCCTCACGAAATCGACCATCACCAGATCTTCTCTCCCTCCCATTTCAATCGCTGAAACCCTAGGACGTGTAACCGATTTTCACTAGTTCGACCACCATCTTCACTAGAGATTGGTTCATCTTCACCCGGAGACTCTGTGTCACACATTTTCGGGCAGCACGTGTTCGATTCTCGACGGCTTAATGTAACAAAACCATGGGTCTCCATCTTCTCCTCGGATCTGTGCATATTTTTCTTCGATTTGAGTCCCCTTTCTTGAATAAGGTTTGTGGAGTCATATAGATCGGTTATGTTTACGATTCTACAGATCTTTAGAGATTTTCTTTTGATTTTGACATTCTTTTTTAGAGGCCCTTATATTTCCCTGCTTTATATGGGTGATTGGGTGAACTAGATGCATTTGGAATGGGTTGATCTGTTTATATATTACATCTTTCTTGTAATACATTTTGGTAGTTGAGTTTATCAAAAAAAATTGTCTGTTTAGTGAGTTTTTGTTAGATGGAATAAGTCCAATGTGATTAAAAATGCATGTTTGTCAATTGCTGTGTTGTGTGGCTTCTTCTTATTATTTATGGCTATCACATGTTCCTTCATCAAATGCATGTAAAACTTCAATGTCACATAGGGGAAAAATGTTCTTGTCATTCTGTGGTTATTTTTTGAGATCTGGAGGACCTATTCTGTGTATATTATTATCTCTCAAGGCATATTTGTATGATGAATAGCACTACCATGATTATACGATGGGGGCATACAGTTTATAGCATAACCATTTAGATTTTCAAAACAAAATGTCCATGAATTTGGAAATGTTGCATCGCAATATAAAATGTTAGTCATGGTTAAAGGTGTAAAACGGGCTGTGCCGTGTCGGCCCGACCCGCTAGTCAACCGGGCTAACAGGCCAGCACGGCACGGCCCGTTTCATGTAACCGTGCCGTGTCAGCACGGCATGGGCCGCATGGGGCCGGCCCAGCACGGCCCTCCGTGCCAGCCCGACGGGCCACCATGCCGTGCTAGCCCGGCGGGCCAAACGGACCGGGCCCATTAACGTGCCAACGGGCCGGCCCGTTTAAATGTTCATTTTTTTAAAAAAATTTAAAGTTTAATATTTAATTCCATGTTTAATTTACTAGTTCCTTTAAGTTGAAAAATAAAAAAATACACAAATACAAAAAATTGAAAACTAAAAGGAATTAAGAATACAAATATTTATTTTATTGAATATTGAATTTCTTGAGTACATGAACAATTGAACATTAATTAAATAAATAAAAAAATGAATAAAAAATACACAAATAGTACATTGTTGAATAAAAATAAATTATACAATTCTTAAAAAATACATTGACAAATACAAAAAAAATAATATAACATAAAATGTGAGTGATAATTGTATTACTATAGTTTTTAATACATCTAAATTAGGTTGAGACATATTAAAACTATCTATCACTTGCAAAACATCTTCCAAAAAATTTAAAAAATACAATAATGAGAAGATTTAATATATCCTACATAGGTTGGCACATATTCTGTCATGTTGCGTGTAGGTGGGACCCGCGGCACAAACCGTGCCACGGGTCTAATGGGCCATGCCGTGCCGGCAAGGCGGGCCTAGCGGGCCGTGTCGGAAACGGCCCGCGACTGGGGAGCAGGCCCAACCCGTGTCGCACCCAAACGGGCCGGCCCACGGCACGGCCCATGTCGTGCCATGCCATGCCGTGCCGGCCCGTCCCCTTTGACACCTCTATTCATGGTCAACTTCATTTTTTAGATGAATGATAACTTGCTCTTTGATGTATTTGTTTCTGTTACATAAAAATTATGGTATCTGATAGGCTTCATTTGAGTTCAATTTATATAGTCTTATTGATAGGCCTCCAAACACAGGCGAGCTTCACAGAGAATCAGTTTAATCATGCTTCTGTTAGATGGTTTTCAAGACTTCTATATATCTTCACCAGTTGGAAACGCAATGTATGTTATCATACATTTGTTAATGTTTGGATACTGGGAATACACTTTCTACCCAGTCCACAGAGGTTGAGTGAGATAAACAGAAATTGCACGATGGTTGGGCAGAGGAAAAGTGGTGAAAAGGATAATTGAGTGTGTGCACATGTAGGTCCTGTAATATCTTGATTTTCATATGTTTGCTTTCATATGCCATATTTACTTAATGTAAGGTTACTTCTAATCATGATCATTTCCATCCAATTACTCTCTTGATTTCATTGGCAGACATCAGCTTCTTCCTGAGCAACCTAGTATGTGTTTGGACTCATATGTCCGACTCCCCAGCTGATTGTGTTCTAGGGGGGTTATAGCTTACAGTGAGCACCTTATACACACAATGTAAAATGTAGTTTTAAAATAACTAATAAACTGTTTGTTATTGCATTGCTATATGTAAGGAGAAATAAGGATAAGATGAACATATAAGATTCCTCAGCAATCATGATTTCATTAGGTCTCTCTGCCTATATCTTGCAACCTGAAATTATGGGACCTCATGTAGATAACATCACAGGACACAATCCAGTTTACTATTGCTTTTCTGGGCTAAAACTGAATAGGGGTGATTTCTTCTTTCTTTTGTTTGTATAGGGCAAAAAAAAATAAACATGTTGACAAAGGATGATGTGAGTTAATTGGTCCACTAGATGATTTAGAGGAACTAGTTCTTTTCAACATACATGGATCAAAAATCAAAATCATAACATTATATTCCAATAATAAAAGGATGTGGAGTTTACATGTGTGGGATTCAACATCCCAGTGAAATAAAAGTGTTTATGACTGTTAAACAGGATGGGATCAAACTTTCATTCAACAGTATGATGGTTTGATTTATGTGGTGAACATAGACAGATTGATGTCCTTTTTTTCAAACAATGACATTTTGATGTGTTTATAGTCCAATTTTGGGTGTCTTGCAATCTTATGTGATAGGTGGAAATATATAATTATTAGAGTTTTCAACGGATTAAACAAACAATATATTGTTTTTCAACATTTGGGTATCCAGACAATATAATTTTTTGTTCTTCAAAGGGTAGTATTGGTTGTCCTATTTTTAACATGTTCAAAAAGAAGAATCTTCAATATCTTCAAAAAAACATGTTTTCTCCACACCAACCAAACATTAACATAACATTCAGCGCTTATAAAATGGACCAAAATACCCTTCTAATAAGCACATATGTTAACTGGTCAACCAAACACACTTATCTAAATTATTGCTTAATATTTTTTACTGAACCAAACACTTTTTTTTTTGAACTCTTAAAGCGTATCATCAAAACCTTTTTCTGCACTTATTAATCAGCACTTAAAATCCACTTTCAAACACCATTTTAGTTTTTTTTTTAGGCTGATGAGCTCGAGTCACGTGCAACCCCATGTGCCTTCGCATGCGGGGGCGCTGACGCGTGTCCTCTTGCCACGTAGACATGAACAAGTGGCGTGAAATGATTGGACCTCACATTTTAAAGGACAAGTCGCACCTGAACCACTCAAGCTAGACGACAAAAACCTTAATCTTGGGCTCCCAATGGAGGGTCCACTCGGGCCGGCCCACCTCATGATTGGGACATCTGTCCTGTCTTTATTCTCTATTTTTGGTGGTTGTATTTGCTTTCTATATATTTGATTAATATATTTTATAATAACATACAGATCAGGATACCTGGTTCCATGTGGTGATCCCTCTTCTTCGGGAGAGTGAAATTTTATTGTGGGAGAGGAGGGTCTGTAGTTATATATTTAATTGGGATTTTTTTAGTTTTAAGTTTACGCTAACACGTTTATTCAGGGATGGATCACTCATTTTTTACATTTCTTTTTAAATTCCTAATTTTAATAGTATATTTCGTTTTTAGTCCATCCATCAAATATCGGTTCATATATATGTGATTTTTATTTTTAAGTCTTTGTAAACTATGTTATTTACGATCAGTTCATCCCTTCTTCATATTTTATTATAAGTCCCCAATTTTAAATGCAATTTTCTTATTAATCTCCTAATTGAACACCTAACAATGCAAATGTAATTTTGGTTTATATATTTCACTAAATATTTTGTTTACAAGTTTTAGATATTAAAATACTTACAAAATCATAGAAACATTTTGTTTAATGATTAATAAGAAAAAGACATTTGAAGTTTGAGACTTAAAATGAAATATAAAAGAAGGGAGGGACTGATCACTATATAACATAGTTTATAGGGACTTATAAATAAAATTACATTTAACAAATTAACGGTGTATTGGTGACCGTTTGGTGAAGGGATTGAAAACCAAATAGACGGTTAAAGTTGGGGACTTACAAAAAAATATATGAAAAAGGGATGCATTGATATTTAAATAGACATGTTTATGAAGACTTAAAACTAAAAATTCCCATTTAATTTATCCACCAGTCTGGTGGCCCAATTTTTTCTTGGGTAGTTATGCGGATGGCAAGATTGTAATAAGGCGCAAATCAAATTCTTTTACTGTCTAACATACAGTCTTATATATTTCATTAAAATTTTTCTTACACTTACTAAAAATGGTTTTATTAAATTCGAAATTGAACGATGTACACTTTTTATTAAAGCATATACCTCATTAGAAAATGTTTACTATTATCTGAAAAAATAAAAACATCTGTGTGATCTGAGTTTTGAACGCTAAAAATGAACTGATTTTAACATTTTCCTTGTAATATAGTTCACAGTTCTCTTTGAATAATTCTCATGGTCATGTGATCCACAGTCTATTTGGCCTTTTAGATTTGTGTTGAATCAAGTTTTTTTAGTATTAAAGTATTGATCCGCCCACTATATGTTGTAGACTTTATAAGGTCATAAAGACTTTTGTATAAAAACACATATTTGATGTTGTTTATACCAAACAATATTTAATTTTGTTAAACACTAGTGATTTTTTCTTCTTTCAAAGATGATAAATCTTGTTATTGTGATTTCATTTGTGACTCAGTTTGGACACATAATACGACTTATTCTTAGGTATTCAATTATTTTGGCATAAATGAGTAATAGTGGTGGAATAAGTGATTTTGTATTTGGTTGTATTTTGAATTATTTTCATTAAAAAATGTAATAATATATTTTTTATTGTTAGGAAAAATGTAAAAAAGGTGTGGATAAAGATTTATAAAGATAAAAAAATAATGATAGTTTATTTGACACGTGATTTATAAGAGGTGATTACAGTTGATTTGATAATGGACCCACATATTCTTTGGGTAGAATAATCTAGAATAACTTTAAATCCAGGGGTTGATTGAAATCTATATATAATTTTATACCAGTTTATTCCGACATAGCTTATCCCTAGGAATTCAATGCTCCCAAACAATCAAAATTTTATTCTAGGATATTCCTACCCCTATCCACATCAAGGGGGGCTTAAGATTATAGTACAAATTTGAAATAGGGTTGAGAGGATCAGAGAGACCAAGAAGGTGGTTTGTGTTTGAATGAACTAGTGATAAGCAGAAGGATTTGAGATTGTTTTCATACAGTGGCGTTGGGATAAAAAGAAAATTGGATTAAATCACATGTCCCATATGACATAATAAAAAAAAGGATAAAACATGGATAATTGTTCATATTTTGAGAGAAAAATAGGATATTTTATTTTAGATAAAATGTGGAATAAATTTTATCTATATTTTTTAATCTCATTTTGTAAAATATGGACAACATTTATGATTGCCCTTAAAAAAAAACAAAAAAAAACTCCATAAACCAAAACCTACAATAGTAATGCCGATATTTTAATTTTTTTTAAAATTATCTCATATTTTACATCATGTGATCTAAATGCAAAATTAAGGATAAAAATATAAAAAATTGGGAACAATAAAATGCATTACCAAATGTAAATATGAATAAAAATAATGATATTTTTATCCTCATAAATTAGGCTAACTGATTATCAATATTTATCCTTTATCAAACTAAGGCGGTTTTTAGTTTTCATAACTCCTTGGGATTCAACTTGAGGTCAATTGTTTTAAAAGTGTTTATTGAAAGGGAAGATAATTGTCAAAGAGAAATGCAAACTTAAAAACAAATTAGTTAAGGTGGATGGAGAATGGATCCCCCTGTTTGTGTTTATTTTATTTTTGTTGACAAAGCGATCATTGTCATTTCACTGAATGAGATCATGTGTGATGAATGAATTCATCTCATTTGATTAATTTTGAACGACATGATTTATCTAATCTAAAAATAAAAAAAATCCAAACTCATATCCTTTTACTCATTGAATTAAATTTATACGAACTAGGAAAGAGCTATGTAATTCTCATGATAATATTAAACCTAGTTTAGTAAGAAGAGTAAATGACTAAGGGTCAATTTGATAACTTTGGTTGAGAATGAGAATACATCTTTCCCAGAAATCTAGTTTTGATAAATTCTGTGGAAAGAAAAACTTTACCTTAGATATCTAGGAATAAACACAAGAATGAAAATTTTCAAATAGAAATTTTTTAGGTAATCCATCAAAATAAGAATAAGAATGAATGCCAAACTAGTCTAAAATAAGGGTGTAAATTGAGGGTTGGAGAATGACTTTTGTTTTGTGATTAAAAAAATCCATGACAGAGAGACTATTTCTCATCTAAAGAACTCATTATTCAAATATTGTAGTCTCATTTTTCTCTGAAGTATTTCATCATAATCAGGTCGGGGTATGAGCGTGTCAGCTTCTCGATCCCTTTTCATTTTAATAATTTTGCCTACAATGAATAGAATAATAGATGAAAAATATGTTTGTTTATTAAAGAATAAATGAATATAACTATATAAAAATAAATAATAATAAGCTGATATTTAAATTCCAGATCTTTTGAAATTGTGTTATTTCATCCATTCTATTTTACTATTACATAAAGAGGCCCACATGTTAATTATTCTGTCATCATCTCTTATAATCATAGACTCATATGTTAAATCATTATTTTATCTTTTATAAATCATTATCCATATTTTATTATTTTTTTACAACTTATTCATAGTTTTCTAAAACACAACTAAAATGAATATAATTTATTCTACTATATAATTTATGTTTTTTTTGCTTGATCAAGCTATAATTTCTTTATTATCAGAATAGTTGTCTATTCCAAAATAACTCATGTAAACTTTATTTTTCCTTTTATTTTTATTTCTTATCCAGGGAAGAGTGGGAGCGTATGATTAAGATGGGTAAATCCGTTGGCCTTGGGCAAAGAAAAGGGAAGGGAAATGTGTGTTTAGCCCAAGTTATATATATTACAACGAATCCGATATTTGTATGTCGAGTCAGAGTCATTTTCGCCTAATAAAAGTCCCTCAAAAATCAAGGGGGCGTATATTACCACCCGTCAGTTTAACAGCCCACCCCATTAAAAATATTAAATTATTATTTTTAAGAAAATAGAAACCTAACACTATCCACCCCACCCTTTCAAAATTAACTGTGACCTCCCACCATTTCTAAATTTATACCCCGTGCTTTCACCGTCGCCTCATTAAAAACTTCTCACCACCGGTCCTCCACCAACGTCGCCGCCCATCACCACTCTCGGAATATTCAAGCAACGCCGTCATTGGAGCCTGTGTGACGTTCAGCGCCAAGAGCTACATCTCATACTTCCTCGTCCCTTCATTGCTGGACCTCTCTCCAACTTCTCCTCCAGGGGACGCCTCCATCTTTAGCATGAACCCTAACTCTGATCAGGGCAACATGAGAGAGTTTTTTTATCAAAATGGTGGGGTGGAATTTCAAGGTGTAAAGTGTCCCATATATATTTTTTTGGGTGGGATTGGAGATTCTAAAAAGTACTTTGGTATCCTAATGGGGTGGGGTTTCCATTTAATGGGGTTTAAATAACGGCCCCCCTCCATTCAAGCTACTATGGGGACCATCTCACACAGGTTAGTAGGTTAATTAATAAACGATGAAATTGTGTGCGATGAGAGATGTGTATGTATTGCGAGGCTATTTTTTTTAAGCTCTAGATTAATGCATGAAATATTAACAAAATATAATGGTCAACAGTACAATTGGACTTCCTTTTACTTGGGCAGTTCCCACTATAAATCCACTGAAGCCTGAGTATCTATGAAACAAAAAATTGAAATTTGTGTAACCTTCATTGCTTTTCACACCATCATAAACTGGAATAATATTAGGAACATTCTTATAATATATTTTTATTTATTGATTTACAGTTTTCACGTAATTTAAGTTTTTTAAATTTTATATTTTAAATAATGAAATATATATTTTACTATATTATATATACTCATTTATATAAAAGAAAATAAAGAGTTCTATATATGTATTTACAGCAAAATGAAACTGCTCATGTATGGGTAAATAGATATAAAAAAATGTTAAAATATTAATGATTCCATGATCAGTCCCAAATATTTCTTTCATGAGCATAATCTATGACATGAGGTTAATACTTTGAAAGGAAAATGTTATGAATAATCATTCTGCACTCTCTTTCCCATTAGATCATTTTTAATATTTTTAAATACATATTTAAATGAATTGAATGTATAATTTTTTTTCATATGTCTAGATTAGTAAATTAGAAAATTGTTAAGGTCAGTCACATGCATGGCTCCATGTATAGTCCTCACATGTTTTTTTTTTGTTTTTTATGCTAAATGTGTATATATCATGTCAATAAATATGTATTTTCAAACAAAAGAGACACATACAACAATGAATTGTATATGAACCAAGTTATATATAAATAAATATTACATGCAACGTTTAACAAGGTAGGTACATCTTTTGACATATATAAGGCTGCATGGGGTTTATATAAGTGACAGGGAGTAACCATACCCAATAAATAATATGATAATGCAATTTTAAAGGAAAGCGGTACCGTCAATAATAACTGCGTATCACTATATAAATAAGTAACCCCAAATTTTGATTAATTTGATAAATAAATTTTTTTTAAAAAAAAGTTAGGAACAACTATCACGATTTTATTTCTGATTATTTTGAAATACATTCTGAATGAGAAATACAAGAAAGGAGAGAGAAAAAGAGAGGCTCCGCCATCCTATATTTTGGTTAGAAGAGTTATTTAACTAACACATCAGACCACTGACTCATTCCCACAACCCCGTTAATCTGTGATTGCCAAGCGCCCGTGTCGAAGGATGGTCTCGCTCCAACAATGAAACGCCCCCAATCTCGAATGCAACAACAAAAAGTTCTCACATGTTCTCTCTAAACGGTATTCCTGGTAAGCCAAATTTGATAAATAAATTGATTTTGAAAAAAGGGCAAATATTCCCCATTTCAAACCCACCACCCAAAAAAAAGTTTGGGTGGTGCATTTAAAAACTTTCAGTGGAGGGGGAAGAGAGAGAAGAAGAGGGAGAAAAAGATATGATACCATTAAATCATTGGAATATATAGATATTGAAATTTTTTAATTTTTTTTATTAATGATGCTATTAAAGTAATTGGAATATATATCTTTATATATGATTTTTTTTTTAAAAAATAAAACATTAGACAAAAAAAATTTTTAAAACATGAATGTGAGAGACATTTTCCTTCCTTTGTCTAACTCGTGCCACGCGAGTCAAGAACATCCTCCAACGGTCATTTTTTTTTACAAGGAGATTTTTTTTTTCGGTCCAAAAATATCAACAAAATATTGTAACGATTCTAATTTCTACAGCACTTTCGATGTTTCACTCAATTTCTCACCATATGAATGAATCCCATATTTTTTATCATAAAGTTTTACCATTTTTTTTGCTTGGAAGTTTTACATCATTGCACATACACGTAATCATTAGTTCTCCTCCACTTCCTCTGATTTTCTTTTCAACAATAACAACACAATATAAAGAGGACCTTGTCCCTGTCGGCATACGTGTGAAAAAGGAAGGGACGAGTCATGGATGCAATTTCTCTTGCTTTAGAGGTCTCTCTCTCTCTCGCTCTCTCTATCTCTAACTGGATTTTTATTGATTTATATAAATGTGTCCCATTTTGTGGGGGTGGTTGTTTTGAATGATCTTGTAATGGGTTTTTAGGGTTTCTGGATTCTACTCAGTTGATCTTTGCATCAATGATTGAAGGTTTTGAGTCAGAATTAATGGGTTTGACTGAACTTGGAAATCCCAATTTGGGTTTATGTAAATTCTATTGTTTGCCAAATCCTTTGATGGGTTTTCCTGCTAAGTCTTTAAAGTTTCTTTTTTTAAGGGAGTGGTTTCTACAATTGGTTTCTGGTTTCTTATGGACTGCAATTCTGATTCTGAATTATGGGTTATTAATGGGTTTCATTTTCTGTTGGTGATCATATTGGCTTAATTTTTCTTTTATATAAATCATAATATATATGTGGGTTTTTGAAATGTTGGTTTTAGAGCTCCATTGATGAACTGATTTTTTTATCTTCTGTGAAGTTTTCACGATTGCTCCCAATCTTTCTAATAAAGAAAGGATTTTTAATGCATTTATTGGGTGATCAATGCAATATGAATTGACACACATTTGATTAAATCACCAAACAAAACTTTTTTCAAAACTCTACTTCAATTCAACAACAGCTAAAACTTGAATATTGAATGCGTTTTTCTCATGAAAACTCAATCAATTCAACAGGAGATCGAGAGCCTCCGCAAGTGCCTCTACTACTTGACGATCGAAAAAGAGTCCCTTCGAACGACCGCGCTCACCGAGCTCCGTGAGAAGGAAGAGCGCGTGAACCAGCTCTGCCTCCTCTTGAAGCAGACCACGCATGAGCGTGACGAGGCGCGCAACCACCTCCACCAGCTCCAGCTCCTCCTCCACAAGCTAACCCAACAACCCATCGATCCAATCCCACCCACCAATCCGATATGGGCTAATTCGAGCTTAACAGACTCCGGAGACCTCTCGTCGGACTCTGCATTTGATGAGGTCGATCGTGCCTTGGCAGAGATGGATCGGGCTGATCAGCTTGTAAAGGCGCGAGCTTTGCCGGAGAAGGGGAGGCTGATGCAGGCGGTGACAGATGCGGGGCCACTGTTGAAGACGTTGCTCGTGGCAGGGCCGCTCCCGATGTGGCGGAATCCGCCTCCGCCTCTCGAGCGGTTGCAGATCCCTCCGGTCGGATTGGAGAGGCGGGTTTTGGGTAGGCGGTCGGCAGGGGTGGTGCGGGCAATGGAACCGGAGGCGAAGAGGGTGAAGGCTTGAGTGGTTATTGGGTTTTGTTTTTTGAATGATTTTGTGTTAGGAAGGTTTTCTTTGGTTTTCTTTTTTGCTGTAGTTGAAAGTACTAATTGGAACTCTGTTGATTTTGCATAGTTATTGTGTGGTGTGTAAATGAGTTGGGAAGGTCTGGGTTGTTTTCTTTGAGCTGACAGTGTTGGTGGATCTATCTGGGCTTTAATTGTAACATAAGTGGAGTTTTTAGTTCTTTTCATTATGGTTTTCATCAGGTGTAGTAAAAAAAATGGCTTCTTTTTCTTTGGGATTTTTAGTTTCACCTGTTATTCTGATTCTCTGCTGTTTTGTTGATGATCTGTGCTCATAAAGTGACATGGTTGGGAATTCTGTTTTTTATGGCATCTTACATCTCTGATAATTCTCCTGCATGTCATGTCTGCCTCTTACATCTTTAAACACAAACAACCAATGCATGGATAAGTTTTCATTAAAAAGTTACAATATTTTTTTTTCAATTTATTCGATGTGAATGGAACAGAAAAATAACGTACAAACTTTAATGAAAATAAAAAGGGGAATCAAACAAAAAATTATTTCTTCTTCTATATTGTTATCCATGATTCTATATTGCTCCATGACCATCCCAAAAGGAATTAACAAAACGTCAGAACCATAGCAAGCTTGCATATGATATACCTGCTCATAAGATGCAGAGAAGTAGAGAGCATGTGGTTTTCTGTGGTTTGTTTCACCTGTAATTCTGATTCATTGGAAATCAAGCCTGCATTGTATTGGGCAACCACACAAAGGTATTCTGTCACCAATTCTTTGTATATTATAGCCATAGTGCGACTGCAACAGCAATCCATCTCTTCATGAACAAATTCAAACCCAAGTATTGCCTTCTAATTAAACAGACAAACTAGTCCAAAAAACCACCACCACCACAAACAACAAATGCAATGCTGTATGAACACACACAAAACCCAGAAACAAAAAACACTCCAACTCACCTCCCCTTTGGGTCTATCAACTGTGAAAACACTCCACTCGACGTATCAACATCCGATCTGCCACCGCCAACCACACTCGAACAAGCGCTCCTTTCGCCCCGAGCAAGAACCCATTCATCGAGGTCCCGGATCCCGTTCGTGCTCCCGCCCGCCTCGTGAGCCCCCCGCCTCTCAAAACTCTCCTGAAGCTGAAGCGCATACTCCAAATTCCACAACACGTCTCCCATGCTCGGCCTATCCACCCGATACTCCGCCAAACACTTCTCTGCCGTCTCCCCAAACTTCCTCAACGACTCCTTGCACACCCTCCCGACCAATTTCGGGTCGATGATCCTCTCCAATTGCCCCCTCTTCTGCCACCGCATCGCCCACTCGGCGATGTTGACCTGCTCTCTGGGCAAGCCCGGGTTGATCGCCGGCCGCGCACACAGCACCTCCATGAGCACCACCCCGAACGAGTACACGTCGGACTTCTCGGTGAGCTGTTGCCGCCTGAAGTACTCTGGGTCTAGGTACCTGTTGTGCGTGTCATATAAAAATTTAGGCTAAACACAAATTATTATATATAAACAAATAATAATAATAGTCATCAATAAAATAGAATTGTAAAGTTAGAAATGCTCATCCAGAATAGGTTCTAGGTTCTATTCTCAATTCACGCACATGTTATACGGCTCCTACTACATAGAGATACAACCATTTGGTTTATATTTATCTTAGGTGCGAGCAATGGAGAAACCACAATGAATAAACTATAATCCTACCCGAAGCTCCCCTTCACTGCGGTGCTGACATGCGTCTGGTCGAGTGTTGGCCCGAGCTTCGACAGCCCAAAGTCCGCGACTTTCGCAACGAGCCCCTCGTCGAGCAGGATGTTCGTGGTCTTCACGTCACGGTGGATCACGGTCTCGGACGCGCCCGTGTGGAGGTAGTGCAATCCCTTCGCCGCGCCTATGCAGACGTCGAGGCGCTGCCGCCACGTGAGCGGTTCGACGTCGTTTTTGGAGTTTTCGGAGGTGTAGATGTGCTTGCGGAGGGGTCCGCGCGCCATGTATTCGTAGACGAGGACCATCTCGTTCTGTTCTTGGCAGTAGCCGATGAGGGAGACCAGGTGGCGGTGGCGGAGCTTCGAGAGCGTCTCGATCTCCGCGTGGAACTCCGCGAGGCCTTGTCGGGACCGCGGGTTCCCGCGCTTCACCGCGACGGTTAGACCGTTGTCGAGGACGCCCTTGTAGACCTTGCCGAAGCCGCCGACGCCTAAGATTAGCCCCTCGTCGAAGCACTTCGTCGCGTCGCGTAATTCGGAGATTGTGAATGCGTGGCCGAGGTTGAGCGAGGGGCGCGACGAGGCAGCGAGGCTGTGCGATGCGGATAGCTTCGTGGTTTCGGAGTTCCCGACGTGGGTCGGGAGCGGAAGCCACGTCGGTGGGCTCGGCTTCTTCTTTGGGGGGTCCTTCAAAAGGCGGCGGCGGCGAAGGTGGACTAGGCAGGCTAAAACAGCAGAACCCATCAATGCAAGTCCTCCCAAACAAGATGCAACAACTAGTACTAGTAGTTTGAGCTTCTTTGATGAATGCGCATTGTCAAAAGCGCTTGCGGGGTCGCGATTGGGCTTATCGAGCCTGTCGTCGGCGTCGCTGAGTTTCAAGATCTCGAGCCCGTTGAGTATCGCATTGGGCGCGAATTTGGAGAGCTCCGGCGGGCCGACCTGAATTAAAATTTTGTTTGAATGAATCGAAGGAGCTTGCACGAAGAAGTCCGCAAAGTAGGCTGTTTTTAGTTGCTCTGTTTTGCTCAAGATGTCGAAGGAGGTCAGCACAGACTGGCTGTTGATGTAGGCGTCGAAGACAAGAGTGTTCGAAGGCTTGCTCACGATGTCGCAAAAATGAAGCCTGACGAGGTAGTCGAACCCGGGTTCGACGTCGAACGACCACGACACGTTGAATTTTTGGTTGCCGACGTTCGCGTCCGCCATTTCTTGCGCGGTCGAGTAGACCCAAACTGGCGCGACGTCGGGGGAGGTTCCATTGGTGCCGTATTTGATCGAATTAGGCGCGATGGAGACGGAACGTGCGGAGGCCGCGTTAATTATGAAGGGCTGATCGGGCACCCAAACACGCGAAAGCGAGTCGTTGTTCGAGTCTAAGAATTGCCCGCCGACATTGATTCGATAGCAAGTCTGAAGCGCTGATCGGGTGATTGAGGGGAACAGAATGTCCGGGACCGATACGACTTCGATCGCATTCACGAACGCGATCGACCCATCGGAGGGCGTGAAAATCAGAGACAGTTGCTCGTGCGCGTCGATCAAATATTCATTATAAACTATCGAAGAAACCCCGACGGAGAATTCACTCAGCAAGACGAACCCATCGGCGGAGACCGAAAAAGATGCGGACTTTAAGTCGTACGGAAGGCTTTCGCTAGCGTGGAAGTGAAGGCGAAGCCAATGCCGGCCCGATCGCCTGATCGGGAAGGAATAGGTCGATTGCGCGGCGAACACGCGCGCGGTCTTGTAGAGGCCGGCGGAGGTGGGGGAGATGACTACAGCGTTTGAAGGCGGAGAAAGGCTTACGAGCGGAGACTGTGAGTCGGGTTCGAATAGGCGCCCGTCGGAGTGATTCGAGGCTTCGTTGGTGCCGCAGTCGAGAAGGTAGTTGTCGGTGGGAGTAAATGAAGTGGCGGTGGATTCGGCGGCGAAGGAGGATAGTAGGAAGAGCAAGATCAAGTCTTTTTGGAGACCCATTAGTGTTTTTTTGATGTGTGGGTTGTAAATGGTGTGGCTTTTGATGGGTTGGTGTTTGTTCTGCTTTTGCTTCTATGGGTAATGGTGGTGGTGGTGGAGGCAGTCTTTTTTTGTTTTGAGAGAGAGGGGGGGGGGGGGGGGGGGAGTGTGAGTGAAAAGGGTGGCCCTTGGGAGGTGTTGGTGGTGGAGGTGGTGGTGTTTGAGTGTACTGAGGAGGAGAGAGTAACTATGCAGAGTGAGTGATCTAGTGATTTTTAATTGTGATTTTGAATCAGGTGAGTTTTATTTATTTTATTTTATTTTATTGTATTGGATTTAGAGTCAATTAAGGCAAAACCTCCATACCGAGTTGTTCACTTTGATGTGAAGATTAATGGGTAGGAGCCATTCAAAGTCTGAGTCCAATAACTTGTTGGTAATAATGAGAT
The DNA here is from genome assembly GCA_030737845.1 of Acorus calamus. Taxonomy (NCBI): domain Eukaryota; kingdom Viridiplantae; phylum Streptophyta; class Magnoliopsida; order Acorales; family Acoraceae; genus Acorus; species Acorus calamus. Next base: position 16,295,708 of record CM060877.1, on the reverse strand, counting down.
TGTGATAAATTTTTATGATTTTTTTGTCAGATACTTTTATGGAAAATTGAATGGATCTCTCAACCTCTTCTGTTATGTTAGGTAAGCTCTTCACCCTCCTTTGATTTAAAAAATAACTGGCATGTATTTCTGTGATCTTGGTGTGAGGAGGGCACAATGAAAGCACTGGCAAGCATGGTTAAAAAAAAGGGGGGACCTACATGTGTGTGCATCAATGTGGGGGGCAAGTGAAAATGTGATTCTCGAATTCAATGGATCTCTCTTGTTGTGTGCCCACATGATGAGTCCCACCATTAGTTAACATGATGAGTATCCAATGGACTCAAAATCTTTTGTTGATCAAATCTAAATCTAGGGATTTCCTAGTCAAAATGGTAACAAAAGGAAAAGGAAAAGAAAAAGGTAAAAAACAATTCATGGTATTGTAACTGATGAAATGTGAATTACGTGTATGTTATCACATATGAGGTAAGTCATGGTTGTTTAGGAATAAATCAACAAGGTTCCTTTTAACTTAATGACATATTTTAGAAGGGTGCTCTTATGTGCGACCCTTATATGCAGCATGTAGACCCATTTTTTTTTAATGATGCACATTCTTTATTAGATGAAAACATCGTTGAATTTTATTTTATTTTGCGTAAGAGGTAATTGGGTATGTATTTTAATTAGAAATTATTTGTTTTGTTACATAAAATATACAAAAAATATCAAACCACGTGAGAGACTGCATGTAAAGCTATCCCAAACACATCTATCTTATAATTTTACCAGAGAAAAATTGAATCGCCTCACTGTAATTTTTCATGGATATCATTGTTTTCTTATCAACTTAAAAATAAGTAATTAATCATAACTTTTGAAAGATGTCATAACACATGTTTTTTTTCTTGATCAAATCTCTTTATATCAGTGATTAGATAATTTCTCAATAAAAAGGGATACATCTATTAACCCGTTAAGACATATTCTGTCAGAAACTTAAAATCAACCCAAAATATTCACATGAGAGAATCGAGTTAATTTTGGTGGAACAAAATAAGGACAACGAACAGTTTGTGGGAAACATAGAGGACCCCATCTCTTAATATCCAAACATTCAATGGACTTCTCAGTCATGTTTTCCTCGGTTAAAAAAACAAAAACAAAGCAGAGTGCTTCTGTATAAACATCAATGGCCAAAACTTACTGATAAAACAGGGGCACTTCCTTCTAGATATTTTGTCCCCTCAACCAAAATCCAATAGATATCTGTTTCTCATACTTTGATTATCTCCCTTTCTTTTTGGGAGTCTCCAAATCCTGAGTAATTTTGAAGTGTGAACCTTATTTTAGTGGCTCAGAAAAAAAAAGATGAGAAAGCCTGTTCATCTCTTTCAAAAAGGCAAAAGCAACACAAAACAAGGTTGAATCTGAATTGGTACACTCAAGGAACTTGTTTGATATTCTTCTCTGATGTGGTCAATGGAATAAATCATGACTGGATGGATAAGGCATAACAGGTCGAGATACATGAGAATCCACCTGACCATTTAAAAAATGATTTGTTAATGTTTGTATTTTTATAAGAAAAATGTAACTTCAATCCTTTTTGCAGCAGCACAAGGTTTGATTTTCTTCAATATTACCTAGCTAATGAAATAAATGAAGTCCATAAATATTAATTGAATGCATATAGTACAATAATGGAGTATATATACACTGTGTTAAACCATTATATATGTTGTATAAGTGATGTGACAATTACAAAGATACAAAACAGACTAAGTGCATCAACTCCCATTTTATAATAATTGATTAAGATTAATAGTTAGAAGTTAGAACAAAAACATTAAATTAGAGATTCTCCTATAACAAAACAAAAGAACGAGATGCACCAAGGATGTCAGGTAAAACCGTAAAAGTTTTTAACATAAATTTAGTAAAATTAATTAAAGATTAAAAACATATATATCAATTAAGCATGATAAACCTCATATAATTTTCTACAAACTAGATATTAGACATACAGGTCCCTCGTTATGAATTGGGTAGGTCTACCCTAGCGGAGTGACCAAACTTTAATAATTTTTTTTTAAAAAGTTTCTAAATTAACTTTCCATCTACGGACCATGCAAAATATTGTCAGGTAATGGCCCACGCACATGACCACTTGGGTTTGTGGAGTGCTGATACGCACATCCCCGTTTGCAGCTCGATGCACTGTAAATATACTACACTATTAATAGCTTTATTCATAATATATGATATGATTTTTTTTTCTTTTTTTCATTCAAAAAAATATACTATTGCATATGAGAATATTCATCATTTCATATATCAACACACATTTCAAAAGGAGAATATATAATTTTTTTTTTAAAAAAAATTGTATGAATTGCAATTGGGGTTGCAGTAGGGCTCAGTGTATCTTTTTCCTTAGATTCAAATATGAGGTGTAATCGGCATGTAAACTAAATAATAACGTTACATCAATTTTTTTAGTCTAAAATACAATTTTATATACCTTTTTAAAAATCTACTAAAACATATACATCGTTGAACAATGTATATACATTGTTAAATTTTTTCTTATATTTACTAATAATATATTCATTAAATATGTTCATTACAATTTTTTTAAAAATAAAAATATGTGTGATCTGAATTTTGGATCGTAAAAATAATTGTGTAACATTTTTCTATTTTAATTTTGTCTACCGCTAGAGCCAGTTTCTGCTAGCAATACACTAAAAAATTTGTTTATTTGCACAATGTATACACATTGAGAACACATATAATTGGAGGGTATTGAAATTGAAAAATGTTATGTTTACTAGTGTTTGCAAATTGCTTGTAACCCCACACATATTTTAAATTTTTTAAAGGTATATACATAGCCAATGAAAAATATTTTATCATAAAAAATGAAGTACATACTCATTGAAATTGACTGCATATCTTTTTACCTTTTTAGTATAGAGATGGTGAAGCATATAGTACGTTAATTGATTTCATATACGTGATGCGACAACTACAAATATGACTCAGAGTCATGGATCTCTTTCTTTTTTCTTTTGATTTTTTTTTTTTGAGAAAATTTTCATTTCAAGGGAGATTTGTATAAATCATATATATATATTTTTATATTTTTATAATTATTATTTTTTCTTTATTCTAATATGTTGCTCCCATCTTGATCTCGTCCCCCTTGTTTTAATTCTTGGCTCCGCCCCTGGAGAGTTCACATGTCAAATCATTTGTTTATAAATTAGAGGCTCATATATCAAATCATTTTTTAATCTTTTATAAATCTTTATTAACATTTTATTCACATTTTATCTAAACAAAAACTTTATTATTATGTTATCAAACGAAAATAATTAAAAGAACAATAAAATAAAAATGATTTATTTATTATTTATAGTAAAATAATTATTCATCCTAAAATAGTTTATGTTGCTATCCAAAAAGAGATGAGATTGACGTTTCCATTAGTGTTCACGATTTTACCAACCTCATGGAACAGTCACCTCTCATGGAATTACCAACTCAACCTCTTATTACTTATTAGGTACTAAAAAATTAATAAAGTTCAACACACTTGATCTCATCTCGCTTTCTAAATTCTAATATGATATATTTGTGGGCCACTTACATGCGCAAAACATAATCGGAAATGACATTAGATTTATGTGTCTTAAATAGCACGCCACGCTTCCTTGAAGCGCGCCCATAATACAAGGGTTGATAACAAAATTTGCAAACAGGAGATCATCAGGTGTTGATAATAAAATTTACAAACATGATGAATTTACAAACATGAGATCATCCTGAGTTCAAATCCCAACGCCTACATAAATTCACAGTTCCAAACAGTTTATGCAATGTTCAACATACTTCAGTCAACATGGGGTGACTCTTCAACTAAAGGAATAGGTCTTTTCCTCATACATGTTGAGTTCACATTCCCTGGCACTTGTTAGTGCATCCAGAGTTTTCTGGACTCTGATTGGGGTTTCCTTACCAAAAAAAATATATAAATGTTCCACATAATATTTCAGGTATGGTGCTTGAAATTACCATGAACAAAAGTGATATGTACAGTACAAGGATACCATAACAGATAACCACAGAAAAAAAAAACTGACTTGGCTCGTTAGAAAGAATGCATTAAACTCGCATGTAATTGACAGCCATGGAAACTATGAATGGAAGATTATTATTAAAGATAATTCGAGTGCACAATCTATGATGTGTAGAGAAATATAAATGCGTCACCAAGAAAAGGGGCTTGCTCCCAACAAGAAAATTTCGTTTTCCAAATCTCTGATCCACTGGCAGACTCGATTGCAAATTTTTATTGCCGAAGCCTGCATCATAAACAATTAAGATCTCAATGTCACAACCTTACATGTATGATCCAATTTAGGTAAGAGGGCAATGATGTACACATTCCCCATCTAGTATGGAGTGTAGATATATTTCTAAAATTCAACTAAAGCAATCCAAGCAAAAATAAAAAACCAGTTGCGAATGTTTTGATTCTTCATATATTATTTTCAGATATTTTGGGAATGCCATGCATACCATGAACATATGAGGATGAATTTGAGGGTTAACAGCTATGTGAGTCTATTGACAAAAACATGCACCTAACTTGGACCTGCAAATGTCATATAAACCTTAACTACTTTTTCTATGGTGGTCCAATCTCGTTCAATAGATCCCATAGATTTCTACAAATGTTCTATTTTAAGACATTGATCATTACCTCCCATCCAGCTGTTTTTGTAGGTATTCCTATTATCCATAATACCATGAAGTCTGATGTATGTATGCCCTCTCTGTATACCAGTTTTCAACAAAAATCAGCGAACAATGGTTTTCTAACCTAGTTCATCAAGTTGCAAAAGCAATGGATATTGGATATAGAATTATACTGGCAGCAGTGTTACCTTCCACTCATTTGTTAATGCTCGAGAGCAACTAATCCAAGCATGCATTTGATTAGTCATGAATAAAAGATTACTAAAGGTCTGCGTGCAACATCAACAAACCAATCAGATGAGAGTTCTGAAATTCATGGGAAAAGATATGATAGATATTAGATAAACAAGGTTTAAACAAAATTCTGTCTCCCACTACTGTTGGTTAAGCAACTCTACTTGTTGATTCTGAGCTGTGTTATGCTGGTCTTTTTGGGAAACAAGGTCAGTCAATTCTGCCTGTATTTGGCAGCTTGGTGTCTTATGTTTCATGGAAGAAGATTTGTTTAGTCAATGTTCACAATTTTTCTATGTAATTACCAGGATTTCCTATATAATTAACAAGATATCCAGAAGACAAAGTGGGCTGTCAACGAAGGGTTTATTGACACTTTTGTTGAAAAATACTCCATTTCTCGTCAAACCATGCTTAAAAGTGCCTCCTTTTTACCAGACAAAAATCAGAGAACTAAAACAAAGTTTAGGGGGGTGCAATGAATAAAAAACATGAACTCTGACTAATTTGAAAATTCTGGAACCACTAACTTAAAAAAAGCGAAAAGTCAAAGAATTAATGAGATTTATACCTTATCTGCAAGCGGGTCGAATGCTGCATAAAGTTCAAAATCTTGAGTAATCCAGCAGAGCAGGACTGCCAAAAATCAAACTTTGTGTTAATGCAGTATAGAAACAGGGGAGAAAAAGAGACAAGCATAAAAAATATCGTGAGCAAAAGTATAAATATTGTGAGCAGATAACCAAAGCCATTAGCAAGCATAAAAAATGGACATCATTATGTAAAATGAAAATATATCTCACAAAATATATTGTTGCCTTTAGCTTATCATTTATCCAAACTGGTAATATGGGATCTGATAATTCTTTGTGGGATTAAAGCCCATGAAAGAAACAAAGATTTAACCAACACTTGGAAGAAATACATAATTCTCCATCATCCAAGAAAGGTCAAGTTTCAGTCGAGCAAGGCCTTTAAGGAATGTCTATCAACCATCAGAGTCTTATGACCCTGGTTTTGATGCATTCCTCTTATGTAGTTTTAATTTTTGTCTATCCCGTCTTCCCATATGATACACGCGCACACACACACACATATCATCTTTTTTTTTTTTCTTTGATCTTTCTTTTGTTTTCACTTTTTGGCTATTTTTTTTTTCAATTGAGATCCCTCATCTCCTCTTGTTCGACAACATTTCATAATATGAAGCTCCGATCTCCTTTAAAAAAAAAACCCAGCTTTTCTTGTGCATAATACACTATATGATTAGTACATGAGGGAAGACATTGAATACCCTGGATTTACCCAAAAAAATGTTATTACATCAGAGCATGGATCCTGTATCCTGGAAAGATTCAAAATAATGGACAAAACAGACGAAAATCTTGTGCTTTTTATACATGTAACAGTATATTGATAAAGATCATGCACTTGTTTAAGTACGTCATTCACAAGAGAAAATAGAAAGCCTAACCAAATTCATTCATCTACAAATTATTCTTTCTCAATCAAGTTATAGAGTCCTTACCATAATTTTCATCTTTTCGAAACTGTGTTTTATGTGCTCCAGTATCTCTATCATGCATTGAAGCATACAGTTTTTGGTATGCTCTGTATAATCTGCATATAATGATAACTTCATCAGCTTACCAATAATAACGACAACGTAGAATCAGAATCGAGAAATATGACCAGTCACAAACGGTCATCCAGCAGTACCTCTTTTGTTGACGAGATCTATTTATGGGCGAGGAAAATTCTGAAGACACATATTGATCCAGATATATACTTCTATATATAAAATGCCAGAGACCTGCAGGACCGCCAATGCCCACAGGTGGAGGTCTAAAACCATCTGGTGCTAATCGATCCTGGCCCAAGTGAGGCGATAAAGTTCCAGAAGATACAGAAGAATCAACAGGTAGTTCTTCAACATGCAGGCCACCATCTAACATGGATCGTTGAACTTCACTAAGAACATTCGACTTCACAAGCACTTTCTCGACGCGGATCCTATTTAATACAGGTATATTTCTTAAGACTAGCAAAAAATTGAAGTTCCTTATTACACGTGGGCTTACTTTCTATAAAAATCTGTGTTATGTAAACCCAAAAAATCTAGCTATCATAAACTTCATTTCTTATTCTTGTAATTTTTCAGCATATCTTGGATGAACATGTAGTCTACCTGCAATCCTTGAGGTGATAGAAGGAATCCGAACTAGTAGTAAGTAGTATCAAATACATATCATCCTGTCAAATTCAAAAATATGATAAATGATTATGTTAAAACAAGCACCAGTACCATAATGTAACTGAATTACAAACAACCACATTGTGGTTAATGGATTGTTGAAGTGACAGAAACTCACATCAAAATAGTTGACGTAAGCATATAGAAAAGCCATAGGATTATATTTTGGCAAGCAAATTGGTGAGAAAGATTCAGATGTCCTGCAGAAAATTAATATAGTGTGAGAATGAAGCACACTGCCAAAAGTTGATTTACAGTGTAGGAATTGAGAATCTCAAGCAAATTTCATGTTTTGCCACATTTGCCATATAACCCAATGTATCATGCATATAACATGATCAACCAGTATCATTGGCATTTTAGTAGGCCTCAGAAAGGATGGCATATCGAGGCAGCCATAGCATACCAGAATAAAATAAAATAACTTAAAACATTCAATCAAACCAGAGGCAGGAAGAACAATCTCCTTAGGAGTCGGTACAGGCTTTACAAAACAACAAACTGGTTTCACAATGAAAGCAAATGCACTTCAGATTTTTATTTTATTTTTTGGCAAGAAAGGAAAATTTCAGCATCGATGTCTATTCCAGGAAATTTTTCCTGTCAAAAGAACTGAAGAAATATATTTTTAACAAAGAAGAACTTTTTTCCAAAATTAGGCCCACAGAAACATAGATGATAGATGTCCTGAAGAAATCATGAGAAAACTTAACCCAAGAAGGAACCAAATGAACCTGTAAAGATTATAACTATTGATGACAATTCTAACTTCAAATGATGAGATGGCATATTTTAGTTGCAAAATCAGTGACTCTTTTTTTCATTGAATTAAAGTTCGAGCTTCATATTAAAAATATATCACCCCTCAAAAAGAATCCAAAAAGAAATAGAGCAAGAAAGTAGAGAAAAGTAAAGAAGAAGATTAAAAGCAAGAAAAGACCCTTTTGAAAATTAATATCATCCCATTCCTATTGGGTCCCATGAATAGTTAAAGCATGATCCTTCTCAAATGAGCACAGTGGTCCAAGAATGAAAGAATCCCCTAATAACCTCCCAAACATTCTCAAAGTAGACTCTCTTCCTTTGAAATAGATGTTCGTTGAAATATATGTTCATTTCTAGCACGCCAAATATATGTTCTCAAAATCAGTGACCTTAACCTACTTACCAAAAACCAGGGACTTCACTGTCAAGAAAAACTCATTAGGGATTTTGTTTAATGATGTATTATTGAGAAATTACCATCAGCTTCAATTATATCATGAAACAACAAATATACAAGAACCATGTTTAGCTCAACCAACAAAAAATCACAAACCACTGAATCATGTGACTGCTTACCTAAAAGATTCAGAAGACAAAACAAAGTTGGCAAGTAGGAGCATGTCATCTGGATGAAGAGAGGCCTTTTGTGCACCTACAAGGCTGACAACCTGAGACAAGTCAAAGCCACTAAGATGACAAATGAGTCGCATGTTTTTTTGAAAAAAAAAAAAAGAATTCACATTCAAAATTGTATAGGTTCTAAATCCGAAATGAATAACATGTAATTCTAAATGACATATATAAGTTAAAAGGATTTTCTTTGACAAGTTTGATGAACCAGAAAACAAATATAACACGAAAAGATCAAACAACTGTTAATAACAAAAAAAAGGTCTTAGCTGTGTCCAATAAATAATTGAAAAAGGTCAGTAATAAACCAGTATTTGCAACACATGACATATCTTTTTTAGTTGTATAAAGCTTTAGTACAGACAATGAGTTTGTACAAATAAGTAGTGCTAAAGAATTGGTTCCTCGTAATATGCATTTAGTTGAAGAAAATTTTCCCTATTCGGTGTTTGAAAAACTTTGTAAGCATAAAAGCATACTAAACCTTGGTAATTATACCATGCAAAAATAGAACAGTATAGCTTGTTTGCCCATGATACACTCAAAATTATTATAAATATAGAAAAAATAGCAGAGAACTTTCTAGTTCTGTAACTGGGTGGTGTTGTTACAGGTTTTTCAAACACTTTTCTGATGTGTAATATGAATTTTTAAATACAAACCTTGTGCTTGCACATAAGTATTGCAAATAAGACCCCAGAGTCCGCAACATCTTGCAAAATAGCACCAGCAGCTTGTCTTGTTGAGTAAGCAAGAGGAAGACATGTATATGCATGAAGAAATGTAGCAGGATTCCTGCAAAAGAAAATTACACAGTTGAAGGTTTCAGACTGTGGCCCACATGGTTTATTAGATGTGAAACCATGTTAATACTTGGTTGCTAAAACTTCATCAGATATCACCATGAGCCATAATCTCCTTGCATATGTTACAGATAAATTTAAACAACTTCAGATGAGGTACTTCATGAAATTTGTATATTTCCAGTTTCATACCAGATAAGCGAAAGGCCTTGAGTTCATTGTTTTATTTTTTGAGAGAGGTGGAAGTTTATACACCAGTAATTCATAAAAGCGGTTGCATGTTGAACTAAAGATATGGGGAAATGCTTTACTTTGGAGAAAGGTAATAATAGGGACAATCTAATGCTTTGACTTTTTTAGATTGTGTATATACACATTTAACGAAGCATGAAGGTACCTTCATGAAAAATGGAGTATATACTCCAATGCATTGTGTATATCCACTTAGGCGTAATAATTACATGCTTCGGTAGACGATGCATATACATAATTAGCGAGATGGAATGCATGCGGGGCTGCATACAAGGACTGAACGTAACAGCAGCCTTTGAGGAATGGGAGTTTGGAAATTTCATTAAAAAACACAGATATAAACACCATATACATGCAAGATTGCGAGGCAACTGAGAAGTCTGCCAATTTATTGGGAAATGCTTTCGAATATGAAAATTCAAGTCATCTGAAACCAAGACAATGTGTGAAGTACATGGAAAGCAACTCTAAGCAGATGTTTAGTAAATTAATTTCTGTCAGCACATGGTAATCAACTAATAAAACTGTCTAGTATCAACGAGTTACAAACCAACTGAATGAATGAATTAGGGAAGAGAAGACCACTTCCGTTCCTCCAAGCAAAGATGTCATATCATACTTTGGATTCTTTTCAAAGCATCTATTTACAGACTTTGTTAATATAAGCAGCATCTGCATTTATAACATTAAAAAGTAATTCAAGATAGCAGAAAAAGAAAGAAAAAGACAGGCAATGGATGCTGCCACTGTTTATGGTGCCAAGTATTTATTGAAAAAAAGGAAGAAAGAAACAAGGAATCTACCTGACCATAGATGAGCTCTAACTGTCCCCTCAATGCCTCATAAGGCTCTTCGGTACAGCTAATGCAGACTAGATATATTGGACCCTTTACAAGAAAAACTACCTGAAGATACACAATTTTAAGTCTATAAACAGATGATCTAAAAAACATAGAATACTAGACATGAGAACTGCAACTATAGATGAAATATAAAGGGTAAAATATAATGGCCATTGCACGCTTTATGATGATCAAAGTAAAATTCATCAATCCCACCAACTTGATCCCTTAACATTCAATCATTTACAAGAACTCATATTTATGGACACTTAGCAGAAGCAAATCATCATATCAATTAAATGGATTGGTGGACACTTGAGATATGGCGGTGTAATTTCTCGGAGTTCAATGGAACAGCAGCTTATTGGAATACTATTGCCATGCATGTATTTATTTAATGCCAAACTATGCATGTCACACTAACAAGGTATATATGCGCACCATACACCAGCAAAACTGATTGATCATACAAAATACCCTGGAAATCACTTTGCAGTGTAATAAGCAATCCCAATTAGAAAATTCAAATCAACTAGGATATTCCACAAATACTGTAAAGTTGGTTAATAAAAGAACACCAATTACACATGAAAAGGCAACCTACCTGATGTTTTCCAGCTCTTACAAATTTGATGCGATCTCCACTGTAAAAATTATCAATGAATTAAAAAATGACACCTCAGCAATTCTTTTTGCTGGATTACTGATCACAATTTACTAAAAATTTAATGTGCTTAGATTTATGTACCTGTTTTCTACAAAAGAAATGATGGCTTGCAGGGTTGCTGAAAATCCTGCTAGCTTATGTTCATCTCCATACCTGGAAAAACATCATGAATGCTACATTCGAAGACATATTTCTGCAGTGCAAATACAACTAGATGTTCTACCATTAAAATCTATTAAGAGAGGGGTGCAAGAAAAAACCTAGAGTATATTGGCTTGCCAGAGTTGCTCAACACAAAAAAGTGCTTCTTCCGCTTCCTCCATGACATAAAAGCATCATCCTGCACTTCAGTTACAAATGACGAAAAATTCAGGGATGATGGACCAAATGGAAATAAGTAAAATATAATTGAACTAGTATATTTACTCAATTGGATGTACTCATTAATCAGTATTTAGCGCATCACATTTAGCTCTCAAAATACAAAGATAATTAATTTGCAGTAGAGTAAAAAAGATATGGATAAAATTAAGCAGAATAAGATCATATTATCATGTATATCACACTAGGACTTTACCATTCAACCTAGTCTAAGCATACAATAAAAATGCCATGATTCCATAAGATAACTAAAAGAGTAAACTTCAGGGTTGATTAGGAGTATTTTCTGATAAAAGGTGGGAAATCACCATCTGAATTTGATTTTGCAGATGTGTATATAGATTAAATCTTGAGTAAAAAGTTCAATGATTACTCTTAATTTTATTACAAAAAAAAGCCCAGGTACACTAGATTTGAGAGAGAAAAAAAAACTTTTGAGATATTGAAACAACAATAATTCAAATTTCCCTTAAAATAATAATCTGTAGAAAGGGTATAAGATGGAAAATACAGCAATAGCCCCTACACATCCTCAAGAAGTTCGAAAGGGATGTGCTTCTCTACCATTCCACAGTTGCATCAAACATCATATGCCACCAGTGTTCACGGATCTTCTGGAGATGATTTCAACACCAAAATGGAAAGAAACGTAAACCATGATTTTTATACACTTAATGGAATGAACCCACTACAAGTACAACATCGGACAAGTGAAAGTCCATTAATAAAGTCATGATAAAGTCACAAAAAATGTAGCAATATATGAAGCATCCTTTATACAGTCACAAAAAATTGTCACAACCAAATTTTATTTTCCCAAAGCACACATTAACTGAAAACATCAGGGGAAGAGGTAACAGACACTCTCAAGAACAACCATCCATAGAGTAGCCTATAATCTTAGTAGGAGGTTCTAGACAAATTACAGACTTTGTTAGCAAACCATGGATCTGTTACAAACCACACTACCATCTTCTTCCAAGCAAACATTCACCAGAACCAATGAATGCGTACAGCACATGCATACATTCACCATTAACCTCCAACAGCCATGCAGCCTGTGAGACATGCATAAGCAGTAATCATTTTTTAGAGGCACCCTCCCCCACTTCCCCCTGCCAAACCCCAATCTTCCAATTGCAAAGACACAAACTTCCATTTCCAACCAATAACTGCCTTTTTTTTCTTTTTTTTTAGGTGCAATCTTATTGATAGAAAGCCCCCAAATTAAAGGAACGAGGGATCTCCATACAAGGGTTAATAAAGAAAAAAAATAAATAAATAAAACACCTTCAAAGCAAAATCACCCTATTAAAAGGGTGTTTATCAATTCAACTAACAAAACCATGCATTACCTACAATGATAGAAGCTGATTTCTCACCAAGAAAAATATGAACCCATGATTAAAGAAGTGAAGAAATCACCATCTTCCATAATCATATCTACCTCTTGAAGAGATACAAGAAGAGAAGCCATCTCTAACATTTCCAAATCGTTGAGCTTAGGTCGCAACCAAGGGGTCTAAATGATGGTCTGACATTTTTTTTGTGTTTTTTTATGGTTTGACATTTTTTATTAGTTCTGCAATACGTAAAATCTTGTTGCGGAATGGAGTGGCAACAAGGCTTTTGAAAGATATATGGTTCAACAGAGATGAATAGGAGGTACTTTTCCCTGACCTCCTTTTGGTTGTCATAAACAAGGAAGATTTAATATGTGATTCATTCACATGGAACAATTTCATAGTGTGGACCCCATGATATCGAAGAAATCTAGATGATTTGGAAGCGGAAGAAGTTACCATTATCTAGCCATACTTCACAAGGTAAAGTTGGATTAGAAATTAAGAAACGATAGCATGGAAGAGGTCACTTCAAAATTGTTTCTCTGTCAAATATTCTAAAAAGAGTTCGCGGGAAGAGAAATCCCGAGAAGACTTGGGGCTCCGTGGAGAGATTTATCTCGGTTGAGGGCGGCATTGTGCGAGAGCCTCTTGTGTTCAATGTGAGTGCAAACTAGTGATTGAGGAGTAATAGTTTTGTCTTGGGGAGGCTATGTACTACTTGTTTTCAACTCCCTCCCTCCCTCTTGAGACTCCGTGGAGAGATTTATCTTGGTCCTCCCGCCCTCTCTCTCCCAAGAGAGATAGAGAGAGAGAGAAAGAGAGATCAAATCTTCTTTGGTTGCCATCTAAGCATCAAGGTTTGGTCTATGGTTGGTCTTGCTTTTGGATGAGGATGCACCTGGTTGAGTGTTGAAGACGTGGAGATTTTTCCTAAAAAAGGGTCAAGAAAGGGGATAGAAGGAAAAATAACAAACGCTGTGGGATTATCTCACATGTGATGTGTTGGAGTCTATAGATTGCTCAGAATGAGAACTTTGCGGGATCTCGGGCATCCATTCTAATCAGAGATGGCCCAAACTCTTCCACACTTAGGGAGGTTCTCAAAATGCTATTGTTGATAATAGGAGGGATATTCCTTCCTTTTATCTTTCTTTTGTTCTCTTTTGTGGTTCTTATGTTTTTTTCACTTGGAGATCCCTTCTCTCATCTTGTTCGAGGGGCGACATCTTACTATATATGACGCTCCAATCTTCTTCTGAAAAAAAGTAAAAAATCTTACTACATAGACACTGATTCAAATGTCTATGGCAAATCCATTCAAGCACTCACCCGTTAGGGATGTTTTTCAAGGGCATAATTACATTACTCTCAAATCTCCATGTTCACTGATATAAAGTAGACCCCAGCAGTGAGATTAGCTCAGAATGATCGAATCTTTCAAAGGAAAAAGGCTCTACATTGAAAACACTTGAGCAACCATCACGGGTTTTATACATTCTTAAGTCCAGTTCTCCTTGGAGAGGGTTCTAGTGCTTCAATCTGAGGGGATAAATGGAGAGGAACGTTGTCTTAGTTTTGACTTTTTTCCCTTTTTCCTGTTTTCCTTAATTTTGTTTTTTCTTTTATTTCGGAGATCATTCCCCTCGTCTCCATTCTCAATATGAAGCTCCAATCTTTCTTTAAAAAAAAAAACAAGAAGATCCCAGCATTTCAATCCAGGCATTCGCAGAGAAAAAACCACATATCACCAAATTCACAAACAATTCACACCAATCATAAAACATTCACAACAACTTTCCCAAAATTGACAAATTGAGAACTAAACATAAGCAAAATTCCCCACTTCACCTCATCGAGATGCTGCTTCCCCGCGACCCACGCAGCGGAATCCGACCCCGCTTCCACCGTCAGTCCATCATCATCATCATCTTCATCAGCCTCCTCGATCCCGCCGCCGCTGCTCCCCCTCTCCCCGGCATACCCGCTGCTACTGGGACTCGGCGACCCCTCCGAAGGACCCTCCACCTCCTCCTCCACGATCTCCGAGACCACCGCCAAGTCGGCACCCGGAACAGACTCCTCCATGTCTCCGCTCACCTCGATCTCGTCGCGGACGCCGTGGTCGGGGTCCAGGGATCCATTCGCGAGGGCGGCGGAGTCTTCGTTGTCGATGTCGGGCTCATTGATGATAAGGGATCTGAAGCTCTCTTCGGAGGTCTTGGGGGAGCTGGGATCAGGGTTGGGTATGGGGTTTTGGCCGTCGTCGTGGTTGTTGTTGTTGTCCAGGTGAAGTGTGGAAGTCGAATTGGAGGTCATTTTTTTACAATTGGGAGAAATTTAGGGTTTTGATTGAACGGATTGAATGGGGATAGAGAGAGAGAGAGAGAGAGAGAGAGAGAGAGGGTTTGTTTTGGTTTTGGTTCGTCTCCTTGGAACGGTTGGTGTCTCAGGTTGCCATTTCGAGGGGTGGAAGGTTTGGTAGTCTCTCTCTCTATGACAAGTTGTTGCGGGGTAAAACTGGAGATGGGTTTTGTAATTGGGCCTTTACGTATAATGGGCTTTTGAGGGCGTCAACGAGACCTGTTAAACGGGTCGGTCTGGTACGATATGGGCCGGCACGCTTAAATCCATTCTGGGCTGGCACTATCCATTTCCTGTGCACACAACAGCGTTTTTGGGTTGGGACAGCGTTACACGGCGTCCATTTTACGGTCCACAATGAGATCGCATCCAAAAAAATTGTATACCTCATCTAATTTGAGATATGTGTATTTTATAAAATATGAATTATATATTATAATATATTGAATGATATCATTTATAGAAAATGTAAAAAAATTAACTAGATATATACTCAATACGGTAAGTAAGAGAAGCTAATGAAGTATATAAAAATGCATTTGTGACGTGAAATATGATTGATTGTAACAGAGCTTGACACTCAGTCTCTTATAAAGTATTTTCTACAACTTAGAAACAGTCTCTCAACCACTTGTACATTGTGATATCAATTAATATCGCATTATCATTAAAAAAATATACTAGTGTATCTCAGTGTATAATTTTTGTTTATAACAGTATATGTTTTAATGGGCTAATTTATATTTTATTTTCAAAGAAGAAAAATGCTGCATACAGGATTGGACATATCATTTTCATTGTGTATACCACATACCATTCAAATAAAAGAAAAGAGCGTTAGTACATTAGGTCATTTTTTAGTCTCATATGTAGTCACATACACAGGGCCAGCGAATTTTTAAAATGGGGCATATCACAAAAAAAATCATCTTGTTTAAATATGATCCAATAAATTATCATTTTTCAATAATCAACTAAAAGAGTATAAAAGATAAGTACACAAACTCATCAACTTCATTTAAAAAACTCAACTAACATTTTGATTAGTAAATAAACAATGAATATATTATATTTCCATTAAAAGTCTTTTAAAAATATTAAAAAATAAGTTAAACCTCAAAGATCATGTTTATTTTGTTCATTCCCCCTTTTATAAAAGAACATGAGTGGGTGATTTGATTTCTTCTAATTAAGGATTTTCAGTCATCTTAAAAAATGAGATTTCATGACTAACTTTTTAATATCATCTAAATTACAAAAATATATGAATATAATTATAAAAAAATACATCCAAAAACAAAAAATAAATAAACAAAACTAAGATTCAAAAAGGAGTTACGTACCTTATTATAGAGATCATTTGTTGTAAAATCTTTATTTTGATTCATTGACTTTGGAATGGTAAATAGTTGAAACTTGAGAGATTATGTGTGTGTGTAACAGAGGGGTAGAGAGAGAGAGAGAGAGAGAGTGACCAAGAGATTGGGAGAGAGAGATATCAATTGAGGAGAAAAAAAATAAATGTTAATTAAAGAGGGTGATTATTCATCTTCCAAATTTTTTTAAAAAAATTTAATTATTTACGAATATTTATAACTATTGGATGGGTGAGATTGATTGTAATTTTTTCTTTCTATTTAGAGTCTTGGATGAATTAAAATAGCTAGATTTGTAGTGGGTCAGGACATATTGAAGCTCATAAACAGACACAGTATATATGACATTCGGGATTGGGGTTGTAATAGCCGGGACCCTCTTATGCCGGTTTATGCTAATATTTACGTGTTTGGTTTACAAGAGAGAATAATTTTATATTATTGTACTTTTGATTTTTATTCTCCCTGAAGTCGTACATTTGGTTTAATTTTCAAAAAACACTTTCAAGGCATATTTGGGATCCACACTCAACATATGAAGTCTTTATTTTTGAGTTACCTTTTATATAAAATTAGTTTGGCGTTATTTGGAGTTATATTAGAAAAGTTATGGCTGTTTTACCATTTCTGCCCCTAGAAGAATAAATCGCGAGGTCTTCTATTCATCGTTATTTTAAATATAGTTGGAGGCTTCTTCTGATCTTAGCTCAAACATAGAAGTTGTAGATATTTTCGTTATCTTTCCAACAAAAGTTGTTTCATTTGAAGTGGATTTCCCTGTGAAAAGATATGGCTGTTTGAGTCGAGGCTGCACAGATTTTAGTGGAAGGGTGTTTTCGTCATTTGGCGGATCTAAAGTTTTAAATAAATGGGAGTCGGTGGTGATGCTTTCTTCATGTGTTATGTGAGAGAGTCGGCCGAGACTCGTATCAGTGGAAACTGAGAAGGGGAAATCAAGGGAAAAAAAATAGAAAATTAGAAAAAGTTTCGTCGAGTATTTTTTGTGATACACTGGGTAAAGATTCTTTTTCTTTTCATTGTTATTTTTCGTATAGGGTTGTTTTATTTCAGTTTTGAATCAAATTTGTTATTTGGGGCTGGAATATGATTATGTTTTTGGGGCTGAATAAATAGGTATTTGATGGTTGATTTTACAGTATCATTTTGGGGTTTGTAGTGGGGATGTCATGTTTGTCTTGGTAGATTTGGGAATTGTTTGATTAATAGGGTTATATTTTAGTATTTGATTGAGGTTATAATTTTATCAGTGGATTCCTGTCTGCATGGTTTAGGAGCTGGAATAGGGTATTATTGTAAGTAGCTTGATCGATCGATATTTGCTTGTTTCGTTCCATTCCATTATTTGTTCAATTCCGTTCCGCGTGGTATTGTTGATTCGACATTTACTCATTCCATTCCACCCCACATTTTATTGTTGTTGAAGCTATTCAATTGTATTTGATAATCCAGATGATTTTGATTGTGAGTACTGCATTTAAATGGTCTATTATTGAGACACATTCATTCATTGTTGTTAGACTGTGGTTTTTCGAGATTCTAAAATATTCTAATAATTGGTCTATTTGTATCTTGGAGTTATTCTTTATAATTGTTCTATTTGTATCTTGGAGTTATTCTTTATTGGATTCCAGCTTATTTTCCTTATTTATATCTCGTGAGCTTATGATTGACTTGTTAGTATCGTGAGCCTTTCTTTTGATCATGATATGTATCCATCTTAGTGTCTTGCCATGAACCTATGATCAGTATGCTCGTGTTGTTTGACCATGAAGCCTTGTAGTGTGATTGATATCGTTGCTTCTATATTACCTCTTGTGTACTTGGAGTTGGATGACCATAGACCTTACAGTAAGGGTTGAGGTTTGCCTCCTTAGCGCGCATAAGTACGTACGGTCCAGCGAGGGGGACTTGAGAATACCCTGCCGTGCCTGGACGTTCCGAGGGCCAGGTAGTGAATCTGCGGTGGACGTTCCGAGGGCCACACGCGAGGTATGTGGATATCTTGGACATAGGGGCCAAGATGGTGGGGTCGTGCAGATGGTCAATCCTACGCTTTGGACATTTGGGGGCCAGAATTGTGATTCCCTTATCATTCTTGTAGCATTGTGACATTTCCAGGGCCATCAGTGATTTAATTAACATCCTTTTGATCGATGAGTAATTTCAGAGTACTTGTTTTCAGTCCAATTGTGATACATCTTGATGATATTAATTGACTTTATCAGTTGTGAGGTATTAATTTGAGCTATTCATTCCTATGTTTATATATCAGCGATGTTATTGTTCTCCGCTGATGCATATACAGTGATTCTATTTATCATTATACTTTGACCTGGTGTTTATTGAGATTACTGAGCTTGACTTTGGATGTCATTCTTGTTTTCCTTGTGCGTGGAATGTCTGGGTTACTTACTGAGCATCTTTCGCTCATTCCATTCTATTTTCTCTTATTTTACAGAGTCGAGGCGGGGTTGGTGGACGTTGGCTTAGTCTTCTTTTGGTGCCACGTCCAGCTGGTGATAGGTATATATAGATGTGTATAGTTTGATGTTTTGGATCTGTATATGATTATTTTGGTAGAAGCTGGTCTAGCGAACCATGCCTATGTTAAATGCTCTGTATATATATGGATGACTGTATATGAGGTGTGTTAGCTGCTCTGTTGACTGCTTAAACTTTCCTGGGTGTGTTGTGATATAGGTGATTATACATATCTTGTTGATTATCTGTTATCCCAGGGTTGTTATCATATGTGATTATATAAGGTGGACATTTCGATGTTTTGTTTTAGAAAAAAAAAGATTATGGTGGGTTTTTAGGCACGTGACGCGCTCGTGTCGGCGTGTTGGGACACGGGCTGCCACAGTTGGTATCAGAGCTTAGGTTAGACCTCGTTGAGTCAATTGAGGATTTAAGCTGAAGTTCAACAGAGCTATAGGATAGGGTTAGTTGTCTGGAGTATTATACAGAGCACTTGGGATAGGAGAAAGTATTTTTAATTTATTTGATGTTGTGTTTTGTAGGTCTTGATGGATCAGGGATCTGAATTGACACATGCGGCTCATCCGGAATCATCAGATGCTGCTAGGGTGATCCAGGCCATTGGGGACATGACAGGGACATTGCGGGAGCATATTAATGCTACCCTGGAGCTCAGGCAGACAAATGCAACCGCCAAGGAGCAAGAGTTTCTGTATCTGCAGCAGGGGCGACGATCAGTGGCCGAGTATGATGCAGAGTTTACTCGTTTATCGCGATTTGGAGCACATGTATTGTGAGATGAGGAGGCTCGAGCAAGGAGATTTGAGAGGGGACTTCTCCTATCTCGAAAGTCCCATACAGGATGGCACCAACAGAGTTGAAAGAGTTGAAGACACAACTTGAGGATTTGTTAGAGAAGAGATTCATTAGGCCTAGTGTTTCTCCTTGGGGTGCACCAGTCCTATTTGTGAAGAAGAAGGACGGGTCAATGAGGCTGTGCATTGACTATCGCCTTCTCAATCAGAGGACTGTAAAGAACAAGTACCCATTGCCAAGGATTGATGATCTGTTCGATCAGTTGAGAGGAGCACAGGTGTTCTCCAAGATTGATCTAAGATCGGGCTATCATCAATTACCGATCAAAAAAGAGGACATCCGAAGACGGCATTTCGGACCAGATATGACCATTATGAGTTTGTCGTCATGCCTTTTGGGCTGACGAATGCTCCTGCAGTATTCATGGCGTTGATGAACAAGATATTTCAACCATATCTAGACCAGTTTGTGGTGGTGTTCATCGACGACATCTTGATATACTCGCCGAACAAAGAGGAGCATGCGCGACACCTGAGGATTGTCCTTGGTGTCCTACAAGCACACAAGCTGTATGCTAAATTCAGCAAGTGCGAATTCTAGTTGGAGAAAGTGGCATTCTTAGGGCATGTGATCTTGAAGAAGGGAGTTGAGGTGGACCCTGCTAAGGTGGAGGCAGTGATGAGCTGGAAGCGCCCCACCAATGCCACAGAGATACATAGTTTTCTTGGGTTGGCTGGTTACTATCGCAGATTTATCAAGGATTTCTCGAGGATTGCAGTTCCACTGACTCGTCTAACACAGAAGAATGCTAGATTTGAGTGGACAGATCAGTGCGAAGCCAGTTTTGAGGAGTTGAAGAGGCGTTTGACTTTAACTCCGATTCTCACTATTCCTGATAGTACAGGAGGCTTTGTGGTCTATAGTGATGCCTCACAAAGAGGGCTGAGTTGTGTATTGATGCAACATGGCAATGTAGTAGCTTATGCATCGAGACAGTTGAAGCCGCATGAGCAGAACTATCCTACCCATGATCTGGAATTGGCAGCCGTAGTTTTTACATTGAAGATATGGAGGCACCATCTTTATGGTGAGAAATTTGAGGTATTCACAGACCACAAGAGCTTGAGATATTTATTTTCACAGAAGGAGTTGAACCTCCATCAGAGACGATGGCTTGAACTTTTGAAGGATTATGACTGCATCATTCAATACCATCTAGGGAAGGCGAACGTCGTTGCTGATGCTCTAAGTAGAAAGTCAGCTGCGAGTGTAGCGCACCTAATGGTTCATGAGTGGTGTTTGCTCGAGCAAGTTCGAGACTCTGATGTGATATTGCAAACGGGAAGGCCAGGAGTTTTGATGGCCCAAATGAGGGTACAACCGATCTTGTTGACTCAGATCGAAGGAGCTCAGAGGAAAGATGTCGAGTTTGAGGAGTTTCGTCGTGTAGTTGAGTCTGGGGCAATAGATTCAGAGTGGAAGATGAGGACAGATGGATTGCTCTGCTTTCGAGGAAGGATTTGGATTCCGTCAGATGAGGAGATCCAACGAGAAATCCTACAGGAGGCACACCATTCTGCATACACTATGCATCCTGGTAGCACAAAGATGTACCAGAATCTACGAGGCTTGTACTGGTGGCAAGGCATGAAGAAGGATATTGCGAAGTTCATTGGGAGATTTTTGACCTGTCAAAGGATCAAAGCAGAACACCAGCGATCGGGAGGCCTGTTGCAACCATTGGAGGTGTCAGAATGGAAATGGGAACACATCACTATGGATTTCGTGTGCGGTTTACCTCGATCCCAAAAGGGGTGTGATACCATATGGGTTATCGTGGACAGACTGACAAAATCAGCCCACTTTCTTGCTGTTCGAGCTACGCAGTCGATGGATAGTTTGGCGGCTAAGTATATCGATGGAGTTGTTCGATATCACAGAGTGCCGGTCAGTATCGTATCAGACCGTGATCTAAGGTTTACATCTCATTTTTGGAGAGGTCTACAGCAAGCTTTGGGGACTAGATTGCAGTTTAGCACAACATTTCACCCCCAGACCGATGGTCAATCGGAGAGGACCATCCAGACTCTCGAGGACATGTTGAGAGCATCCGTTCTTGAGTTTGAGGGTGGATGGGAAAAGAACCTACCATTGATGGAGTTTGCCTACAATAATAGCTATCATAGCAGTATTGGGATGGCACCCTTTGAGGCATTGTATGGTAGGCGGTGTAAGACTCCTATTGCTGGGAGGAGGTGGGAGATCGACAGATGCTTGGACCAAAATTCGTGCAGCAATCGACCGACACGGTTCGTATCATCAGGGATCGGCTTAGAACAGCTCAGAGTCGGCAAAAGAGCTATGCCGATAACAGAATGAGAGATTTGGAGTTTCGAGTTGGGGACCACGTTTTCCTGAAGATATCACCAACGAAAGGGGTGATGAGGTTTGGGAAGAAGGGCAAGTTGGGCCCTAGATATACTGGTCCATTTGAGATCCTAGAGAGGATTGGTATGTCGGCATACCGTCTTGCATTGCCACCGCAGTTGGGAGGCGTTCATAATGTGTTTCATGTGTCCATGGTGATGAAATATCATCCGGATCCGTCGCACGTCATCGATTATCAACCTTTAGATGTTCATGCGGATTTGACATTTGAGGTACGACCCATCCGTATTTTAACACGTCGAGAGCAGCAGTTGGGGACCAAGACCATTCCATTGGTTAAGGTCCTATGGCATCATCAGACGTCCAAGGATGCGACGTGGGAGCGTGAAGCAGAGATGAGGGAGCGTTATCCTCACCTATTTTCATCATAAGGTATGCTTTGCGGATTTGGAGGACCAAATCCTATTTAAGGGGGTAGGATGTAATAGCCGGGACCCTCTTATACCGGTTTATGCTAATATTTACGTGTTTGGTTTACAAGAGAGGATGATTTTATATTATTGTGCTTTTGATTTTTATTCTCCTTGAAGTCGTACATTTGATTTAATTTTTAAAAAATACCTTCAAGGCATATTTGGGATCCACGCTCAACATATGAAGTCTTCATTTTTGAGTTACCTTTCATATAAAATTAGTTTGACATTATTTGGAGTTATATTAGAAAAGTTATGGCTGTTTTACCATTTCTGCCCCTAGAAGAATAAATCGCGAGGTCTTCTATTCATCGTTATTTTAAATATAGTTGGAGGCTTCTTCTGATCTTAGCTCAAACATAGAAGTTGTAGATATTTTCGTTATCTTTCCAACAAAAGTTGTTTCATCTGAAGTGGATTTCCCTGTGAAAAGATATGGCTGTTTGAGTCGAGGCTGCGCAGATTTTAGTGGAAGGGTATTTTCGTCATTTGGCGGATCTAAAGTTTTAAATAAATGGGAGTCGGTTGTGATGTTTTCTTCATGTGTTATGTGAGAGAGTCGGCCGAGACTCGTATCAGTGGAAACTGAGAAGGGGAAATCAAGGGAAAAAAATTAGAAAATTAGGAAAAGCTTCGTCGAGTATTTTTTGTGATACACTGGGTAAAGATTCTTGTTCTTTTCATTGTTATTCTTCGTATAGGGTTGTTTTATTTCAGTTTTGAATCAAATTTGTTATTTGGGGCTGGAATATGATTATGTTTTTGGGGCTGGATAAATAGGTATTTGATGGTTGATTTTACAGTATCATTTTGGGGTTTGTAGTGGGGATGTCATGTTTGTCTTGGTAGATTTGGGAATTGTTTGATTAATAGGGTTATATTTTAGTATTTGATTGAGGTTATAATTTTATCAGTGGATTCCTGTCTGCGTGGTTTAGGAGCTGGAATAGGGTGAGTCCAGTTTGAGATTGTGAATTATGAGGTAAGTAACCCGATTGATTTTGCTTGTTCATTCCATTCCACGTTGTATTATTGTAAGTGACCTGATCGATATTTGTTTATTCATTCCATTCCACGTTGTATTATTGTAAGTAACCTGATCGATCGATATTTGCTTGTTTCGTTCCATTCCATTATTTGTTCAATTCCGTTCCGCGTGGTATTGTTGATTCGACATTTACTCATTCCATTCCACCCCACATTTTATTGTTGTTGAAGCTATTCAATTGTATTTGATAATCCAGATGATTTTGATTGTGAGTACTGCATTTAAATAGTCTATTATTGATACACATTCATTCATTGTTGTTAGACTGTGGTTTTTCGAGATTCTAAAATATTCTAATAATTGGTCTATTTGTATCTTGGAGTTATTCTTTATAATTATTCTATTTGTATCTTGGAGTTATTCTTTATTGGATTCCAGCTTATTTTCCTTATTTATATCTCGTGAGCTTATGATTGACTTGTTAGTATCGTGAGCCTTTCTTTTGATCATGATATGTATCCATCTTAGTGTCTTGCCATGAACCTATGATCAGTATGCTCGTGTTGTTTGACCATGAAGCCTTGTAGTGTGATTGATATCGTTGCTTCTATATTACCTCTTGTGTACTTGGAGTTGGATGACCATAGACCTTACAGTGAGGGTTGAGGTTTGCCTCCTTAGCGCGCATAAGTACGTACGGTTCAGCGAGGGGGACTTGAGAATACCCTGCCGTGCCTGGACGTTCCGAGGGCCAGGTAGTGAATCTGCGGTGGACGTTCCGAGGGCCACACGCGAGGTATGTGGATATCTTGGACATAGGGGCCAAGATGGTGGGGTCGTGCAGATGGTCAATCCTACGCTTTGGACATTTGGGGGCCAGAATTGTGATTCCCTTATCATTCTTGTAGCATTGTGACATTTCCAGGGCCATCAGTGATTTAATTAACATCCTTTTGATCGATGAGTAATTTCAGAGTACTTGCTTTTAGTCCAATTGTGATACATCTTGATGATATTAATTGATTTTATCAGTTGTGAGGTATTAGTTTGAGCTATTCATTCCTATGTTTATATATCAGCGATGTTATTGTTCTCCGCTGATGCATATACAGTGATTCTATTTGTCATTATACTTTGACCTGATGTTTATTGAGATTACTGAGCTTGACTTTGGATGTCATTCTGGTTTTCCTTGTGCGTGGAATGTCTGGGTTACTTACTGAGCATCTTTCGCTCATTCCATTCTATTTTCTCTTATTTTACAGAGTAGAGGCGGGGTTGGTGGACGTTGGCTTAGTCTTCTTTTGGTGCCACGTCCAGCTGGTGATAGGTATATATAGATGTGTATAGTTTGATGTTTTGGATCTGTATATGATTATTTTGGTAGAAACTGGTCTAGCGAACCATGCCTATGTTAAATGCTCTGTATATACATGGATGACTGTATATGAGGTGTGTTAGCTGCTCTGTTGACTGCTTAAACTTTCCTGGGTGTGTTGTGATATAGGTGATTATACATATCTTGTTGATTATCTGTTATCCCAGGGTTGTTATCATATGTGATTATATAGGGTGGACATTTCGATGTTTTGTTTTAGAAAAAAAAATTATGGTGTGTTTTTAGGCACGTGACGCGCTCGTGTCGGCGTTTTGGGACACGGGCCGCCACAGGGAGCCCTTCTCTAGGTGGGGCCCTAGGCAGCCCGCCTGCTCGGCCTACACCCAGGGCCGAGCCTGCACATACACTTCGTTAGCCTCTTTCACTCATTGTAAAAGAGATATATGCATAGTTGCAAAAAATTTTAGAAAAAAATAAAAACATGAACAAATTATGGTTATTCTAGGAAATGTGACTGAATGTAACATTGTCTTAAAAATTTAGGATACTTAGCCCCATTTCTAACCCATTCCGCACTCATTTCTTTTTCTGAAAAAGGAATACCTAAGGCATGTAGTTTTATTTAAAATAAAGTAAATGTACTTCAATAAATTGTATAGATTAATTTATCGAATGGATAAAATAAAATATATGCGATTATGTTTGCAGGTTTATAGTCCCCAATTATTTTGATTTTGCTTATCCAATGAAGTAGTTGCTATAATTATTATTATAATATATATATGTTCCCATGAATCAATATATATTTTTCTTTAGAAAATGAACAAAAATTAATTTTCAGCATTGATAGAACCCTCTTGGAGGTGAAAGAGTGAAGACCGTTATCAACGTAGTATATACTGCACTATCATTTATCCTTTTTTTCATTTTTTTTATTATGAAAAAATATACTAATGTATCTCAGTATATGTTTCATTTCATATAACAGCATGTGCAATTAAAAAATAAGTGTGTGATTTAAAAAAAACGGAATGGACTGCGATTAAGGCTATAATGAGCTCCGTGTATCTTTTTCCAAGAGTGAATGATCGGTGGTTTAGGCCCGGCCCATGAACCCAACTTTTACCCGCCAAGCGTCCCGTCCCGCATGAGAGGGAAAAAAACATACTGAAACCGAAATGACGTCCATATCCTTATTTATGTAGACACAATAGACGCATTCGAACGATATTTCCCAAACTATGGTAGGGTGTAAACAGTCATTTCAACACATAATCTCCATTTCTTCTGAAGCTACGGTTGCTATTGTTCTCTTTCGCAGGTCCAAAGCACAAAACAATGGCAGCTGCGACTCTCTCTGGGCTCTGTGTTTCGACCCTTCACAAACAGGTCTTCTTTACTCACTATTTCGATCTTATAATGTGTATTTCTCTAACACTTTATGAGAATTCAAAGTTTATCGTCTTTTTTTGAGCAGCCCAATTCGAGAGTCCCACCTCGCTCTGCTGCGATTGCTGCTTCTTGTTCTGTGAGGGAAAGCTTAAAAGAGAGGGCTTTTAATGAGAAGGGTGAGATTTAATATCTGGGTTTGTCTTTGATTTTTGAATGGAGGGTGCATTTGTTTCTTGTTGGTACCAAGATTGGATGGTTTTTGGGAAGCCTTTATTTGTGATATCAAGTGAAAATTGTGTTCTTGTGCTCTCTTGGAGAGGTTTTGAGAGGGCTTTTAGATGTGAGTTTCGGTTGTTTTAGAGATTTAGGTGGTTCGACTTCCCAAGTTTACTTTAATTTATTATTGCTTATAAGATGGAAGTGTAGATGTTTGTTGTTGATTCACAAAGGGTTAATAATGAATTGCAAGATTTGAAATCTATATTCATGGTGTGTGTTCATCATGAAGAAATCTTTATAAACCTGTATGAAAAAAGCATACTTCCATGTCTACTGATCAGCTTGACTTTTATTTTCTTCATTGATCTGCATGAGATCTAGGGTTTAGGGGTTTTATTAAAATCCCAACATACCATACATATGTCTTATCCATAATTTCATGACCCTCCACTTTAACTTTGTTGAGCACTGTGATATAGTCATTTTAATAAGCACAGAGACTAATGTGTTGGAGACTAACTGGGAATGTCTGTGACTGAGAGATTAAGTTGATTCACAAATTAAGAAACTAGTCTAACATAGTGAATACTTGGAAAGATTTATGGAGTCACTGATATGGCACTATTCTCAACTGTAATGGTGCTGATGACAAATAAATAAATAAAAATTATTTTGCAAACTTATATTAATCCACTTTCAAGCATACACTTTACTAGTCCCATGAAGTTCTTCCTACAATCCATGGTGATAGTTGGCTTCTACATTAAGTTTCTGGAGATGCCAAAAGAATTATGTAACCAAACATAGTCAAATTTCAGGTTCATTCATTTTTTTCATATTTATAGAAATTCTTTAAACAATGCAGCAGAAGCAGCAGCGCATATTTTTTTAAAAAACCAGTCATACTCCATAAGTTTATATATGTTCAACAACAGAAGTATTATTCATTCTATTTATCTTCAAGTTTCATGTCCACTTATTTTCAGATTGTTGTACAAGAAGGTCAATATTGACTGGAATAGGGGCGTTGACCGCGGCAGGTCTATATCCCGCAAGCTTTGCTTTTGCTGAAGGTATATCCATTCCACCCATTTCAGAAAATTACCATAACATAGGAAGAATAAATGTTAAGACTAACTTGGCCATCATATCTATGTAATGTAAAATGTCTCCCTATAATTTCCTGATGTATGGTCGTGCCAAAGGACGGTTTTGATGTTTGTGCAGAAGTACCGGACAAGTATCAAGCTTTTATTGATGCCAGGGATGGATATTCATACTATTATCCTTCAGATTGGAGGGTGGGTTATTGTTGAATTTGTATATATAAGGAAAAACATAACATGAGCATGGTAGAAACTTTTACTGTTTTTACTGTCACAATTGTTTTGGTTCAGGATTTTGATTTCAGAGGACATGATTCAGCATTTAAAGATCGCACTCTTTCACTTCAGAATGTCAGGCTCAGTTTTATACCTACAGAGAAAAAAGACATCCATGAGTTAGGCGGAATGGAAGAGGTGACCTGTTCAAGTATTTCTGCAACTGTTTTTTTGCCAATTTAAAGAAATTTCATTTTTTTATCTTTCACACGTGATTTAAATTTCTTCGAGTAATAAAACCATGCAAACTGATCCGAGTTCCTTATACTTAGCAGGTCATTACTAATTTGGTGAAAAATGTATATGCTGCACCAAATCAAACACCGATTATATATGCCATGCAAGAGGTTTGTTGACCTTGTCATAGCAATACAGGTTTACTGAATGTTTAATTCAGGTTTAAATTTGTTTTTCCACTGCTATTTATAATTATTATGTGGTTATTCGCTGCTTCGCTTGGATAATATGCTATATTGATTAATGTGCATTAGTCATATAAATCACTTGATGTAATCCCAAGATAGATACTACCACACCTAGCATAATTTAGACACACATTTTATGGTGCATATAATTCAATATTAGTCCTTTCCAGAAAAACATTGATGGGAAGAACTACTGGACCTTTGAATATGAACTTGCAACTCCTCGCTATTCACGTGCGGCCTTTGCAACTATATCAATTGGAAATGGTATATCCTCTTAACCAATTGCATTCAAGTTTTTACTAGTTATTAAAAATGCACCAGGATTCATGGGTGGAGTGATTAAATTTAAATCTTCATAGTTGCATTGTGTTCCATTGCATAAACGAGATCACCGAATAGCATAGTTTACAATAACAGAACATGCTGAATAACTATTACCATATTGATTTGCAACCTTCACCTCGAATAGGGAGACAGTACACACTGATTGTTGGAGCTAACGAGAGACGGTGGAGCCGAGTCCGGGACAAACTCAAAGTGGTGGCAGACTCTTTCAAAGTGCTTGACATATGAGAATTGCATTGCATTGAGTTTTATGTGTATGTATGCATATATATATATGTATTTGAGTAGCTTGGTTTTCATCAAGGCAATGAGCCTCAATTGCATGTCATAAAAGTTGGGACAAAGAGGCTTTGGCTCTTTATTCAAATGGTGTCCGTTTCTTATGAAGGATGCCCTCCATCTGGTATAATTGATCTATATATATGTGTTTAAATTGCTGCTCTCCCAACTAGCTAATTGTTAGCTTGGCATTTATTCTCATTCTCCTTCTCTTGTAACACCTAGAAAAATTGTATTTCACATTCTTCATTTTTATGTTCATTCCTAACCATCTTAAACAAAAAAATTTCCTAAAGAATTTAACAAAATTAGATTCCTAGGAAGAAAGAAATTTCTTTCTAAGGGGGCGTATAGCAGCACTTAAATAAAGTGATTTCTAAGGGGGCGTTTGGTAACATTTAAATAAAATGTTTCTGCTTTTAATTAAATAGAAAGCTGAAAAGTATTATCAAACACATTCTAAAAAATAGATTTAATTAAAAAGTTACTTATAACTTTTAGTATAAAAATCTTGTTTTTTAAAAAGCGTAAAAAATGTGTTTTCCAGGTATCAAATATATTTAAACCTATTTATTGAAAATCTTATTTTTCAAATGTATTTCTAAACGGACCCTTAAACCAGAGTTACGAAACTGGCCTTAATTGTTAAGAGGCATCATTGTAACTTTTGTGGATGTTCAATGCTAGTCATGATGAAGGTTGCCTTTGGAAAATCAAGAACCTCATATAGACCTTTTTCATATAGCAAAATAGAAAACTTGGCATTCATAAGGATGTCGTCATAGTATAACAAGGTTTTTTTATGTTTTTTTTATTCTCATAGTATAATAGGAAATCATCTTTTGTTGTTTTGTTCACGTTAGGTAATTGAAGATGATAATTTATAAATCTGAAATTTTTTTAATGAGACATATGCCTTATTGATATAAACATAATGCTATCGAAATATATAAGATTAGAACTAAGACTACAAAAAACTGTGTATAATAATGCTTGAGAGAGATTTTTTTAAAATTCCATGGAAAGATTTTTTTTATATATATTTTTTTATCTTAGGTGCGTTTGATATCCCAATTTAGGATGATTTTAGCTTTTTAAAAAGCTTAAAGCCCAATATGACTCACCAAACATCTCAAGTACCTCAAAATATGTGTTTCATAAAGCAGTCATTATCATTATATCCTATAAAACCGTGTATAAAACAACTAAAAGTTAAAAACAATTTTTCAAATTGTGTTTTCAAACCACCCTTTCGACAATATTTGAAAACATGTTCAGGTAGCTTTTGGAGATATATAGTCTTTCACAAGAATCATACTTATTCCAGTTTGTTCCCAATCACTAGCTCACAAGAATCATGCTTGTTCCAGTTTGTTTCCAATCACTAGCTGTCTTTGCTTTTCAAGAAGAAAAAGAACAGTTTTTAGTGGAAGCTATTTTCACTCGCAGTCTTATAGCTTTTCAAGAAGGAAAAAAAAAGGGTTTCTAGTGGAAGTTATTTTCAAAAGTTGTTTTAAAGTGAAGTTTGAAAATGATATTTAATCCAATTGTTTTCAAATGCTTCCTGCAATTCAACTTTTGAATAAAGCAAAATAGAACCGAGCATCTTTTAGTGTTTTTTTTTTTGGAAAATGGTTGATGTTGTCACCAGGATTTCATTAACTAAATTCGTAGTATAAATCCAAATATTAGTAATGAACTCATTTCCAAAACAGAAAAAAATCATTTTCAAATTCATTTCCAAATATTTCCAAACTCATTTCCAAATATTACCTTAATCCATTGGCATATACTATTCCAGCTCCTCATTAGAATTACCATGAGAGGTGATGCTAATCTTATCTAAACATAACTATAACATTCTAGATAATGTATGGTGTCACAGAAACGAGTGAAAAAAGTCATCTAAGGGGATCAAAACTCATACCTACAATTTTCATCAGAAAACAGTCATTGTGAGGTAGAAACTTACCCAACTTACCTGAGAAGCAAGCACAGAAATGCAAGAAGTTGACGCAGCAGGCATCGAAAAAAGACACACCATTTCTCTTTATCAAACAGCAGCTACACCATTTTTTTATTACACAAATTAAATAGGCAATGGAGACTGAAGCCACTCTTGCAAAGAGAGAAACATCTGCCTCCAAAAGAATACATCACAACACTGTCTGTCATTTAATTCTACTCGCAAACCCACTCTTTTTTTTTTCCTACTTTTCATTCTACAGCTTCACAATGTGAACCACCACCACATCCCCAAATAAATATTGTTCCAATCCCTTCCCCACCCCTTCCCGCGGCCATCCCTCATCGCTCCAGAGAGCAAAAGAATTACACACTCTAGAATTCCTGGCACTCCGATGACCCGGAAAAGTTAGGCTAAAGTGAATGTGATCATGAAAACCATGATAATGTACATAAGCCCCCCAAACCTGCGCTTAAACAAGCCGATGTTGCCGGAAACCCTTCCCAAAGTGAGGCTGCATCAACTGGACATACAAACCATTCATCGCTGCCAACGAATCATGTGTTCCCTGCTCAACAATTCGACCCCCATTAAGGACCACAATATTGTCGACGTGTCTCATCATTGCCGCTCTGTGAGCAATGAGAATGGTCGTCTTATTTCCCATGATCAGCGTATCAAGGGCTTCCTGAACTACTCGACTCGACTCTGACTCAATCGCAGAGCTCGCCTCATCAAGCAATAATATAGGTGCATTTTTCAAGATGACTCGTGCAATGGCGATCTCTGCTTCTGCCCTGGCGTCAGATCAACCCCCCTCATACCTACGTGTGTGTCATAACCGTGAGGCAAGCTACTGATGAAATGGTGAGCGTTTGCGATCCTAGCCGCCTCTTTTATCTCGGCATCTGATGCATTGTGCCTCGCGTATATGATATTCTCCCTTATCGTGGTTGAGAATATTACAGGCTCCTGCTGCACCAGCCCCAAGTGGTTCCTCAGCCATCGGAGATTGTAGGATTTCAAGTCTCGGCCATCCAGTAAAGCCTGGCCCGCAACTGGATCATAAAACCTCTCTATCAGACCAATGATCGTGCTTTTCCCAGATCCTGAGACACCCACAACTGCTACGGTCTGCCCGCCATTGACTTTGAGACTGAAATTGCTTAAAACCATCACCTCAGGACGAGTTGGGTAGCAAAAGTCGATGTTCTTCAGCTCAATGCTTCCATAGACATTAGGAGGTTTTAGGCCGGAATTATCATCTGGGTCAATTTTGGGGACACGGTCAATTATTTCAAATACTGAGTTGAGTGACTTCCGTCTCTTGAGAATGTAGGGTGCAAGGCCGAATGGCTCCACTAGCGCAAAGGTTGCAAAAGAGAAGACCATGTACTCCTTTAGGGCAGTGAGGAGGTCCAGATGATTATGCTTTATGGATACAGCGGTGTACCACAAAAGGAGAGCATTGCAGGCAAAGAGAAGAAATTGCGAGAGGCCAAAGGCAAAACCAATAGCCACTCCGTGGATGACACTCTGCTTGTATATCTTGCCAAGTTGCAATCTGTACAGCTCCATCACCTTGTTTCCTGCACAGAAAGCAACAACGGTGTATATGTTTCGTACCGCATCCTCGAGGACTAGAGAGGCCTTCCTATGCATCTCCTGGATGCCCCTTGAGAACCCAGCAAGCCACATTTTCTAAATAAGAAAGTTGATCATGGTTAGAACTTTAGAATAACAATTACGTTCACCTGTCACTATCATTTCTTCATTGGCAATTTTATTTTAACATTTGATGTCATTCAAAAAATATTACTACTACAACAAAAATGCAAACCATTAGAAGAGCAATTCAAGAGTTGTAACTTTTAGGATGTGGACTGGACTCCTCTAATTTTGTCTATAAAACTTCATAGCATCTAGGACGATCTGACCGGAACAATCATGTTGGTCAGTGTTTGACATTAACAAGATGGAAGAATAATATAGTCAACATAATGAACAAACCACATGTTCTATACTTCTATTAGGTATTAATGTTCAATAAGCCAGCACCTTAGTTTTTTTTATTGACTCAGCTGGCTGTAAATAGCGGAACGGTTTTACGTTCTAGAGGTTGGGCAATTATCCTCCTATGGAGTCTGGGGATGTCATTTCCTTGAAGCATGTCAAACCATAGATCTGGAGTCAGAAGGCCAGAAACACATATAGTCAGTGATTCAACAGCATGGAGTCAGAAAGACAAGACCTAAACGCATGGGCCTCATGATAATTTCTCTCTCCTGAAGATCTACATTGTCACATTTAAAAATCATTGAGGTTGGTCCATGCATGTCGAATAATAATCCGCATCCCACTTGAAAACCACAGATGGAGCATGGATCGATTGTCAGATAAACTACAAAATTAAGCTCACTCCATGGCAAAGAAGGTAATGCATTATTGTGGTTGGTGAATAATATATCAGATGGGAGAAAATCACTTATTGAAGTTGGGCTTTATCATAAGATTGTCTAACCTGAGCAACCGCAGATACTGTGAGAACTGGTAGAGTAGCCAGAGCTACAAGTGCCACTCTCCACCCAAGCAGCATTCCAATAAGAACAGCAACAACAACTGCTGCTGTGTCCTGGATAAATATAGAAAGACGATTGCTGAAAGCGGCCCTAACAAAAGTTGCATCATTTGCCAAACGCATGGACAAAGTGTCAGCACTGTTCTCCTCTTCATCAAACCAACCAACTTCATTTCTCAAAATTGCTGCATGGCACAAAAAGGGGTTACTTTAAAGCCATAAAATGTTATGTTTTCTTAAGCATAAGGATAACTTGAATGCAGAATGTTAACAACCTGAGAACATCATTCTCCTCACTCGCTCGGTCATTTTTTCTCCCATTATACCAAAATAGAAATGCTGCAAGAAATTAGCAACAACCGTAACAATACCCATGCATGCAATGATTAAGCACCATTTGTCAACATCATGTCGTCGCTCATGACTGTCAGCTCTATAGTATGTTGTCACTATAAGTGCAAGGATATAAGCAAGAAGAGGATTAAAGGAACCAAAAATAGCTGCACCGATGCTGCCTAGAAGAGCATAAAGCCACTCAGTGAAGCTAAGTTCAGCAAGTCTCCAGAAGGATGGAGGCTTCTGACTCAGAGAATCCTTCATATCACGTTGTCTGATTGGCATATCATCAAATTGATTAAGGGGGCGGCTAAAAGTCTTTGAATGAGAACGCTCATTTTTAGGATCAGATGTTAAAAGTGGTGATACAGGGGATTCAGGGTCTGAGGAATTTGATGTTGGTTGACGCAGAGAATGGACATCGATTTTGGGCAATTCTGGCAGCCTCATTTCAAAACTATCCTGTCTCTTAATGGGTGGTACTCTTTCTGAAGGTGTCCCGTTTTCCAACATCTGCTCAGGAGGAGGGCTCTGAATATTTGGGGAATCATGTGAATTAAAATTAGCATCTAAATGCCGAATAGCATGGACAGCAGGCATTCTCTGAAGAGAGGGTGATTTAGCCATCTTAGGTGAAGATGGTTCTTGGAAAACATGACTTGCTGATGATTCCTTTTCAATCTGAAAAGATGCGGTCTCCTTATAATCCCTAATTGGAGTTCTGAAAACAGAAAGAGTAAGCATTGTCAATCTTTTAATAAAGTGATCAATAAGATAGAAATACCAGATAGAGACAGATGACACTTGAATGACTTTGATCTGTTACAAACCTAAGACATGCAGCTACAACAAAATATAAGGAAATATTAAAGAAATTCAATCAAAGGACAACTCAGGGACAAATGACAATTTTTTGAAACCCGGCCAGTTACATTGAGACAAATTCAGTGGACCTGCATGTGCAACCATGTGTAGATAAGCGAAGATTGGAAAAAGACAAAAAATCTTAAGTTTTGATATTTTGTACTGTTGAAATTAATATTAAACCCTTGACAAATGCCTTAGGCATATATTTCAATCCCCCATACCCTGCAACACTGGGTTTTTTTTGTTATTTTTCCCTGGAGGTTCAGTTTTACACCCCCCCTCATATGGGGGCTTCATCTTATTTTAGTAAATCTCAAGTGTGGTCACCCATTGTCCTAATAAAAAAAAGAGAATATTTAGCAATCAAGACAATCAATTGATTCCTAAGCGTTTTACTTAAAAGATATTCAAATTCCAAAAAGATTTTAAGAACAACTTTTTCAGATTGGTATGCACATTTCAGAATGAAGCATCCTGATGACCGATCGAACAGTCTGGATTAGCAAAATTCACAATATGTCTTTGAAAGGCTTTCTTGAACTTCAGGTGAATTGACGAAAACATCTTGAAAGGACACATTTCATCCGGATGCCTTGAGCCTAGGAAAATTCACAAATCAATGATTTTAAGTGGTTTTAAATGTGTGAATTTCCTTAATTGCTTGGAAGATCATGGATCCTTCTGATAGTTTTTTTGCAGATACAATTAAATCTAAGTTTGTGATAAAAAAAAATTTCTTTAAAGGTCTATAAAAGAATTGGTTTTTCTAGTATACTTAGAGAAGAGCTTATTAGCATCTGAGTTGAAAATCGAGATTTATTCCTAATTTCCTAGGTACTTTTTATTCCCATTTAAAACCAGGAACAAGAATTTTTTTCACCAAATTTTATTTTCCCAACACGATTCGAGATGCACCTGTCAGAATCACATGATATTAAAAATTGAGGGTGGTTTGAGCATGGAGGCAATGGAGTACTAAGACAAGGATATAACAAGCAAGGTTTGAGTTGAACTAGATAGTGTTGGAGTTGTAGCATCAGGGGTAGGGGTGCAGTTTTTATTTCTTCTAGTAGATTTGATTTCTAAGTCTGACTCATGTGATATTTTTTCCCCTAAGGGATTTTCCATGTAAAAAAATCATGCTTGTCTTGAGATCATTATTTTTATTACTGCTAGTCTACAAAGTGCTTAAATTCATTATTGAAGAGGGTGAATTTCTGCAAAAATAAGTATTGATTTGTAAACAAAATAACATTATATTTTTTGAGCCTATTCATCTCCACTTGTTGTTCTTATATCATCGACAAGGAATTTCACATATTACTTTATACCACCGGCCACAGCAATTGCTGTTGTGTCATGGAAACCACATCAAAATGTAAAATTACACCAATTGCATAATATACAATTTAATTGTTTCATTACATACTAAAATTTAATAAAATAATATATTATCTATAAATAAACATGATTCCAACCCAGATTTTGAAATAAATAAATAAGGGAATATGTCCCCTGTTACACCATATTTATAATGAAATAGCCCAAATTCCCTCATCTTTGCCCAATTTTCAGAAAATAAAAAATTAATTGCACTGTGGAGATGTTTAGGATGCAGCATGGCAAGTTCTCGGGAGACATGCTGAATCATCAATTGATTCCAGATACCTATACTTCTGGCAATTAATCCTAGGAAGCTAAAAAAATTGCTTTTACACATCTCCAAATGCAAGAGTAATTACAAAATTAAAATAAACATAGGCAATTTCCCAAAAGCTTTGTTTCAGTAAAAAAAAAAAATCCCAAAAGCTTTGGATTGGCAAGAAAGACACTCCACAAAAAAATGGGGATGTATAGATAAATAAGAATGGGGCAATGTAAATAACGTGAATGCAAGAGAGAATAGCCTTTCGAGATTAGTTCAAAAAATTATATTAAGCAAAATAAGCAAAAGCATCTTAACATATCATATCGCTGTAGATAAATGACAGCCAAACTTGCACAGTCAACTTACCTCTTTGGAAGCTTTGCAGCTTCTTCACACCTAAGAAGTTCAGCATATAGAGCACCCTGAATTAATAATTCATCATGCGTACCCATTTCCACAAGTTGACCCTCTTCCATCACAGCTATATAATCTGCATTCCTAATAAGGCTAAGGCGCCTGGCTATTATTATAGTGGACCTCCCCAACATAAGGACATCAAGAGCTCGCTGGACAGCCCTTTCTGCCTCAAAGTCAAGGCCGCCTGTGACCTCATCAAGAAGAAGAATAGATGGGTTTGAAAGCACTGCCCGAGCCACGGAGAGTTTTATCTTCTGTTCTTCAGTCAGTGTTAACCAGCCCTACCCACCTGAAATGTATACATGCAATAAATACCAACTCAAGAAAATAAGCAATGCTCCCAGAGTTCAAGTTTTCCATGCATCCACCTGCGTTTCATATCCTTTATTGAGAGAACTGATAAATGTATGAGCATGAGCTGTTTTGGCAGCCTCTTCAATCTGATCAAAAGTTGCAGAACGACCATAAGCTATGTTTTCCCTGATGCTTAAACTCAGCAAGGCAGGTTCCTGGGTGACCAGTCCTATTTGGCTTCTTAACCACTCAAGTTTCAAGCTTTTAATATTTTCTCCATCCAAGAGGACTTCCCCTGCCCTCAGGAAAAAAACAACATGCAAAAATCCTTAAAGATTCAACTTTACATCATAACACACACACACAAAAGAATCTTTTGTTTATATACCAATGGTAGAGACAACAATCATCATACCTAATGTAGGATCATAAAAGCGCTCCATAAGAGGGATTATACTGCTTTTGCCTGAGCCATTCCTTCCAACAAGCGCTACAGTTTTTCTTGCAGGAACTGTCAAGAAAAACCCACTTAAAATTGGGATTTCTGGACGAGATAAGTAGCTAAAATAAACATTACGAAACTCGATGTTTCCTTGCACCGAGGGTAAAGTATTTCCGTCTTGATTAACAGCAGATGTTGAACGGCTTATCATCTCATATAGTCTGTAAGCGGCAATCCTCCCTTGCTCAAAGGAATAGAAGTTAGTTGCAGCTTGATTCAGTCCCCTATAACCAATATATATGTTGCAGTCAAGCACAATAGAATTGTAAAAGTATTGGAAAGGAGAAAGGAAAAGAGGATACTTACAGGCCACTCAAGATCACAGCAAAGATAGCTGTTA